>JAKWJC010000367.1:35882673-36593476 GCA_027704865.1 Solanum neorickii
CTAAGGTATCTAGAGCCTCGCATGAGCTTAAAAAGTTTAATAACATGTTAAATAAAGTGTGTTATAGCTTACATAATTGATTTGAAGTCATTTGGAGGTCAAACGTCCAAGACGTTTGAAAGTTAGTTTTTAGACGTGCTAGCGAGTCCTTGTATGTTTGCCTTGTTTTTATGTGTTTTTTGGAGTTTAGAGGTAGTGTAGTTGACTCTAGTACCTTAATAGACATGTTAAGGGTCAAAACGTCCGGGTACGACTCCCTTTCACTACAGCTTCCTCAACCGGAGAATTGACAGGTGTTGTGGGCCAGACGTTGTTGAAACTAGGATTAAGTATCTGCGGACAGAAGAGTGAAGGAGGCTATATAGCAATTTGAATTGACAGATAGAAATTGGAATCAAGTTATAGTACAATAAATAGACAAGATAAAAATTGAGGTTTCCTAAAGTCCTATAGCCACTGAAAGAAAAGTAAAGTCGTCATCGTACCATTCTATGAGAATCTATTTGACTCATTTTAGTACATTGAGATAAACGAACCTAGGCTCCAATACAAACTGTCACTACCCAGACATTCGTGATTGACACCCAAGCTAACACTCTCGTGGGAGAACCACTACTACCATCCAATTAAAGCAAATAATATAAGACTAAGGCATTTATCATAGGAAGCATAATAAGAATACTAAGTTCCTTATAAACTTCATCAATTGATCTAACTACTGATAACGCGGGAGATAAACCTAGAATATAAAATTCAATGTACGAAAACATCTAGCAATGATCCTAGTAAAAAAACGAATCCTAATTAATTAATCCACTTATATAAAGCAAAGGTCTAAGTAAGGAAAAGATGGATATAGACGAAAGAGAATCCTATGGCAGCGCAGAAGATTGGCTCATTGTTGAATTTGATGCCACATTCTTTAATCTTCTAAGCTAGCTCTTTCAATAGTCGCTTGAGCATTTCCGTAAGAACAAGTACAAAGTAAACAACCACAATGTACTAGTACAATCACACGGATAACCCACTAGTGTAACATAAGTAGGTTGAACAAAATTATAATTACATGTATAATATAACAACATTTAGAATATTATCAACATGCTCATGAACATTAAAATTAACATACATCATTTTTCCTCTTACTGAACTCAAACCCAAACAGTTAACTTGTTGAACGTGGCAATTCGATCCGATAGTTGTGCCGGAATGTGGCAACTCAATTGAATAGTTGTGCTGGAACATGGCAACCCGATCCAGTTGTTAGATTTCTGGAACGTGCAATCCGGTACGGAAGTACACACCATAATCAGAAAAAAATTACATCAGCAAGTTTATTCATTTACATCATGATTTCATGGCAACCATCATTCAGCTATTTCATTTACAACAAGTTTGATCGATATTGGTGCATTAATACATATACAAGTATCATAATGAATCAAGTTCAAACAAAAATCAGAGAATCATAGAAACACAACCATCACCACCCTCAAAACAAGATTGAAATCCTAAGAAAATTGATTCTTCCCTTTTCGGATTCCTTTAGTACAAACAATTAATAACATATGTAAATCAATAAGCAATCACTTATTACCCGTATTCCTTATAATGCTCAAAACCCTGGATTATAACCATGATCTCTAGTATCTAGATTAAGGTTTTTCCACCATAAAATCTACGGAAAAGGCTCAAAAATACTAATAAACTATTCAAAATAGTTCATATATCTTGAACTTTATTTTAAATCAAAACTACCCTTCTCGTCATACTGTTGGGTCAAAAATACCCTTCTTATTAACGAAAATGGTTAAATGCCATGTCGATGCCATATGGATGCAACATTGCATGCCAATAGGATTACACTGCCACGTAGACTAAATAAAAAGGGTCAAAAATACCCTTGAACTACTCGAAATAGCTCATATTTACCCTTAAACTATATTTCGGATCAAAACTGCCCTTCCCGTCAAACTATTAAATCAAAAGTACCCTTATTATCAACAGAAGTTTTTAAATGCGATGTACATGCCACATTGAATGCCAATAAGGTTGCACTGCCAGATACACTAAATCCCAAAATCCTAATTACTTCCCCTCCTCATTTCATTATTTAAGAAATTATATATTCACCTGTTCTCCCTCATTTCGCGGCTAGGGTTTCATACTTTTCTTCGTGGCAGGGTTTCAAAGTGGATATTCATGATTGTACGGTAGTAAAATATTTTTCCTTATTTTATTATGTTTACGATTTCAAAGAATGATAGTTAGGATTTCATAACTTTCCCCTAATTTTGCAACTAAGGCTTCATAGCTTTCATTGGGGCTGAGTTTCAAAGAGGATATTCATAATTGTAGGTGAGTAAATATTTTTGTTATATATATACATATATATATATTTGTAAATGTTTCATTATAATGCATGTTTGTAGGTGAATGTTGCATTATTGATCACATGACCCGTAAATAAGGATAATTGAATAACTCTTTGCCATGAATCATTACTTTACTATATGATTATGAGAATAGAAATTGTGATTGTGATTGTTTCTTGTTCAATGGATGTGACCCATGAGTAGGTCCACCCATGCTCCGTAGGTGGGAGTCGTGGGTCTAGTCCCTTAAAAATGGGTCACTGACCATGACTAATGGTTCACCAGCATGTGTCGTGGTCCCACCAGGTATATGGGTCCTAGTCGTATGTCGTGCTTGAAGCTTCCATTTGGAAGTTAGGGGTCTTTTAGATATTTCATTTCTAATTAGTGGTTATGTGGTGTAGTTATAATAATATTTTAAATACCTAGATATGTATTTTCCCACCTAAAATAACCTATCTAAGATCCTAATTCTAAAATCTTCAAGTTAGTGCTTGGAGTATGAGTTTTTTTCGCATGAATTTATTGGATTTCTTCAGTTTAGGTATTATAGTATTTCATTCATGGATAAATAGAATAAATGAAGCCCTCAAACTCTCAATTTCAAAGTAGAAAATCCCCTTAATACTAGAGTTTTTACTCTAAGACATGGATTTTATCTAAAAATGTTTTCATTGATTTAATTATCACATATAATGATTGTCGTTGACTATTATCATTTGTATGATAAAATCACCCATAAATACATGGGACCCCTATAGTCCCTAATTTATGACTTATGATTTGGGTGAATTGTAAGAGGGTGAATACTATGAATTTGTAAATGAAGTAATTTAGTTATTTGAATCATGTTAACAATATATATAATATACATAATGTAGTAATTCAATATATGATTGGTTGAATGTGATCTAAATTCCTTGAAGGGAAAAGCATGTGAATTAGCTATGTGGATAAGACTTGTGTACATGCATTAAGATAACTTTGAGAGTAAAGTGAATATACTATGATCTATTATTATGTGGATTTGATGATTATTTTCATGTACAAACTCAGGAATGCATACGATATAGTAGTGATTCTAAGGTTGGAAAACATATCTCAACTAATGAACCTACGAGCTTCAGTATGAGTCACAAGGATTGATTCTCAAGACGTTCTTCCATAATAATGTAGTTAAGTGTATACTTAACATAAAATCAATTGTAATGATGTTTAGAGCCAAGTTGATAGTGATAGGTGATGGAAGCACTCATGATAGTAGAGGTCATGTTTCTACGAACAATATCTTGGAATGGGAGCCCTCACGTTAGTAGAGGCTGAATTTTCTAGCACTTATCCCTTTATACCATAAACTATGTTACCGTATTTTTCTTTAGCTAATGGATCCACCTAAGCTAATAGTTGTCTTCTACCTTAGACAAGTAGGAATACCCATTTTCGGTGTGGGGTAGACATTGGATTCCATGATGAAGCTCTCATGGTCTATGTTGGTAAAAATTAATCCCACTATTACAATGTAAACTTTAATTTGAGTTATGAACTACAGTTAATGTATAAGCTTTCTTTAGTGTGGGTAGTATTATGGGATCTTATACATACATTGCACAAGGATATTCTAAGGGTAATTATTGTTTTTCACACACTATCTTGGATCTGGTGCCATGTTCTGGCACATATATGAGATCAAGTGTCACGTCTGACACACTAACCTGGATTTTGTACGATGTACCAATACACTAACAGTTTGGGTATGGTTTTAGTTATAGGATTGATGACTTTGCATATTTGTCCATCTTGATATTGTGCAATTTTATGTTGTTCGTAAGTGTAATTTATATTGTATATGTTCGGTGTATGCATGTTATTTGTGTTGTAATATCTTATATATGTTTCACCTATTAGGATAGCCATATGATCCTATCTGTACATTATAGGTTTTTACTAATACTACATTAGGTCTTTCTTTGTTGAGTATAGAGCATCTTTGGGCAGCTACTGACAGCCCATATTCAGATTACCAGTGATCGACTCAAATTCAAGGGTGAGCCGGTTCTTCCAGGCTTCCATGAGTTCTCTTTTTTCTCAATCTATCTTTAAGATTATGATCCTTGTTAGAGTTTTGGTACAATAACTTTAATGTTGTAGGTCTTACTTCCGCATTTGGTGGTTATACATTCATTGGAGCTTATGGAATGTCCTTATTTTTCCTTTGGTTAGACATTTAAACCTTCTTCCGTACATTTAAATGCTTTAGTTATTGGTTGATTTGTTTAGTTTTGGTTGTAGTAATGGTTTTCCAACCGGATTGTTAGTGTGGATGAAATTAGTGACAATCTAGTCGTCACAAAGTTGGTGTCAGGGCCCTAGGTTAGTTTATCTCATGTACCAGAATGATTCTACAGAGTCTTGCAGTACGGAACGAAGATGTCTTTACTTTTTTTCGAGAGGCTATATGACATTCAGAAATCTCTTTGTTTTCTCTTGTCTCGTTTCGTGCTATACTTGGTTCCAATTGGTATCTTGTAATCCAAATTGGTATCTAATCTTCTTCACTCTTGTATCCACGGATGGTTAACCCTAGATTTAACTACTTCAATCATGTATCTCCCAAGAACGCAAAAGTTAAGAAATTCGAAGCAAGAGGTTGCAGTTGAGGCACGGCTAAAGGAAGACAAAGAGGCAAATGCCTAGGAAAAAAATCACCTGTAGGGATTGAGCTCCAATTGATAATTCTCCTAGAAATGAGAATCCTCCTTCTCAAAATGAAGACATAGAGCAGAATGTAGAGGTTGAGGTTGAGAAGAATATTGGACAAGAGGAAGAGGTGAAGACTGAGATGATATGTATTTTTCTCTTAGACCAGTGTTAGATAAACTTATTGTGTCATCCCTAAAAGGATTGGTTGGTCCTGGAGTGTTTCCCATTGTTTGAGAAAGTTAGGTTACAACAAGTCCCCCTATTGTTATCGTTTTCTCAAGGTGGGTTGGACTTTAGGTACTAATGATTTCTTCCGTCCTTTGTTGGGTCCTGTTATGACTGGTAATGAGCTTGAGATGTTTAATGTTAAACCTCTTTTGTTCCATGGTTCGGAGAGTGATGATGAATATGAGTTCATCCTATCTTTCTTTGAGAGACTTTATAAGTTGGGAATTGTCAATTAGTATTGGTAGAGTTTGTGACTTTTCAACTTAAAGACAACACTAAGTAGTGTTGGAGACGTTATATGGAATGTAGATCTTTAACTTTACCCTAAATCACTTGGACTCAGTTTCATGCTTTGTTCTTGGAGAAATATGTGCCTTGAAGTTTGAGAGTTCGTAAGAAGGATGAGTTAATGGCTTTGGAGAAAGGTTGTATATTTGTTGTCTCTTATGAGGCTAAATTCCTTGTTTTGTGATATATGCTTCACAATTGGTGACTACTGAGAAAGAGAGCATCCGCCTTTTTGTTAAGGGGATAAACCTGAGTTTCAGGTATTGTCTATTCATATGACCTTTTCTGGAAAAAGCTTCAATGAGGTAGACGATTTTGTGAAGAAAGTTGAGGGGGTCAGGCTAAGGTATTCTATAAAAAGTCCAAGAATTCAGGTAAATTTCATGGTTCTTACCCAAGAGGTTTAGGGAGGCCGGCACTTGCAGCCTGGTCAATTCAGTCTCATGTCCGCTCTACAGATAATTACTCAGGAAATCCACCTCAGAATTTGATTCAGGATAGCCAGAAGGCGGCAACTTCGGTGGGCAGCAGGCTATCTTTTTATCTCACTAGTTATAACAATAGAGAACCTGGGCATATGAGAAGAGATTGTCCTTACCCGCACATAATGGATTCGCGTTGCAGTAGACTAGAGTAGTGGTACTATGAGAAATTGTAATAATGATCAAGGGCATTCATAAAAAAGGGTGAAGAGTATGTAAATTATAGGTACAATGCAGTCAGGCATAAAAGTCGTCCTTCATGATGAAAGGGTTCAGTGTTATGCCTTCTCGGGAAAGATCAAGGTAGAGATGGATACGACCAAACATATACTTCAATTAAAAAGTGTAAACTGTCGTTGTCAATTTAAAGAACTCAACTTCAGTTGAGGTCGATCCACAGAGAATTTCTTTATAGATAATGTTTTACTATTGCTTTATCCAGTTGTTATTATTATCTCCTAGCGAATAATGGAAGAAAGTAAAATTTGGTACGTATAAATGACACGTAATAGTAACAAATATTTACAACCAAAGTTAACAGGTATTGAAAAACTACGACGGTGTAAAATTTGTTATGTTAATTAAGAGACACCAAGTTCGTGTTCATTATGACGATGACTATGAAGATCTTTTGCAATTCGAGGGTCAAATAAATCATTGTTAACATAACATAGCAATTTTCCTTTTATCTAATGCTTCTAAGCCTTGTTAGATAATGATCACTTGTTCTCTCATACTATAAATGGTTCTTACGTTAAAAACATGATTATGTTGACATTAAATTAAACTTCTCTTTTGTTGAACTTAAACATTAACCTCGATTCATTCACGTAATGTGTAGCTTTTTCCAAACAAGTGTGTTTCTCTCGAACAAACACTTAATAGAGTCTCTTCTAAAGGGTGTACTCAATAGAACAAATTAATATCGAAAGATTTATACTGCAAGTTGTAAACAAATATTTCTTTGCACTCGTGCTATAGAATCCATCCTACAGTATTATCATAGATCCCACACACCCGAGAAGGGCATTTTAGTTCCTCATATTTTCACCTATACAATACGTAGAGTAGAATGAAAGTATAATTCTAAATACTTATGATATCAATTTGACAAGCAACAACCACTTCGATGATCTGTGAAATGAAATACAAACTTCACTTTGTTACAAAATAGTTCCAAAACCAAAAGCTCCAAAACAATCGTGTACTCTCGTCCCTTGTTTTGTAAGAACTGTATAATAAAATAATACTCCTTAAACGACCTAATAATTAAAAAATAATTTTTTAAAAAGGAAACCTAATTAAACTAGGACTGAATTGTCGGGTTCTTTCACTGACAAAGTCACAGTCCATGAAGCCCCCCGTGGTCTTTACTTAGAGTGTCCCAAGATTTTTTTTTGCTTAGTTACTGAACTCAACATGACGAGCTAGACCATGGAGTGATAAAGGGATACCGGTCTGTGAAGTTGTCTGTGGTCTTGCCTTGGACTTTCCCAAACTCTGGGTCCTCACATGCTCGTTTGAATCTGACTAGTGGTCTGGACCACGGACCGTTAAAGGGCCCTTGGTCCGTGAAGTCATTGTGATCTTGCCTTCGACTTTCCTAAAATTTGTATTTTCAACTTGATCTCTAGAATCATGTTCACGATATCAACCACGTACCGTCAAATGATTCACGATCCATGAAAGACGTCCGTAGTCGTTATTTCAAATATCCCCAATGTGGGTTTTCAAATTTTGTTCTCTGTAATCACACTTCACAGTCACCATCATGGCCAGTGAAGAAGGCTACAGACTGTGAAAATGGACGTTGACTTTTCTTCTTGATCATTCTGTTCTACTTCTTTTTTATATCCACCATCTTATGCCTACATAATCAAGAAACATATCAAATCATACGATACACACTCGATTCTAGTATTAGTTCCATGATTCTAATTATCAAATATATTGAGATATCACTACACATCAACACCTTGAACTTAGACTTATTTTTTGTCTTGAAGTGATGAGAAAAATAAAACACAGAAATCTTAAAAATCTTTTCAAATTGTTGGCACTATGCAACAACTATTTAAACCACATTTTTTCTCCCCTTTCTCTAAATTGAAAATGTTAAGATCTATATGACATCTATTTACTTACATTCAATTATGCCTATCTCTGCCAAATTATCATCTTATCTAATAAAACTACCATAGGTTTGCCCTCATTTTCTATGCTCTATCTTTAAAAAAGCTGGATAGGATCATTGCAGGGATTTTATTCTTTTGTTACACCGTCTCGCGGCTAGAGAATGGATATTTGGTTGTGAGAGTGACTCATCCCTTGGTTTCCCTAAGATTTGTTTTCACAATTCCATTTCTAATTGAATCCTTTACTTTCTTTCTTTATTTCACCCCAGCAACCACACTTTTTTTTGTTAAGCATTCGACATTTTAGTTTTCTGGTTGAATTATCTTCTATCATGTTCGGGTTGTAGTCATTCTCAACTTAGGTTATTATGCTGAGTTGTAACATCGTACCTTTCCAAGGTTGTGAACTATTTTGGGTGAGAATAAAGATCTATTCAAGGCTTAAAATGGGTTCAAGTGGTATGCTTTTTATTTGGTTCTCTTGTTTCGGCTTTTACTAGATTATGACAAACATACCATACTGATCCTTACCTATCAGGTTTTCCTTGGTTTTATGCAAGACTACGTAGACATGTTCTTGTTTCAACTCATAGTACTAGACATAAATTAACACTCACACACACTAACATATGATTGCATTATCCTTTTTCACAGTTCACCAATTAATCATTCAAACTGAGCAAATATACAAAAGTTAATATCTAGAATGTCATATAAAGATCGTAAAACTCAAACTCATATTAAGAATCAATTGTTCATTTTCTCTACTATATGGAAGCTGCATATTTCAACATACTTGATACCACAAAAAATTTCAACAGAATAAAGACAACCTCCATTTTCTAAGAGCTATGGAAGGTTTCTCAACCATCCCTCCCCCAAATAAAGGGCTTTTCCCTCAAAGTCAATATAGATTAATGACACATAAAGGTCTATGAGGAGGGGTCATACCTACGATTCTGTAGGCATCGATCTTTTGCTCAGCGAAAGCACCCTTATAAGCGTGTGCACGCTCTAAACATAGTAGTTGAGTGGGTACATAAGACACAGCAGTGGTGGGTGCTCCACCCTTAATATTGGCAGGTGCTCCACTCCCAGACGCGCCAGCCAACATAGCATCGTGTTGTTCTTTTTTGCGGGCTGCTCGTTCCTTCTCCAATTTCCTGGATTCTTTGCGAGCTTTTATTTCTGCTCTTTCTGCCTCTATTATTCGATCAAGAGGGGTTTCCTCTTCAAGGTCACGAGTCTTATGCTTACTCCTTTTTTACAAAGCTGGTGCCAGTGCTCCCCAAACTTAATCAAGTAATTGAACTATGGGTGCTTGATTCACCATCTGTATCAAATGATCAAGTAATCTGGGAGGGAGTATCTGTACATGGTTCTTGGCTAAAGTACCAATATGAGATCTTATCTCACCCAACTGTCCTTTGAACTAATAAGTCTTTCTCTGACTGGCTTGCACCATATTTTCTATAACATCCAGTCTTTATTTTAGCACACTCAGCTCTTTTCGTACCTCACCGGTGATCTCTTTTTTAGTATAAGACACTTTTGTTTCAATAAACTGAGGCATCTGTCGAACAATCTTATATGTTAATGTCATAGTCTGGCGCTGATCTGCAATAAATTTCTCATGAAAAATTATATGGATAGTAACAACAGTACCTGAGGGTTGAGCAATGGAGGTTAATTTTTGTGCTTCTGTGGTAATCTTAGACGACTCACCTTGCTTTGTCTCTCTGTCGGTCTTCAGAATTTCAAGTGGAATCTTCTGAGCAACAACTAGACTACCTATTTCTATATACATTGCATCAAAATATGGCTTGCTAAATATATTATCTCGGAAAATGAAAGAGTCAAGCTTTCTCACGCCATATATCGACCAATCTCTTTGGATAGATGTCTGCTTGGCGTCATAATTTCCCTCTCAAACAAGGAAAAATAAATGTTGACCCCTCATTTAACACTGCATCACTCATTTATATCGTAATGATCCTACTCATATTGATTGGGTAACAACTTAGTAGGCAAGCTACTAATGAAGCTAGGGAAGGGCATAAAGTGTTGTCATTTGCCATTGGCCGCAACTATGACCGAACAAAATCCCACAAACATTTTTTAAAAAATTCAGCGTAGCCTTAGCAATTCTAAGTGGCTTAGTGGGTACAGAACTAGCATTTTCCCTGCCTATCGCAATTTTATTGACTATACAACGTAAAACCTATTCTTGAGAAGCATATTCGTCAATGTTCATTGCATTGGTTAACTCATGGTGTTTTCTGTCAAAGAGACCAACTTATGGTGGGGCAGTGTATTCCAGCCCTTGCAACATTCAATTGATCGAAGTCTCCAAAATGTCTTTGGACTTGCCCCGAACGATGATGGATTCATGGGGACCCAATGTAATAGTAAAATCCATATGAACCTATTTTCTGGTTTTCCTTGCAGCGGAAAGGTTCATTAGAGTAGGTGCATATGATGAGAAAAATTCCTTGGTCAGGTGATTGGAACAATTACCTAGCGCATTTTCCATCCACTCGAACTTGTGATACTAAAAAGTATGGTAAATGTCCAAAAATTCCTTGATGTAAGAGATAACCACCCTAGATTCAGGAAAGATAACACGATACTTGAAGTTGCTAGTCTTGTTCCCAGTTCTTCTAAGGATGAATTCTTTTTTTAGTCCAGAACAATCCACATAGTACGGTAGCAGGCCATGAGTAGTTCCCTCCAATCTGGATGAGGTTCTTGAGCGTCCACGTACAGTACTATGTTCTTATCATCTATGAGTATGTCATTAATCTCTCTCTAATGAGCAGCTTCTTAAGCAACAATTTCAGGATTTGTATGTGTCGACGGAGGCGAGGTGTGATTATCTGCCTGAGAAGAACTGCTTTCAGCTAAAGCACTACCCCCGAGCATTCAATTGAATTATTGACAATGTTGTCTTCACTTTGTCAGCCCGTATCAGACTTATAGAAACTTCTAGAATTCTCTTCATTCCTACAATCACTACCCACTTCTTCACTCTGGGAAACAGTGTTCTAGAGTATGTGTTGTTTGACTTGTGATATAGTAGCCTAGGTGAGTTCTTATATGGAGTAACATTTAATTGTACCTCACGATCACTATCTTTGAATATGACATGTTCCTTAGATTGGGAAGCCATAAGTCGGGCAAGCTTGTTTGTATAATTCATCCTAGGTCTGGGTGCCATGTTACCTATAGACATGAACAATTTTTAGCAATTGTAAAAATAAGTGACCCACTATCGGGTACTCAGACTTCCCTATATTTCAAATAATCATAACGACTGGCCTTATGAATGACGTCACCAATTCTATGATACGGAAGGCTCACATGATAAACAAAAACAAAAACAACAACTAAATACTAGAAACTAAAGAATACGAGTTACACTTCCAGTAAATTTAATGAGGGATTTCACGGGCTGTGGAATATCCCATGGACCGGGAAGTCATACTTAAGGTGGGGGAAGAATCAATGCTCAGCATTTGCAATTTAAGTTTTATTCTCCAAGACATCTTTACCGACACCTTAACGATCAATGTAGATCACCAAGGTCAATGATCTTGTGCTTCAACTCTACTTGATGAATGTTCATTGTAAGTGTGGTCCACAACAATGTTAACGGTCCGTACACCCTTCCATGGTCTGTAAAGTCTATCGTGGACTTACACTTCACCAATATACATAACAATAATCCCCATTCCAAATCATAACAACTTACCACAATTTTTTTAGACTTCAGAACACTCGAAATAATTATAACTTGTCACACCCATTCCGATTTATCCTTCTCATTACCGAAGATCATGTCTCAGTAGCCCACATGAGCATTTATGCAGCCTCACCACCATGAACCCTAAGACACTCAAATTTTACATTAATATACCATCAGAACGATCATATAAATAAAAGAATATCAAGTATTAGACCAAAAATTCCGGTCAATTTAGGCAAAGTATACGAATTAATACAACTTACTTGGAGTAACTTGAAGTTGCACACTAACAGACAAAACATAGGGATCCTTGACACAATTGTATGCCACAAATATACGATTTGAACTTGGAGGGCCTATTTGAATGTTGGGGGAAACGTGACAGAGAAGAAAAGACAAGAAAACTATAAACAATATTTTGGGACATAAATATGTTTTGATTTTTGAATGGTTCCAATTGCGGTTTGGGTTGGGTATAAGTAGAAATGGTTCTTAAATGATGGACTTCGAAATTGCACTTTAAAGGCTTCACAGTCCGTAAACCCGTCCTTGGAATTGACATGATGATGATACTTACCTAAGGCAACTGAGGAACCGTGAAGTTTCTCGTAAAGAGATTAAAGATCCATGAGACTGCCCGTGGATGATGCCTAGAACCCTCGAGTTTCACCTAATGTTCACGAAAGGCTAGAGGGTCCATACAAGTTATGGAAAATGGTGAACCATTCTGTGAACCTTGTAAGTAATTCTCTAGTAGACACCTTGCATGATGCTCAACTTTACGGACCGTGAAATTTCCCTATGAAGTGCACCACGGTCCGTGAGGTCATCCATGAAGTGGTAGTTGCACCAGCTTTTCTGCACTTTTTCACCTAAATCTTCCTGCACATATCAACACCTAGTAAGTTCTTTACACAAAACATAAGATACACAAATACCTAAAGTAATACACCTTGTGTTACCTTCTAAGAAACACACAATTTGACATTATTGGGAGACTCTGGTTATTTGATTACTCAGACTTCATCTAGTTTATGTTCCTCCATAATATTAGCCTCCTTTCGGAGACCAAGATATGCCTTGATTCTTTGGCCAAGTGCTTTAAACCTCTCACATTTCTCATTGAAATAATTGTGTTATCTTAAAATGTCCACACCATTTACATCTCAATTTTCCTGGAAATAGACGAAGTATGGAATATTGTAGCAACATAAAGTCCATAGGATAAATAAACTCCTTTTCTCGATTTGCTTATTATGATATAGTTTCATCAGATTGTATGCTCACAAGAAGTTAAAATTGTCTTCTCTTGATAACCTCAATTCGTTAACATACTGTTTAGTGGTTTCCTAACAGCTATTTTTCATTAGAACATACACTCGATACAGGCTCGCCTAAACCATGCACTCGATAGATCCGATTAATTTGGAAATCTATAAACTACAAATTGTAAACAAATATTGATTTGACTCGTTCTATAGAACCAATTCTATAGCGTCATCGTAGATTCAAAACACTTAGTTAAGTTATTTAGTTCCTCATATTTTCACGTAAACTACAAGTAGTAGAGAACAAAACATAATTCTAAATACTTACAAAATCAATTTGCAAATAAACAACTACTTCGAAATCTATGAAACAAAATCAAAACTTCACTTTGTTACAAAATAGTTTGAAACCAAAAGATCCAAAATAATCGAGTACTCTCGTCCCTTGCTTCGTAAGGATCAGATAACAAATAATACCCTTCAAAAACAAAATAATAATTCAAAGATAAAGTGTTTAAAAGAATACTATGATTGAATTGTAGGGCTCTTTCAAAACCACAATCACGTCACTTTAAGGACTTCACGGTCCGTGAAGCCCTCTGTGGACTTTCCTTGGAGTGTCCTATGATTTGGCATTCAACATAGTTACTACACTCAACATAACAATCTAGACAACGGACTATCAAAAGGATCCCGGTCCATGAAGTCGTCCCTGTTCTTGCCTTGGACTTTTCGAAGTTTGGGTATTCACCTACTTAGTAAAATCGAAATTATGGTTTGGACCATGGACCA
The DNA here is from genome assembly GCA_027704865.1 of Solanum neorickii. Taxonomy (NCBI): domain Eukaryota; kingdom Viridiplantae; phylum Streptophyta; class Magnoliopsida; order Solanales; family Solanaceae; genus Solanum; species Solanum neorickii. The sequence continues at coordinate 35,896,687 of JAKWJC010000367.1, forward strand.
TAAAATAGAACACGGTCCGTGGAATCGTCCGTGATCCTGCCTTATAGTTTCCCATGATTTTGATTTTCCACTTCCTCTCTAGAATCTTATTCACAATATAGACCACGGACCGTTATAGGCTTCACGGTCTGTGAAGACGTCCGTAGTCTTTACTTCAAATTTTCCAAAAGTAGGCTTTCAGAATTTTTTCTCTAGAGTAGCACTTCAAGGTCACCATCAGTATTCGTGGTAAGGTCAACGGAATGTGCAGATGGTCTTGCTCTTTGCTTCTTCAACATTCTTTTCTATCTCTTTTTTATATCTGCCAAATTCTGTGTGTTGATTCTTGTATTAGTTCCTTTTTTTAAGTATCAAATATACCGAGATATCGCGGCACATCAGAGATGTCTAACACATTGATCACATGTACTATTCTTGTTTTTGATCAGATGTATAATGTGTTATTTGATCTAGTTCTACTTATTTATATGTTTTTTGGTTTTTGTCTAAGAATATGGCATGACTTGTCATACACTTGATTCGTCTATCCATGTATATACCCTCATTGGAGTGTCTGTCATAGTCACCCATGTTTATCGTGCTTGTCTTATCTTGTTTGTGGGTTTTCAAAGATGGGTGGATTTGTTGATTTTTGTTACAAATGACTTAATATAATCTTAGGCATGACTTGATTTTCCTTTATTATGTTGTGCTAAACAATAGTACAAAATTTGTGACTCTAGAGATCCCCGGTAGGTAAAAATTAGAGTGGGAACAAGTGTACAAACCTATGCTCGAGAAGATCATATTCTTTATTCGGGCTACAAAATTGGTCGGGTAAGGTTGTTTCCCTTATTTACTCATGTTTGGGATGTTGAGGTTAAGTCTCCCTTTTTTTGATTCCATCAGGGTGTCGGAATTTAGAAAAGTATTTCTTACTGATTTTCATTGTATGCCTTCGGATACAGATATAGGATTTTGCACTGACTTAAAACTTGTGTACCTACCCCATTTAGATCCCTTCTTATCGTATGGCTCCAACATAGTTAAGAGAACTTAAGGCTCAAATCTAAAATCTTTTTGATAAAGGATTTATCTGTCCTATTGTTTGACCATGGGGTTATCTCGTCTTATTTGTTAATAAAAAGGATGGTATTATGATGATGTGTATAGATTACCTTATATGGAACATGGCCACCCTTTTAAACAAGTACCCACTACCTCAAATAGATAACTTTTTTGACCCATTTCAAGGTGCATCAATTTTCTCTAAGATTGATCCAAAATTTGTTACCATCAATTAAATATTAAGCATGAGGACGTGCCAAATACGGGGTCTAGAATTTGCTATAGGCATATAGAGTTTCTTGTTATATCATTTGGGTTAACAAATGCAACAGCAACTTTCATGAGTTAGAGGAATGGTTTTCTCAAAACCTTTCTTAATTCGTTTGTGAAATTGTTTATTGTTGAAATTTTGCTCTATTCGAAAAGTGAGGAAGAGAATGTCGACCATCTTTGTATTATTTTGTGTATTCTAAAGAAACACAAGTTGTACATAAAATTTCTAAGTGTGAATTTTTGTTGCCTTCGTTCCCTTTTTGGGTCATGTAGTTTTAAAAGAACGGGTAAGGGTTGATTCCCAAAATATTGAAGCGGTTAAAAATTGATATCGGCCTAGCTCTGTGACTGAGGAGTTTGTAGGGCTCACTACCTACTATGGTCAAATTTTGAAGAACTTTTCTTCTATTTCCACTTATATGAAATTTTTTATCCAAATAGACATACAATTTTAATGGACTAAAAAATTTGAGGAGATATTTCAAAAGTTCAAGACTAGTTTGAACGTCGTACATATTCTAGCACTACCAGTGAAGGTAAAGATTTCATTGTTTATTGTGAGGCTTCACATTGAGGCTTGGGTATTGTGTTGATGCAGCATCAGAATACCATGGAATATACATCGCGATAGTTGAAGGTTCACAAGAGGAATTATCTAACACATTATTAAGAATTGACAACGGTAGTTTTTTCCTTTAAGATCTTGCGACATTATTATGGTGTTAAATGTAACGTGCTTACTAATTATTGTAGCTTGCAATATGTGTTCACTCAAATGGATCTGAATTTTAGACAATAATGGTGGAATGAGTTACTCAAGGATTATAAAATGACCATCCAGTGTCATCCGACTAAGGCTAATGTAGTGGCAGACATGTTAAGTAGGAAAGTGGTGTGTATTGGTAATGTAGCATGTTTGAGTGTATCCAAGCGACCTTTGGCTAAGGAAATCCACACCTTGGAGTTTAAGCTTATGTAGTTGGGCATATGAGAAACAACCGGGGTAATAGATAGCAATGAGGTTAGGGCCACATTCATTGAAGATACAAAAGCCAAATAGTTTGAGGATTAAAATATGAATGAGCTTAGAAATAATATTATGATTGGTAAGGCACAAGAGACCACTCTTGATGTGGAAGTGTTCTCTGTTTTAAATGAAGGATTTTTGTTCCTACAGTGGGCGACTTGATTCATAATTTGTTGATACAATCTCATTGTTCGACGTATTCCATTAATACGAGTGTCACCAAAATGTACCGAGATATGAAGTGACTTTATTGGTGTTATGGCATGAAGAAAGATATAGTGGAGTTTTTCACTACGTTTCAAAATTATCATAAAGTAAAATATGAACATCGAAGGCCGGAACGTTTGCATCAGAAAATGCCAATTTGAGAATGGAAATGTGAAATAACAGCTATGGATTTCGTGGTTGGCCATCCCAATACTTTAGGGAATATAATTATATTCTTATAATGGTTGACAAATTGACTAAGTCAACTCATTCTATTCTAGTAAAAATATTTTCTAATGCTCAAAAATTGGCTAAGGTGTATTTAAAAGACATAGTAAGGTTTCTTAAAGTTCCCCTTTCTATCATCTCATACTATGTTACACAGTTCACATCTATGTTTTAGATGAAGTTACATGACGCATTGGGCACACAACTCACTTTTAGTACATCTTTCTATCCTCAGACGGATGGATAATCATAAAGGTCTATGCAATTGTTACAAAATATGTTTATGGCATGTGTGATTAATTTTGGAGGGCATTGGGATAAATTCCTACAGTTGTGTGAGTTCTCCAATAATAATAGTTATCACTTCAGTATAGATATGGCACAAATTGAGGCACTTTATCAGAGGGGATATAAATCATACATAGGATGGTTTGAGGCTTGAGATATGAAACATTTGGGTGTTAATTTAGAAAAGGATGCTCAAGATAAACTAAGGAGCATTCAAGCAAAGATTTTAGCAGCCCTAACTAGAGAGAAGAAGTATGCAGAACATAAGATAATGGACATGACATTCCAGACTGTTGAGAGATTATTCTTAACGTATCACCCATAAAAGAGGTGATAAGATTTGGTAAGAATGGCATGCTAAGTTTGTGCTACATTGGTCACTTTGAGGTTCTTGATTGTATAGAGCAAGTGTCTGATAGATTGAATTTACCTTCTAACCTATCGGAAGTTCATCCAGTATTTTATTTGTCCATGATGAAGAGATATTATGGTGATAGATATTAACATCATAAAGTGGGACTTAATTGTGTTAGACAACGACCTTTAGTATGTGGTGGTACCAATTGCAATTCTTGATTGTGATGTTTGGAAGTTGAGGACAAAGGACATTAAGTTTGTACCGTTCAATGAAAGCATCATCCATTTGAGGAAGCTACATAGGAAACTGACAAGGACATGAAAGACATGTATCCCTCATTGTTCGTCGATTCACGAACTACTCTACTCTTACATTATCCCGTCTTTCCTAGATTGTAACTCAGGGATGAGTGATGGGTGAATTTTTAGCCGTTGTAACAACCTGTTTTTGTCGTTGTAGACAAATAAATGGGGAAAATTTTTTGGCCAAGAAACTTTTTCCTTGTAACTTTAAACTTTTCAAGCTAGTCCAAATTCTAATGAAATTGGAGCAAGTTAGTTCAAGGTAAATCTTGTAACAAATGGTAGATCTAAATATAAAATATATTACATGAATAAATAGCTAAGACTCTAAGTAACTTGTACGAACTTACGGAATCAGATTTGGGCAAGTAAAACTTCTGAACCTAATCTTAGCGTAAACATGGACATTATATGTGTCATGGTAAGTAGGTGTGTTGTGAAATATGGGTTTGAAACTATTATATTTTCTCAGAGTTAATGTGCAAGCCGCTATGTCGGGATTTTCCCGCTAAGGCGGGGCAGGTGTAGTAGGGTGAGGACCTTTGTGGCGGGAGAAACATGACTTAAGTTAGAAATAAACCCCAAAAAAATTTTATTTAACAAACCTTCATAGCTAAGGAACGACCTAGGGGTATTTCTTTACGGTTTTCCACCTCTTATATCTCCAAAGATAAAGGTTTTACTCCCCAAATCCATTTTTTGATCCATAGAACTTAGTTTGTTGCATAATTATCAATCAAGAGGGTTTTTGATTTGGGATTTATGGTGAAAAAAACCCTAATTTTGGTAGGGAGATCAAGGGTTCTACCTTTGGTGGATATTATTGATAATAGTAAGGGTAATTAGATCTTGCTTATTGATCCTCATGTTATATTAATTGTCTGTAGACAAAGAACAAGATGAAAGAATCCGAAAGGAAAGAATAAAGTTTCTTAGGGGATTCAAACATTGTTCGAGGTAGGTGATAATTATTATTTCATGTTGATGTGATATATATTCATAATTGTTCTATTATAATGCATGTATATAGGTGAATGTTGAATTATTGATCACACTAACTGTAAATGAAGATAATTGAACAGTTGTATGCCATGAATCTTGACTTGATTATATGATTATGAAAATTTTTATGCCAAGATTAGATTTAGGAGTTCAAGTCACCTGAATTTTAGTCTGTAAAGTAGTACAAACTCTTTAGAATATTGTTTATCCACCCACTTGATCAAACTCATAATTAAATCCCCCATCCATTATCGCATTGCCTAGAACTCACCTAACATAGATTTCATCCTTGTTTTGCTTAGGCGGGAAATTTCCAATTAGTACTCAGAAGCTTTCTAGTATAAATTCCTTCCCCATTGGCTTTTCCATAACCATGGGAACACGTCATTACGATAGATACCAGTTTACCCATCACTCATCCACGAGTGATAACTAGGAGAATTGTCTAAGGCAAGAGTAGAGTAGTACCTGAATCGTTGAACTACTAGGATACTTGTCTCGTATGTCATTCTCGGTTTACCAAGTAGCTTCATCAACAAGACATGCTTCCATCGAACTTTCACGGTGTTTATATCCTAGGTCATCAAATTTCGAACATCACGATCAAGGATGAAAATTGGTTCTTCCTCATACCGAAATAATTTGATTAACAAATCTGAGTTCTACTTTATGATGTAATCTTCGTTCCCATAATACTTCTTCATTACGGATACAAAGAACACTGCATCGGCTCAGGATAGGCTAGGTGGTAAAGCCAACAAATAGGCCACTAGTCGTATATAATCAAGAATCTCAAATGGCCAGATTTATTGAGAAATAAGCTTTCCCTTCTTGTCGAATCTCATCACACCCTTTATGGGTGACACCTTTAGAAGAACTTGCTCACTGCCCTTAAATGTCATGTCCTTTAGTAGTTAGTCTACATACTCTTTTTGTCGACTCTAGGTTATTAGAATATTAGCTTGGATGCTTCTCACCTCCTCATGAGCATCTTTCACCCAATAAACCACCAAAGGTTTCACATCTCTCCCCTCAAACAACTCTATGGGTGATCTACATCCCCTCCCATAAAGTGCCTCAAAAGGTGCCATGTCAATTCTGAAGCTGTAATTGTTATCATAGGACAACTCACACAAAGGTAGAAACTTACCCTATGTCCTCCAAGTCAATCACACGTGCCCTCAATATGTCTTCTAAAATATTAATAGTTATTTCTAAGATTGTATATTTATGTGGATGGAAGGTTGTGCTAAAAGTGAGTTGAATGCCCAACTCCTAATGCAATTTCCCAAAATATGGATTTGAAGTTGTACCACATGTTGAGATGATGGAAAGGGCCACCCTATGCAGCCTCATTATCTCCTTCACATAAACCTTAGCCGATTGTAAATCGCTATAGTCTACTCTTATTAGAATAAAGTGGGCTGAATTAGTCAGTCTGTTAACCACCAACTAAATGGAGACAAACTTCCCCAGGGTCTTGGGAAGACCAACCACGAAATCGATAGCGTTATGCTTTCCAACTTATATTCAGGAATTGACCTTCATTGATGCAAACCTAGAGGACTTTGGTGATCATAATATACTTATTAATAGTTTGGCACTTAAACCTAAGCACACCACTCGCATCAAGAGTCGCATCTTGTGCCTTGGCAAACACTTTATTCTTTTTGAGCTCATTCAAACTATCATCCTTAACTTGTTTGGCCATGATATCTTCAATTAATGTGGGCCTAACCTAAAAGATAGCTAACACCCCACCTTTCTGTGAGATGCCTAATATCATGAACTTAGAGTCCAATGTTTTTATCTCTTTGGCCTTAGGTCTCTTGGACACTCCCAAGCAAGCTACATTACCCATACTCAACGTCTTCAGCTTTATGCATATGCCACTACATTAGCCTTACTCGAATGATACCTGATGGATACATCATAATACTTGAGTAACTCCATCCACCTTAGGTGTCTCAGATTAAGGTCCTCTTGCATTACCACATGTTGTGGACTACGATGACGGTCACCACCTCAGACTTGACACCGTAAAGGTAATGCCTACAAATATTGAGAGAAAACACTAGCATTTCCAACTCCAGGTCATGCACCATACTTTCTCTCATTCACCTTCAGTTATCGTGAGGCCTAAGATAAGACATTTCTTTCATTCATCAACATTACACCAAACCCCGAATGTGAAACATCACAATAAACAATGAATTCATTACCTTCCACCAACAGTGTAAGGAAAGATGTTGTGGTCACAAGAGTCTTAAGCTTTTGAAAGATCTGTTTACATTTGTTAGTCCACTCTAAAGGAACTTTGTTTTGGGTTAACTTTGTCAAATATGTGGAGATAGAAGGAAAGTTTTCATATACAGTTAGTAGGAGTTGGAGAGACCCTCGAAACTCCTTACTTCAATCATAGAGCTAGGCCAGACCCACTTCTTGAATGCTTTGATCTTTTATGGATTACCATTACCCATTCCTTTGAAATCACATGCTCTAAAAAGGTAAGTGAAGACAACCTGAGTAGATACACATGCTCTTCCATACTGTTCGAATAAACCAAAATGTCATCAATAAAGACGATAACAAAATAATCCACGAATTGTTGAACACATCATTAATCAAACTCATGAAGTCTACAGACGTATTGGTCAACCCAAATGACATCATTTAAAACTCATAGAACCCATAGCGGGTTCTGAGTGTCATTTTGGGTACATACTTGTGCATAATATATAAATGATGGTAACTAGACCTTACGTAAATTTTGGGAAAAACTGATGCACTGTGCATATGGTTAAAGAGATTATCTATTTGTGGAAACAAATACTTATCACAGATGGTGACCCTATTCAATGTTCAATAGTCTATACATATCCTCATACTACCAGATTTCTTCTTAACATACAAGACAGGAACACACCACGGGGAAGGACTAGGACGGATAAAACCTTTCTTAAGAAGATCATGAATTTGAGCTTTAAGCTCTCTCAATTTTGTCGTACCCATGCGATAAGGAGAAATGGATATAGGGTGGGTGTCTAGCTCCAAGTTGATGCAGAAATCTATATACCTATCCGGAGGCATACAAGGAAAATTAGTAGGAAACATTTCCTTGAATTCAAGCACTACAGGAATAGATTAGATAGAGGGAGGAGACTTAGCATCAACATCAAAAATATGAGCCAAATATTCCAAACTCCCCTACCCCACAAGGATCCTAGCACAAATGAATGATATGAACTTAGTTGTCTTTGGCTAGTATACCCATTCCCACTATAACTTTTCGCTACTCGGGATCTCTAATCAGAGACGTAGCATGACAATTAAGCACAACATAATAGAGGGATAACCATGCCATTCCTAAGATTATATCAAAGTCATTCATTTCCAGAATAACCAAATTAACCCAAGTCTAAAGATACCCATGAACATGATAGAACAAGCACGATAGCCATGGGTGACTATGACAGACTCTTCAACTAGGGTAAAAATAAGGATAAGGGCATCAAGAACATCACAAACTTAATCAAATCCCAAGGGAAAATGAATTAATACATAGGAATAAACAGAATCGTGTCGAACAAAAAAATAGTTATTCAGTCACAAACAAGAATAGTACTAGTGATCATTGCATCAGACACCTCAACCTCAGTCTTGCAAGGAATGTCATAAAACTGAGTCCCGTCATCTTGATGGGCAACCTTCTTTCGTGAATGTTCTTCTCCTCTCCATGCATCATCATTTCCCTGGACTCACTGATGTCCTCTCTTCCCCCCTTGTATACATCATTTGCCATTAGTACCGTCCCTGGTACCACTGCCACTACAAAATTTTATAGCTACGACCACCATAGTAATGTTTATCCTAAACTAGCAAAAAGTGTGGTCTTTGATAAAAGGCTATACTTTTGGACTTTAGGCAACACTTTTTAGGGGGTGACTTAAAGAAGCGTAACCTTTGACATTACGTAACACTTTTTAAAAGTATCCATTATAGCTACACTTATAAAGCGTGGTCAAGGAGGTATAAGGGCGCTTTGTAATGATTCATTAGCGACACATTTTTAATTATACTATACATAAGAGTGCTGCCTTTGCTTTGTTATTGGTGACATTTAAAAGCGTTGCCTTTGCTTTGTTATTGGTCACACTTACAAGTGTTTCCTTTACTTCTATGAATAATAATTGCGTATATTCAATAATTACATAATTAAATATACAAGTTACAGATAGCACAACATTAACTAATAATTAAAATGAAGCTATATATTTAAAATAAACTTCGAGAAACATGTCATGTACAATGCCTAATATTTAGAAAGTGATTGCTTAATGATTTGTACTATCAATATATTCTCCAAAACCAAGTACTTTAAAACATTATATATGACAATAAGACAAAAACTCTTCATCGTTCACTACAATAATCGAGTTTACTTTTGTCTACATTTCAAATTCATTTATCTACATTTTACCGCACATATAAAATAAAATTATAATTTAGTGAAATAAAGCTTTTTATCTGCAAAACTACATGAAAATTCATGACTATAGAAACATCATCATCCGCAAATTTCTCTATTGGGGAGAAGGGTATTTAATTAGCCAAATTCAACAAAACTAGAGTTAGCTAATAGTTTTAATTATCCATTACTGTTTCTATCACGTGATTTTGTTGAAGTGACTTTCAATGTTTTACTAGAGAATTCAGCAATAAAAAATTAAATTAGTGGGATTCGTGTTCCAGAAACAATGAACTTAAGTTGTTGACACTCGAACTAGGAAAAAAAAGACGGGAAAGTCTATTTAACTTCATCGAAGAGAAGTTATCAGTTACTCGCACACAATTTTTTGTAATGGAGGATTGACTCCTTTCTGATGGTTGGTACCATGTTGAATGCATGATTTTCTTTTATCTTTAATACACTCATCCGCAGTTGGTTTCTTAGTAGTACCGCTGGCAATACTACAACAAAGAATCTCATTCGGCATAGGGATGGAAGCATTGAAAATATGCTAACGTTTTAACATTTTTAATATAGCATGTTAACCTTATAAATTAAGAGAATAGAAAGTTTATACTAGATAGTCAAAAAGGTGAGCAGGACCCAAATGTAGACGAGGAGTAACAACCCAATTGCATTTACATTAATTGGGCCTTAATTAGTTACAAGAATAAATTATGCTTGTTAGCAAAATTTAGCTGCAGATTACAAAATATAACAATCTTAATCATTGAAATCATGGCACAAAAGCTAAAGTCTAATGCTATGTATGAGGTAACAATACGAAGCTGCAAATTCTATACAAGTATCAAAATGGACCGATATTTATTCTTCATGAAAGTAAGCTAGAGTGTTATATATATTACATGTGTTCAAGAACTAGCTTGCTTCGAGAAAGCACCACCACTGAAAACTATTTCTTTATCAACTTCAACGAACCATAAAAGTTAGACCATCTTAACCTTCGTAAAATTTTAATAATCAAGTCTGTGATTGCATGAAGTGACTATACAAAAATGAACCCACATAAATGTCCACATTGGTATGTCTTTGGGACTTTGAAAGATTAATCGAAGTGAAGTTTGAGAAAAGAAGAAGCTGCCCATTAAAATATTATATTGGGTTTTCAATCTAGTATACATATTTTACCTTAGTATTGCATAATTTCATAATCCTTATCCACACCAACATACTTGTTAGCTCTCCATCCCACTCACTACCAAGAAGGAACATAAAGCAGGATAACAAACCAACCCCCCAATTCCACCAAAAAAGAACAAAATAAAATAAATGGAAATCATTTTTTACTATACGTGAGCATTAAGGGGTTAGATAAACTCATGTTTGTCATAATGGATCTAATGAAAAACTCTCGACTCAAAAATTATGCCCTCGCCTTATTTCTCCACAAGCATTACAAATTTCAATATTTCAATATTACTGCTTAATACTACAGTATTAACAGTACTGTTGTGCGAAATTCAAGATAATGTGAGAAAATATAAATGCGAAATCAACAAGACAACAGATTTACGTGGTTCACCAATAAATTGGCTACGTCCACGGGGAAGAGAGGGAGCAGCTTTATTATGGAGAGGCAAAAACGGAATTACAGAATACGGTTTGCCATAGCGTCTATATATAGTGCTAAGCTACGCCCTAAAAGGCTTGGTCCCAACATACAGAATTGACAGATAATTAATGGCACAATACAACAACATTTTATACCGTCGGGAGACCTCCGTCTTTTCTGTTTTAACGGTTCCGATTCAAGGCATTCAACAAATCTCCACCTTGACTTGAATTCTCCGAACAGATTCTTCAGACGCACTATGATAGTGCCAGGCCTCCCCCTCTTCCTCAGAATTGCCCCGCAGGGCAATTAACAGCTTCTGATGTTGAGCAAGTCCAAACAGTGTTGAAACTTGCTCTGTGGAACCGGCTTTGTGAACATATCAGCAGGATTATCAGCAGTTCCTACTTTCTTCACCTTGATTCTCTTCTCACTACTCAGAAAATGATACCTTACGCCAATATGTTTTGTTCTCTCATGATGGACTTGATCCTTGGCTAGACAAATTGCGCTCAAACTGTCACAATACACAGTAGCCTGATCATGATGCAGACCAAGATCACTAACTAGCCCTTTCAGCCAAATCCCTTCTTTTGCAGCCTCTGTCAAGGCCATGTACTCCGCTTCCGTAGTAGACAAAGTCACTGTAGGTTGCAAAGTTGCCTTCCAACTGACGACAGAACCTCCAAGGGTAAACACATAGCCAGTCATCGATCTTCTTCTGTCAACATCTCCAGCATAGTCAGAATCAGAATAGCCAGTAACCAAGCACTGAGTATCACCTCCATAAATGAGACCAACGTCAGATGTACCTCTAAGGTACCGAAAAATTCTCTTCACAGCCAGCCAATGTTCTCTCCCAGGTTGTCCCATGAATCTGCTCACTACACTGACTCCATGTGCTAAATCTGGCCTTGTACAGACCATAGCATACATCAAACTTCCTACGGCACTGGCATAAGGGACTCGTGACATATACTCCTTCTATTCTTCTGACTGTGGAGCGAACATGGCAGTGAGATGGATATTGACAGCACTAGCGGTATCAATAGGCTTAGATGAAGACATGCCAAACCTCGCCAAGACTTTCTGAATGTAGCTTCTCTGTGTCAAGAAAAGTTTCCTTCTCTCTCTGTCTCTAATGATCTCCATCCCTAGAATCTTCCGAGCGGCTCCCAGATCCTTTATCTCAAACTCAGCACTAAGTAAACCCTTCAGCTTCTAAATGTCATACTTCTTCTTTGGATCTATCAGCATATCATCTACATAAATCACCAGATAGATGAATGAATCATCCTTGAGCCTATTGTAGTAGACACAACAATCATATGAGCTCCGAGTATAGCCCAACTTCACCATATAGCTTACAAACCTTTTGTACCACTGCCATAGAGACTGCTTAAGTCCATATAAGGACTTCTTCAACTTGCAGACGTGATTTTCCTTCCCTGGAACTTGGAAACCATCCGGCTGAGTCATGTATATTTCTTCCTCCAACTCTCTATGTAGAAAACGCTGTCTTCACATCAAGTTGTTCAAGCTCCAGATTCTGATGTGTAACTATCGCTAGTAACACTCGGATGGAAGTATGTCTTACCACAGGTGAGAAGATCTCATTGTAGTCCACTCCCTCTCTTTGGTTGAAACCTCTGGAAACAACCCTGGCTTTATACTTGACTCCTTCTGCTGGTGATATCCCTTCCTTCTTCTTGAAAACCCATTTGCAAGTAATAATCTTTCTCCCCGAAGGCTGTATGACCAGATCCCATGTCTGATTCTTGTGTAGGGACTCCATCTCATCTACCATAGCAGCAAACCATTTTTCAGAATCAGGACTTAAAATGGCTTCTTTGTAAGTAGACGGCTCATATGTATCTACCTCTTCAGCAACCTGCAGTGCATAACCCACCATGTCCTCAAAACCATACCTCGTAGGTGGCCGAACTCCAACCCTCCTTGGCCGATCTTGAGCTATACTCTGATGGATATCTGATGGCATAGATTCTGGGATATCGGTTTCTATCTGTGGCTCTTGATCCTCCTCTTCAGGTTCTTTTAAATTGCTCTCGTTCTGAATGACTTGAAACTCCACCTGTTTATCAAGATTCCCAGTTTCTGACGTAGTTGTAGGCTTCACAATGGTTCTAAACAGAGAACTTTCATCAAAGACAACGTTCCTTCTCATAATAACCCTCTTTTCTGCTGGAGACCAGATTCTGAAACCTTTCACTCCATCTCCGTAGCCCACAAATACTCTCTTTTTAGCTCTTGGTTCTAACTTACCTTCACTGACGTGATAGTAAGCCGTACAACCAAAAGCTTTCAGATTTGAATAATCAGCAGCTTTTCCTGACCACATCTCCATAGGTGTCTTGCACTGTATGCCTGTGTGTGGTCCGCGGTTAATCAAGTAGCAAGCTGTACTAACCGCTTCTGCCTAGAATCTTCTATCTAGCCCAGCATTAGAGAGCATGCACCTTGCTCTCTCCAGAAGTATTTGATTCATCCGGTCAGCTACACCGTTCTGCTGTGGTGTATTTATGACTGTACGATGTTGAGCAATCCCTTCATCCTTACAGAAATGATCAAATTCAGACCAGCAGAATTCTAGCCCATTATCAGTTCGCAACCTCTTGATCTTCTTCCCTGTTTGATTTTCCATCAAAATTTTCCACTCCTTGAACTTCTGGAAAGCTTCACTTTTATGCTTCATCATGTACACCCAAGTCATCCTTGAGTAGTCATCAATAATGGACACAAAAAATCTGCAGCCTCCCAAAGTCTCAACACGGCATGGACCCCAGCAATCAGAATGGATGTAATCAAGTGTGCCTTTTGTTCTGTGAATGGCCTTTGGAAACTTGTTGCGATGTAGTTTTCCAAAGACACAATGTTCGCAAAACTCTAGGCTCTTAACCTTATGACAAGCAAGAAGAGCCTCCTTTGACAGAATTTGCATCCCTCTTTCACCCATATGACCAAGTCTCATGTCCCATAACTTAGTCATATCCTCCTGGTGAACTTCCGACGATGCAACATGGGCTGAACCTGTAACCGTGGAACCTAGTAGAAAATACAAAGTACCACGCATGACACCTTTCAGAATCAGATTTGAACCCTTCCAGACACGCAAGACTCCATCTTTTCCCGACCAGCTGAATCCCTTGCTCTCCAAAAGACTGAGAGATATAAGATTTTTTGTCATCAATGGAACGTGCTTGACCTCGTTCAATGTGCAGAAGCTACCGTCATGTGTCCTTATCTTGATCGAGCCTGTCCCAACCACCTTGCAAACAGAACTGTTGGCCATCGAGATGCAGCCTCCTCTATCTGCTCATAAGTCGTGAACCACTCTCTCCTAGGACAGATGTGATAGGATGCCCCAGAATCGAGAACCCACACATCTGAATGATGAGTGTGCTCATCCTCAACTAGGGCAATGTCTTCTTCAGAATTGGTGCCTTCTTCAGCAACAGCAGCAGAAACTGATTGTTTTTCCGATTGCTTCTTCTTCTTCGGACAATCAAATTTCCAATGTCCCTTCTCCTTGCAGTAATTACAAACATCATCCGGCTTTGCACCCTTCGACACCGGCTTATTTTTCTTTCCTCCATTTTTCCTTCCCTTTCCGTTACTGGTGAACAGACCGGAAGGCTGTATGTCCGTACTTGTGCCGTTAGCCTTATGCTGTAATTCCCTGCTATGAAGGGCCGACCTGACTTCTTCCAGCGACATAGTATCTTTCCCAACAATGAATGATTGAATAAAATTCTCAAACGACATTGGGAGAGATTCTAACAGAATCATGGCAGCATCTTCATCCTCGATCTTTACATCGATATTACGCAATTCTAATAACAAGGTATTCAATTGCTCTAAATGTTCCCTAAGTTGTGTACCTTCAGCCATTCGTAAACCGAAAAGATGTTGTTTCAGAACCAGCTTGTTGTTTAGAGATTTTGTCATGTACAAACTCTCCAGCTTCAACCACAGACCAGCAGCAGTCTCTTCATCTGAGACCTCCGTGATGACGTCATCCGCGAGACATAGCATGATCTTTGAGTGCGCCTTTTCCTCCAGAATCGCCATCTCAGGAGTAACGGCGGTGTTCTTGTCTTTCGACAATGGCGCCCAGAAGCCTTGTTGTTTCAACAAAGCCCGCTTCTTGATTTGCCATAAACTGAAACTATTCCTCCCTGTGAATTTGTCAATTTTCACGTTCAAAGCAGACATCTCGAATTCTCCAAGAACACCGATTAACCGAGAGGATCTGATACTAATTTGCTGTGCGAAATTCGAGATAATATGAGAAAATATAAATGTGAAATCAATAAGACAACAGATTTACGTGGTTTACCAATAAATTGGCTACGTCCACGGGGAAGAGATGGAGCAGTTTTTTTATGGAGAGGCAAAAACAGAATTACAGAATAGGATTTGCCATAGCGTCTATATATAGTGCTAAGCTATGCCCTAAAAGGCTTGGGCCCAACATACAGAATTGATAGATAATTAAGGACCCAATACAACAACATTGTATACCGTCGGTAGACCCCCGTCCTTTCTGTTGTAACGGGTCCGATTCAAGGCATTCAACAAGTGCTAGATTCCTATAAAATGTCTACAAGAATATGCATATCCCACAGCACTAGTACATGTCATATACAATGAATTTGCAAACTCCAGATAGTGATTGACTAGACTTGATACTTCTCGTATGTTTGTCATCTGTACACCTAAACAAATAAAGAGTGAATTAAAGCGTAAGAAAAGCACTAGAGGTGATAAACCTTAAATCAAAAGATTAATACATAAACATGAAAGAGAAAGAAGGAACTTCTGAGTTAAGACTCAACCTAGGTGAAACATTGCTAAAGTTTACTGCTTAAAAAGCTTACCTCACTTAAAGTTTATGAAGTATTGACTCCTACATCAGTGGTTATGCAAACTCTTTCTTTTGAGGAACTTGAAATTTCCAATGATGGATATCCAGCTTTCACCTCTGCTTTCTTGTTCAACAGTTTACTCGACTTCTTTGCTGTTGGATCAACAATAATCACATCAACTTGCTCAGTTATATGTTCTGCAGCTTTTTCCAAAGAGGTTATCCACGGTTATAGACTGAAGAATATGAGATTTATACTTTGTTTATATCTACATCACAAATGGCCTCTGCAATACATGATTAAAAATTTAGGATGAAATGACAACAAAATAGTAATTAAATTAGTGTTCTAGATGTACCATGCTTTCAATCTTACGCTTGAATGATTTCAAATGTACTTTCCAAATTGTTAGAGAATCATACTATACCTACAAAACAAAACTCAAAACAAAACAGATTAATCCATTGTAAAACATGTTTAGGATTAACATGAATAACATTATTAGCAACTGTAAAGTTATTTGTGTCCAACCAAAATCAGTGTGATCAAATTGCCCTTCTTCTAGGAAACTGCAAACCAGCAAAATATTGGCAGATGATGTAGTTATACACAGTGTTATATGTGACGCAGTTTGTAGCAGCAGGGATAAGGCCTTGTGTCTCATCATTCGGGGCTGATCAATTCGATGAGAGAAGCAGAAACTACATGTCACACCCGAACAAATTTTTAACACTTTTTAACCTGTCCGTCACAGTTGGGGCGACCATAGACTTCCCTGCATTTGTGAATATTTAAATGAAACATGGATGAGGAGGTGCTTTTGGTCATTGGCATTTTCCATGGGCTTGTAAAACATGTTATTCTTTGCTGGCACCCATATGTATAGGCATAGGTTGCCTGGAGGCAGTCCTCTCACCCGTGTTTCCCAAGTTCTAGTTGTTGCTGTCCGCAAGAGGAATATTTTGTTTCAAAGCAGTGATATTGTAGACATGTATGAACTTCCTAGTAAAAGACATGCTATCAAGGCCAACGACAAGTGTAAGAACCCCAAAAAAATGAGTTTAGGTGTCTAGAGACGAACGCTTGTTTCTTGATGTTTTGAAGTCCTAAAATGAGTTCTAAGGTTGTAATGAGGCAGTGTCTAAATATTTAGATAATTTCGAAGTCAAACTTCAAGGGATTACGAAGACCTTTGACGTCTAGTCACCTAGATGCCTTAGGTGTTTTTATGTGCTTATATGTGTGTTATTGGCTTATGAAGTACTTACATGAGTAATAGTGATGTTTATATGCAGTATGTTAAGTTTCATGAAGTTTAGAGGTTAAACGTCCAAGAACATCCAGGACGTTTGAAAGTTGGCCCTTGAGACGTGCTTCTATGACTTGATTGTGCCTAGGATGTTTGAATGTGTTGTGAGTATTTGTTTTTGGTGAAACTGATGTAGAAGTTCCTTGAAATGTTAAGTTGTATATTTTCGTTGGGAATGCCCAGGTACGAAACCCCAAAGTCTCCACAAAAGGCCCTCAAGGAGGACCCAAGCTCTTCCAAGACACTACCTTAGCAGTGCCTACCAACGACCCTCAATCAGTGGCCAGTAGGTTAACCTACGCCCCGTTAATTGTTTGATGTTGATCGGGACTTATCCTAGTGAAGTATCAAGTCACTTGACAAGCCCCAGACCAAAACGACGGCCTGCAGTAAGGTCCGAGATGGACCTACTGAGCGTCGATGGGTCCGCTGATACAAGATGCAACAACTGCCATGCACGCTGCTTCCATTAAGGGGTGAATGGAAATTTCACCACACGTTCTAACCTTACCCTAGTTGGTTTATTTTGTTATTTTTGGGTGTATTTAACTTCATTTAAACGTGACTAGACCATTCCTAATTCAATCTTCAAATTAAACCCTTCCCTCTCAAAAAGAAACCTCTCTATCCAATTCTCCATTGAAACTGAAGCTCAAGAACAACCATGCTAACGGATTCTAAAAAATTCTTCATCATTTTTAGTGGTTTTATTCTACAATGAGGTATGATAATCCTTCATCTCTAGTTAACCTTCAATTTATAATGTTCTTCTCAAAGATTTCAAAGAGAAAATATGATCAACCCTCTTATCATCAAATCTAGCCATGGGTTCTTTCTCAAAATGTTTAAAGTCTTACTCATGATGAATTGTTATTAATATGTTGATTGTAAAGTATTTTAATCCAATTGCATGATGAACCCATCCTCCTTTTAAACTCTCGATTTATCCTATGTGTGGGTTTTGTGATCTCGACTTTATGTTGATTGAATTATGATTCTAGCATGTTGAATTTCTTATATCTACTACGTATAATGTAATGTGATGTGAAATTATGTGTTATTGGTCCAATATGGGTTGATACATGAAGAAGTGATCTCTACTTCCTATTGATTATTAGTGTATGACATTCAATAAAATCTCGATTCTATAGTGCATGAATGTAGGATTCATATATGTAAATATAATTGTAGATACTAACTTATACTGATATTATGGATGAATTATGGGTATTAATCCTTGACTATCAAAGAAAAGGAGTTTTGGTAAGGATTGATTTACATTCTTTTATCCTATTGATTAATATTGTAATGTATATGATGTGATATCAATTCTAAGGTAGATGAAGCATGATTTAGACTTGGTTATTATGTCATTAGATACTTCCCTAGATTGGTATTATTGGTAAATTATGCATGTTGATCATGATGATCAATGTAAGGTATATTAGTAAGGATCTCTGCCTTTCTACTCTTTATTTAATTTGTGATGTAGTGTACTAGTTTGTAGCATGATCTTGTAGTGACTTATACATTATTTTGTTTATGTTAAAGTACATCTAGCTACCGCCCTATACATGAATTGTTGATGAAAAAGGTGTATTGATCAATGATGATCAAGGGTTGATCAATTAGTAAGAATGGTTCTTCCCCTCTACATTCTTATAGAATTGGTAGTTGATGAAGCGTTGTATGGAGTTGTGTGGTATGGTCCACTTATGGTGGACCTGTTTACATTTTTGTCAATATATATGTTATGTGATCATGGCGTTGAAGGCAATTATATTATGAATGTTTGTTGGTTATGATCACTCAATGTGAAGTCTCATGCCTAGTCTTCTAGTCTAGTAGTGATTTAGGTAGTATGGCTATTTTATAAGCATGTGTATAATTATGTTAGGGATAGATTTAGGTGATGCCATTGATGATTTATAATGGTTAATAATCCCTTACCTATGTACCCCCATGTGAATGTTTGAATAGCTAAGGTTAGGAGTCTTAAGTGTAATATGAAGTTAGCTTTTCTCCTATGCTAAATTGTGTTGTGTGGTCTATTCTCTAAGGTGCATTGTGGTTATGAGAGTGTGGTTGCCTCAATGTGTTGTTGATAGTCATTATGTGATCATGTTGACCAATGTACATACAATCACACTTCATGCATGGTTACAAGTAGTATAGGTTTATGGTGTCTATGAAAGATATTCTCATATGAACCTATGTCTACCACAATTCATGTAAGGTATATATCTAGGAAGCATGTTCTATATTCCTTAACTACAATGACTTAATAGGTCTACTAGAATGGGCAAGAGTATGGGACCTTCTCTATGCATTAGACGTGTGTGCCTTCATAGGATAGTTCCTAGGTTTTGTTTCCTATGTACAAATATGAATGCATGATTATGTTGCAGTCTGAGCATGTGTGGTCTTAATGTGTTATGTGAAATGGCTTCTCACATATATGTATACACACACACACGCATATGAATGATGATCAAGTCAATAGCAGGGCACTTGAAAGGTGTTCTCAAGTGTATCCTAAACTAGATAGGTTCTTGAATATGTTATGTCCATGTTAAAGGGTTTCTCACATTATTTAGGTTGATGATATCTCATCTATGACCTATGAGCTAAGCATATGATTATTTAACTATCCTAAATTCTATGTTTTTATACAGTAATGTGAATAAAGGCTTTTTTAACAAAAGGGAACTTTGTTTAGCACCGAGAGAACTTGAAGTTGAGGGGCGTCCCTTACCATTGTAGGAAGGTAGGTTACCATATAACTCATGAGGAGGTTAGCCTCATAGCCGAAAGAGCATAGAGTGATATTTCATATGTGGATAACTACAATGCCTCATTTGGCATAAAGAGGGTTCCACATATACCTCCAAGTTCCATAAACTATGCTTTCAACATAGGATCTAGAAAGTGATGTTACTTAGTATGATAGCATGTGTGAATGTTCTACTTTGTTTAATTAGATCACCTGCCCTTGGTGTAAGGCTTTACAACATCAATTTCCATGTAGCCCCCATGGTCTTAGTGTCTGTTAAGACTATTGTTTCGCTAAAGTAAAATGAACAATGGAAGTAATTATAGAACTAGACCCTAACTAAGATAACCTAAGCGTAATTTCTTAGTGTAGGTGGAGGTATGAGGCTTCACCAATGCATTGGACAAGTGGCTCTCGAGCTAAGTCCTAGGAAGGTGTTCTAATGCATGTGAATATGTTTATGTTCTTTATGCATTACATTGTAGTCTTGTCTACTTGATGTGATTATAATCATGGTATGAGTCCTAATGGGTCTATATGATGAGGTATTTCCTTGGTTATACGATATTGGTATTATTGGATATGTGAATGAAGTTCCTACTTGGGTTACATTTAGTTGACTAAAGTCTTATATGATAAGTCTAATGTGAAGTATATGCCTTGTTATATAAAATGGTGCTACGGATGTATGTCTTGAATTGAAAGGGTGTATGTATGGTTTCCTTTTAGTCTTAAGGTAATGCTTGAGTTTGGATAGTGTTATGGTACATTTCCTATACATTGCAACAATGATCACTAGAGGGTTACTTGGGAATGTCTAGATGTTAGAATGAGATGAAGTTACTGTAAAGAGAAAATAACTTACTATAAAGTGGGGAAAGGTTACTGTAAAGTGGTCCTAAAATGCTTTAAATGCAATATGTGATTTTATATGATGTTGAATATTAAATATGCCTATATGAAGTATTTAAAGGGTATAATTCTTAATGTATAATTTTTTTATGAAGTTTTCACAAAAAGGCATGACGCATGGTTTCAAGTAAAATGTCCCTTTTAAATTCATGGTTTCATACTTAGTGCATTCTTGTACAAACTCCATTCTTCTCTAATTTTTATATAAAGTGTAGGTTATGGATGATTAAAGGAGGTCTCTACGGTGAAGGGCTTGATATGTGGTTCCCAAGCTCCATGAAAGGGGTCCTTAAGTTCAAGAATTTCCTATGTCAAGTTTCTATAAAAGTCTTCTCATAGCTTAGTTATTGAATTTATGTTAAAAGGGTCGTGTCCCTATTATACTCTAATGATGTTGAGTTTTTAAAAGGAAAAATAGACTAGACTCTAACTATATACTTATGATATTTTATACATAATGAAAGTGACGTTCTAGCATATGATGTGCTATGCAATGTTTTGAATTTTCTGATAAATTTACTAGGACAATGAGATTAATGATAACTATAGGCTTGTATAAGTCCTCCGAGAGGTCAAGTATGCCATGTTATTTCTAGGGGGTGCTTCCCGATCGTTACAAAGGTGGTATCAGAGCATCAGATTTATGAATGTTGTTTTAGATACCAAAGTCTCATATTGCCACGTCTAGTAGAATCTCGATCAGTGGTGGTTAGTCGCGACACATCTATGAGCGAGAGGCTATAGGACGAAAAAGTTTGTCTTCTTCATCATTCTCATGTCATTCCATCGGACATAACTCTATGAGATTTCTCTCTTATGTTTTCTTGTCACAGTGGTCTTTAAAGATGTGGTTGCTTGGATGAGATGGTATCTTTTTTCTTAAGAGAGATAAGGTGATTTTTGATGCTTATCTTGGTTTTATGGTTACATTAGTATGTGTGAAGGTGAATTTTTGTATGCTTTGATGATGTGATGCCATTTGTGTCTATATATGAGCTCTATGTGAAATGGCATGTTATGTTGAGAAATGTATGTCATGATATGGTTAAAGCATTTTAGAAGTTTTTATGGTTAAAATGAGTCTCTTTTTAGATTATATGTTGCTCTATGACGTTGCATGATGGTAGTCCTATGTAATGGGCTAGACTTGAAATGCTTTACAAAGAGTGGTAGATAGTGAATAATGCATGTTTATATATATATATATATATATATATATATATATATATATATATATATATATATATATACATATATATATATATATATGTGTGTGTGTTTAATAGTTCAAGGAATCCTTATATATGTGTAATGGTGGAAATGTTGCTCTTTGTGTATGTGTGTACCTTCATGGTTGCCTTTCCATGGATTGTAGTCTTTTTTTATAGGCTTTGTCCTGGAAGTGATGGTATTCTGCCTACATTGTAGGGTGAGGACATGGCTTTGATTGACCTAGAAGTTACCTTACTCTAATGTTGAAATAAAAGAAAGAGGCATTGTGGCTATGTCTTCTCTATTGTTACGCTAATGTTTTGTGACCTTTGATATTCATAGTATAGTTGAGACCTTATGTTGTTGGGTAATATGACATATATCGAATGTTATAGATTTCTTTTGGGTGTTAGGCCTAGGGGAATGATGATAGTTAAGTCAAGTTTCTCTTAAATGGGTTTACCCTAAGTGAGGAATGGTGGTGTGATTAGCAAGGTTGTAGGTATTTCTATCTTTTCCTTTTATGTTTATTTAAGCCTGAGACTAAAGAGTTTCTAATAGCTTGTTCATGATGGGAGTCTTCTATGAATGTATGAGTTGCATGTTTTCCATATGTTTTGTATAACTTAATTGACACTATGTTATGCATGTTATGATGATTCTAAATTGCATTAAAAATATTTTTGCTCAAACTCATGTTTCTCATGTTGAATGTGCATCTTTATATGCTTGTTGTGCATTTATCTTCATGAGGTAAGGTAAGAAACATGGTTGTAGTCACTTTTGAGGTGTAATATTTAGCCTTATAAGGAGAAATTGAGTCTCTTAAAATTTAAAATGGTGAGTCTCTTGAAAATAATGTCACTTTTATGATTTCAAAAACATGATTATAGGCTCACTATTGAAAAATGAAGGCATGTTTAGCTATTGTCCTTTTGTGTTCGTATAAATTGTAAGACTTTCTCTAAATGATGCATGTTTATGAAAGTTAGTGTCATGCTAGGAATGGAAGCATTGTGATACGACTTCCTATAGTTGTAATGTTTCTGTTGTTATTTACCATTTTGTCTTCACTACAAAGAAAGTATGAGCATGTTTTGGTTAAAAAGTGGAGAAATTCACATTTAAAATGAGTAGATCTTTGTGCCTTGCTTGGATGTGAACTCATAAGACTTGTAAGCATGTCGAGGAGAAGGACATTCCTCCATCTACACAACTAAGCATGGTATGGTTTATCATAGACCTAATGAAAGTATGCCTAACTAATAAGAATCCGTTGTCAACATATTTGACTCAAGTCTATGTGCATTGAAGTATGAATGCGTAATTGCTTCTTGAGTGATGTTAAATCTGCTTAAGTGTGACTTAAATATTGTTGCATTATGAGCTCTTAATAAATTGGAATATAAAGACCACATTATTATTAGGAGAAGGACGTTCTTCCTATGAACATGAGTGACTCCTTGTGTTTGATGCATTTTGAAAGTGAGTGAATAAAGGTTTTGCTTGCTTGTATTGCATTGAGTGCTTAATGTCTTGAAGCTTGTGTTCCTCGTATGTTTGGTGCATTGACTTCGATGTGATGAGGTTATGAATGTTATGAGCTTCTGTATGACTCATTGAAGTCCTTGTTGTGATCAAAGTATTCGAGGAAGAATGTTCCCAAGTGGGGGATATTGTAAGACCACCAAAAAATGAGTTTAGGGATCTATAGCCTAACGTTTGTGTATTGATGTTTTCAAGTCCTAAAATTATTTATAAGATTTTCTTGGGTAAGTTTCTAAATATTTAGATGAATTGGAAGTCATACGTCAAGGGACGACCAAGAAGTTCGACGACTGGTCACCTAGAGGCATTAGATGTTTTTATGTTCTTATATGTGTTTCATTGGATATTTAATTCCATAAATGATTAATAATGATTTTAATATGAATTATATTAATTTTCATAAAGATAAGAGGTTAAACGTCCAAAAACGTCCAAGTCTTTCGCAAGTTAGCCATTGAGACGAGCTTGTGAGACTTCGTTGTTCCTAGCATGTTTGAATGTGTTGCAAGTGTTTGTTTATGGTGAAACTGATGTGGAAGGTCCTTGAAAATTTAAGGTATATATTTACGTTGGAAACACCTGGGTACGACAACCCAAGGGCCCCTTAAAAGTCCCTCAAGTAGGACCCAAAGTCTGCCAAGACACTCCCTTTGCAGTGTCCACCAAGGACCCTCAATCGAAAGCCAGTAGGTTCACCTACGCCCCGTCGATGGTAAGGCATCAATCGGGACTTATCCTGGTGAAGTCTCAAGTCATTTGACAAGCCACGGACCTAAACAACAACCTGTAATACAGTCTATCGATGAACCTACTTGGCGTCATGGGTCCGTCAATGCAGGTGGCAACAACTACCATGCACGCTACTTTCATTAAGGTGTGAAAGGGAAATTCGCCCCACGTATTAAACTGACCCTAGTTGGTTTATTTTGTTATTTTTGGCTGTATTTAACTGATTAAAAATGTGACTAGCCCATTCCCAATTCATTCTTCAAATTAAACCCTTCCCTATCAAAAAGAAACCTTTCTAGAATTCTCCATTGAAGGTGAAGCTCAAGAACAACGATGGTGATGGATTCTAAATATTTCTTCATAAAATTTAAATGGTTTCCTTGTACAATGAGGCATGGTAATGCTTGATTTCTAGTTAACCTTTCATCTAGCGAGTTCTTCTCAAATTTTTCAAAGAGAAAATTTGATCAAACCTCTTATCTTCAAATCTAGGCATTGGTTATTTCTCAGAATGTTTTTAAAGGCTTCCTCATGATGAATTGATGTTTATATGTTTATTTTAACGTAAATTTCAATCCAATATCATGATGACCAAATGCTCCTTTCCAACTCTCGATTAAGCCTATGTGTGGGCTTTGTGATCTTGACCTTATGTTGATTCAATTATTATTCTAGCATGTTGAATTGCTTATATCTGCTGCGTATGATGTAAAGTGAGTCAAGAGTGTCACCGCATTCTTGAAGAAGAATATATTTTCCAAATTTTGCACCCCAATGGAATATATCATTAATGGAGGATCCGCTTTTGCAATATGTTTTTAAGACATTGCTTGAGAAGTATGGTGTCTACTACAATGTAGCTACTCCTTACCATCCAAAAACTAGTGCACAAGTCAAAGTGTCCAATATAGAGATAAAATAAACCTTGACAAAGACTCAATGGGTTCTTGCATTAAAGGTTTTAAAGCATTGTATATTGATTGAATTATTTTTAATCAGATGATTCTAACTCAATTTACCTATTAACCCATGTAATTGATGAACCCTAGTTTTGACTACTTTATGGGTTAACTGATATTGTCTTATTGCTTATGACTTCTAGTGTAGTTTTCTATGACTTGTTCACTGATGTAACAATTGTATACAATTGATGTCTACTTTGTCTTCGAGTGATAAATCTATATTGAATTGACATAGATTTGTTGAGTTTTATAGTTTTTGTAGTTAATTGATGTTCATTGCCATGGGTAAGGGCTTATGGTAATTAATTGGATGACTTAGCTATGGATTGAAAGTGGTGAAAATGGATTGGTGGTATGTTGCCCTAACTATGTGTATTTTATGTTAATTAGTCTTGAATTATGTTTTAGATTGGTATGGTTCCCTTATGGTGGTGGTGCTATGCCTTTTACTTGCAATTGATGTGTCCTCGTCGGCATTCTTTTATGTATTATGATGATAATGTACTTGTCGGAAAAATACTTTAGTTTATTATGTGAAGTATGGTCATATTCATCTACTATTGATTAAGGGAAAGTATGTGTTTTTCTATTATTGTTGTAAGACCCCGAAAATGACTTAGGTGAAATGGAGCCTAATTTGTTTGTATTGATTGTCTAAGGTCTTAAATAGTTCAATTATATGGTATTGAGGCAGTGTCTAAAGTATTAGGTGCATTAGAAGTCAAACGTCAAGGCCCAACCAAGACGTTCGATGACTAAGTGACATATGTGCCTCATATGTGGTTCTATGTGTTTAAGTGTAATTCATCAGGTTGTAAGATTCGTAAATGAGTTATTATGATGTATATTGGAAGTGTACCAAGTTTCATGGAGTTTGGAGGTCAAACATCAAAGAACGTCCATGACGTTCGAAAGATGTGCCTGGAAATGACCTTGTGGGTCGAGGCATATTTCATCGAGTTTTATGTGTTTGTTGTGGGTGAAATTCTTGTGATAGGTGTTAAACTCATAGAATATCATGTTTAGTTTTGAAATTTCCGAAAAAACATCTCCAAGTACCAACCAAGGGTCATTAAGGAAAGACCCAAACTTTGAGACAAGACTATCCCAGGCAAACCCCAAACGACGGGGGTATCGACGACTTGTGGGCCTATCGATGGCCCGTCGATGGGTGTCATTGGTAGGGACTTAGTCTTGGGTGATAAGTGGACTCTTTAAAGTTTATGAACCAATCAACGGAAGGACAGGACGGTCCGTTTATGGACAAACGGTCCGTCAACTACCAAATGTTGGTGGACTGTTTTACTGCGTGCAGTTCACTTCGGAGTAATGGGCGAAATTTTAATTTCACCCCACTTACAAATAAGGTTATTTGGGGTTTATAAGGGGTATTTTGGGTATTTTAAATGTGTTTATAATCCTAAAACACATTGAAGACTTCATTTTTCTAAATAAAATTCCCAAAATCCCTTAAGAACTCCAAAAGACTCCATTGAAGTCCAAAATCAAGGAAGAGCTTTCTGTGACGATTTGAGTGGATATTCCTCATTCAAGTGAATATATAGTCTCATAAAGGTATGAATATTGATCCTTGAAACTGGTTTCATCAAGGAGCCCCAAATTCTCAAGATGTTTTCTATGTTTTCAAAGTTCAAGTGTCCAATTTCCTAGATTCTACCGTTATTGGTATGGGGAACTTATGGTAGTAGTGTTTTGTGTTCTACTTGAAATTGATATGGCCTTGTAGGCATTATTTAATGCAATATGATGATATTGTCCATGTTGGAAACTACTTAAAGTAATATGAATATTTGCGTAGTTGATTAGGTGAGTCATGACCATATCTATCTACATGTGTAATCATATATGTATTCTCTTATTCATGCTGTCTTCGATGATCAAGTTAGACTAAGACTTACTATATGATTCGATATTGGTCACGTTGATGATGTTACGATAGTATATACGATGACTTGGAGATGTTAGGTTTGTTCCTATGTGATTCTAGAATAACTTGCATTATGAGTAAAAGTGAAGTACATGATGTCTTATGTTAATTGACTTGTGTCCCTTGCTTGATGTATATATAATTATGAATATGTGATGTCTTTATTTAAGGTGTTAGATTTCTTTGTCTTGAATGTACGAATTACATGTGACCTTAAATGAACATAAGAGAGTCTTTTATGTGAAGACCTTTACTCAGTGGTAAGGTTAACATTATTGAAGTCATAAATCGGAATGGTATACTTCAAAGTAAAGGAATAATAGACTTAAGGTTAATTGGCTGGAACGACATCATATTAATCCTTAGGAAAGTTATCATTATATTCTTTTTTTCATTGTAAGGTTGCCCTAGTGGACATTCTTTGGTAGGGTACATGTGATTGGGTTATGAACTTGTTATGGAACCCTCTTGTGCAAACCTAATGTATGAATTACTTTATGACAAAGAAGGCTAGCACAAAGAAAGTATGGTAAGGGGAAGTATTTCTAGTTAACTATTGATACTAGATGACAAAGTATGCCCTTCATATTCCTTAACCATGTGCCTACATGGGATGTTTCTAAGTTCTACCCTTGGCAAGTAGAACAACCTCATTGGAGTAGGATATATCTCCGGATTCCATGTCTTTCTATCATGGTCTATGTCCGTTATTTCCTATTCTCATCATATGGAATACCTATTAGCATTAGAGAAGTTTATGAGGTTTAGGTGTTGGTATGGGACGCTATCTAGATAATGCACAATAGACTTTAAAGGTGTTACTTAGAGTTCCTAGGTCTTGTCTAAGACCTTTACTTGAATGCCCTATATGTGATGTATGTGTCTTATAATGAACTAATGAAATAATGACTTATGTTAAGAAGTATGTAAATGAATAAGTACCTAATCTATGACTTAAGGATTCCTTAGCTAAAGTGTGAAGAAGGCATAAGAGATGATCTCTTCAGGTCTAATATTTGGAAGTCTTGAGGATGACTCTAGTTAGGGAAGATGTTTGGTGTTGTCGATATGATCTAAGACTTAGGTAGTCTTAAGGACTATTCAGGTGATCTTGAAGAGGTCATTCATGGAAGATATATTCTTGATTTTCTTAGGTAGGTCTTTTGATAGCCTTTGGAAGGAGAATGTAATATCATGTATATGTTATTGTGTTAAGTGAGAATGATTATATTCTAGGGAGTCTATAGGATCTCATGAGTTAGTGTGTACGACATTGTATAGGCGGTCTCTTCACAACTCACTCAAGATAGACATAGAGTCACCTTTTGTAGAATAATCTTACCTTAATTTTTAGGATGCTTTGTAGGTGTGTATGTGACTTATTATAAGTAATCTTAAGGGTCCTTTAGGAAAATCTAGAGAGGGTGTATGTGCGGTCTCTCTTTTTGTGAGTTAAGTGAATCTTAGGATAGATTTAAGTGTGATGATTACGTTCTAAAGGGTGTCTAAATGAAAAGAATAAGTAACTTCACAGTTAAAATGAATTTAATTCACTGTAACAGTGAATGAGGTTACTGTAAATTGACCTCTTAAATTTTGGTTTTTGATTTAAATGTTATCTTATGTGTTTCTAAGTTTTTAAATGGTGTTCTTATGATTATAATATGATTTCTAAAAGAAAAGATGCATATATCAAATAAATGTGCATTTTCATGATTTTTATGCATAATAACATACTTAGTACATGTGGTTGTACTATATCCATGTTTTTATCTATCTAAATAGTTCTTGGTAGGTGAGGAGCTTTTGGGAAGGAAGAGTTGGACCGTAGCAATGTTCAAGAAAAGTTTAAGTATGTCCTCATTTGACACTAGACCATATATGTCTTATATGCTTTAATTCGAATTATTCTAATAGACTAAGTATTTCTATTTTCGTATTGAAGTATGTCCCGTGTCCCAAGTATTCTTGTGTTTTAAGATGATGACATTGAGACTTAGTATTTCCTATTGCTTTATATGAAAGAGTTTTAAAAGACTATGATATGTTTTATGAAAAGTTTTAATCCCGCACTGCTTTTAACTATATTTATGCGATGAGTGATATGTAAGGGATTGTAAAAGACCTCCGAGAGGAGAAGTACGCCGGTTGCAATCCGAGATCGCCCCTAACTTCTAGGGTGTGGTTTCGGGATGTGACAGTTCTAAGGTGATCATGTTAGACATTGAATATGCCATTATGTATGTAGTCTTAGAGTTGATACATAATTCTTCCTACTTCACTATGTGAGTCAATAAAGGTTATATTGATGATGTTATAGTAGTTGATACAATGACACAAAGATGTTAGTTATGTCTATGTGCTTTTAAAGTGATAAGTTATATGTGAAGTATCTTGTGTCTTGTGTGGTAGACTTGTATCCCTTACTTGATATATGTATGAATGTGAATATGAGATGTCTTGACTTAGGATGCAAAAGCCTCTTAGTCTTGTAAATATGAATTATATGAGACCTTCAATGATGTTAATAAGGTCATTAATGTGGAACCTTGAACCTAGAAGTAAGATAATGAACATTGAAGTCGAAAGTCGTAATGGTATCCTTCATATTATGAATGATGGTCTAAAGATTGGTTGGCTGGAACGACATCATATCATCTTTAGGAAAGTCATTAGATCTATCTTTGGCACCATTGTAAGGCCGCCCTAGAGGACCTCTTTGGTGTGGTGAATGTGATTGGGTTATGAATTTGATATTGAACCCCTTTGTATGAACATTTAATGTGAATTACTCTATGAGAACAAAGGATAGCACCTAGCAAGTATGGTTTAAGAAGTACCTATTGTGAAGAACAAGAATAGAGTATAAAAAAACCCTTCATATTCGTTAACTGTGTGCCTACATGGGATGTGTGTAAGTTCTACCACTGGCAAGTAGAACACCCTCCATCGGAGTAGGTTACAGCTTCAAGTTCCATGACTTGCTTCCGTGGTCTATGACGCTTATTTCCTATTATCATCATATGTGATACCTACTAGAATTAGAGAAATTCTATGAATTTTAGGAGGTGGTATGGGACGTTATCTAGACATTGAACAATAGGTTTTGAAGATGTTAGTGAGAGTCCCTAGGTTTCTCCAACAACATTACTTGAATGTCCTTAATGAGCTTAATGTCTCTTAAATGAACTAATTAATGTAATGAGTTAAGTTAAGAAAGCATGTTAAATTAGTAGGTACTTATCTAGAGTAGTTAAGATTTGTCTAGAGAAGGTGCGAAGGGGCATAAAATGGTTACTTCGTATCTTACCTGGATAAGTCATAAAATTGACTCTAGTTTGGGATGTTACGTAGACATTATCCAACCATACATAGTATGAAAGAATATTTAGGTAATCTTGAAGAGGTCATTCATGGACATTATCTTCTTGATTTACTTAAATAAGTCTTTTGATAACCTTTGGAAGGGACAATACCATATTCTATGAAAGCTATTGTGTTAAGTGGGAATAATCCTATCCTAGGTAATCTATAGAATCTCTTAAGTGTGTGCAAAAAAATAGTATGGGCAATTGCTTCAAAATTTACTCAAGAGAATCTTATGATCAAATTTGGTCGGAGAATCTCCTGTTTATGTGGTTGGTGTATTGTAATTATGTTGATCTCATTATAGATGGTCTTAAGGATCATTTAGGTGTGCTTAGAGAGGGTATATGGGTGGTATATCTTTGTCTTACTTAAGTGAGTCTTAGAATAGCTTTTACTGAGAAGATTACATGCTAGAGAGTGTTTTATGTGAAGTTGATAGGCTTCACTCTTTCAGTAAATTAAAAGTGAATTAGTTCATTGTAATATTTCCCCAAAAATTTGATAAATTGATTATGTGATCTCATTTGTGTTTCTATGGTGTTAAATGTTGTTCTTATGTTTATCATATGATCTTTTAATAAAAAAGATGCATATTTCCAATAAATGTCCATTTTCATGATTTTTATGCATTATGTTACACTTAGTACATGTGTTTGTACTTATTCAATGATTTTTTCTATCTCTAAAGTGGTTCATAGGTGAAGGTGCTTCTGCGAGTTAAGCTTAGATTATAGGATCTTTCAAAAAACATGATGTATTTCCTCATTCGACTCAAGGGCATAGATGTATTTTATTTTCTTTATTCAAGTATTGTAATACACTTATTGTTTCTATATTCCTATTGTATGAGCCATGTCCGAAGTTTTATTGAGTATATGATATTATTAAATAAGACAGTATTTCTTGTGGACTTTATATGAAAGATGTTTTAAGATATTCGGTGCAAAAATATTTAATTCTGTGGTACTTTTCATATGTTTATTTTAAATGAACGATACAGAAAGGCTTGTACAAGACCTCCGAGAAGTCATGTATGCCGGTCCTATACCTAAGGAATGAAAAACATTCATCATGGGACGTCTAGTAGAGTCTTGACTATAGGTGTGAGTCGCGACACATTTATGGGCGAGAGGGTATAGAACAATAGAGTTTTCGTTCTTTTCTACTCCAATATCTTTCCATAGAGTAAATGTTATGAGTACGCTTTTGTTATGGTTTTTCTTGTGTTATAGGAGATGAATACCGGGAGGAAACCGACTAGGAGGTTTGAGGAGAATGATGTGAATGGGGAGATTTCTCCTCAAGTTGTGCAAGCTCTTCAAGGTGCTCAAGGTAATCAAGGTCATGAGGTTCCGGTGCTTCCCTCGGAAATGACTAATAGTGAGATTAGAGAGGCTTTACTTACTTTTGCCCTATCTTTTACTACCCATGTGAATATGGGTATTTTACCTAGAGTGAATGTTGTAGAGATAAATATGTCATATATATTGAGAGATTTTTTGATAATGAACCCTCCAATATTTCTTGGATCAAAGGTGGGAGACAATCCCCAAGAGTTTCTAGATGTTGTGTACACGGTGTTAAGTGCTATGGGGGTGACTTTTATGGAGTAGGCGGAGTTAGATTCGTACCAATTGATGGAGGTTGTAAAGTGTAGTACACTAAATTGAAAAGTAATAGGCCATTTGAGTTGGGTCCTATTGAGTGGGAAGAGTTTAAGGTATCTTTTCTAAGAAAGTACTTTCCCCGTAAGAGGAGGGAGGTGAAGGTAGATGAGTTTATCAATCTCAAGCAAGGCAATATAAGTGTTGAGGAGTACTATTTGAAGTTCTCTAGGTTTTCTAGGTTTTTTCCATCCCTTTATTCTCACCCTAGGGATGAGATGAGTAGGTTTGTTACTGGTGTTACCGCCCTAATGAAAGAAAAATTCCATATGGCCATGCTACATGATGACATGATCCTAGCTAAATTCATGGTGTATGGTCAATTAATTGAGGAGTCTAAACTTTGTAGGATTGCTAGAAACATGAAGAGGATTTTATCAAGTGATCAAAGTCAATCTAGGTCCAAATAGAGGGCTCAAACTCAAAATGGACCTAGTGCTCCTAAGATCAAACTTGAAAAGGAGGTGGTTCTCAAGGTGGTAAGCCTACTTGTGCTACTTGTTGAAAGACGCATTATGGGGAGTGTATATTGGGTACCAGGAGTTGTTCTGGATGTAAGGATGTACAGAAAGTGAGGGATTGTCCTACTAGTGATGGTAAGCAAGTTGCTCCTAGTGTTTCGGGCAATGATACGCCAAAGGTGAAGGATCGTTTCTATGCACTAAAGGCAAAAGGATTAAATATGGATGAGGGTGACGAGGATGATGGTATGTTCCAGTATTTTTTTAGAGTATCATTTTCTTCTAATTGGGGGAGTATGGTTAGTAGATTGCTATATGGCCATAGAAGCTTGTTGTATGTGCATGATGTTTAGAAGTCTTGTTGAAAATGAATATCATTGATTACTTGCATTGGGTATTTTATGAAGTTATGAGTATGTGTTAAGATGTGTTCATATTATTTTATATTGAATATTAGAATGTTTCCATCATGAATTGCCAAAAAATTGCATTTTTGAAAATGTTGCATAATTTCCTGTAATATCTGCCTGCTCACCTGTAAGAATTTGCAAAAATTGACTAATTGATTCTTTGGTTGAAAATTGTTTTAATTTTATTATAAATTATATATATGACCACAATAATGAATATAAAATTATTTTTTGCTTTTTGGAATGAAGGATATGAGTTTAATGGCATGATAAAGGGTAGAATTTAATCTAGTTTCTTATTGTGTTGTCATTCTCTTGATTATGTGAAATTGATGTTTCTACTTGATTGTGTGTTTTATAATGTGTTATTTGGTATGTTCACGAGATGTTAAGTTGAGTCTCTACTTTTGGTAGTGTTTGGAGAGTTAGAAGTGACATTCGAGGACGAATGTTGTCCAAGTGGGGTAGAATGTAATACCTTTAAATTGACTTAGGTGAAACTAGATACTAACATGTTTTGACTAGGTTATACGGTCCTAAAGTTGTTTATTATATGGTATTGATTCATTTTCTAGAGTTTTAGGTGCATTGGATGTCAAACGTAAAAGGACGACCAAGACGTTCGATTACTAAGTCACCTATGTGTCTCATTTGTTGTTTTGTGCATATATGTGTGTTTTCATGATATTATGAGGTCCTTATATGACTTATTATAGTGTTTATAGTCAGTGTGTTGAGTTTCATGAACTTTGTAGGTCAAACATCCACGACGTTCGAAAGATTTGCTTTGAAACAACCTTGTGTGTTTTGGCATGTTTCTTAAAGTTTTACGCGTTCGTCTTGGATGAAATTTATGTGGTAGGTCCTAAACTCATATGCGAACATATTCCGATTGGAAAATTCTAGGAAAACATCTCCAATGATCAACCAAGGGTCCTTGAGGAAGGACCTTCCCTTGAACCAAGAATATCTTGGACCAGCCCCAAATGACTGAGGCAAACAACGGCTCATTGTCCGGTTGACGCCCCGCCATTGGAAGTCATGGGTCAATACATATCCTAGGGATCTCAAGATCCCAATGTATAGTCTCTGAGCCCATCAACGGACTGCTAGGATGGTCCGTTTGTTGACCAACGGTCCTTGGATAGGCAGTCGAATGTGAGGGCTTTCAACTGCTCAATTCACTGTAAGATCTAGGAGTGAATTGGTAAATTCACCCCAGGTACAAATAAGATAAATTATGGTTTCATAGGGGTATTTTAGGTATTTTAAGTGGTTTTATTAGTCCTAAATACCTAGATGAATTGATACTTCAAATAAAAAAAATATCTTATAAATTCTCTAGAACTCCATTGAAGCCAAAGCTCAAGAAAGATCTTGGATTGGTTATTGGAGTGGTGATTCTTCATAAATTTCGTGTTTTAACATCATTGAGGTATGTTTTTTTATCCTTGATAACCTATTCACCAAGAAGTCAATCTTCGAAGTGATATTTCAAACATTTTTCAAAAGATGAGTTGTCTAAATTTAAATCTATCCATGGGTTCTTGCATTAATGTTTTTAAAGAATTGAATATTGATTGAATTATTGTTAATTCGATGATTTTAACTCAATTAACCTATGAACCCATCTATTTTATGAACCATAGTTTTTGACTTCTTTTGGGGTTAAGTGACATTTTCTTAATACTTATGAATTCTAGTGTAGTTTTCTATGGGTTGTTGAATGATGTAAGAATTTTTTACAATTGATGTCTACGCTGTCTGAGATTGTTAAATGAATATTTCATTGACTTTAATTCATTGACTATAATAGTTTTTGTATTGAATTGATGTTCATGGTCATAGGCAAGGGCTTATGGTATTGAATTGGATGATTTAGCTATGCATTGAAGTGGTGAGAATGGATTGATGGAAGGCTGCCCTAATTCCCTTTATTATATTTGAATTAGTGGCGAATTATATTGCGATTGTTATTGTCCACTCATGGTGATGGTGCAATGTTCTTTACTTGCAATTGGAGTGGCCTCGTTGGCATTACTTTGTGTATTATAATGATCATGGCCTTGTCGGAAAATAACATGATATATTGTGATGATATGCGTAGTTGATTATGTGAATAATGGTTATATTCATCTACTTTTTATTAAGGGAAAGTGTGGATTTTTCTATTGTTGTTAGGTGATAATTTTAGACTATGACGATGCCATTATGTGTGTAGTCTTATAGTGGATGCATGATTGTTCCTACTTGACTATATGAATTAATAATGGTTATATTGAAGATGTTATAGTAGTGGATAGGATGACATAAAGATGATGTTGGTTATGTCTATGTGATTCAAAAGTAATATGTTATACGTGAAGTATGTTGTGTCTTGTGTGGTAGACTTGTGTCACTTACTTGATACATGTATGAATGTGAATATGAGATATCTTGACTTAGGATGCTAAAGCCTATTATTCTTGTATGTATAAATGACATGATACCGTTAATAAAGTTAAGAAGGTCATTTATGTGGAATCTGAAATCTAGTGGTAAGGTTATGAACATTAAAGTCAAAAGTCGTAATGGTATCATTCGTTTAATGAATGATGGACTTAAGGTTGGTTGGCTGGAACAACATCATATCATCCTTAGGGAAGTAATTAGATCTATCTTTATAGCCATCGTAAGGCATACCAATTGGACCTCTTTGGTAGGGTGAATGACATTGGGTAAGAACTTGATATGTAACCCCTTTGTATGAACCTTTAATGTATATTACTCTATGAGAACAAAGGCTAGAACCGAGAAAATATGGTTTGGGAAGTAGCTCTAGTGAAGAACGATACAAGAGTATAAGGAAACCCTTCATATTCCTTAACCATGTGCCTACGTGGGATGTGTCAAAGTTCTACCATTGTCAAGTAGAACACCCTCCGTTGGAGTAGGTTACAACTCCAGATTCCATGATTTGCTACCATGGTCTATGTGGGTTATTGACTTCTCTTATTATATGGGATACCTACTAGGATTAGATAAGTTTTAGGAAGTTTAAGTGGTGGTATGAGACGCTCTATATACATTGCACAATAGGCTTTGAAGATGTTAGTGAGACTCCCAAGGTCTTGTTCAAGATCATTACTTGAATGTCCTTATGTGATGAATATATCTTAGATGAACTAATGAATATAATTATTTATGTTAAGAACACATGTTAAATGAATATGTACTTATCTAGAGTAGATAAGGTGTGAAGGGCAAAGAGGAATGGTCACTTCCTATCTTACCTAGATAAGTCTTAACAATTAATCTAGTTAGGGAAGTTTGTTGATTATGTAGACATGATCGAAACTTAGGTAGTCTTAAGGACTTTTTAGGTAATCTTGAAGAGGTAAATCATGGACATTATCTTCTTAATTTAATTAAGTCTATTGATAACCTTTGGAAGCGAGAATGTCATATTCTATGAAAGCTATTATGTTAAGTGAGAATGATCTTATCCTAGGTAATCTATAGGATCTCGTAAGTGTGTGTGAAAGGGATTGTATGGGAGGTCGCTTCACAACTCACTCAAGTGTACCTTAGAATTACCATTGGTAGGAAGATCTCATGTTTATCTTGTTGGTGTAATATAAATGTGTATATATCATTATAGGTTGTCTTAAGGATCATTTATGTGTTCCTAGAGAGGGTGTATGGGCGGTCTTTCTTTGTATTACTTAAGTGAGTCTTAGGATAGCTTTTAGTTAGAAGATTAAATGCTAGAGTGTGTTCTATGTGAAGTTTATACGCTTCACTGAAGGAGTTCACTATAATGTTTTCCTAAAAAAGTGAGAAATTGCTTATGCGGTCTTTTATTTGTTTTTAAGGTGTTAAATGTTGTTCTTATACTTATTATATGATGTTTCAGTAAAAAAAGATGAATATTTCCAATAAATGTCCATTCTCATGATTTTTATGCATTATGCCATACTTAGTACATGTGTTTGTACTAATCTCATGCTTTTGTCTATCACTAAAGTGATTCATAGGTGAAAGTGCTTTTGGGAGATAAGATTGGATTATAGGATCTTTCAAGCAAGTTGAAGTATGTATCATTCGACTCGAGGGCATATATGTATTTTATTTCATTTATTTAAGTATTGTAATAGGCTAAGTATTTCTACATTTATATTGTATGGGTCGTGTCACAAGTATTCTTGAGTCAAAGATTTCATGAAATGAGACTTAGTATTTCCTATGCATTTTATATGAAATATGTTTTAAGATATACATGTGAAAAATTTTAATTTCACACTACTTTCATATGTTAATATGCGATTAACGATACGGAAGGTCTTGTACAAGACGTCCAAGAGGTCAAGTACGCCAATCCTATACCTAAGGAATGAACTAATCTAGGGAATAGGTGCGGGTCGTGACAATGCTCTTGATAATCCTAGTTCATTTAAGGGTCCTAACAAAATCCCCACTTGGAAGTATTCGTCCTCGAATGACACTTAACACTTTCAATCATTTTCAAGGACTCAATGACCCATACAACAACTCACATCATTACAACACTACTACAAAAAAGTCTATTAGCAGCAATTAAAATTACGTGTAGAGGCAATAGTAATTGCCGCTATAACATATATCGGACATTAGTCTTTTGCCATTGTAAGTGGTGTCGCTAAAGGCTTTAGTAGCCATTCAAATGAATGCTGGTAAAGATAATTTTAATTGTCACTAGAAGTAATAGGCTTTATCAACAATTGTTTATCGGCAATTAATGGCCACAAAATCCATTCAAAAAATAAGTGGATGTATATGTTAGCATCTATTTTAAATTTTCACTAAATCTATTTAAATTTACACTAATAGTTACATCTTCTAACGACTATTTCGTAGTGAAAATTACAATGGTACCTAAATTCATTATTAAAGTTGACAAATCCGCATTTTTAGCATCTATTTAATTGCCGCTAAATTCAACTATATTGCGGCAAAAACTTTCGTGCTTTAACAGTTTTTGTTTAGCAATAATTATAATAACCAATAAACTGATTTAGAAAAAGGCGTCATTCGCTCCTTTTGTGTCCATTTTTATTCTTAATAGATAAAATAATTCTTTTTTTCAAACCCAAAAGGTACCAAAACAAGTGCTGATTATACATATTCAGAAGTAATTAATTTTAAAAATACAAATTAAATACTCCATTATTAATTTATCTAAACGAAATATAATATATTGTATTATATCTAGAAAAACAAGAGCAAGTATTACCCTTTACAGATATAATAACAAAAATATATTGTTACGTCTTTAAACTACATAGCTGATGCTTTTAACTATTCCAATAAAATACCAGCAATAACAAAATTGTAAATGAATATCGCTCAATTCTGCAACTCTTCATTGATTCAAACTCTTCCACTTGATCATACTTTATGACCTAAAATAAAAATTAACAAATGTCCAATTATGAAATCAATATATAACAAAACAAGGTCACAATGAAGTACAACATGTGTATAATTTCGTGCTTTATAATTTAATGGGAGATGACACCTAATTATTTGTATTGTGAATTAAGGCTTATTCAACAATGTATGTTAAAAGTATTTCAATTAGTAGTCTACTTAAATTTATAATTTTAGGAAAGAGTTCTTATTAAGAGATTAGGTGCCTTTTAAAATGAGCACTAAGAAGGTTACTAGCCGAACTGAGGTTAATAAAAATCTAGACTAGTGTAAGCACTATGTAATTAGATAACAACTGGATAATGAACTTTATGAAAGCATTTATATCGGTTTAAAATCATTACCGAAGTATCTAGATTAAAACTAAAGTAATTTGTAACTTACCTTAAGGTTCACTCCTTAATGAAATCAGCCGCAAGTGTTCAGAGTTCAAACTAGATAATTCCTCAACATAGAAAGTAATATTCTAAGGTCATAGTACAAATATTTCTAATTAAATGATGGGATGAAACTTATATTTGAACAACAAGCTCAAAAACATATATCGTCTCAATTCTCAAGTACTAGTATTAAGTATTGGGACTTCGAAAAGTCACTTTCTACCAAAATAACTCTATCATGTCATGAAAAATATGATATCATATTAAAGGAATCCTACACCGTAATAACTAGTCTTAACTGAATTGATTTCAATATCTCCTAGTAGGGGACTAGGTTTCCTAAGCTTCCTTAAGATTTATTTCAATATAACTAACTGTTCATTCTTACTATTTACTACATAAAGTAACCTATTTTAAGTGACAATACCTTAATAGCTAGAAGACGTAGTCCTAAAGGATTAACCCACGACTGTTAGATACTAAGGTCTGTGATCTAGTTGTCATGCTATAACAACCACTCTCGATTCTTTTTCTTTCGCTTCAGGACAAAATATTAATTTTAAAAAGTTAAAAAAAACTCCCAAAATTTGCCTTCAACAAGACAAAAGTTTTGTTACACAACTTCTTTACATGAAGGAAGTCTCTACTATGTATAAATTCCTTTATTTTCTGCTTACATATAAGCAATACCAACGTATACTGCTTCTCAATTTTTTATTGACAATTTAAAAAATGTTTGGATGGTTGGAAAATGAAATTCCTTTCAAGTGTTTGCTGTTTTACAGTTATTCGATCTACCCTCAATAATCTAGAAAATCACATCATGA
The DNA here is from genome assembly GCA_027704865.1 of Solanum neorickii. Classification (NCBI taxonomy): domain Eukaryota; kingdom Viridiplantae; phylum Streptophyta; class Magnoliopsida; order Solanales; family Solanaceae; genus Solanum; species Solanum neorickii. The sequence goes on from JAKWJC010000367.1 coordinate 35,936,340, forward strand.
AATTCACAATCTTAACCTCAAAGGTCATTAACAACTTGGAAAAATTGCAACACATCTTTTGGGGCTCAACTCCCATCAGCGTAAACTTCATTTAGTCAAATGGAATATTATTAAAACTCCTAAAAATCACGGTGGATTGGGAATTCAATCTTTTTCTATTAAAAATAGGCCTCTTATTACTAATATGGAAGGGAGATTTGTTTAGTCGCCCTCTATATTTTGGGCAAAAAGCCTTACTGAACTTTATATTCCTTGCAATGCCTTGCCCAAAAAAATTGTTTCCACCCTTTGGAAAAACAATTTTCATGGCTGGATAACTTGTAGTATAGAGCTACAAGGGAAAGTTTGTAATGACGACAAATAAACTGCAGCGACAACTCTTGGATCTCCCCTAATTGTATAATCTGTTATCAAATTATGGGTCCCTTAACCAGGCATCACGATTAAGAACCAACTTGCAGCCTATATTGACGCGAACATTAATTGGAATCTTGATTCCATTCTTTTAGATCTGCCTTTTCGATTAAATTATATCCTACATTATTCCTAGATATCTACACTATAAGGACGGTTATATTTGGTGCTTGACTTCCACAGGTTTACTCACAACCAAGTTCTTATATAATGCTTTTTTGGCTCTACCTGATAATTATATTTTTTTCTCCTTTCCTAATTCTCCATCAAATGGATCTGAAGCTACCGCTTCCATTAAAACTTATCGATTTCCATGACTAACTCGTCATCGGCGTTTCCCTATGACGTAATACCTACATTGAAATGATCCACATCTGCTATTTGTTTCTAGTGCAAATATGCAACTGAGACTATTTTGGTCCTTATTCTCTCATAATGTCCATAAATGTTCACAATGCATTGCCTCTCACTTTAATACCTACTTTATTTCTTTCATTCCATCCAATATATTCTCTCATATTCCTACTGCTACACTTCTGGCTTTGGATACAACCTTTTTTAACAATACTTCCAATACTCCTAACATAAAGTGACTATCGTACGAATAAATGAACATTACAGTTTAGGCCACAAGCCAAAATCTAAACCTGATTATATGCCTATTTGGCGTACTTTACTGCCCCTTATGCAAAACTTTTATGATAGAATCGATAATTCATGTTTTGATGATAGACAAGAAGCACAAATAATCAATAGCAAATGTACGCAGCAAAAGAAGCCAAGATCGAGTCCAAGATCGAGTAAAATGGGTCAGCCAAGTAATCAAGAAAATAGAGTTATTTGTCAAATCCAAAAATAATATATTAAAGGTATAAGTTGATACAAATAAGGAAAACCTTAAATATATTATTAAGGAAGGAAGTTGTATATAATAAGGATTGTACTTTAAAAGGGAATCCTTGTTTAATAATAACTTCCTTACCTTATCTGATAAGGACTGAAGGCAAAAGGAACTCTATAAGAAGAAGAAGACGCTGATGAAGAATACGACGACTTCACGCAGAGAACAAGGGAGAATTATTCATCAAATTTAAGTCTTCAAGGTTGATAGGATTACTACGTTTAAAACATTCTTGAGTAAGGAGGTTTTATCGTGTAGAACTATTTGTCTTGTTTTTGTTCTTAATTGTAGCTTACAGTTTATTGTACAAAGGGTGGGTTTGGCTCTTTGTAGGGTTGAGTGTTAGTAAGAGTTGTAACAAAAGGTGGGTTTGGCCTTTTGGAGAGATCGATTGGAGTCAATCGAGGTAGTAGTAGGGATAAGACTTTTGATTATTGAGTTGTAATCACAAAATCTTATAGTTGAATTAATAAAATGAGGTTTTTCCTTCCTTGAGTGAGGAAGGTTTTTAATTCAATAAGTGTTTGTGTGTTTACTCTGTCTTTACTTAAAAGCAACTTACACGAACCTGGTTCGTGTTCTGGGGTTAGGTTTCTTCAATTGGTATCAGAGCAGGTATTTTCGTTAAAAGATTCACACCTTGAAAAGACTCAATGGCAACACCACCTACCCCACAAGAGGGAGCTTCACAAACACGACCACCATTGTTCAATGGCAAATATTATGGATGGTGGAAAAATCGTATGATGGACCATCTTATTGGTGAAAACCCTGATCTATGGGGAGAAATTCTAGATGGCCCAACCATACCTATGAAAACCGCAACTGATGGAATCACCAAAATCCCAAAGGAAAGAAAAGAATGGAATGTTGAAGACAAGCTTGCAATTCAAAACAATGCCAAAGCCAAGAAAATTCTGATATGTGGCATAGGACCAGACGAATACAATCGAATCTCGTCATGTCAAGATGCCAAAGCCATATGGGAAACACTACAAACAGCTCATGAGGGAACAACGCAAGTCAAGAAGTCTAAAATTGATAACTTGAACAGGCAATATGAGCTGTTCAGGATGGCAGAAGGGGAGACTATTCAAGACATGCACACCAGGTTCACCTCCATCATTAATGAGATGTACTCTTTAGGAGAGATAGTGCCTAATGGAAAGGCAGTAAGGAAACTCTTGAGTGTCCTTCCTGAAACTTGGGAAAGCAAAGTCGAGGCTATCACTGAAGCCCGCGACCTAGACTCACTGGCCATGGATGAGTTAATTGGTAATCTCATCACATACGAACACAAGAAAAACCAAGAAAAGGAAATTGGAGGAAAAAGAAAGGAAAGGAACCTGGTTCTAAAAGCTACTACATCAGATGATTTTGAAGTGGAAAATATTGCCCTCATAACCAAAAGGTTCACCAGAATGCTAAAGAGAGGGCAGACCTTTCAAAAGAAAGCTTTTCAAAAACCATCTGAAAACACTAAAGACCAGGTTTGTCATAAGTGTGGGAGCCCAGATCACTTCATCAAATTCTGTCCACTTTGGGTCTTAGAGCAGAAAAAGGCAAACTTTGAGAAGGGCAAAGACATCAAAAAGGATAAGTCTGTCCCCTCAAACAGAAGAATGACGACACAAGAGGCAGATATGTCAATGAAGAGGGCCTTTGCAGCATTGGGAAATTCATTTGATGAAGAGTCTGAGGGTGATGAGACAGAAAACCAGTCTCTTCTTGCACTAGAACAAGAAGATGATTATGACTTTCTTGCCCTTGTAGCAGTGGAAACCAAGGAAGAAAAGGAAACCTGCAGATCACAAGAAACCATACTAGCACTCATGGCTAGATCAGTTTCTGAAGATGATGAAGAAGATGACAATCAAAGCAAGGTAAGTTTTCATCACATCCAAGTAAATATTGAATCATATTCTAAAAAGGAACTAAAGTCCTTATTGAGTACTCTTATAGATGCATATCAGTCTGTCAATTCTGAAAGAGAACAAGTGATGGAAAACTATGCATCTTTAAGAGAAGTCAATGACAATCTTGAGAAACACAATCACTTTCTTCAAAATAAATTAAAAGAACAGATTAAAATCTCAGAGTTAAGTCACAAGGGCAAAAACTCTGCTAGTGAACTTCAATTAGCTCTAGAAGAAAAAATAAAATTGTTAACAATAAAATATCAAGCTTTAACAGAAAGGAATAGGTTGTTACAAGAAAATCTTGATCATACCAAACTGGATCTGGAAAGAAATCTTAGATGGACCAGGTCCTCTGAAATTTTAGCTCAGATTCAAGAAAAGCAAACCACTAGTCGAAGTGGTATAGGTTTTAAAAAACAGAATAATCTTGTGTCACACACTATTCACATGTCTAAAAGTTTATGCACTCATTGTGGAAACACAGGTCATTTAAAGAATCAATGTAAAGCTTTATTTGAGGCTTTTCAGAAAAATGTTAAGTTCACCAAAAAGGAAAAGACTGATACGACTAAGAACCTGGTTCGAAATAAAAATGCTCCAAATAAAAGGTTTTCTTTGCCATTATGGTCTAGAAAAAATCTTATTCATCCTTTTACTCACATAAAGGGGCCCAAGCTAATCTGGGTTCCCAAGACTAATCTTTGACTAGTGTTTCAGGTGAAGGTGAGAGGGAAAAGACCAACTTGGTACATGAATAGTGCGTGCTCCAAAATGGTGCTAAAAATGGTAGAAAATTTCCTCTCGCTCTTTGATTTTCAAGGAGGCAGTTTATTCCTTGAAAAGGATGAGAAAAATGAAAAAAAAAAGTTGAAGAAAGTGACATGATATCAACCATCTTTGATGATGCAAATTTAGGGAACACTGCATATGAACCTGGTTCACAGCTAACAATCATCGATGCACCTGCAACATGAATTACTACTTATCTATGGTTCTGGAGATTGGGGAAATATTAGAGCAATCGAGACAGTAAGAGTATGGCACACCTTTAGGGGAACTTTGTTGTGTGAACATGGTCCTTGTTGTTCATTGGAAGGTATTAAAAATTGACAAGGGTTGGTTTTCTGTGAATCAGCTTCAGACTCATTTGATCTGGGAGAATATGATGATGCGACATTCTTGTGAAGGCCTTGAATATGAAGAACTTGAGAAAAATCAGTCAAAGCATGGTGTTATCAAAACAAGTTGATGCATTATCATGATTTTCTTTAATAATTGGCTAGTAAAAGAATAATCTTACGCTTGAGTAATTATACAATGAATATTTGCTAACTCAACCTCGTACTGTAACAGGTACACACTCAAGTCACATCTCAAACAATGCTTAGAAAGTTTGCAGATGTTATCTCTACTCTTTGCTAACACCATTATTTAAATCACGAAGAAACACACAAAAAAAAGGGAACCTGGTTTCTCTAAAATACTCAGGTATGTACCATCCTTTTTCAAATGCATTAATTTCCTGAGTTTGGGTCAAACATAAGTACTAATGAACCTGGTCGATCATCAAAAATTCAACTTTCATAAAGATCACCAAGAACCCTCTTTGACAATAAGCATCGTTCAATCCCAAACTGCTCTAATGATTAAAATCTCAGTATTGAAGTCACTCATGCTTTAATTTAGGGGGAACCTTGCTTTACCACCCACATCTGAACCAGGTTCACAAACTCCAAATTGATATTTCATCCATTCCAAGTGTATAACTTGTCTATCTCTCAGGGGGAACAATTCTCACAGAAATAAATTGTTGCTTGCTTTCATTATTGATAAACACATATCTTTGTGCACCAAAATGTGATGAATCTCTTACTGGTAGTTGGTACTCCTTCAAAGTTTTCATCAAGAAAAAGGCTATCAAAAAAAAGGAAGAAAATCATGGAGGAATGAAAATGTTACGGAGTAGAGTTAAAAAAAAAAGGAAGGTGATGATGTATCTCATGTTTCTCTTGATAAAATTTCACATTCTAAGAAAACTGATCAGAATAAGGAAGCTGGTGCACAATGGGCATACTGAAAAAAAATTATCAATGGCAGTAAACATCCCTTTCTTCCGCACTTTAGTAATCTTTGTCCCAATCCTTATCCTCAAATTTTATACTCTTTTGACTCTTTGATGTGCTTATGTCTGTCTCATACTCATGATATTATATGTTTTTTTATTAAGGGCATAAACTGGTACATATTTGTTTATTTCGTTTCTCATTGAGGATCTTAATTGTGTATGAGTGTAAGATGACTAATATCCTCAGATTAACTATCCATTTTGTTAGCAGAAGTGTACTTGAAAGTGTTGCCCAAGTGGCTATGAGTTAAAAATGATATTGCACTCATTGAATGTTATTCGAGTTCTTTGGTTATTGATTTTCAATTATGCCAAAAGGGGGAAATTATATAATGTGGATAGACATATGCATAGTATGTCATCATCAAAAAGGGGGAAATTCTTGGGGAATGTGAAAACATGAAGTTTGTAGTTTTGATGGATGACAAAGAATTGAAGTTTTTTTGAAAATCTGTTAACTAGAGTGTTTGATGCATTTGAAGTACCATTGGGAGAAGGCAGGATTTTAACTTGTGCAGATATGTTCACTCAAACCATTCTTGCTGATTGTGGCATTCCCATGGAGTCGGAGCAGGTTGCAACTGCGTCTCCACGTACATCTGGTCATGTTGCTCAGTTACTCAGGGAACTTAAAGTAGCTGAAGAAAAGTATGCCACTCTTGAGTCAGAAAATCAAAAGTTACGTTCTGAACTTTACACTTCAAATGCTGAAATTCACAGGTTGAAGGATCAGTTAGTGCAGCAGCAACTTGCTAATAATGCAAGAGTTGACAGAGTTCTGGATATGCTGGCTTCTGCTTCAACTAAGCCTGGTCAACCTTCACATTGAAAAAGCATCTTGTTTGAACCTAGTTCTCTTAGTTGTTTAAACTTATTATGCTCAACTGGCTGGGCTTATATTGTTGCTATGGATGTTGATTGGGTTTGTTTAGCCGCTGTTGGATTCTTTTTGATTTGTCAAAAGGGGGAAGAGTATTTGCGCATGCATCACACAGAAAGATTTGTTTGTCTTCATCAAAAAGGGGGAATATGATAGAATCGATAATTCATGTTTTGATGATAGACAAGAAGCACAAATAATCAATAGCAAATGTACGCAGCAAAAGAAGCCAAGATCGAGTCCAAGATCGAGTAAAATGGGTCAGCCAAGTAATAAAGAAAATAGAGTTATTTGTCAAAGCCAAAAATAATATATTAAAGGTATAAGTTGATACAAATAAGGAAAACCTTAAATATATTATTAAGGAAGGAAGTTGTATATAATAAGGATTATACTTTAAAAGGGAATCCTTGTTTAATAATAACTTCCTTACCTTATCTGATAAGGACTGAAGGCAAAAGGAACTCTATAAGAAGAAGAAGACGCTGATGAAGAATACGACGACTTCACGCAGAGAACAAGGGAGAATTATTCATCAAATTGAAGTCTTCAAGGTTGATAGGATTACTACGTTTAAAACATTCTTGAGTAAGGAGGTTTTATCGTGTAGAACTATTTGTCTTGTTTTTGTTCTTAATTTTAGCTTACAGTTTATTGTACAAAGGGTGGGTTTGGCTCTTTGTAGGGTTGAGTGTTAGTAAGAGTTGTAACAAAAGGTGGGTTTGGCCTTTTGGAGAGATCGATTGGAGTCAATCGAGGGAGTAGTAGAGATAAGACTTTTGATTATTGAGTTGTAATAACAAAATCATATAGTTGAATTAATAAAACGAGGTTTTTCCTTCCTTGAGTGAGGAAGGTTTTTAATTCAATAAGTGTTTGTGTGTTTACTCTGTCTTTACTTAAAAGCAACTTACACGAACCTGGTTCGTGTTCTGGGGTTAGGTTTCTTCATTTTAAGTTTAATACTAATGACGTTTTACAATGGCGTTAAGGTTTCCTTCCAGTACAACTTACAACCTTCAATCATTGAATTCGATGCCACTCAAGTAATTGTCCATTTACAATCTTCAACTTTATCATATGCTCACGTTATATATGATTACAATTTGATACTCCATCAACTCACTAACTGAAGCATAATGCCCTCGTACAGGGAAGTTAATAGAGTGGAACACAAGATTGCTAAATCAACTTCAACTAGAAATGTTATGCATGAAATTTCTATTATGGAAAAATTGCCACTTTTTTTGAATGACACTTGGAGAACAGGTTAAGGCTACAAAAAGACGTGTACTAGCTGCAACTCTTTATCCCTGTCATAGATATAGTTTCAATGTCCTTTTACGTTGCATAAAATTTCCACCCTCAGTAGAAAATTTTTGGTGCAATTCAGACCCACCAGGTCTCCCATGGCAACCGGCCACAACTCCATGTACTCTTTTAAGTACATAATATTATGCTTTCATCATTCGTTTAAAAAAGGAGAGTATCTCAAATTGTTTATGTATTCCTATAACCTAAGTTGGCAAACAATAAAGAGACAGATAAATGAACCATGAAAATATCAAAGTCGCGAGCCAAGTAATTAGGATGTTAGAAAAATATATCTTCACAATTCTCAACAAACTAGATGTTCAACCTAGTGTTTCAACAAATAAAGCAAATATAAGAAAGCAATTACAAGAGTGAATCAATGAAGAATTGACCAAAATAAGTCATTCTATAAATCAATTCACCAAAATAGTATGTTTTTAATTTTGTTTACAAAACTAGTATAAACGTGGTTCACAGTAACGTTTTATGTTTTATTTTATTTTTAAAAAATTTAATGAAAAAAAAAGCAAAAGTTCACGGAGCAAACAGAAATAAAACGTTATTGACAATAACGTTTTATACTTCGTTATCTAGAATCACGTTTTAGAGCTAAAACGTTACTTAAAGTAACGTTTTTATATTTTAGTACGTTTTATCCAGTCACGGGTGCAATTAAAGAATCGAACCCTGTATTTTACAGATTATAAAACGTAACTGACAATCACGTTTATTATATAAAACGTAACTGTCAATCACGTTTTATGTTTATTTAATCACGGGGCACTGAATTAAGAATAAAATCCTGGTACATTGGAATCTTACAGATCATAAAATGTTATCGCTGATCACATTTCTGCATTAAATCGTGACTATCAATTACGACACTATGTTAAAGTTAATTTTTTCCTTTTTTTACTGACGACAAATGGTTATAAATTGAACCTTGTTGAAACAAATGTTCTAAACACTCCAACAATATTCATTCAAAAAATTTTTTGTGTGGCCCAATTTTGAAACAATATTTACAAAGGTATGAATTAAATAAGTCAAGTCAATGTATCATATTGTGTTATTAACTCCCTTCCGAGCAGTCAAAAAATATTTCTCAATAATTAGAGTTTTTGTACATTTTTTAAAGATAAGAGATAGACATGTGGATTTAGAAAGGTGATCTTCATCTCGTCCGCGACAATAATTCTCCTAGAAGGTTCGAGCTTGTAGTGGTCACAAACAAGGAAAACCTAACACATAAATCACAATAAGTATCTTACATCTGTGTAACATACCTTAATATGAATAAATTGCACCATTTACTTGTTTTCCTCAAAGAATTAATGGAATAAGGTCTTCATGTTCTGTTTCTTGAGTAGACTGATAAATGTACACCTATAATAATGGTTACATAATAGAGATGTTGAACCATTAAGGAAATATCCATATGAACAGAAAAGAACAACAACAATGAGGAAAAACTAAATCAGTAAGAAAATGGAAAAGGAGTCGAAGATTTTCAACACCTTTACATCTAAGGCAAACAAAAAAATCAAAAATTTACCTATATAACTATTATTTACATCATCTGTTTTTATATTCCTTTTAATTAAGAAAGATATATATATTCATTTTCTGATAAACAACCCTATGGGTATTATAACATTAAAAGATGGTGTTAGGCATGAACTGAAACAATGACGAAATGAAAAATAGATCTTTTTTCACATAAACGTCTTAGTACAAATATACTGGACTATAGGAATTACTACCTTTAATTAAGGCATCCTTTGTCACAATTTTTTTGTTTAGAAAAATTATTATATAAGCTTCCTTTATAAGAGAACTCTTTTTCAAACATAATGAATTGATTACAATACCGTTACAAGCAAAATAGAACATTTGAATAAAAATAATACAGTATATAAAAGACTTCATTTCAAAATAATAATAAAAAAATATCAAACACTATTTTTTCCATCCTGTTTGTTTTTTCTACTGCAAAACTAATAAATGAGTCCAAAATGGTGGAAGATTTTACATTAAAGAAATGTGGTCCTGAAATAGTTTTTGTATTATCAGAAGTACTCATAACTTCCATTGATGTAATGATAAAATAATATTTAGCAGTGACAGAAATTCTCCATCCATAAACTCAAAATTATTGCAGACATTCATGAACCAACCAGCTCTAAAAAGACCGATTTCAAGAAAGAATATATATATGTACTAAACAACTATAGAGTGAGTTACAAAAACACTGGACGTTTTACCAATCTATGTGGACCATCCCGTTGTTGGTAGTTTAAATTGAGAACCAAATTGGACAGAAATATGTTTTCCTAATCACGAGATCAAAAAGTTTTTTCATGTTCCCAAGAAGAAAAAGAACAACAATCGAAGGACATAATTAAGCCTATTTGAACATAAACAAAATCATAAATCAATCGAACCTTTCTATTGACTGAAACTTCTTTGGACTTGGACCTAGAACTAACTAAAAGTCTCTACCCAACAAATATAAATTTTAGTGACCAATTTTAACATACCCTGATACCATACTATTCTAACATAATTTTATATTGTTCATTGGTATATTATCAAAAATCCATTTTGCACCAGAAAACGTGGAAACCTTAAAACATATTTCCACTAATGCATCCCCAATAATATGGGGCTTAACCCAATCTCTTCGACAATATAGTGATGAATTTCTATCCAATGTTTCATGTTTTTCAATGCAGTGGATGTTGTGATTACCGTTGTAGTTTTATCAGACATAACACTACTTGTCTACCTCTTCTTCTAGTAGAGACCAACAACATTTACCAAATCAAAAATATAAATATATCCTATGATATGAAATTTCTCTAAGAAATTTTATCAAACACCTATTCAAACTTCCCACACAATAGGAGAGAACATACATATCCATAACTGAATTACTGACATAGATATCATACAAACCACAAATCTCAACGTAAACCCATGAAACTTTTCACCATCCCCCACCATTTTTATATCTTTAATATATTTAATCCAAATATGTATTTTTTCCCTATTTCCACAACATAATTTTTCATAAATTTCAAGATGAGTATTTAAAGACAACATTTCTATTTGAGAATGTTGAAGAAAAGACATAAACAATCGGACAAGGCATAAAATATCCTTAAAGTATTGAAAATGGTACAAAATTACCCTTTATCCACCTATTAGTTCAAAAATACCCTTGTCATCCACCTATTGACTCCAAAATACCCTTGTCATCCACCTTTGTGTTCAAAATTGACCACTTTTTTAATTGTTTTAAAATTAAACTCTTTAAATATTTTATAAAATACTTGGCCTTTAATTATTGATTATAACTATAATTTATTAATATAATTTATAAACCAACCCACTACACACTCATTACTAACTATACCTCACCCAATTAATAATTTAATTATAATATAAAAATTTTCATAAACACTAATAAAACACGATGAAATTATAAATTTTTGAAAATGACATTAAAAATTATTCGAGTCCGAATCGGAGCCCCAATTAAATTTTGGTTGAGCCGCTTATTTAGGAGGACACTTTCTTTCAAAATAGAATTAGAAATTTATGATTAAAGGTAAAATGTAATACATCCCGAATTTATTCATGTACTTTTTTAAAATATAATTATATATATATATATATTTATGATTTGTTTTAAAACATTAATATATTATTTTGAAAAAAGTTACCTATGAAGTAACATCACATAATTGAGACGTAAGAATAATTAATATAAATATAGTCAGACTATTAAGTTTATTGATGATTTTTATTAAGTCACTTGAATGTATGATAATTTACTTCTACAATTTTTAAAAATACTTAATTAGCAGTAGCTTGCATTAATATTGTGACGGGTTCATTAATTTTTAGGGATTTAATTATTAATAGGGTGGGTAGTGGATTGATTTATAAATTATACTAATAAGTTAAATTATAACATATAGTTGAGCACCACGTATTTTAAAAAATATTTAAATAGTTTAAATATAAAATTATTAAATGAGTGGTCAATTTTGAACCAAAAGGTGGATGACAAGGGTATTTTGGACCCAATAGGTGGGTGGGAAGGGTATTTTGGAGCCAATAGGTGGATGAAGGGTAATTTTGTACCATTTCCAATACATTGAGGATATTTTAGGGCTTTTTCCGCATAAACAATAAAGTTCCTTCATATTTTAAACCCTGTATCAATCTTTTTACATCCAAACTTTGACAAAGAGATAGGTACAGCCAAAGAGTAAAGATAAATTACCTGATAATGTTGAGATAGATTACAACAGAGAGAAGAAACTCCAGGAATGTATATTTTCGTGGCTAGCGATGAGAGACCATTAAAAATCCCTAGATCTTTAGTCGTAGGGAATTGAGTGATGACAATGAGAATTGTTGTTCAATATTTTTGGAGAGTGACTTTGCGGTAGAGTGAGGGAATATTTGTCTTTGGAAATTTTTGAGCTTAATTTGGAATTTAGTGATTATTTTTGAAGGCATTTGATTTTAATGGCCACATAAAAAGAATTCTTTTATGGACAAAATAGAAACGTCATCAAAATGTGCATGTACAGATTAATATTTAATGGCAATAAACTTATGGAAAATAAATAATTTTCACTAATTGCTTTCTTTCCAATAATGAACATATCATCATATAATTGTCAATGCACCAAACTTACAAGGAACACTAACTTCATACTACCATGCACTGAATGCAACACAAGAAAGTAGAAACTTCATTCACTCAATTCTAATGCATCCAGAACATAGGTATTTTCTCATGTTCATAGGAGAAACATCCTTCTCCTAATCATGACATGATTTTTGCTTTCCATGTCACCAAAAGGCTCAATATGAAATATCCTTTAAATTACACATTGGCACGTTCATCATTATCACTCAAGAGGCAAATAAGTAACTCATACTAAATGCACATAGATCATAAATAATGTGTATCAACAAAATCCTTAAAATTTAGACATAACACAATCTAAGGTAATACATATCATTATGACGTCTAGTTATGCTCAAGGAGGAATATCCTTCTTGTTAACATAATCACAACTCATCATAATGTTCATATACAAAAATTTTATAAAGGTCCATTCATTTTTAAGGAGAATTTCTTAAGTCCTAACCAAAGAATTCTCATACTCCCTTTCTCATGAAATAAAAATGCCAGGCCACACCATGCACATCACAACATTAGGAAATTATTTCACAAAACTCCTATTTCTAGCACAACACTAGCTTTTGTAAACATGCATTATTCAGGAAATTTGTTACAACTCATAGGAACACAGACATAATATTTTCTTGTCACACCATCACTTCTCAAGAGTGAGCCTATATTCACACATATTAAATCACAAAATATATATTTTTAAAGGGACTCATCTCTTCCCATTTTAAGGAAAACTCAACAACTCATTGTGGGGATAAGAAACCCTCACATCAGAAGTGTTATTAAAGATGTTCATTAAGCCATATCATTATGTTAAATGCTTATTTGTCATATTAAGATGAACAATAATATGTTAAAAATGAAATCTATCAAAATCCTTTTTTCATGCAATGTGATCATTCATAACATGCATAACATCGTGTAATTTAAGACATGCATAATATATAGAGATGATGCAACTTGTACTCATATGCAAGACTACCATCATGAACAAGCTACTAGGAACTCTTTGGTTTTTAAGCTTCAGTATGAATAGAAAGAAAAGACAAGGATATCCAAAACCATGATACTCAAATCTCCATCCTCCACTTAGGGTACACCCATCTAAAAGTGACTCATATTATCCAAGAGAACTTGGACTTACCAATCCAGCTAGTCAAGTACAACATCACCCTTTTGGGATTAAGCTTATGCAGACCCTTCTTAACATCACCTTCTACCATCTCTCAAGAAGGAACCATTTTTCCCACTTCGTCGTTACTCACACTTAACTAGGTGAGGCTTTCAAGAGATCACAATTTAGTAAATAAATTACTCCACTTCATATTCATCACTCAAAGTGATACTTAAATTTGGAAGTTCAAGGGAACTCAAATTAGGAACATTAAGGGAACTCAAATATTTAACCTCTAGGCACATTATCACCCACTTGGGGTAAGCCCAATCACTTGTTCCTCACCTCATGTCTTTATCCACCAAGGTAAAGGCAAGTCAAGACCAAATATCCATACTCCTCATATAAGAAGGCTTGACATTATTAAGGATTTCCACTCCTGATCTCATATCAAGGAGAGTACTACTTGAACATACATAGGTACCACTCAAGCACCTCCATTCATCGTAGTTTATCACATAAAGAAACTCATAACAGTCAAATTAGGTCACACTACCCAAACACATGTGGCCTTCACTACACTATGAATACCAAGGGTATTTTCTGAATTTCATCACATCATACAACCAAGTCATAACAATGTAAGTATTTCAAGATTTAATCCTACAAGGGTCATCACCTTAGGTAGTTCATCTATAGCCATTATTGAATTCTCCCTCAAACTTAGGACTATAGACATCCCGGATACTAACCAATCATATTACACATAGTGGAAGTCTCAAGATCCACTAACACTTTTCTAGAGATTTAGGGTAACCACCCTCTTTAGGTAAGGGAAACATAGCTTCTATGTAATTTAAACACACATCATCACCATTGGTTGAACCTTCCAACCAATCATGTCTATGTACAATCTAAGCACTTTGTTTAGATTAACGCACATAAGATCATAGGGAGAAGAACATAAGTGATGTTGACCTATTTAAATGAGGTTAGTTGTCCTTTAAGTTTGATGTTGGCTACATACATCCCTCTAAGTCAACCTTGGGGCAAATCATCATTCAAACAGATGGGAAAAACTCCTTCTTCAACTTTTTCCTATTCTTAGGATAGGTTCAAAGGGGAACGAATGAACTAGTCATATGGGTTCTCCCATTAACTAGCATACTTCACAATTTCCTTACTAGGTTGAACACCCATCTTCCCTTTTTTTGAACAAGACTATTCAAAAGACTCCAATCCACTCAAGGAAAATTATGAAGCATGATACGCTTAAATTTATTTCTCCAAAAGAAGTATAATCGGCCGTATCAAGTAATGAATCCAACTATGAGGTTGGGGTCGATCCCACGAGGAAAATGATTTAGAAATAATATTAACCTATTATTACTTTTATTTAGTGAAGTAATTTTTGAAAACAATTAACAAACAGGGGTTTTTTAAGCAATAAATTTAATTACCTATTTCTAAATAAACAAGCTATAGGTTTAAAATTTTGATTTTTATTAAGTAATGAGAGTAACTAGGTCTTAAGTGTTTCCCACCGGTTTATAACACGGTAATTCTAGCTATAACAATCTTTTCTTAGTTTCTTGCATGCAAAGTACTAAGTTATGTATCCCTAATTCTTTGGTACGACAACTAGGAAATTTCACTGTGCACCTTGGTCCAGCTACGTGTGTATGCTTTACTAAACCTTACATTTACCTCATATTAAGCATCATAATCTATATATGAATAAGTTGTTACTTCCCACCAATCGACACTAGCCTATTAGATAGTATATACTAAATCTACGTGATAATTCTTTTTTTATTATCTACCTCCTTGGTCCGACAAGTAGCAACAAGAAAAGTTCTAACACCTGCACTCGTTAAAAAGACTTCTAAATGAAAGAATTATCAATGCATGCAAGACACTATTCCAGGTTTATTATTTTAGCTAGTTTTTACCTCGTTAATTACCCATGGTTCCCACAACCCTAGCTATGGATTTAGTTACCCAAGTTAATAATCACACAATTCATATTAGTTTGAAAAGAATTCATGCACTTACTTTGATGAAATTGAAGAAAACCCAGAAAATTACTTGAATTAATTAATAAGCTTGCAATAAAAGATTTCCGGAAAATAGAATAATTTCCCAAAATCGCATGTTCACAACTAGAATATAAAATCATAAAATACCCAAGAGTCTATCCCAAAGAACGAGATTTTTACAAGTATTTATAATAATAGAGTTCTAACAAAAGAGGCAAATCTATTTGAGAAATCTGCCCAAAAACCCAATTTGAGTCGACGAGCTGGATGACGGACCTTCGACGCCATGAACGACCTTCTGGTCCTCTATTGTTCCACACTTTTCTCTTTTCAATATGGGTACTGGGGCTACTTTCTGTTGATGATGACGGATGTGCAGGATAGTCCGTCATAGATATGAGGGTCCATCGAGAGCCTCAGTAGCCCCACACTTAGTCAAAATTCCCAAATGTTCATTCAACATCTTTTCCTTCATACGACGGTTCCACCTACGGACCGTCGATGGCTTCGTAGGTATTCACTTTTGCGGCTTCAGCACAATTCTTCTATGTTTTCATTCTGGACAGATTTCCTGCAAACAAAAAGAGAAATACATTAAACCTAATATAAAAAGTCTTTACACACACACGAAACATAAGAAAAAAGAATTGAAAGTATCGTGAAATTCATGGTACATCTACACCCTCAACATAAATTCATTGTCCATCCACCACAAAATATTTGTACAAGAGTATCCTTATTCTATCTTTTACAATCATATGGCTATCAATACCGATTATTTTCATTGTGTTTATGCATGATCTAACTATTAGGGTTGCTCATGCGGATCATATCATGACACAAACTGACCACACACCAACACCTATCCTCTTTTGATATCTCACCAAGGTACCAATTTTTGGTATTGAAACTAGTGTCCTCACTTCAAAACAAGATTCCCATTTTTTACATAGTGATTCAGGTTGAGTATAAGGATTATTTTTCAACACTCACTCTCAGAACAACTTCACACCTAATTATACTTATTTCCATAGGCTTGCCCTTATATTTACTAATTTAAGTTCACCATAATAGACTCCTAGGATCATGATAGGACATTCTTAGTTTGTCACATAGGCTCAAGGTCAGGTAGGGTACATTTGGATGTATTTTAGTGACTTATTGTTCTCCCTGATAACGGTTAAGCGTTGTACCTTTTTATCTTTTTAGTCCGCCCTATCTCTTAATTTTCTTGTATTCTTTCACCTTCCTATTCTCCCTTCTTTGTTGTTTTGTGAAAATGACTCATTTATTTTCTTGCTTGTATTTTCACATTTTCAAATTATTATTTTTATTTATCTTTCAACTTTTCATAAGTCGTTTTTCTTTTGTTCTTTCTCTCTCTTTGTTCATTCAACGAACCTTTCGGGGCATTACTCATAATAGCCACCCTCAACTAATGGCTTTGCAACGAGTAAAGGTACACAATACCCAAAGTTGGTTCAAGGCCATGACAAGGTTGTTTTTCTGCATTAGCCACCCTCAACTTATGCTTTTGACATAAGTTGAGGTACACATGTCCAATGAGGGACTCGGGACAACACATTGTTCCTAGAAAAGATTAGTTGGTGTGAAGAAAAAGGGTCTATTTTAAGCTCAAATCATTTGGATCAAGAAGGGATTAATTTCATTCAGTTTTTAATTATTTAGGCTAAAGATTGTCTATATTCAAAAAAGGCCTATGATCCTTTATTAATTGTCTATTACGGCTTATTTTTAGCAGGACTAACCAGGCAAGTTCTAGCTCAGTACCAATGCTGGACTATTCAAATTTTCCTCACACTCACTTGACATCTCTTAACTCTACCAAATTATCATAAACCTAGTTTAAGTTTATAGATTTAGGGTCATGCAGAGGTGTATATTTATGTCATGTTTAGAGTCACACATTTATCAGTTATTGTGCCTAGTTATGCAGCATTTTCTTTAAATCAGGATATCATTTTGTTTAGATTTCATGCTTCAGAGTCCATTGTATACTATGCACTAAAGATACCAACATGCCGGTTCAACAATAAAGTAACCAGTCTCTTGGGGGAAAAGAACACAGGCACGAAAAACCCAAGAGAAGATCGTGGTTCGGCTACTGAGGCTTCACCCTACCACTCACTTTCCATTTACCCCACCCCAAACAAAAAAAATGAAATTGTCCCCAACACATAAAAGTATATAAGACAGAGTGGTAGGTGAAGCAAACCTAAGGAACAAAGCGTCTGTGATCAATAAGATGGATGGTACGATTTCTCGAAACACGCTCTCTCTGAAGTATGGACACCATCAGTAGTGTCCTCAGCAATGACAACACCATCAGTATTGCTTCTGTCAGCCTCTACAACTCAAGAACTAGACGTCCCAACAGCCACCTCGATAACCCTCAACTTGCGGGCCTCCTCATCAATCAGCGAAGCTCTCCTCACAGCCTGCAACTCATGGTGCTCTTTATTCCAAGCCTGGGAAGCATCCTCATCTCTAGTCCGGTGTCTATTGTTACTCTCTCGTGGTGGAGGTGGGGGCACATCAGTAGCGTTGAACAGGGCATTTATCAGCGTGTCCTCAGCAGACTCTGCAGAAGGGGCCTCAGACTCAGGCACCCCACCCTCCAGTATACTGTTCAAGTCGGCTCTCTGACTCTCCACAACAGCCTGGAGATTCTTCACATCCACTGTAGGGGTTGGACGAGCGAGACCCGTCAACTTAAATGCGTCCAAACGCTGGTGGACCTCCATGATCTTCCACTTTGTGTGCTGGGCCATCTTCCTCTCTATAAGCTCTTCTGCCTCAGCAATGGACCTCCGCATCCACGAATCGATGTGATGTAGAAGAATGGCCATAGGAAGAGCTCGAAGCGGTGCTAACACCCGGGATAGAGTCAACAAGAGTAGTGTCGGTAGGCTCAGATATAGCCGAATTAGCTCTTTTGTACCTCTATACGTGGCCATTTGTTGGGAGCCAACTCAGTGGCCTCATTCTAGATAATACCTATATCAACCTGGCTAGGCGGGGTCTTGATCACATCAATGTGCCACACGGACACTCCTGCAGACTTGCACAATGCAAAAACCATGCACGGTAATGGGGTAAGTAGTAGTGTCCTTAAAGGCCCTCTCGTGCATCACCACCTGTAATAGTCATGCGAAGTTCACCTTGAACCCTGCAATCATGACAACCATCAGCACTGCACGATTGCAAGTAACACAATTATCAACAGTAGTGGGGGGAAGGCAGTGTCAGACCAATAACCATAGGAACTTTGATGTGAAGGTGAGGTCGGAATTCTTGATACTTACCTTGGGCTCCCGCACCCAATCGTCAGCCTTACCATCTACAGAGAGGTACTGTGCAATCCATCACTTGATGGTATCTCTCACCTCTAGATCACGCTAGAATCGGCCATCTTTGATCAATTTCTACCGATAGTCAAACTCGATGGTGAAAGGAGTCCGGGTTGTATCATCCGCGCCATAGAGAAATTTGCGGATGGCCTACAAAGAAAATTCAACCCACTTGCTGCGTACTCGAAAGTACTCCAACGGTGCATGCTTGGCGGTGGCTTCCCGTCTATCAAGCTGAGATTCGAGAGTCCTACATCTCGATCCGTCCACTCCAACCGATGTCGGGTGAATAAATCATGAATGTCCGGCATGGTGAAAGGCCCCCCGTGAGAACACGTCGCTCAAGTGTTAAGGTACGGGTCATGAACCTCTTGTCATTCGGCATCTTGGCATCAGTGTAGTTCTTGTATTGCCCTTCGACACTCCACCGGTTGCGATGATTAATAACCAGAGCGGGGAAACCATTCTAGGGTGCTGCAGAAGAGTCAAAACTAGCAGCCTCATCAGACGAGGCAGATGGAAAAGCCTCCTCTGATTCATAAGCCTCCACAGAGCATGAAGCTTCCTCAGAACACGATGCCTCCACGGATCTAGACGCTCCCTCAGAGTGCGCAGCCGACCCTGAAGGTGTGCCGGTCAGTGTGCACTTCTCGTCACACTGGAGGCAATGACTACATCGGGCGCCACCCTCGTGGGCGTGGTTGTAGTCGGGCAGGCAACATGGCTATGAGTGTGGGTGACTGGTTGCACGTACTCTAGGTCACGCTCATCAACTGAGCCTATGATAAGCCGATTCGACCGGGCAACTAACTTTTAACGCCCTTCTAAGTAAACACGGTTGTGTTGAGGTGCCATTTGTACCTGTAGAGAGAAGTATTTAGTACTAGTGGAAGCAAGAAAAAATAGAAAAGGAATGACCGTACAAAAGTACAAATTGCTGGATAGACCTATCGAAGGTACGACGATCCGTTGTGGGGGTCCTTCGAGGGACACATAGAAACAATTTTTAAACTATTATAAACAAAGATTCTAAAAATGTTGACAGTTATGCAGGACGGACCATATAAGGCATGACGGTCCGTCATGAGGGTTTATTGTAGGACACTTAAATTTTTTTTTAAAACATCAGAAACAAAACTGGTGATAGTATCGACGGTTGTGCAGGATGAACCGTTGAAGGCACGAAGGTACGTCATGAGGGTCCATGATGGGACACTTTAAAAAAATTATAAAGATATTAGAAACAAATGTTTTGACACCGTTACTGTTTGTGCATGATGGACCATTGAAGGCACGACGGTCTGTCATGAGGGTCTGTCGCGGGACACTTAGTAGAAATTATAAAGATGCTGGAAACAAAGGTTCTGACACCGTCAACGCTTGTGCAGGATGGACCGTCAATGGGACGACGGTCCATCATAAGGGTCCGTCGCGGGAAACTTAGGTTAATTTTATAAGCAAAGGTTCAGACACTATTGACAGTTGTGAATGATGGACCATTGAAGTGACGACAGTCCATCATAAGGGTCTGTCAAAGGATACTTAGAGTAAACTCGGGAAGTTGGGGTCAATGAAATCCAATGACGGTCCGTCACGAGATTGACGGTTCATCGATGGGGTTATCATACTGACCTTTTGGGAACAAAGTTTTGCAACCAAAATTTGATACTTTATCATACTTATTTGAAGTATTCTTAGAAACCTATGTTTACTAAACATTTACCCAGCATCCCATCATTCATATGGCATGAAGTTTCGTAGTTTTAACATGCATTTTTGACAGCCAAACCCTTGGTCAGGAACACAATTATGTAAACACATGCTACTTTTTAACAATACACCTCCATCCCTCTCAATTTCAGTGTATGAAGGGACTTAGGAATTTTGTGTGTAAGGTTTAGCTTGAAAAATGATCCAAAATTAAGTACCCAAACAGTTAGATATCACGATAATCAAGAATATAAGCAAAAGTTAATATTGCAGCTCATACCAACAAACCTGAAAAATGTAGTAGAGGAATAAGAGTACGAACTGTAGTAGGTGAAGAAAAGCAACAACCACCACGAACACCGACCGGCAAAAGAACTGAAGAAAATTGGAGATTAAGGAAGAGAACGGATTTTGTAGTGTGGGAAGTGTAGGAATCTGATGATAGAATGGGAGTGAATGGGTGAGGAAGTGTGGTAAAATAAGAGGAAATAGGGAGGGAAACGGTTGTGGGGGTTATGTGAAGAGGTGGGTAACTGAAGAGTTTCAAAACTTTTAATATGTAGACAAACAGGTCAGGTTGGGTTTGTGGGTGAAGAATCGACGATTCCCCATCGACGAACCGTAAGTTGGTCGACGGTCCGTCGACCCCTTCGTCGATAGTGCCCTAACTTAGGAAAATTTAAAGAACATACCTGGGCATGAAGGATCCTACCGACGGTCCGTCGATGGGTGCACCAGATAAATATTCTGCAGTTATTTGGTTATTTGGTCCCTGCACATTTAACACCTATTAAGGTAATATTTTTGTGTTTTTTGGACACTTTTTTGACAAGGACCTTTCTCTATGCTCTAGCCAACACTTCTAAAGGAAAATAAAGGAACATTCAGACGTGATATAAGTAATAATAAAAAAAATGCAACTATGCCTAGAAAATCATGAAAAGCCTATAGTTGGCTAGAGGATACATATTGGGTTGCTTCCAAATCACAGCTTGATTTGACGTCGCGGCACAACGGAGGACACTTGATTACTAAGATTTCATCAAGATGGTATGCCTCAATCATTTCCTTCGTCGTTTCAGCATGCCATAGATAGATTTGATTCGCTGCCCGTTCACCTTGAACCTCAGAACCTCCTTGTTCTCCAACTCAACCTCACCATCAGGGAATAGTCGGGTGATCAAATAGGGACCAGTCTATTTGGACTTGAGTTTTCCCAGGAAAAAATCCAATCTAGAATTGAACAAAAGCACCAAATCCCCAACAAAAAAATCGCGCTTCTCGATCTTTTGCTCATGGTACTTCTTCATATTTTATTTGTAGAGGGATGAACTTTCATATGCCTTCAAGCTAAATTCATCAAGCTCAACCAACCCGTTTAACCACTGTTCCGCATTCATATTCCAATCCATTTTCAACTTCTTCATTGCCCACATTGCCTTATACTCTAATTCAACCAGTAAGTGACAAGCCTTCCCATATAAAAGTTGGTATGGGGACATACCTATGGGAGTCTTGTATGTTGTCTGGTAGGCCCAAAGAGCATCATCAAGCCTCCTTGACCAATTCGTTCTACAAGCATTCACCGTTCTTGCAAAAATTTAATAATCTCCCTTTTTGACACCTCACCTTGCCCACTAGTTTAAGGATGGTATGGAGTGGACACATTATGAAGAACCCTATATATTTCCAATAATACCCTAAATATCTTGTTGAAAAAGTGGTAATCCCCATCACTGATAATAGCCCTTGGGGTACCAAATCTAAAAAATATATTCTTATTCGAAAACGCGGTGACACTCTTCCCTTTTTTGTGCGCAAGTTTGATATCTTCTACCCATTTTGACACATAATCGACTGCCACAAGAATGTACTTCATCCCATGAGAACTCACAAAAGGACCCATAATGTCAATGTCCCACACATCACTGATAATAGCCCTGTGGGTACCAAATCTATGAAATATATTCTTATTCGAAAACGCGGTGACACTCTTCCCTTTTTTGTGCACAAGTTTGATATCTTCTACCCATTTTGACACATAATCGACTGCCATAAGAATGTACTTCATTCCATGAGAACTCACAAAAGGACCCATAATGTCAATGTCCCACACATCAAACAATTCAATAAAAAAATGGGATTTAAAGGGAGCTCTTGCTTTCTCAAAATGTCACCATCTCTTTGGCATCTATCACATGCATAGACGAACTCATGAGCATCTTAGTGGATGGTTGGCCAATAGTAGCCACATTGCAAGATCTTTAGGGAAGTCCGGATACCACTGTGATGCCCACATACAGACGAAGAATTACATGCCTCCAAAACAATCAACATCTCAACTTCCGGCACACAACGCCGAATAATCCAATTGGTACAACTCCTATATAAGTATGGCTCATCCCAAATGAAATTTTTCACATCAGGCATGAACTTTTTCCTTTGATGATAGGATAAGTCGGTGGAATGATATCACTAGACAGATAATTCGCAAAGTCTGCGAAACATGGAATAAAGTCTTGGGAGGCAGCCAGTACATGCTCATCAAGGAAAGTACCATCTATTTCAGCCTTTTCACTTAACTCCCTCATTGCTTCATCTTCTAATTGGGACAAGTGATCAGCAACTAGATTTTTGGTCCCTTTTCTATCTTTCACCTCAAAGTCAAATTCTTGCATTAGTAATACCCAATGAATCAACCTCGGTTTCATATCCTTCTTTGCCATGAAATATCTCAAAGCAGAATGATCAGTATGCACTATAACCCTCGTGCCAAGCAAATAGGAGCAAAATTTCTCAAAAGCAAAGACTACTGCAAGGAGCTCCATTTCAGTCACGGTGTAGTTCTTTTGGACTTCATTAAGGGATTTACTAGCATAGTAAATGGGATGAAGGATTTTGTCTCTTCTTTGTGCCAATACCACACAAAGAGCCACCCCACCCACATCACACATCACCTCAAAAGGCTTTCTCTAATCCGAAGAAATGATGATGGTGCAGATACAAACTTTTCCTTAATCTCACCAATGGCCTTAAGACAAGATTCATCAAAATGAAACTTACACTCTTTCTCAAGAAATTTTCACAAAGGATGTGCAATCTTTGAAAATTCCATGATGAACCTCCGGTAAAAGCCTACATGCCCAAGAAAACATCTCACACCTTTTATATAGAAAGGTGGAGAAACTCTCTCTATCACCTCAACTTTAGTTCCATCAACCTCTATACCCTTCTCTGAAATGCGATGACCCAATACAATACCTTTTTTCACCATGAAGTTATATTTTTCCCAATTTAGCACAAGCTTTCAATTTTGACATCTCTTAAGAACCTCGGACAAATGACTCAAACACCTCTCAATATAGTCACCAACCACTGAAAAATCATCCATAAACAACTCAATAGTATCCTCCACCATATAGGAGAATATTGACATCATACATCTGTTAAATGTGGTTGGTACATTACATAACCCAAACAACATTCTCTTGAACGCGAAGGTCCCATAAGGACAAGCAAAAGTGGTTTTCTCTTGATCTTCCGCTGCAATAGAAATATGATTATAACCCGAATAGACATCAAGAAAACAGTACGACCCCTTTCCTGCAAGTCTATCTAACATCTGATCCATGAAGGAAACAGGAAAATGGTCTTTGTCGATCCATGCATTTCATTTTTGGTATTCCATACATACCCTCCATCCAGTCGCCAGCCTCATTGGGACAAGCTCATTTTTCTCATTGGTGACCACAATCATTCCCCTTTTCTTAGGTACACACTAAACAAGGCATACCCAACTACTATCGGAGATTGGATATATAACACAATCATACAACCACTTAATGATTTCCTTCTTCACCACCTCTTGCATAGGTGGATTTAAACATCTCTGGAGCTTAATACTTTGCGTATGATCAGGCATGAGTTGGATTTTACGTGAACAAATCCCGGGAGGGATCCTAGTAATATCCGCAATAGTCCACCAAATATCTATTTTGGACCTTTTTAACATCTCCACCAAACTCTCAACATGAGCACATTAAAATTTGATGCAATAATTACCGGCAAAGTGTCACCTTTTCCCAATTATACATACCTTAGATGAGATGGTAGAGCCTTAAGTTCTATTTTTGGAGCCTCCTCTATAGATGGTTTCGCGGGTGGATACTCGTGATGCTTCATATCTAACTTCGACTTCTTTGGTTTAAATCGAACATCACCACAATCAAGTTCACGCCAAATGAGCCATACCCTTCACTGCAATCACTATCAAAATTCAGGATCACTACCGCTACTTCTTCAACACCCAGCCACTCTTCTATTTGTACCTCATATGACTTTTCAACCCTATAAGATATGGCAGATACCTATTGGATCTCACTATTCTGCCTCATGGACATACAAATGTTGAAAGCCACTTCTTCATTGTTCAATCAAAATTTCATTTTCCCTTTCTCCATATCAACAAAGGCTCTACCCGTAGCAAGTAATGGCCTCCTAAGAATAATAGGTACCTCAAAATAAACTTCACAATCCAAAATAACAAAATCAGACGGAAATATGAATGACACAACCTTAACTAATACATCATGGAATATCCTAATAGGTCTCTTCACCGTTTGATCGGCCATTAGTAGCCACAACGCAGGGGGGTTTGGGTAACCCAAACCCAACTTCTTCTAAACAGAGAGAGTCATGATATTTATGTTTGTCCCAAGATCACATAATTCTTTCGCATTGTGTAGTAACCTGATTGTACATGGAATAATGAAGGCAGGCAGATCGTCTTTCTTTTGCACTAGAGACCTTGAAAAATAGCACTACAAGGCTATCATCATCCTCAAAACTGACGAATATTTTCTTTGTGACCGTATCTTTCATAATCTTGGCATAACCGAGAATTTGTTTAAGAACATCTATAAAAGGGACATTGACGGAAAGGTATTTGTGCATAGTAATAAAACGGCGGTATTTACTATATTCGGGCTTTTTCACCAAACTTTGCGGGAATGGAGGTGGTGGTCTAGGCATGGGGGTCACCTTTTGGGGTACCTCAACCTCTTTACCCGTTTTGTCTCATAACTTACCACTAACCTCCACTACCTCATCATTGCCTCTTATCACAACATAGAGCCCACTCCTATAATTTCTGTTACCATAGTTACCTCGGTTGAAGTTGTTTCAAGATTGTAGTTCCCATATCGGACATTATGACCCTCTCGACTGTCATTACCATAGTTTTGACCTTGATTTCCTTGACCTTGGTGCCAACTCTGTTGATTGGAGCATAAGAGTTCTCCTCATAGTAATACTCATTAGTCGGCGGTGGTGGTTTAGATAAGTAGTTCACCATATTTACCTTTTTTGCACCCTAAGTGACGTGTTTCAACACCCTCCCAATATGAGTTCTCATTTGAGCCATTTCTTCAAGAATCTCATCTATGACTGGGTTTTGTGCAGATTGCACTACAAAAGTGTTTCTCCCAGTATTTGTCTTCCTATTGCTTCAAGCTTTATTATTTCGGAAGATCTTCTCCAACTTCTCAGCAATATCAACATAAGGACACTTCCCATAAGAACCAACCACTATCGTATCAAGTAATGTTTTATTATTATCATGTTTCCCCCCCATAGAACAACTCTTTCAATGACTCATCATCAATGCGCTCATTGGGGACACTTCTTAAGAACGAAGTGAACCTGTCCCAAGAACTACTTATTGATTCTCCCGGTAGTGCCACAATGTTGTTCACCCTATCTTTGTGGTTTACCTTCTTAGACATCGGGTAGCAACGTACTAACACATCCCGCAATCGATTCGAAATGTAGATTGAGTTATACGGGAGCTTGGTAAACACAAAAGTGTCCTCTCCCGTGAGTGAGAGAGGAAACACTCTCAACCCAATTACGTCCATATTCAATACAGGCCTCCCTACACAACACTTTCACACCGACCTCACCTTGGCGATGTGAGCATGAGGATCCTCAGAAGGTATCCCCGAAAACAAACCTCTAGAGGTGAGTATTTGCATCAGACTAGTAGTTACCAAGAATGTATTGCCATGTGGTAGGGGAGGCAAGACAAGTGGACGTCAGAGTCAGTATTATTATCATATCCCCTGTAATACTCTTGAGGGAGTGGAGCGGGAGGTTGCCTCTATATATCACCTTCTTTATAATTTTCAGGTAATAGTTGATCATGAGCATCAACCAACGGTGGAAGTTCTGGGTTGTGATCATCATGGAGATAACCCAAATTTTGGTTCATTCTACGATGTGTACGCTCTAGTTTGGGGTCGGGTGAGAGTATGTGTTCTCCTCTACTCCACGTAGTTGGCATACACAAAAATTAGATCTGCAAGAGACAAAAACAAAGAGAAAAAGTAAAATTAGGAAAATGTTGACAGAACTTCGGTAATAAGCTTAAAGTTAATCTAAAATCCATTTTCCCCGGTAGTGGCGCCAAAATTTCATATGCTCAAATTTACTTCTCAAAAAAAGTATAAGTGGTCGTACAAAGTAAAGAACCTAACCATGAGGTTCGAGTCGATCCCACGAAAAAAATAATTTAGACTTAAATTAAACCTATTATTACTCCAATGTAGTCAAGTCCTTCCTAATAACAAGAAACAAACATGGGGTTTTTAAGCAATAAATGTAATTTTGTTTCTAAATAAACAAGTGACAAGTTTAAAGATTTGCTTTTTATCAAGTAATGAGAGTAACTAGGGCTTAAATGTTCGCCACAAGTTCATAACGCGATAATTCTAGCTATAACAATCATTTCGTAGTATCTTTGCATTCAAAGTGTTAATTTATGTATCCGTCAAACATTAGGAAATTTTACTCACACCTAGGTCTGGTTACGTGTGTATGCTTTACTAAACCTTTCCTTTACCTCATATTAAGCATCCTAATCGATGTATGAATTACTTTTTACTTCGCACCAATCGACAATAGCCTACTAGATAATATATACTAAATCTACGTTGATAATTCTTTTCATATTATCTACCTCCTTGGTCTGGCAAGTAGCAGCCAAAAGGCGAGTTTTAACACGTGCACTCATTAAAAATACTTCTAAACAAAAGAATTATCAATACATGAAATGCACTATTCTATGATTATTATATTAGCTAGTATTTACCTTGTTAATTACCCATGGTTCCCACAACCCAAGCTATGGATTTAGTTACCCATGTTAACAATTACACAATTCATTTTACTTTGATAAAAATTTATGCACTGATTATGATGAGATGTAAGAAATCCCAAAAAATGACTTGAATTAATCAATAAGCTTGTAATAAACGAATTCCGAAAAAAGGAATAATACCCAAAATCACAAGTTCAGAACTACAACAAGAAAATTTAAAAAATACTGAAGAGTCTAACCCAAAAACAAGGTTTTTGTTCGGTTGTAGAGCTTGATTAATATATATATAACTGTTTATTCTCTATTTATTCTCTGTAACAAAAAAATACTCTGATTTATTAATATAAATAAGTGTCACTGCCGTGGAAGTTTACTCACAGGGTATTACCACGAAATAATGGGTTTTCTCTTTTTCTATCTAGATCTCTCATCTCTTTCTCTAGAATGTTCTTGTGTTCTTCATTCATCTAGTGTATATGCGTGTATTTGATCCTAACAACTTGTATCATATCTAAGTAGATTCAACAAGATCACTGAAGATGGATAGTTCAAAGTTTGGAATTCAGAAGTTTGATGGATCCGATTTCAGTTTCTAGAAGATGCAGATCAAAGATTATCTGTATCACAAAAATCTTCATGAACCGTTGACCGGGGTGAAGCCAGTATCCATGGCGGAGAAGTTGAACCTTAAGGATCGCTAGGCTCTAGGATTGATCCGGTTGACTTTGTCAAGCCACGTGGCGTGCAACATCGTGAAGGAGAAGACTACGTCCGGTCTGTTGAAGGCACTGTCAAACATGTATGAAAATCCATCGGCAATGAACAAGGTATATTTGATGCGTAGATTGTTCAATTTAAAGATATCTTAGAATGGATCCATTTCTGATAATATAAAAGAGTTCAATATGATTATGATTTAACTCAATTCTGTGGATATTAATTTCGAAGATGAAATTAAGGCGTTGATTTTGATGTCATCTCTGACTGAGTCTTGGGATACAGTTGTTGCTGCGATTAGCAGTTCCCTTGGATTTGAGGAACTAACATTTGATGAAATCCGTGATGTTGTTCTTAGCGAAAGTATTCGCAAACGAGAAGTGGGAGATTCATCGGGTAGTGCTCTCAGCATTGACCGAAGGGGGAGAAGAAAGACGAAAGTCCAAAATACACATTGTCGATCAAAATCAAATAATCGAGGAAAATCTCTAAACAGATCGAACGTGACTTGTTGGAAATGTTGAGAAAAAGGGCACTTTCGAACGAACTGTACAAAGCCAAAGAAGAAACAAAATCATAAATTTAGAGATGACAATGATTCTATAAATTCAGCAGAGGACATTGGGGATGCTCTTATCCTTAGGGTAAACAACCCGGTTGAATCATGGATATTGGATTCTGGTGCATCTTTCCATTTGTTTCCAAGTACGGTGTTGTTCCAAAATTTCAAATCTGGAAATTTTGGAAAGGTGTATATTGCTGACAATAAATCCTTGGAGATTGAAGGAAAAGGGGATGTTTGCATAAACACCACCTCGGGAAACCAGTGGACATTGGAGGATGTCAGATATATTCCTGGGCTTAAGAAAAATCTGATTTCTGTTGGTCAGTTGGATAGCACGGGATATGCAGTAGAGTTTGGGAAAGGTTCGTGGAAGATTGTGAAAGGTGTTATGGTAGTAGCTCGTGGCACCAAATCCGGAACCTTGTACACCACTGCAGGGTGTATTAACATGGCCGCTGTTGCTGAAGGTGCTTCCGGTTCATGTCTGTGGCACAACAGACTTGGATACATAAGTGCTAAAGGAATGAAGATGCTGGTTGCAAAAGGAGCATTAGAGGGTCTGAAGTATGTTGATATGGGTCTTTGCGAGAGCTGTGTAATGGGCAAACAGAAAAGAGTAAGCTTTACAAAGACTCCTAGAAAGCCAAAGAAAGTGCGTTTGGAAATGGTCCATCCAGATGTTTGGGAACAATCTCCAGTATCATCACTTGGAGGATCCAGATTCTATGTTACTTTCATTGATTATTTCAGCAGGAAGGTATGGGTTTATTTCTTGATGCATAAGTCTGATGTGTTTGCAACTTTCAAGAAGTTAAAAGTTAAAGTTGAGAATCAGACCGGTTTGAACGTCAAATGCCTAAGGTCTGACAATGGAGGAGAGTATGACAAATCAGAGTTCAAGGCATTCTGTGCAGCTGAGGGAATCAGATTAATGAGAACAGTTCCTTGTAAGGCAAGGCAAAATGAAATTGCTGAGAGGATGAACAGAACATTGAATGAGCGTGCAAGGAGTTTGAGAATACACTATGGGCTACCCAAAACATTTTGGGCGAATGTTGTAAGCAGAGCTGCATACTTGATCAACAGGGGACCATCAATTATTTTAGGGTTAAAGATTCCAGAGGAGGTGTGGAAAGGAAAAGATCTCAAGTACTCACACTTGAGGACTTTTGGTTGCACTGCTTATGTTCATGTTGATCCATAAAAGAGAGACAAGCTTGATTCCAAGGCTGTGAAGTGTTACTTCATAGGCTATGGTTCTTATTTGTTTGGTTACAGGTTTTTGGATGACAAGAACAGAAAGATCCTAAGACATTGTGACATGACATTTGATGAGACTGTCTTGTACAAGGACACAGAGCAAAAGGTTCTAGAGATTACAAAGCAAGTGGGAGTTGAGGTTGAGTTGGATAAGAGTAACCCTAGAGATGTCGAAGCAGATAATCAACCAACTCCTACTGAAGAATCTGGAGTGTAGCAAGTTATACCTGAGCAAGTGTTAAGGAGATCATCCAGAACCATCAGGGCACCAGATAGGTATTCACCTTCATTACACTATCAATTGCTGACTAATGAGGTGGAACCAGAGTCTTTTGACGAGTCCCTACATGTGGAGGATTCGATCAAGTGGGAGAAAGCCATGGATGATACGATGAGATCACATGAGAAGAGCGACACATGGGTGTTGACTAAGTTACCTGCAGGGAAGAGAGCTTTGCTGAACAAGTGGGTGTTCAGAATCAAGACTGAACAAGATGGCAAAAGAAGGTTCAAGGCACGTTTAGTGAATAAAGGATATTCACAAAGGAAAGGTATTGATTATGCTGAAATATTTTCTCTTGTTGTGAAGTTAACCTCTATTCGAATTTTGTTGAGTATTGTTGCATCGGAAAATTTGCATCTAGAGCAGATCGATGTAAAAATAGCATTTTTACATGGAGATCTGGACAAAGAGATCTATATGCAACAACTGGAAGGATTGGTGGTTTAAGGCAAGGAACACATGGTGTGCAAGCTCACCTGGAGCTTTTATGGACTAAAGCAAGCACCAATACAGTGGTACAAGAAATTTGACTCCTTCATGATCAAGAGTGGATTCTGCAAAGCTGAAAAGGATCATTGTTGTTATTTAAAGAAATACAGTGATTCATATGTCTTTCTACTCTTGTATTTTGATGATAAGTTGTTTGCAGGGTCTAGTACGAGGGAGATTAACAATCTGAAGACAAGGATGTCTGCAGCATTTGAGATGAAAGATTTGGGTCTAGCGAAGCAGATTTTGGGGATGAAGATTTCTCGGGATAGATCTGCTGGCACTTTAAATCTATCTGAGAGTTTGTACATTGAGAAGCTGCTGAGCAAATTCAGAGTTAATGATGCTAAACCCAGGACTACTCCATTTGCAAATCACTTTAAATTTTCAAAGGAGCAGTCACCCAAGACTGCCGAGGAGCGTGATCACATGGAACTTGTTCCATGTGCTTCAGCAGTTGGTAGTTTGTTGTATGCTATGGTCTGTGCTAAACTAGATATAGCACATGTAGTGGGGGTTTTCAGAAGGTACATGGTGAACCCTAGGAAAGAGCATTTGGAACCTCTTAAGTGGCTTTTGAGATATCTGAGAGGTACATCCAGTACTTCACTTTGTTTTGGTAAAGGCATTGTGACTCTACAGGGTTTTGTGTATGCTGATCTTGGTGGAGATGTGGACTCAAGCAAGAGTACATCCAGGTACATTTACACCATAGATGGAACAACAGTGAGTTGGATGTCCAGGCAATTCAAAAGTGTGTTTCTCTTTCATCTACTAAATCTGAGTATGTGGCAATAGATGATGTTGGGAAAGAGATTATATGGCTGGAAGATTATCCTGAGGAATTGGGCAAGAAGCAGAGCGAGAAGATTCTTTAGTCAGATAGCAAGAGTGCCATACATTTGGTGAATAATCCAATCTATCATTCGAAGACAATGCTCATCAGCAGGCGATACCATTTCACTCGCAGGGAATTGGAGGATGGTGATAAGTGCTTGGAGAAGATAGAGGGTGCAAAGAACCCGACAGACATGTTGACAAAATGTGTTGATGTTGGGAAACTGGGGTTATGTAAAACCTCAGTCGGTCTTTTGTAGTAGTTGCTACAGATGTTGCGGTGTGGTAAAGATGTTTATGATGATGAGTTTTTTTTAGAATGTATTTTTTGGATGACTGAGTCAGTCTCCAAGTGGTAGTCTTTACTATTTATTCTCTGTAACAAAAAAATACTCTGATTTATTAATATAAATATACCTCACCGCCGTGGAAGTTTACTCACGGGGTGTTACCATGAAATATTGGGTTTTCTCTTTCTCTCTCTAGTTCTCTCATCTCTTTCTCTTAAAAGTTCTTGTGTTCTTCATTCATCTAGTGTGTGTGAGTTTGATCCTAACAATTTTTACAAGTATTAAAAGAGTCCTAACAATAGAGGAAAATCTATTTAAGGAAACTCTGCCCAAAAACCACATCTGAGTCAATGACATTTGATGACGGACTGTTGAGGCCACGACGTACCATCATTCCACACTTATCTTCTTTTCAAGATGGGTACTGGGGCTACTTTCTATTGACAATGACGGATGTGCAGGACGATTCATCGTAGAGATGACAATTTTTTGAGAGCCTCCGTGGCCCCACACTTAGTCAGAATTCCATAATCTTCGTTCAGCATCTTTTCCTTCATACGACGGTGGCATCCTATGGACCCTTGAGGGTTCGACGGATCGTTGATAGCTCCGTATGTAGTCACTTCTGTAGTTTAAGCATAATTCTTCCGCTTTTTCATTCTGGACAGATTTAATGCAAACAAAGATAAAAATACATTAAAACTAATACAAAAAGTCTTTAGACACAGATGAAACTTGAGAAAGTAGCATGAAACCATGGTACATCAAAGCATTACACATATAAAAAGGGAAACATTCATATTTTACTATATACCACATTTCTCCAAAACTTTTCATGCCTATACCATAACAGTTTACCATCAGTGCACATATCCATACAGTAGCTTATTAGTCTAAAGAGAACAATATTCAATTATAAAAGATCTTAACAAGATATAACTATATCATAACATAATTTCTCAACATAACATGTCATTTCTCATAGATCACATAATTCCATAAATGGAATCACGTCAAAACATTCAAAATTCACATTCACATATACTCATCTAGTCATAATAACCATAATAAGCTTCAAACACACCTCTTCTCCCTCAAACCTTAACACACCATCCGTTCTAAGCAATGACATCTAAAATATCATTGGATAAAGAAACATAAGATAGAGATCATAGAGAGTTAAGCTCTATGGAACGACACAAGACTAGTGAAGAAAGTGAAACTTTTATTGTCATATAGCCTCTTGCTCATAAATATGTCGCAACTCACACCAATGAACAAGACTCTACTATACATGGCATTATGAACCTTTGGACCCTAAAACCACTTTCCATGACCTAATGCTCTGATACCACATTTGTCACAACCGGGAAGCACCCCCTAGAAGAACAAGACATAATTGACCTCTCAGAGGTCTTATACCAGCCCATAGACATCATCATCGCATTGTAAATAATACTTCTTAAATTAATACATAATTCTAAAACATCACTTCAATTTATAAAATCATAAGTACATAGTTTAGACACTTAGCCTCCTTTTGTCGTCTTAGACTCAAAATCAGTAGAATAGAATAAAAACACGACCCTTAAAAACATAAAAGAATAATCTATATTATTACATGAGCTTAAATAACATCATGGCATGAAGGTCCTTGAATGATAAGTACACTTGAACTTGGGAAATTTACTATCCAAGCTCTTCATTATAGGAAAGATATTCTAGTCATCACCACCTACACTTTGTGTAACAAGATGAATAAGAAGAATATTAGTAAAAGAATGCACTAAGTATAACCATGCAAAACCATGAGTTCAAGAGGACATTTAGTTGGAAAATCACGCATCATGTCTTTTTTAGTAAAACTTCATGCACATTAATACAACAAACACAATATAGTTTGAATACATTATATATACATGGACATTGTATATACATGGACATTATTCACAACAACACACAAAGCCATATTTCAAATTTAAGGCACATTCACACCTTCATTGCATTACCTTTCTTTTACCTTACTTCTCCACCCAAAGAAACCCTTGAATGACACATTGGCAATGCAGGAAAAGAGTCCCATTCCACCATTCACACCTAAGTATCACTTAAGGTCTCCAAGGTGAACACTCATACAACCTTAATCATTTTAACATTACACCTTCATAATGGTATAACATATAACGAAACACATACTTGACATAGTAACCACCACCTAAGACAACCTCAAGTCACACTAGTACAATGTACAAGTGGCATCCAATAATACTATCTCCACAAGGTGTTCCCATGAAGTTACCCTAGACATAGGCACAACACACTTAATGAGTCACAATGCATACATATAATCCTATACATGACCAACATACTTCATAGACCTCATATAAGACTCTTGCACTTATTCAAGTCATAGTGAAAGTCCATTTAGTTTTAGGTACATCCAAAGACAACAAGCAAGTCAATTCTACCAATATCATCATAATGAAGTAATAGAGAGTGTTGCACATATAGAGAGTTCATTTCATAAACATAACAAGTATGTCCAGTAACACGCATATTAAGTAAGACATTCCTCATTTAGACAATAAGACTAATATTGCATATCATTGAAAAAAGTATGATATCACCGTAATCATGTTATGCGTAAGCTACATATACATATACATATAAATATATAACTCTTTCCTAAAATTACCTTCAAGAGCTACTTGTGCAATGCATAGGTAAAGTCCCATTCCCTCACCTACTTTCGTCAATTCCATTGGCTTTTTGCTTTGTCCTTCAGCATCTTTAGGTTATGTAACTTTGGGTGATATATTACTACATCACGGAACCAATCGGTGACTCGCCCAATGGTGTAGGCGATCATCACACCTTTTTTTTATTCCCAGCTAGCTTGTTCCTTTTTGCTCATTAGAGTCCCTTCTTTGTTCCTCAATAAAAATACCTAAAAATCAAAGATTTACATTAGTTATTTGTAAAATATATGCATTTGAGGACACTAAATCTATTAAAATAAATCACTAAATAAGTCCAAATCATAAACTCATCAAAGAGTATGTGGAGTCTTATAAATAAAGTTTAGGTACTATTGTCTTAGGTGATAAATGGTAGATTATGATAACTAAAATAAAACAAATGGGATCAACTTTGAATGGATACATTTTATATGGGCTCTATAAAGAAAGTATTTCGTGTTATTAAACATGGTTTCGTACATTCATATGTGACAACCTATTTTGTTTTGTACATGTAAAAAATTAACAAGCTATGCCCACATAAGTTTTTACCTCTTTAGGTGGATACCTAGTGGTGGATTTAGTGTACCCATCTTGCTATGTCCTCTTAATTGGGTAGGATACTAAGGGAAACTTTGTTATCTCCGATCATATATTTGGTGTTGTCTTGAAGTTATTGAATAATTCTTATTTTTCTACGTGCACCAACAATTGTCTAACAGTCTAAATATTAATGTTATCATTGAGGTAATATTACGATTATATGTGGTCGAATATAAGGATCATTGGGTATAGAATTACCATTCTTAAGGGTTATCTAAAATCACAACCACTAATCATGAATTTTGAAAATGTGGTCAAAGGTTTTGTATATTTTGGGTCTATGCCTCGATGGGTTGTTACTTGATCATTTCATTTTTGGATAATATAAGTTTGATTCTTTCTTGATAAGTACTTAATGTATAAAGATCAGATTTTTATAAATTAAGCTTGTGGAATGTTTATGTTGTCAAAATGAAATATTGAAAAGATTTATCATGGTTTGTGCATTATGAGTGTGCGGTTGTTGGTTCAACTCTACTTCTATCTATACCGAGCACTGATTTAGGATTTTATCATGGATATCTGAGAAGAGACTTTTCCTAATGTTTATATCAAGGTTCTTGAGACCATCTTGTGGTCATGAATTTTATGAATGAATAGTAAGTCTTGTTGAAGGTTCTACCCATGAAGTGTGGTGAAGTTTGGTAAGCGAGTTAAGCTTTATCCGAGGTTCATTAGTTTTTTCGAAGTTCTTCAGCTTGTGGGAGAGGTGCCCTATTGATTGTCTTTGCCTCCAGGCTTTTTTAGTGCATTCGGAGATTCATGTTTCTATATTGTAGAAATATCATAGTGATAGGAACTACATATTCATTGTGATACACTTCTTCATAATAAGGTGGTCCGCAATTTGAGATCAAGGGAGTTTGACTTAATGAAGATCATACAAGGAAGTCATCTAGTTGAGGAGTCCACTTGGAAGACTAATGCAAATATTAACGAAAGATATTCATTTTTGTGTTGAGTTAGGGACCCCTTTTTTATGCTTTCCTTACTTTTGACTGTTCTAGGATAACAATGGGTAAATTGGTATTAGATCTATAAACCCCTTAGGGTTGTTTTGAGTACTAGAACTATTTTGATTCTCCTCATAAATTATAAATGGTAAATATGAATTGTTTGTTTCACTAAGGTTATTTTCGTGAAGGGTATTTATTAAATAATTACTTTATAAATTATAATAAATGGTTCAAGTCTTATATTTGTTCAGTACACTATGTGTCACAACTGGAGTCTAGACCCCAGACGAGACCGGCGTCGTTGACCTTTCAGAGGTCATAGAAAAGCCTACATACATCATTCTTACTTCATCTAGATTAATTTTAGAAGAAAATTTGAAACTCTTTATTTCCTAACATG
This sequence comes from Solanum neorickii, assembly GCA_027704865.1. NCBI lineage: Eukaryota > Viridiplantae > Streptophyta > Magnoliopsida > Solanales > Solanaceae > Solanum > Solanum neorickii. Next base: position 35,973,141 of record JAKWJC010000367.1, read on the forward strand.
CTTACTAAACATTCTATTACATGTATAATTGTTCACCATCAACTATCGAACATTAAGATCATCAAATGAAAGAAATAGTTCATAACTGCATTAAATGTGTACTTGCGAATATGGCACCAATACAAAGTATGAAATGAAATGGGAAATGAAAAACTAGTGCAACATGATCCACTAGCTAAAGTGTATATCTAAGCTAGATCATAACAGTATACAACCTCGAAAGCATGAGGGCCTACCAAGTACAGATGAAAGCTCCACGTCTAGATAGTTGTATCGTCAATGTGTAAGCTCTAGCCTCCATCGGTGTATGTACCTAAAAATATAGAGTTCAATGGAATTAGTACACACTTGTACTAAGTATGGGTATATGCATGCACACACCAAGGAATTCTATGAGAAAGGATATCTCTTTCCTAACAACATGATTATGGAAAATCAAGTTAGTGGACTTGACAAATTGAAATTAGGAAAGTCATGCCATGAGAGTAACATGCATCATCATACTTATCATATTGCACACATCACATAACATCTTACACATAGCACATATCATATAGAATATAGCACATAACATGTTTTCTAACACTCATTCATATTCCATGATACCTTGGAATCATTGACTTGACGTTAAGAATTTCCAAAATGAGGGCTCAACATATGGGACCTCAACTTGGGAGTCATCATTAGAAAACATAGAGCCTTCTTCATTCATTCATATGTACTTAATTTCGTTTTGTTCATAGGCTAGTGTGAACACCAACTATACCTAGGATGTAATTTAAGACTTTTATCGGGTTTGATATGCAATGATAAAGAATAACCTAGTGTCATTACTTGAGTCTAGCTCACCTCTTGATTATCCTATCCTAACACCTTTGTGATCGTTCATTTCATAGTGTGCATTCCTTGAGGTTATCCTCATTCTTTCATTGGGAACTTTAACTTTAATCGACATATATCATGTGAGCTCCATGAAATCCAGTGTCTACCCCACAACAAAAAGAATAGGTATCACCGACCAATGTGAAACAAAAACATGGTAGCATGTATAGGGAAATGAACACTGCTAGAACCCTATGTTGGGTGCATATGTTCGAAGACTGGGAGATATAAGGAAACCCATACCCGGCATGACAGATAGTCTCATCTCATTAGTGTTACGTGAAACTCCGCCCCACCTGAAACAAGGTATCACCGCTCATAGCTAGTCTATCGGTGCTCAGCATAAAGTTTCATTACATTAAACTCATACATCATGGAAACTCGCTTCTAGTATGAGGACATCATAGCTCAACAGATGATTTCTCATCTCATCATTACTATTAAGTGTGTTAATCTCAATACTTTAATTAGAGTGTTCACAGACACTTGTCTCTTCATTAACTGTAAACTCTCATAGGTGAGTACGTTTTAGTAATATTTACTTATGCTCATTTGAGATTGCTCTCATCTTCTATAGTAGCCTCGTATCATGTTGTCACCACATTCATTAAACATTAGAACATTTGCTCTTCATCAATACTCACCCCTTATTACGTGAATGTTTATTTCATCATATGCCAGTGCACTTGGCCATTTAGTGTGTTTCACACTCTTACTTACCCTTCTAGGGTTTAATATTATCATTGTTCATTTCATCATTTCATTTTTTATTTCGTCATTTATTGTTCATTTCATCATATGCCAATGCACTTGTCCATTTAGTATTTTTTACACTCGTACTTAACCCTTCTAGGATTTCATCATTTCATTGCATACATCTTAGGTTCACTTATTTTTAAACGTATGCTAGACTTATGGGTCTACACATAAAAGTCATGGGGCCTCATTCATAGTTCGTTGAAGTGATTCATATCTTCCTAAGATTATGTAGTACACGACTTATTCATCTTTTATGTATGCCAAGATCTAAATTTAGATCTAAGGAGGTGGTATTATTCTTGAACATTTAATTCATGTATGACTCATGTATCAATAAGGAAATTTGGGAAAGGGATTCAAATTTCTAACCCCTTGGACAATACTTACATTTTTCCTTGATTTTATTTTTCGTCTTCAAGACATTAGGACCCTAGATCGAGTCTCAACATCAACATTCTATATTTATTTTTATTCTTGGCTTCTCCTTATATTTGGCCGAAGGGTTGTGGGATTGAACCCCCACATCCCCTTTTTATTTTTTCATTAAAAATTGTGTTGCCCAATTCGCCTATACTAAGAGGTTGTTGGATCAAACCCCACAACCTCTCTTTATTCACTCTTTCTTTCGCTAGTGACAGGGAGGTTGTGGGTTCGAACCCCCACATCCTCCTTATTTTATTTTTACTTAAATATTGACTTAGCATGCGTTTGGCAGTGAGGTTGTGGGATCGAGCCCCCATAGCCTCACATTATTTTCTTATTTATTTCTCCCCTTTATTATTTCTAGCCTTGAGTTTGTGGGTTCGATTCCCACGCCTCACACTTTCTTTCTTTTATTTTTTTCCCTTAACTTGCTGCATGGAGGTCGTGGGTTCGATTACCACGCCTCCCATTTTATTTATTTAATTTTTGCACTCTCCTTTTTCAGTCAGTATACCCATTTCAATTCCCCCTAGTCCCATTTCTTTTCTTGCGATTTCAAGGCAGTAGACGGGTGAGGACATAGGTTTGAATCGTGGTGTCCTCACCCCTTTAATCTCCAATAAATTTCCAGATTTATTCCTCTACATTTATCCTAAACTAATCTTTTAAGTTGGCTGGAATTTTAGTCATTTTTTATCTTATTGTCACCAACATTTTCATTTGAATTTTAGGGTAGTTCATAGATCTTTTGACATAATTTTGGGGTGCATTTTCATATATTCGTTTAGCCAAAATATTGATACTCAAATCAGCCACAATTCCATTTTAATGAACAAAACAATTCACATAGAATTACACACGTAAAATGAACACCAAAACAATATAAAACTTGAAACATTAACCCAAGACCTACTTTACTGTAACGTTTTTGCACATGCATACACTTGCACAAAATTTCGAATACATGTTTGTCTTTCATAGGATTTCAAGAACACAAACATTATCATATTCATCACGAAAAAATAATATGTAACTAATTATACCATCAATCATACCCAACCTACAATTCATTGGGAGCTAGTGAAAGGGGCATTCAAGAGGGAAAACAATCCTAGTTTTCGAATGAATAATACGAACCTTAAGGGGTCTCATGGGAAAGGGAACAAGAGAAAAGAAAATCCGTACCTTATTTTGACATTCAAACCTTGATGTTGCTGTACAAACCCTCTCCAAAACTCACGTCCAAGCCAAGTTTTCAACAAAAACTTTTGACGGAAAAACCCTCTCTTTGCCTAACATGTTCCCTTAGCTTGTTTTTTATATTTTGGTGTGATTTCTTCAAGTGTGAAGAACTTGGTTTATTTTTATGTTTTTTGTATCTTATTTTGGAAGAGAATTTTTTTATGAAAGAGGCAGATAGATTGAGCGTGTGAAAGGAGAGATAAACGTTAGACAGAGTAGGAGTTATATTATGCTTAGGTGTCTAGTTTAAGACTTAGTCAAATAAGTTTTTCTTAATTATTAAAAATCTGATTTTTATTTTATTTTAAATCATATAATGAATAAAAATTATTAATTAATTATACTAATTCAATAGCATAAATGAAAATCACATTAATTCATTGCTTTCACCTAGGTTCAAACCCGAGAAAAGCAAGGCCTCACTTCAAGAGCTCAATTTCCGATCTCTCTCCCTAAATTGCCCCTAAACTTATTAATTAAATAATTAATTATATATTCAAGGTAATTAAAATACTACCCTTATCCTAGAAAAAGATAATTTTATCCCTAGACCCTCCAAACCTAAGATTTCCTCTTTTAAAGTCCGGTAAAAACTAATTCGAGTAAATCATCGTATTCGAGACCTCTACATGGTTGTACCAAACATTTAATAGCTCAACTAACTAACCAATTTAGTTGGCTTTGATGTAGAAAAAGTTCCGAAGTATGGTTTTACGTGCATCAATCCGTGTGAACCATGGTCTAATCATAGGCATTCTTTACACATTAAGTATCACATAGTATATCAATTTTTGGGGTTGTTACACTATGTAATTGACCCATAGGTAGAACTAAAATTATTAAAATTCAACATTTTTGGTTCATAATTAATTTAGTGAAAACAAATTAGGTGAAAAACACATTGTGCGGCAAATTAGAAGAAAGGGTGAAAATCGCTTCACATAAGCATAAGTCAATGCTCCAACATCTTGAACCTTTATTCAACAGAACTATCATATTTCTACCTTAATATAATATTTTAAATTTACAAGAAATAGATTGAAATATTTGGCCGATTTACATTGAATTGGGAATACTGTTATGTAAGAAATTGTTAATAAAATATTACTAGGTTCTAGTTTATTTTAATGTGATACATAGATAGTTAGTGGTCATTGATAGTCATTCAGTGATATTGTGAATTCCAATGTACTTGGTTGTTGTGGTTTGGATAATTCATGTCTTTTGTGATCGGTTTGTAATCCCATGACCACAAAATCCATAATCTTGAGACTATTTTATTAAAGTGATGACATAAATGAAAATACTTCACGAAAAATTATCATAGAAGTGGAAAGAGATGATAAAAAATGAAAAATGAATTAATTATATGGTTGGATCTTATGCCATGAGTTGGCACATTATTTTGTTATCAGGTGTCACATTCTAACACAATATTATTTGATTGGGTGTCACGTTCTTACACAATATTATTTGATCGGGTAACCTATTCCGACACGATATTATTTAATCGAGTATCATGTTCCAACTCATTAAAGGAAAACATATTACTTTATGCATATAAGTTTTTATTTTGAGTCGACTGATAATATCTACTCAGATCTTGTTAACCTTTTCTGATACCTACTTGTGTTTTTCTTCGTTTTCCAATAGTTGAATGCAGTTAGTGTACCAATGACTTTGACTTGCCCGGAACTCTAGCCACTCTCAAGCACATTATTTTCTAGAGTTTGATATTTATTCAAGCATTAATTTGAAGAAAGAGTAACAACTTTCATTATTCCTTCTACCAATTGATATTTCACTTTGCAAAAGCTGTGTGATTTGGGTGCCAACATTAATTTGATGCCATTGTTGATTCATAAGAAGTTGGTTTTAGGGGCACCAAATTCAGCGGTAATGTATTTACTTATGGACAATAGAGATGTGAATAGGCATATTGGAGTTCTCCTAGATTTTCTTGTGAAAGTGGAGTTATTCATCATTTAGCCAAACTTTGTGATATTGGATTTTGAGGTTCAAATCATCTTAGGGAGAAAATTTCTTGCTACTAGGCGTGCATTGGTTGAGATGGAGAGAGGGTATATTAAGTTTCATTAAAGAATGAGGATGTAAATTTAAAATTTTTAGGCCTAATAAGCATGAAACACATCTTAAGTCGGTATATGTGGTCAATCATACTATGGAGCAAGAATCTGAAGTGTATGTTGAAGAGAGGTTAGGTGTTGAGGCACTAGTAGTTGCGATCATAAATTTGTACGGTGATGGTGATAATGACGACGATGAGATAGTTTGTGCACCTGATAAGTTCCTGATTTATTTAAAACCAAAACGGTTGGAATTTTACATAAAGGATCGCGACAACCCACCTGCAAAACTGTATGCCGGTAAGCCTAAAAAATTTGAACTTAAGGGTCTTCCATCCCACTTGTAGTATGTAATGTTTGTAAAAATAACACTTTGTCTTTAATTATTATTGTTGACTTGAGTGAAGGGAAAATAAAGGCATTGATACATGTGTTGAAGTTGTTTAAGAGGGTTAGGATTCACTATTGCAAACATTACTGGGACCCACCTGGAAATTTTTATAACAAAATTAGACTTATACCGGACAACAAGACAAGTATTGAGCACAAAAGGAGATTGAATCCCCAATGCAAGAAGTTTTGAAAAAGGGGATCATTAAGTGATTAGATGCTGGAGTCATATCTTACTAAAGATAGTAGTTAGGTTTGCCTAGTTTAATGCATGGCAAATAAAGGAGGAATCACTATGGATTCCAATGCTAAAAATGAGGTTGTCCCAATGAGATCGGTGAACGGTGGGAGATTATGTATCAATTATCAAAAGTAGAATCCATGGACTATGAAAGATTTATGAGTCCATCAATTTAACTTTTTTAGGGCTTTATTTTTATAGAAATTGTGTCCTTAAATGTTTATTTAGTCTCATTATCTGATGAAAACACTTATATTTCAAGTATTTGATGTTTTAGTGCAATAATGGACACTTACCCGCAAAAGGGAACAAAAAGGATGAAAAGAATGTAAAAGCTAAAGCTTGAGCTTTGCCAATAACACTTTGAGAAACACTGAAGGAAAGCACTCGACCTTTTATTCCAGAATGCAAAACCTTGAAGAGTGCATTAAAACGTGGTGAAAGGAGCAGTTAACGTGTCTCCGATCCGTTCTACAAAGAAGATATATAACGCCCAATGATCCAGGACCAAAACATGTTGAAGGCAAAGCACAAAAGGCGATAAACTAGAAGAAGTGTGAATCGCCAAGTCATTTGGCTATCACTACTAAAATCCACAATACTTAATATGAAAATTATAAATACTAGTTGTATATGTTATTTTGAGACGTTTGAAAATTATTAGTAATTTTAACTTTTCATAACATTAGTTTTCGAAATCTTCTATCAATCAATCAGTTTTTGTGGGACACTTGAAGAAAGAGGGTTTCATCTTCCCATGTTGGAAGTGCTTCATCTCTAATCTTCATCCTTTGCTTAAATTGGTTTAATTTTTTATATCCACATGATTTCATTATTATTTTAGATGTAATTTGTTATTGCTTGATGTGTGGCTAAAAACCCATTTCTTGGGGTATTACTTATCATATATGAGTTGATATTATTGGTAGGTATTTCTTGTTGATAGGTTAGATGTATTTTAATGGCCTTTCACTTAGTGGTTGTGGTTTAACTTAATGGGTTTGTAGTAACAAATACAAATTCATCTATGTGTTTTCGAATTTCCCCATGAACTTCTCCTAATACTTGTTTCTTGTTAATTTTGTTGTTTTTACTATACTTGTGACAATACCCCATTTTAATATTTGACACTTTCGTGACACCCCTCTGTTCAAAATGTTTTTATTTGTTTATATCTATAGCTACGACTAATTAGAATAAAATTCTAATTGACTACATATTTTCGAAACCGCTTCCTTGGGACATGACCCTAACCATTGGTTGGGTTACTATGTAATTGACGATTGTAGACAGTGATACAGTAGGTTAGTGTGTTTGGTCGGGTTAAGCATTGAAATAGCACCGCAGCTGGGAAATGGTGTCACGTGAAGATGTATTTCACTAGAGTTCTTATCTTGTTTAGTGTAGGTGAATAATTTTAATTTTTGTTCTGTTTTGTCTTATTTTTCATGGAAATGTAGCTTTAAGGTATTCATTTCAATTAATGCATGCAAAATTATACAACACTCTCTTCTAGAAATGATTAAATTGCGAGATAAGATACTGACCCTAATAAAGATGGAAGGTGAATAACAACATGGAGTATGGATGAGGTCAAAGAATTTCTAGAGCAATTACCCACCCATGAACACTCTGGCTCAGTTACTTTGACATCTCTCAACAGAAGTTTAAGGTTGGCAAATAGGATGTTGGATGATCAAATAACGCTAGGTAACCTGCTACAGAACCCCTAAGAAATGGTAGTTAAATTGCTTGAAAATTGGACAGACCGGGATCAGAAAACAAAAAGGCGAGATTCCCACTCAGTGATCCTGTTATCACATTTAGATGAGCTGACACAAAAAATTGAGTACCTTAAAGTGTAGTGTTACAAGAAAGAGTGTTACGTTTGTCCGTTCAAAAGAATGAAGGTTGAGATTAGGGAGGAGGGAAATTTCAATGAAATATTGGCGCTTTGGCTCTATGATTCTGATGATCATCCAAGGATTCTAGATGATCTAAGAAGGAATGTCTTGGTGATTAAAAAGATGATAATGTGCATGCTACATGCATTTGAATGCTAGAATCCAAATGACACAAGTATTGGTTGATCACCATCTGGGTTAACAAGAAAGCTGCCTAGTGACATGGTGCGAACCTCACTGGTGGATCGTAAGTTGTACCTTATATCATACCGAGACGTTAACTAAGGCATTATTTTGGAGGAAACCTAAAATCCTTAAATATTTTAAACTTGCTATTATTTTAATAAAGATGCTTTGTTCTTGTAGGAGTGAGTGTGAAAGGAATCTAAAAATATGAAATGGAATATACGAATAATGTTAGAATACCGCCAACCCAAACAACAACTCAGATGAATACCACTAATTTGACCCTCATGTAATTGAAGATCCTGTTAGCGTTGGTTAAATTGATATTCACCTGGCAGAACACCAAATGTATGAGTGCATTTGAATAATGCCACTGAATGGGTGAGAACTTGATAAGGAGTATAAAGTTAGAGACTTGTGCCCTAAACTTTACCAAGTTCTCTCATTCTCGATTTCTGCTAAATCACATCTTTTCACTTATGTCAAAAAAATTTTACTTAGAAAGTATTTAAGATGCCAAATTAGTGATTGAAGTTAGATTAATTTGCAGCCTAGCATCAGATTTTTGGCTAAATGGGTGGGAAGATATGGCCAAACCTAAACCAACAAGACAAGCACATCAAGAGAAGTAAGCTAAGAGCACCTTAAATAAGAAGGAACACCAAAGCAAAGGAGAAGAACTTTGTTGAAATCAATTGAAAAGAGGAGGGCACGTTCTCCACTAAAAGTAGGTTTAGACAATGATATCATTCATTAATTCTACCTCGTGACCTCTGAGAGTGAGGAGACACACGCAAAACCCCAAACTATTGAGTCTTAGGATTAGTGGCAAGTAAAATGACAAAGGGCAGAACAACGCTCAAATGTGTTAATTAGCCCATTTGAGGTTGGAACCCTTATAGTAATCAGACTTTCTCACTCGACGAGAGAGTAGTACAAAACATCACAAGAATAAGCAAGGAAGAAACACAAGAAAGAACTAGCTACTAAAACTATACCAGCAAAGACATTGTTATCGACCTACCCCCCAAATATTAAAGTATGTCCACGACAGTACCCATTTGTTCTGATGTGACAGGACTTTGTCTCGTTGCATTGCCAAATACATCCACTTCTTTCATCGCCTATCATGTTCTTATCATACAGGAAATCTCAATCAGGATAGTAAAATTTGCTATGTCTGTAAATAGTCACACTTTCACCTTGGAAACCTCTATTCAAGGCATGATCTAGAATTCCCTAAGTATGGCGGTGACACTGCTAAGAGCCACCATTAATGAAATAAGTGCCAAATTAAAATTGTGAGTGTGTGAAAAAAGGCCATAAGTTAGGTGAAAGTATTGAGCTGCCATTGCCAAAGTGAGAGTGATGCGGACTAGCTGAAGTCTATGATATACCTATGGTCCACGAGACAGAACTAGTTCCATATATGTCAATAAAGCCTCAGACAACAATGAGAATAGAATAAATATCTAGATCTAGGTTAGAGGCAGAGATAATTCAGGACATGGATAACGAAGATGAAGATCAGATAGAAACATATAAAATTATGATGGTTTCAATGATGGTTTCCATGGTAAACAGAGATTCTAACATCTCCTATGCAGCTAACCCTTCTAGAGTAACAAAGAAGTTTGACATTCGTGGAACCAATACCCATACAGATTGCACGACTACTTAAACATGATCACTTTTGTACCCCCTCTGATGATCCTTGTTCTTGTTGATAATTATTTCTAATACTTGCATTTGAGGACAAACGTATTTCCTTTGTGTTGGGGTTAGAACCACACCTTTTGTGTTGTTATTTTTATGATTAACGTTTGTGTTTTAGTGAATATATTATTTTCTTTAATTGTTTTTAAAATTGCTTTGCGATTGTTTGATTTTATGTCTCCTATATGTTTATTTAATTGCAAATGATTTTGACCTTTTTGGAACATCTCTTGTGTTGAAAGTGATTGTTCTCGTACAAAGTTAAGTCTTAGTGTCAATCAATACCGATAATTTGAATAGTTTTCTCCATAAAAAAATAATGTATAACTACAATGAGACCAAATGAAGTTACATATGCAATATGTGAACTCTTTAACATATCGTTGAGAATACCCACGTATCTACTTGAATTCTATTATGATGATCATTTCACACTAATGAAACTGTATAGTCTTGTTTAGATTTAATATCGATGCACTATCTGTTGAGTTTACTTTGAATCATTATGGAATAAACCTTGAATTTTGCAACTTAGTCCGATTGCTTTAGAAATGTGTCCTCTTGAAATTATCTTAGCCAATTTCAAAGAGTGTAAAACAAATTTGATATATACCTTTTTTGTGATCTACCTCTGAGCATGTGAAACTCTTTTCAATACCCCTTGAGACTTATCCTTCTTTGTAAGAAAACATGATTAAACCTACACCTTTACTCTATACACTATCTATAATCCTGATGACATGTAATTTATTAAAATGCCAACTTAAACAATATTCTTAAGCGGGGGTGTGGTGAAAAGGAAAATGAGAAGTCAAAAAGTGCAAAAAAATTCTCCTCAACTTAAGTTATTGCAAATAAAATGGAAACCCTCCACATAAAAAAAGAGAACAAAAAGAAGAAGATAAAATAGGAAAAAGTATACAAAAGAAGGATAATGGAATAAAGATGCAAAAGAAATTTCAGTTTACAAGCAATCCATGGAGTTAAATAATAGGATGACTCATAAGCATTAAAAGAAAATTCGTAAAAGAATATGGTGGAAATAAAGTGCTTCTGAGCTCCACAGTTCATGAGGATTTTTAGTCGCCCAGCCTAAATAACCATACCTTTTAACTCAACCCCATTACAAGACTTAGGCAGACCTTTTTTATCATGAGTAAGTCGAACCAAAGTTGCTCAAATAATAAGGGGAAACCAATGGATAAAAACATTCCTCGTGTTACTCTTGAGTGTTGAATCATATTCCTTATCTTAAATTAATTAACCAGTGTGTGTGAATATGGAATCACTCTTTGTTTTAGGGTATTATGGTATTGTTGTTGAAATTGAACACGCATTAGTAGCAAGTATTGTGAGCATGAGAATCTTTGGTAATAGTGTGTCACAACTTGAATCTTTGAGTACACAATTGATTTTTTCATTAGTAGTTTGACTCTTATGTGTATGTTCATGATTGAGTCATGTGTAGCACTATTTTGGACATCCTATTTGAACTGCTGAACTTGAGTTTTACTTGAGGACAAATAAAAGTTTAAGTTGGGTGTGTTGATGAGTCACCAATTATACTCATTTTAGGCTTTATTTTCATAGAAATAGTGTCCTCAAATGTTTATTTAGTCCCACGGTCTTATGAAAACACTTAAGTTTCAGTGGAATCATGGACACTTATGCATTAAAGGGAAAAATGGCTGAATAGAACTTAAAACCTGAGCTTGAGCTTCGCCAATAGCACTTTGAAAATGGCCGAAGTCAAGACCTCTGCCCTTTCTTCCAGTACGTGAAGCTTTGAAAAAAATGGATCGAAAGTACATGAAATAAGCAGTCAGCGTGTCACTTATATTTTCCACAAAGCAGAGATATATCGCCCAATGATCCAAAATACAAACATGCTAAAGAAATGAAAAAAAGTAGATGAATCATAAAAAGGTTGAATTGTCGAGTCATTCGGCAATAGTGAATAACCTTGTCGAATGGTCATCCATAACATTTAATCTGATAGCTATAAATACTAGTTTAAGGTGTTATTTTAACAAAGTACAAGCAAAATTATTATTATTTTTCACTTTTTAGAACTTTAGTTCTTGTATTTTCTCTAAAGTTTAGAGAGGGTTTTGTTGAAGGCTTGAAGAAGGAAGGGTTTCATCTTCCCCAAGTGTCAAGTGGTTCTTCTCTATTATTATTCCTTTTCTCATATTAAGTTTTAATTTCTTATAAAAATCTAATTTCATTATCATTTTAGGCGTAGTTTGTTATTGCTTGATGTGTGGCTAAAAACCCCATTCTTGGGGTTTCATCTAGTAAACATGAGTTGATATTCTTGTTGGATCTTGCTTGCTTATAAGTTAGATGTATTAAAATAGTGATTTCATCTAATGGTTGTGGTTTAACTTATTGGGTTTGTAGTTGCAAATACAAACTCAACCATGTGTTTTTTGCTTGCCTTGGAGGGAGTTCATGAAACAAAGACCATAAAACCAGTGGCCTAAAGAGTCAGTCGACATGAGGTTCAGCAAGAGAGGGTGATCCTAGTCCTATATTCTAACACTCATCTCTTGAAAGAGAGAGAGAGAGGGGGGGGGGGGTAAGGTGTACACTGGCCTTTATGCGGAAAATGGTTGTCGGAGAGGAATGCATTTGAAATGAGGTGAGTAACCCGAGAGGAAACTTATTTCCATCTAATTTTTTATCCTAGTCACAATTATCATAAAAATTTGCACCCAACTACCTATCTCAACTTGTATTGCGGTCATAACCCAAGACCTTCTCCCCATACTTTATTTTCTTGTTACTTTTGTTATTTTAACTGTACTTGTGACAAACCCCCATTTCAATACTTTACACTTTGGTATCACCCTCTGATTTACACTATTTTTATTCGTTACGATCTTCAGCTATGACTTATTAGCATCAAATTCTAACTGACTACATCTTGTCGAAACCGCTCACTTGGGACACAACCCCAACCCTTGGTTGGGTTACTAAATTATCGACAATCATAGACACTCATTCTGTAGGTTAGTGTCGTTGGTCATGATAAGCATCAAAAGGCACCATTTTTATGCCTATCGTGACAAATGACAATATTGTATTAGTGTATACGATCGGTGATAGTTTAGTAAACTAAAAAAGGATTAGGGTCGTGTCTAAAAGAGCAATTTCGACAAGATATCCACAATTAGAATTTAATTATAATAATTAATACAAAAGATATTTATGAATAAACACATTTAAATTAGAAGGGTGATACCAAAGTGTCAAATATCAAAATGGGTTTTGTCACAAGTATAGTAAAAACAAAAAAACAAAGAAGAAGATCAATTATGTGGAGAAGTTCATGGGGTTTGACCGAAATGCTAGTTGAGATACGTAGTTGGGTACATGCTTTTGATAGGAAATTTATAAGATAATATTTCTAGGCTAAGCTTTAGATGGAAATAAGTTCCCTCTGAAGAAACTCACCCCGTTTCAAATCTGTTCCTCTTGGACACCCATTTGCCGCATGAAAGGATAACCTATGACTTACCCTCCCACTCTCTAGAGAAGAGTGTTTGGATATGGGACTATGTCTCACCTTCTCAGGCTGAACCTTATGTCGACCCACTCCTTAAGCCATTAGTCTAGTGCTCTTGGTTTTGCAACCTCCCTCTCAGTCTAAAAGAAAACACATGGGTGAATTTGTCTTTACAACTACAAACCCATTATGTTAAACCACACCCACTAGGTCAAATCACAACAAAAATGCATCAAACCTATCAAAAATCAAGACCCAACAAGAATATCAACTCATACTTGCTAAATCACACCCCAAGTATTGGGGTTTTACCCACATATCAAGCGATAACAAAAAATACCTAAAATGTTAATGAAATTATATGGGTATAAGAAATTAAACCTGAATATTATCAAATGAAGAAGTATAGTAACACCAACTTCCAAAATAGGGAAGATGAAACCTTTGTCTTTTCAAGTCTCCCACAAAACCCTCTCAAAATTTGTGAGAAAATACAAGAATTAAAATCTAAAAAGTGAAAATTAATAATACTGCTTGGACTCTGTTAAAATAAAACCTACAAATAATATTTTTATTATTTAGATTAAGTGTTGTGTAAGACTATTCGGTGAGGTTAGTCGCAATCGCCGAAATACTCGGTGATTCGCCCTTCCTTCGGTTCATCCCCTGTTGTTCTTTTCATTCAGCATGTTTAGTTCCTGGATCATTGAGTGGTATATCTATGCTTCACAAAGTTCATCGGTGACACGCTGACTGCTTCTTTCAGTGTCTTTTGATCCACTTCTTTTGAGGTTTCACATACTTGAACAAAGGGCGAATTGCTTCCCTTCGGTGATTCACCATGTATGATTGGCGAAGCTCAGGCTTCAGCTTTTATGTTCTTTTCAGCCTATTTGTTTCTTTTTATGCTTAAGTGCCTTTGATTCCATTAAAACTCCAAACACCTGAAACTTAAGAGTTTTCATCAGATATTGAGACTAAATAAACATTTGAGGACTATTTATATCCAATAAAAGCCCTAAATAAGTCCAATTAGTTGACTTATCAAAGACTACACCCCGATGTGGTTCATGGATGAGAGGTTATATCATCTCGAAGGTAAGGTTCTCTACTATTTTATAGATGGGATTTCGGGCTACAATAACATCTCCATAGATTTGAAAGACCAATAGAAGAAGACTTTCACTTGCCCTTATGGGAATTCAAAGTTCCAGAATAACATTTCGCTTACGCAATGCTATAGCAACCTTTTTGTGTTGAATGAAGTTGATAATTTTATGCTATGGTGGAGGATGTGATAAAGGTATTCATGGATGATTTCTCAGAAGTTTGGACTCATTTGATGAGTGTTTGACTCATTTGGATAAGGTACTAAAACGGTACAAAGAGTGCAATCTTGTGCTCAACTAGGAAACCCTCAAATTTATTGTAAAAGAGGGTATAGTTTTGGGTTAGGGTATTCAATCTGGTAGACCTAAAGCTAAGGGCAATAGAAAATCTCCCACAACCTATCTTAGTAAAAATTGTTAAAAGTCTTCTTGGGTATTTAGGTATTTATTGGAGGTTCATATTAGTTTAACTTAAAATTGCACATCCATTTTGAAAGCTACTTGAAAAGGAGTGTAATTTTATTCTTACGATGCTCGCCTAAGGGAATCTAGAGAGTTGAAAGAAAAGTTAACTTCGGCATATATAATTATTTCACTGAATCGTGGACTACCATTTGAAGTGATGTTGTATGAAAGTTGTGTAGCGCTTTGTGTAGTATTAGGACAAAGCCGAGAGAAAATTATTCGTCGTATTTACTATGTGAGAAAATCATTAGAAATTGTTCAAAATGACTATTTTGTGACAAAATAAGAACTGCTTGTAGTGGTTATTCAATTTTAGAAGTCTAGAGACAATTTTCATGGTAAGGGTTAAAGTACATACTGATCATTCTACATGCACGTGTCTTATGGCTAAGAAAGATGTAAATTCGAGATTGATTAGATGGGTAGTTATGTTGTAAGAGTTCGATTGTTAGGTAAAGGATAGAAATATAATTGAAAATCAAGTCGTTGATCATTTGTTGAAATGAGAGGAGGAAGTTGTGATCAAAATATGAGATTGAATTCAGATAAAGAATACATTCCCTGATGAGCAGGTATTGGTTGCTTTGTATGACCTTATCCCTTTGTTCTCAGACTTTGCTAACTATTTTTCAAGTGATATAGTGTTGCGGATTTATCAATCCACAAAAGGAAACTGTTCATGTCAGAAGTTAAGAAACTCTATTGGGAAGAATCTTACTTGTTTCATTTTTGTTCTAATTGGATTATTCGTCGTTATGTTCCCGAGGTTGAGATTATGAGCATACTAGAGGCACATCATTTATTGACTCTTGGTTGGTACCATAGTGGTATCCAAACATCCCATAAGATTTTATAGTGTGGATATTACTGCCTGCGATCCACCAAGATGCTCATGATTTTGCCAAGTCTTATGATTGTTCCAATGAACCAAATACTTGTGATTGAGATTTTTGATGTTTGGAGTCTTTACTTTATGGTTCTAGGAGTAAAGACCCCTAACATCAACTCCTTCTAGAAAGTAGTAACAGAAATAATGGGTCAAGGCCTCTCAAATACTAGAAGCTCAAATGCATCTAACTTCTTGTGCACTACCTAAATATTTGTTTCCATTATACATTTCATACATGTCACAATCGGGTTCTAGACCCTAGTAAAAATCGGCGTTGTTGACCTCGCAGAGGTCGCATACAAGCCTACATACGTTATCATTATATCATATAGGTTAATTTTAGCGGAAAATTTAAAACTTTCATCTGCTTTGAAATATACATAGACTTTATAGTAGGAATTGCATTACATCACATCAGTTCACTATAACCATCTAATAATAAGATATTCAAATGAAGAAAATAGTTGATAATTGCATTAATATAAAGTTTCCAAAATTTCACCGATACGACGTCTGAATAATAAGTAAGAAAGAAACGCTAGTGGAACACCCTCCACTAGCTCATGCCTACATCTAAGATGGAATATAAGATATAATCATACTCTAAAGCATGAGGGCCTACCAAGTCTGGATGAATGCTCCACATCTGATAGCTTCAGCGTAGTCTCGTAAGCTCTAGAGTCCACCTGCACCTACATCTAAAAGTAAATGGTTTTATGGGATTAGTACACACTTGTACTAAGAATGGGTGTATTCAAGGACATGAATGATTAATAAGATCTCTCTCCTAACGATATGAGTTATGGAAAGCCAAGTTAGTTGGACTTACCAAATCGGATTAGGAAAGTCATTCTATGAGAGTAACATGCATCATTATTCTTTTCATATTGCACACAACACATAACAAACATTATTTGGCACATACATATGGCATATATCATTCGTTCGTATGCCATGAGACATTGGAATCACGGACGTAACATTACGACTTCCCAAAGGAGGGCTTAACATATGGGACCTCAATTAGGAAGCCTTCTTTAGCAAACACAGTGTCTGCATCATTCATTCATATGTACTTCATTTTAATAATTCATTTATATACCTAGGATTTTGTTTAGGACTCTCTTCGGGTTCACTATGCAATGATCAAGATTGACCTAGTGTCATTAATTGAGTTTAGATTACATCTTGATTATCCTATCCAAACACCATTAGTATAATTTATTTTATAGTGTGCATTACTTGAGCTTGGCCTTATTCTTTCTTTAGTAACTTTAATTTTAACCGACATAGATCATGTAAGCTCAATGAAATCAGTGTCTACCCCACACTGAAAAGAGGTGGAATCACCAGCAAAAGTAAAACCAAAACATGCTTCTAGCATGAGGACATCATAGCTCATTAGATTATTTCTCATCTCATCATAAGTATTAAGTGTATATTAATCTCAATACTTTCATTAGAGTGTTCTTAGAGACTGGTCTCTTTATTATTTTACGCAATCATAGGTGAGTACGATTTGTGGTAACACTTATTAGGCTAATTTGAGATTGATCTCGTCTTTCATATTAGCCTCTTATCATCTTGTCAAAACATTCAATAACTTTCTCATATTAGCTCTTTGGATTTACTCACCCCATTAAGTTAATGTTCATCTCATCATATGTCACTGCACTTCTTCTTTTAGTGTATTTCACACTCTTACTTAACCCTCATGAGATTACATCAATTCATCATGTACATCTTAGGTTCACTTACTTTTAAACATACGCTGGATTTATCAACACATACGTGCAAGCCATGAGGCTTCATTTATAATTCTTCTATGTGACTTATACTTACCAAAGATTATGTGGTACAAAACTTATGACTCTTGTTAATATGCCAAGGTCTCAATTTCGATACCCATAGGCAGCATTCATTAAATATTCAATCACATAAGACTTATGTATTAATACGGAATTGATCAAGGGAACCCGATTTCAGATCCCTTGAGCAACACTTAGTCTCATATTTAATTTTTAATGGCTTAAATTTTAGGCATGGGACCCGAGTTCAATCCCCAATGACCACACTTCTTTTTTTTTCTTTTCTTTTCTCTCTATTTTCATTTGAGATCGATGTGGGATCGATCCCCCACAACCTCATTTTATTTTTCTTTAATTTCTCCTACTTCTCTCACCTATCCAAGGGGTTGTGGGTTCCATCCCACACTCCCCAATTTATTTTATTTCCCATTTTCTTAGTTTCTTCACTCAACCTTACCCCATTTTGAATCCCCCTCACCTCACATTAAATATTAAATTTTTCAGCATCCTATATATAGCGAGGTCTCGGGTTCAATCCTTAATGTCCTCAACTATTTAAAAATGATCTTAAATCTCCAATTCCTCAAGTTTCATAGCCAAACCAAATTTCGAGCAATCTGGAAATTTGATTACTTTTTCCAGTCCAATTTCTCTACATCTTATACGTTAGATTGTAGGACAATTTGAAGAGCATTTCGTACATTTTTAGGTGAATTTTTGTGTTTACATTTGGTCAAGAGTTTCAGTCAATTCAACAACATCACAACTCATATGAACATCAAATTTTTTTTAAAGCATTTACACATAAAATAGAAGGATTCAACATGCCTTTTTCACACTTGAATTTGTGACACGAGTTACGGCCTACACAATGCACACATACTTTATCACTTAACTTCAGAAAGATATAATTATCAATCACATAAATCCGAACATACATAAATGAACATAATCATCACAAAAACACGTTACATCCCTAATTTCTACTAGAAAGCATACCCAACCTACTTCAATCGATGGGAGTTAGTAACAAGGACATGCAACAGGGAAACATTCCTAGTTTTCATATTAGAATTGACTGAATCTTAGGGGTCTCTTGGGAAAGAGACCAAGAGGAAGAAAACCCATATCTTTTGACCATAGACACCATCCAAACTTGCTCCAATGGACAGACAACTCCCACGACACCAAAGCCTCCCCATCAAACATCAAGCACCACCCGTCAAGAACAATGTTTTGCTTTTCGTTTTTAGTTTAGTTTTTCTTTTGAGTTTTAGAATTCAAGTTCTTCAAAAGTGATGAACTTTTCATTATGATCTTATACTGATAATGAAGCATGAGAATGAGAGTGGAGAATCGTGAGAGTGAGAATGGAGAGATTTTATAGAGTGCTTAGGAGTAGGAGTTTAAGGTAAGGACATAGTCAAACTAGGACACTTTGTTATTTTGAATAAAAATCTGATTTTCTAAGGCTTAAGTGAAAAGACTAAAATTCCTTTTCTTAAATAAAATAATTAAATACCAAATAATTCAACTTAAATATTTCTTCCACGAAGTATTGAACCCGGGTGAAGCCCTTCTCACGAAAATGAGTCAATTCGGGTCAACCCTACTGAATTATCCACTCCTTATATTAGTTAATTAATTAATTAAATATTTAGGGTAATTAAAATTCCAGCCTTATCTTGTAAAAGATCATTATAACCCTAGACCCTCCAAATCAAAGATTACCCCTTTCAAGTCCGGTTAAAACTCATCTGGGTGAATATCTTCAATTCGGGTGCCCTACATGTATGGACCCAACCTTGCCTAGCTCAACTAACTGACAAAGTTGGTTGGCATGGCTGGTTCATCGGTTCTGAGGTCTTGTTCCGCGTGCATCAAGCCTTGTGAACCCAGTCTAATCTAGGCATTCTAGGTAAGCTTAGGTATTACTTAGCATAGTCATTTTCGGGTTGTTACATTATACCTCCCTTAGGAACATTCGTCCCCAAATAAAATTTCTGATTATGTAGCACAATGCCAGTCATATCATAACATAAGAACTTTACACAGTCAAGCAATAGAAACATAGAATAGAGGAGTAAGGAAACTTAGACTAAAGAGTTGGAAGTCTAATCTCAAGAAATTAAAAGATGAGGATATCAGGATCGCATATCGGCCTCGGCCTCCCACATAGCACCCTCTAAAAGATGGTTGCTTCACAATAACTTCACTGTGGCAACCTCCTTGTTTCTCAGCCGCTTCACCTGCCGGTATAAAATTTCAATAGGAACCTCCTCATAGGAAAAGTCTTCATGAACCCCCGAACCTTCAACAGTCACAATCGATGTTGGATTACCAAGGCACTTTTTTAGCATAGCGACATGAAAGACTGGATGAACAGAATCTAGTGCCACAAGCAATGCCAATTCATAGGCAACCTCACCCACATGCTGTATAATCTCGTATGGCCCAACGTACCTCGGACTAAACATCCTCTTCCTGCCAAACCTTATCACCCCCTTAATAAGTGATATCTTCAAGTAGACCTAGTCACCAACTTCAAAATCTAAGGTCCGCTTGTTGTTATGTGCATAAGACTTCTGCCGACTTTAAGCAGTAGCCTACCTAACCCTAATCACTGTGACCTTCACTAAGGCCTCATGAATGATCTCTTGACCCAAAATGGATGACACTCCCACCTCGAACCACACAATGGGAGACCTACACCTCCTACTATATAGTGCCTGAAATGGTGCCATCCCAATGCTGGAGCAATAGTTGTTATTATACGAGAACTCTAACAAACGGCAGATAGTCATCCCAACTACCATTGAAGACGAACACACAAGCCCTCAACATGTCCTCCAATGTTTTAATGGTGCGCTCTATCTTCCCATCTTTCTGAGGATGGAAAGAAACACTGAGCTTTACCTGCGTTCCTAAGCTCTTCATGAAGGATCTCCAAATATGCGAAGTGATATGAGCTCCTCTATCTGAAATGATAGACAATGGAATTGCATTCCACCTGAAAATCTCATCAATGTAGAGTCTCGCATAATCCTCGACCCTGTACGTAGACTTCAAAGGGATAAAGTAGGTAGATATAGACATCTTGTCATCAATAACCCATACGGATTCATGTTGTCTCCTAGTCTTTGAAAGACAAACCTCAAGTCCATGTTAATGGCCTCCCACTTCCAAGTCAAAACCTCAATCACCTAAGTAAGACCATCAGTCTTAAAGAGCTCCGCCTAAACCAGCTTACCATTAGGAAACCATCCCACATATTCACCAATATCCTTCTTCATACCATCATACTAGTAGATTTGCTTAAGGTCATGATATATCTTTGTGGAACCTGGATGTATCGAATATCTGGAACTATGGGCCTCTGAAACAACCTTGGTCCACAAATCATCCACGTCTTGTACACACATCCTGTCCTGGTACCTAAGTATGACGTCACCTCCCAAAGTAAAGGACTCATTCATCTTTATCAGCACTGAGTCCTTCAACTTCATCAACACAAATCCAGATGCTGACCCTTCTTGACTTCAACTACCAAGGATGACTCAGAACTAGGATGAAATGAAACACCCCCACTAGTAGAAGCCATCAACCACACACCCAGTCATGCCAGTTTCTGTGCATACTTCACGAACTCCTACTTCCCATCATCAACGTGGGTTGTACTCACCATTATCATCCTTCTCAGAGCATCAACTGCAACATTTGCCTTCGTTGGATGGTAATGGACACTCATGTCATACTCATTCAGCAGCTTCAACCATGTCCACTGACGTAGATTCAACTTCCTCAATGTGAACACGTACTGGAGACTCTTGTGGTCTGTGAACACATCCACATGCACACCGTACAAGTAGTGCCTCCAATTCTCTAATGAAAACATCACAACTACCAACTCCAAGTTATTAGTGGGATAATTCTTCTCATGAACCTTGAGTTGTCTAGACACATAGGGTATCACCTTACCACCCTACATAAGAACACAACCTAAATCAACCCTAGATGTGTCATAATAAACAGTGTAATTCTCACCACATTTAGGCAGCGTAAGCACTGGGGCTTAAGTGAGTATTTCCTTGAGCTCTTGTAAACTCTTTTCACAAGTCTCCGCCCATTCGAACTTTGCCTTCTTCTTAGTCAAAGTTGTCAGAGGGTCCGCAATGGAAGAAAAACCCTCTATGAACCTGTGATAGTAAATAGCCAATCCTAGAATGTTACAGATATCAATGCGAGTAAGAGTTCTTGGCCAATTCTTAACAGCCTCAGTCTTCTTGGGGTCCACCTCCACACCCCGATCGGAAACAACATGACCCTGAAAGGTCTTTGATCTAAGCCAGAATTCACACTTGTTGAATTTGGGATACAGTTGATGTTGTCTAAGTGCCTACAAGTTTAGTATCAACTGTTGTTCATGTTCTTCCTTGGTCTTAGAGTAGATGAGGATGTCATCAATGAATACTATGACGAAAGAATTAAGGTATTCATGGAAGACTCAGTTCATGAGGTCCATAAATGTAGCTGGTGCATTAGTTAGACCAAATGAAATGACTAGGATCTCATAATGACAATAACGGGTATGAAAGGTTGTCTTTCGGATATCTCATAGTTATCCCTAACTTGATGATACTTGGAACGAATATCAATCTTCGAGAAGAAAATAGACCTCCAGAGCTTCTCGAATAAGTCATCTATTTTGGGAAATGGTAACTTGTTTTTTTAAGTGCTTTGTTGAGCTACTAGTAATCGATACACATCCTAAGGGTTCCATCTTTCTTTTCACAAACAGCACTGGAGCGCACCAAGGGGATATGATTGACATGATGAAGACCTTATCAGTGTGATCTTTTAACTGCAGTTTCAACTCGTTGAGTTCAACTGGAGCCATTCTTTAGGGAGGAATTAAATCGGTTTTGTATCAGGATTTAGGTCGATACCAAAATAAATCTCTCGCAGGGGAGGGACTCCAAGAAAATCATCGAGGAAAACATCTTTGAACTCATTCACTATAGGCACAGAGTCTATGGAAGGAATTTCATGGTCTATATCATTGACACTCAAAAGATGTCATAACAATCCCTTGGACGTCATTTTATTAGCTTTTAGGTTCGAAATCAATGGACATGAATGACTCGAATTGTATCCCTCCCAGACCAGCTCTACTTCATTAGGGAAACGGAATCTCACAACCCTACTATGACAATACATGAAGGCATAACATTTATGGAGATAGTCCAAACAAAGTATAATATCATAGTCATTTATGGGTAACTAAACAAGGTTCGCACACATAGTTCTACCACATACTACTATTAGGCAGTCTTTATGAATCCTATCAGCTCTCACATTTTCTTCTTAGGGAGTACTAACTACAATAGGATTTGCAACACCTCAGGTAGTGTTTCAAAAGTAACAGAAAGCAAGGGAGTCACAAAACAAAGCATAGACCCTGGATCAAGTAAAGCATAAACCGCGTTGGAGAAGAGATGCAGCATACATGTGACCACATCAATAGAATTCTCCGGATCCTCTCTTCCCTTCAAGGCGTAGAATATGTTCCTCTTAGGAGGATTGGGTGCAGTAGCATTCTGGGGATTAGGCCAAGGCTGAGCATTACCTCCATCCTGACCCCTATTCAATGGAAGTCCCTTACCATGTTTCCTCTCTTTTCGAAACTAAAGCAGACATTTGTGCCTAGTGTTCACTCTCAATTGTGAATACGGCAACACTTGCCACATTCCTTTCGAGGACACTGCACATCACCTTTATTTATCTTCTTGGTCTCGGTTCTGCCTCCTCTAGGTGCTGCAATCCTCTGAGAGTTAGAGTTCCCTGAACTCTAATGCCCCTTCATAAATTTGGGATGATCATAAACTCCAAAATTGCTCCTGCCACCACCACTGCTGGAACCTGTCTGATAAAAAATGCTAGGCCTCTTGACCTCACGGAATCTCCTCTTGTTCTTCCTGTCCTCAACATGCTGGACATGAACCATTAGCCTTGACAATTCCATGTTGTCATGCAGCATCGTAGTTCGACACTTCTCCTCCAATTCAACTGAGATCCATGTACGGAACGTGCCCATCTCATCCTTGCTATTTTACAATAGAAGTGGAATACCTGGACAATTTAACAAATTACAGGGAATACTCCCTGACAGTAATCGAGCCTTGCTTATGGTTGATTAACTCCTCAACCTCATCCTCTCTCATCTCTGTGGAAAGAACCTCTCCAGAAAGACATTCTTAAACAATCCACATGTGATCGGACCTCCGCCCTACGCCCTGCTATCAAATCACATCTTGCACCAAGGGTGTGCAACGTCCTTCAGCTGGTACGAAGCCAGCTCAGCTTTTTCAATCTCCGTGGCCCTCATTACCACCACACTCTTTTGGACCTCATCTACGAACTCCTAAGGCTTTTATGCAGCCTTAGATCCTATAATTTTTGAGGATTCATCCTCATAAAATCTCGCAACCTGTTCCCCATGTTATGGGCTGAAGGTTTCTCCCGCTTAACCTCTTGTCTATTTGCCTGGGACGTCATAACTTGAGCCAGCACAGTAAAGGCTAACCATTGGTCAAAAAGTTGTCCGCACCTCAGCATCGGTAGACCCAGCTTAGTTAACTAGCATGGACAATCCTGCAGCTGGAGCCTGGGGTGGAACTTGGTTGCCCTTAGTATCTGCTCCTACTCTTCCCCGACCAGGCATTAAGGAAAGCATGATAAGATCAGAAGAAGGAAAGTTTTCCTACGCATCATGCTGTGTCAATTTTGTGATAGTGGTGCACTTCACTACTATAACTTAGAAACTACCCATGTAGGTTATGTGAACATTATTATCCTTGGAATTAAACCTAATGCTCTAATACCACGTTTGTCATAACTGGGGTCTAGACCCCAGTCGAAACCGGCGTCGTTAATCTCTCATAATTGGCAGACAAGACTATATATGTCATCATTATATCGTATAGGTTATTTTTAGCGGAAAACATAAAACTTTTATTTTCTTTGAAGTATACATAGACTCTATTGTAAAAATTACATTATATCACATCTGTTCACAGTAGCCATCTAATAATAAGATATTCAAATGAAGGAAATAGTTCATAATTGCATAAATATAAAGTTGCCAAAAAGGAAACAATACGACGCCTAAAAAATAAGTAAGAAAGAAATTCTAGTGGAACACCCTCAACAAGTTCATTCCTATGTCTAAGATTGAATATAAGATATAAGCATCCGCAAAAGCATGAGGTCCTACCAAGTCCGATTAAATACTCCACATCTGGATAACTTCAGCATAGTCTCGTAAGCTCTAGAGTCTACCTGCACCTGCACCAAAAAGTAAAGGGTTGTATGGGATTAGAACACACTTGTACTAAGTATGGGTGTATGCAATTACACACCAAGGACATGCATGATTAAGAAGAGATCTCTCCTAATGATATAAGTTATGGAAAGCCAAGTCAGTTGAACTTGCCAAATCGGATTAGCAAATTCATGCAATGAGAGTAACATGCATCATCATTCTTTTCATATTAAAAACACCATATACCACACATCATTTAGCACATACAAATGTCATACATCATTCGTTTGTTTGTCGTGATACTTTGGAATAACGAACTTAACATTAGGACTTCCTAAAGGAGGGCTCAACATATGGGACCTCAATTAGGGAGACTTCTTTAGCATACACAGAATCTGCATCATTCTTTCATACGTACTTCGTTTTTATAATTCATTTATATACCTAGGATTTTGTTTAGGACTCTCTTCGGGTTCACTATGCAATGAACAAGAATGACCTAGTGTCATTACTTGAGTTTAGCTTACATCTTGATTATTCTATCCAAACACCATTGGTATCATTCATTTGATAGTGTGCATTACTTGAGGTCGGCCTTATTATTTCTTTAGTAACTTTAACTTTAACTGACATAGTTCATGTAATGTCAATGAAATTAGTGTCTACCCTACAGCGAAAATAGGTTGAATCACTAGCAATAGTGAAACCAAAACATGCTAGCTTGTATACGGAAATGAACCCTGCTATAACCCTATGTTGGTTGCTAAGTTCAAAGACTAGGAGATATAAGGAGACCTATAACTGCCCAAACAGCATGTCTCATCTCATGAGATTTACATGAACCTCTGCCTTCCCGAAAGAAAGAATCGCGACTCATAGCTAGCCTAGCGGTGCTCCGTATAAAGTTCCATTGCATTGATCTCACACATCATAGAAGCGGGCTTGTAGCATAAGGGAATCATTTCTCCTTAGATGATTTCTCACATCATCATTAATATTAAGTGTATATTAATCTCAATACTTTAGTTAGAGTGTTTCTTAGAGATTAGTCTCTTTTTTAGTTTTACACTCTCATAGGTTAGTATTGTTTTTGGTAACACTTATTAGGATCATTTGAGATTGATCTCGTCTTTCATATTAGACTCTTATCATGTTTTCACCATATTTATTCACCTTAGCATATTATCTCTTTATATTTACTCACCCCATTAAGTGAATGTTCATCTCATAATATGCCAATGCATTTGGCTTTTTAGTGTATTTCACACTCTTGCTTAACCCTCTTTGGATCACATCATTTAATCATATACATCTTAGGTTCACTTATTATTAAACGTACGCTGGACTTATGAACCCATACGTACAAGGCATGAGGCTTCATTCATAATTCGTCTAAGTTACGTATACTTATGCAAGATTATATGGTACAAGACATATGCATCTTGTAATATGCCAAGGTCTCAATTTTGATTCCCATAGGCAGCATTCATTAAATATTTCATCACGTAAGACTTATGTATCAATACGGAATTGGGCAAGGGAACCTGATTTCGAATCCCTTGAGCAACTTTTAGTCTCATATTTAATTTGTTTTGGCTTACATATTTGGCTTGGAGACCCGAGATCGATTCCCAATGCCCACATTTCTTTTTTTTTCTTTTCTTTCCTCTCTATTTTCGTTTGAGATCAAGAGGATTTGGGATCGATTCCCCACAACCTCATTTTATTTTTCTTTTATTTCTCCTACTTCTCTCCCCTATCCGAGGGGTTGTGGGTTCGATCCCCATACTTCCTATTTTATTTTATTTCCCTTTTTCTTTAGTTTCTTCAACCAGCCTTACCCTATTTTGAATCCCCCTCACCTCACATTAAATAATAAATTTTTCAGCAACCTACATATAGTGATGTCTCGGGTTCAATCCTAATGACCTCACATATTTAAAAATGATTTTTAAATCTCCGATTCCTCAAGTTACATAGCCGAACCAAATTTTCACTAATCTCGGAATTTGATTATATTTTCCAATCCAATTTATACACATTTTATATGTTAGATTGTAGGACAATTTGAAAAGCATTTCATATATTTTTAGGTGCATTTTTGGTTACATTTAGTCAAGAGCTTTCACTCAATTCAACAACTTCATACCTCATATGAACATCACGATTCTTTAAAAGCATTTGCACAAAAAATACAAGGATTCAACATTCATTTTTCACACTTCAATATGTGACATGACTACGGCCTACATAATGCACAGACATACTTTATCATATAACTTCGGAAAGACATAATTATCAGTCACATAAATCTGAACATACATACATGAAAGTAATCATCACGAAAACATATTACATACCTAATTTCTACCATCAAACATACCCAACCTACTACAATCGATGGGAGCTATTGATAAGTACATGCAATAGGGAAACATTCCTAGTTTTCGGATTAGAATTAACTGAATCTTACGGGTCTCTTAGGAAAGGGACGAAGAGGAAGAAAACCCATACCTTTTGTCGAGCAATACAATCCAAGCCATCTCCAATGGACAACTAACTCCCATGACACCAACACCTTATAACCAAACATAAAGCACCACATGTCCAGAACAATGTTTTTGCTTTTCGTTTTTAGTTAAGTGTTTCTTTTGAGTTTTAGAGTTCAAGGTCTTCAAGAGTTATGAACTTTTGATTTTGCTCTTTTACTGATAATGAAGAATGTGAATGAGTGTCGATAACCGTGATAATGAGAGTGGAGAGATGTTATACTAAGCTTAGGAGTAGGAGTTTTAGGTAAAGACTTAGTCAATCTAGAAATCTTTGTTATTTTTACTAAAATCTGATTTTCTAAGCCTTAAGTGACAATAATAAAATGCCCTAACTTAAATCAAATAATTAAATACCACTTAATTCAATTTAAATATTGCTTCCACCAAGGATCGAACCCGGGTGACGCCCTTCTCGCGAATATGAGTCAATTAGAGTCAACCCTACTCGAATTGTCCACTCCTTCAATTGATTAATTAATTAATTAAATAAATATTTAGGGTAATTACAATACTTCCTTTAGCTTGGAACAAACCATTTTACCTCTAGACCATCCAATCCTATGATTACCCCTTTCAAGTCTATTTAAAATCATTTGGGTGAATCTCTTCAATTTGGATGCCCTAAATGGCTGGATCCAACCATGCCTAGCTCAAATAACTATCCTAGTTGGTTTGTATGGCTGTTTCACGAACAGAATCTAGACCCCATATGAGACTGTCGTCGTTGACTTCTCGCAAGTCGCATACAATCCTACTTACGTCATTCTTACTTCGTCTTGGTTAATTTTAACGGAAAATTGAAACTTTTTATTTCTTAACATACAAAATAATCATTATATTAAATTCATAATTGTTGACCATCAACCGTATAACATTAAGATAATCAAATGAAATAAATAGTTTGATATAAAATTAAATGTATACTCGCAAAAATTGCACCAATACATTGTCTGAACAGAAGCGGAAAGAAACTCTAGAGGAACATACTCTCCTATCTCAATCCTATAACTAAGATAGAATATAATGGGTAACCTTCCTCGAAGCATGAGGACCTACCAAGTTCGGATGAACGCTCCACGTCCGGATAGTTTCAGCATCAACCTGTACCTCTAGCGTCCACCTTTGCCTGCATCTAAAATTGTACAGTTGGATGGCATTAGTACACACTTGTACTAAGTATGGGTATATACAAGCACACACCAAGGACATGAATTAATAAAAAAACTCATTCCTAACTACATGATTATGGAAAGTCAAGTCAGTGGACTTGCCAATTTGGGATTAGGAAAGTTAGCTTTCAAAATTTAGATTAGGAAAGTGGGTGAACTTTCCTAATTTTGATTAGCAAGGTCATGCCATGAGAGTAACATACGTCATCATACTTAGCATATTGCACACAACACATAACATCTTGCACATAGCACATAACATATTGCATGTACCACTTAACATTATTCATATCATTGTTCATATGCCATGAGACCTTGGAATCATGGACTTGACATCATGACTTCCCAAAAGTAAGGGCTCATTACATGGGACCTCAACTAGGGATCCTTCTTTAGCAAACAGAGAGTCTGCTTCATTCATTAAAGGTACTTAATTTCATTTGAATTATAGGTTACTGCAAACACCAACTATACCTAGGATGTAGTTTAAGACTTTCACCGGGTTCGCTGTGCAATGATCAAGAATTACCTAGTGTCATTACTTAAGTCTAGATCACCTATTGATAATCCTATCCTAAAACATTGGTATCATTCATTTCATTATGTGCATCATTTGAGGTTGGCCTCATTCATTCATGGGGAACTTTAACTTTATCTGACATAGATCATGTGAGAACCATGAAATCTAGTGTCATGAAACCCCACACTGAAAAGTGGTGGAATCACCGGCCAAAGTGACCCAAAACATGCTAGCGTACGTGGCTATTGAACCCCGGCAGATCCATATATTGGCAGTATAGGTTCGAAGACTAGGAGATATAAGGAGACCCATACCTGGCATGCCGGACAGTCTCATCTCATGAGAGTTACGTGAACCTCCGCCCTTCTCAAAATAAGGCATCACCGCTTATAGCTAGTCTATCGGTGCTCAATATAAAGTTTCATTTGCTCTTCATAGTTACTCACCCCATTTTACGTGAATGTTCATTTCATCATATGCCAATGCAATTGGCCATTTGGTGTGTTTTACAATCTTACTTAACCCTTCTTTTGTATTATCATTTCATCATACGTCAATGCACTTGGACATTTAGTTTATTTTACACTAGTACTTAACCCTTTTAGGGTTTCATCATTTCATCACATACATCTTAGGTTCACTTACCTTTAAACATATGCTAGACTTATGAGTCAATACATACAAGCCATGGGGATTCATTCATAGTTTGTCCAAGTGATTCATATTTACCCAAAGATTATGTGGTAGAAGACTTATATATCTTGTAGATATGCCAAGATAGTTAATTCGATCATTAGAGGAAGCATTCATTAAATATTTACTTACGTATGACTTATGTGTCAGTACTGCATTGGGCAAGGGAACCGTATTTTGAATCCCTTAGACAAAGCTTAATCTTATTTTAAACTTGATAATCCAATTTTTCAAATTTGGGGGACCCTAGTTCGATCCCCATCAACCCCAAAATATTTCCTCTCTTTTTCTCCGCTCCTTTTTCGTTTAGGACAAGGAGGTTGTGGGTTAAATCCCCCACAAGCTCATTATTTTTCTTTTAATTAATCTCTTAACTTTCTCACCTATCCAAGAGGTTGTGGGTTCAATCCCCACTCTCTACATTTATTTTCTCCTTTGTTTTTCTCCTAACTCTGTCATCCATTCAAGATATTGTGGGTTCAATCCACACTCACCACATCTATTGATCCTTGCATTTTTCTCACAAATTTTTATGAAATCTTCATTTAGTGATGTCATGGGTTCAATCCCCAATGACCTCAAATTTTTTTTAAAATATAAACGAAGCTCTTTCTATCCATTTGTGTCTTGATCTTTTGTTGATATTTTTGTAGCTTTCATGTAATGATGTATTGGTTTCAATCCTTAGTGATCTAAATTATTTTACATTCATTTTTGATTGCATTTTTATCATTTTTTTTGGCCGAACCCAACCTACCAAATGCTGGAAATTTGTTCACTATTTTCAACTTCTTTTTATCATCATTCATACGTTAATTCTTAAGGAATTTCGTGGATCATTTGGTGCATCTTTAAGTGTAATATTTTAATGATTATATTCATCCAAGAATTACCATTTCGTTCAGAAACATTACACCACTTTTACACCAGATGATTTACACAAACATTCGCACATAAAATTCAACCATAAAAACATATCATTCTCACGTACTTTGGGTTGACATAACTTAACATGCTTACAATTCCAAACACATAATAAAGAACACATTATGAGGAAAATCAAACTTCATACTTAAAATACCAGAAAATATACCAACAACATGATCTCTAACCTATTTCACAATGAGATCAAACGGATACTAGGGACAAGGAGTTCGATAAGAACGGGAACAAACCTAGTTTTCGAGTAGATTCATCTTATCCTTAAGGGTATATTGGTAAAGGGATCAAGTGTAAGAAAACTCATAACTTTTATGACGTTCAAACCTCGACATGCTGCCTAAAATCTTCTTCAAAAATAACATCCAAATCCCCTCAAAGACAACACCAACTCGACGGACAAACTTCTCTTTTCCTACGTGATTGATTTCATATTTTTTTCTTATATTTTCGTTGTGAGTTCTTAAAGTGTGAAGAATATTGTTTTATATACTGTTTTTGGAATTATTTTGGCAGAGAAAACGTGAATGAGAGTTAGAGAGACGTGAAAGAGTGAGATGAGCGTGGGAGGGTAGAGATTTCTTAGGCATAGGACTCTAGTTCAGGAGTTAGTCAAATAAGGTTATATTTAATTATTAAAAATCTAATTTCCTTTTATTTTAAATCATATAATAGCTAATAAATATAAATTAAGTACATTAATTTAAAAACATATATTAAAAACAATTGAATTCATTACTTTCACCTTGGTTCGAACCCAGGTGGAGCAAGACATCACTTCAAGAGACAATTTTTGGCCCTCTCTCCCCAAAATGCCCCTCCACCTTATTAATTAAATAAATTAATTATATATTTAGCATAATTACGGTACTGTCCTTAGCCTGAAAAATTACTATTTTACCCCTAGACCCTCCAAGCCTAAGATTTTCCCATTTTAAGTCTGATAAAGACTCCTTCAAGTAAATCTTCATCTTCGATAGCCTGCATGGTTGAACCCAACCTTTTCTAGCTCAACTAACTCATCAAGTTAGTTGTCTTGGATGTAGCAAGGTTGATGAGGTCTGGTTCTACGCGCATCAATCCGTATAAACCCGGTCTAATCGTTTGCATTCTAGTCACATTAAGCATTACATAGGATATGTGTTTTTAAGATTGTTACATTATGCGCCCCTTAGGAACATTCGTTCCCGAATGACACTTCTCCTTACTAACAATAAGTAGGTCATCTATAGAACGTATGCATACATAGGTAATTTAATACTCCCCATTGGTGAATATCTAACTCACATATTAACATGATGGTGAACATCCTTGAAACCTACTAGTAGCTTCACATTAATAGACTATGGAACTCTTTCCTAAACTAGTCTCATCAAAGCATAAAACATAATTAATCATGTAAGTCATACAAATCAGTAACCAACATGATGACTCAAACATATTAACCTCATATTAATGCATAAACACCATACACAATCAAATACATAACAGACTAATTAAGGCTACGCATCTGAGACTTCACCAGAGGTGCCTTCCCCTACACCCCTAGACTTGAGTGCGAAAAATCATTGCCTTCTTGGAGCCTCTTCACTTGGAACATTAGGTTAAATCTATCATTCCGTTGTTCTTGACTTCTCCTATTCGGACAATCCTTCACCATGTAATCCGGTTTTCCACAACTATAACAAGTGTAAATTCCCATCATACACTCTCCTCCATGTAGTTTGCCAGACTTCCTGCAAGGTTGTCTCTCCTAAGATGTATCTACTTCATTATTTCTCTTAACTCTAGGCTCGTAATCCCTATCATAGCGACCCTTGGATGAACTTGACTCCCCTTGGTGGGAGAGTACTCATCCTTGAAAAATTCTTCTCAGCTTGCCTTGACATGTTCCCTTACCAAGTATTCTTCCTCTTCCTATTTTCCTCCACTTGTTGGAAAAAGACCATAAGCCTGGAAAATTCCACGCTCCTATTAAGCATAGTTGTTCTACACTCCTCCTCATGATTCTCAACAATATTAGATTCAATGTAAGTGGGAGGATTCATCCTTGTGAAGTCCCTTAACCTGTTAGCCATGGTGCTGGTACGTGGGTTCTTCCTGGTAACACCTTGTTGCTCAGCCTGGGCTGTCATAGCCTGAGCTTGTAAGGTGATGGCTTGGGCCATCTGTACCAGGGTTGTCCTTACTTCTCCATTTGGCAACCAAGTTGGGTTAACGGGCATCTCCATTCCAGCAGCTGGAGCCTGGGGAGGAACTTGATTTACCCCATCACCTGCTCCTCCAATCTCTCGGCCCGTTTCTCCTCGTACTCATCTTTCTTAATCGCAAGATTTCATGTTAGATACGCTCTTAACACCAAGAAATCATATATTAGAGAAGGCACGATAATATTAGAAAAAAGGAATTTTCGTACGCATCATGCAGTCTGTAATCAAGGATAGTGGCGCACTTCACTACCAATACCTAAAAACTACTCGATGTG
This sequence comes from Solanum neorickii, assembly GCA_027704865.1. NCBI lineage: Eukaryota > Viridiplantae > Streptophyta > Magnoliopsida > Solanales > Solanaceae > Solanum > Solanum neorickii. Next base: position 36,006,432 of record JAKWJC010000367.1, read on the forward strand.
GTTTATGTGAACTTCTTATTTCTGTAATTTAACCTAGGGCTCTCATACCAACATTGTCACGACCGGAGTATAGACCCCAGACGAGATCGGCGTTGTTGACCTCTTAGAGGTCGCATACAAGCCTACTTACATCATTCTTACTTCGTCTAGGTTAATTTACTGGAAAAATTGAAACTTTTTTGTTCTTAACATACATACTAATCATTCTATTAGAATAATAGTTGTTCACCATCAACCATCTAATATTAAGATTATCAAATGAAATAAATAGTTTAATATAGAATTAAATGTATACTTGCCAAAATGGCACCAATACAATGTCTAAACAAAAGCGAAAAAAATGCTAGTGGAACATACTCTCCTAGCTCAATCCTATAATTATGCTAAAATAGAATGGGCAAGCATCCTCAAAATCATAAGGACCTACCAATTCTGGATGATTGCTCCACGTCAGGAAAGTTTCAGCGTCAACCTGTAGCTCCAGCGTCCACCGTTGCATGCACCTAAAATTATAGAGTTGGATGGGATTAGTGCACACTTGTAATAAGTATGGTTATATGAAAGAACACACCAAGTACATGCATGATTAAGAACAACTCTTTCCTAACAACATGATTATTGAAAGTGAAGTCAGTGGACTTGCGAAATTGGGATTCGGAAAGTTAGTGAGCTTTCCAAATTTTAATTAAGAATGTGAGTGAACTTTAATAATTTTGATTATCAAAGTCATACCATGAGAGTAACATGCATCATCACAAGCATTACTTAGCATATTTATTTTTAGGGTTTTTACAGGATGGTGCATAGGTTTTGAGATCTGATTCCATGCGCATCAAACCATGTGAACCCGGTCTAATCTAGGCATTCTAGGTACACTTAGGCATTACTTAGCATAGTAATTTTTGGGTTGTTACAGTACGTGCATAAAACTCCTCAATAGATCTTAATAAAAGACATCATATATTGTAGCAAGGTTGCCATCTATGTCTCTGTCTTTTGGACATGGGCCAGAGGTACTAAAGTAGGCCCCGAAGGGGTTGTTGCGCTGGACTAGCTAGCAGCCTAACTAGTAGAAGTGGAGAGGCGAGCTTGTGCATTTGATGTATTGGAGGGCATAGTAGTGTTAACACCCTACTAAACCAGAATCTAATCCGCATCGCCGGTCAGATCAGCACCTAATAAAGGAAGGTAAACCGGTGGTCCCTTCTAAGGTGATGTAGGATTATCCTCATCTCTAATAAGGATGACTTAAACAGTCTTTTTCGCCTCTATAAACTTATCAAAATTCTCAAAGTGCACTGAAGCCTTACAACACAAATGAAAGCAAAAAAAAAGGAAAGGCAAAAGTAGTGGTAGTATTGAATACCCTCTCAATAATCTCGACAATCTAATAAAGTAGAAATAAAGCTCGATCCCCTTCATAATCACTACTAGCATCACTGCCCTATCCTATGTCACTACGTTGCCAGCATATGTAGGGGACAATCTAGTATGCATAATGGACAAAAAGAACTTTGTGTCAAAGCATAGGGCTGCCCTACTGATAGGCAAGGTAGTATTTTGCAGTCACTCGTTCTGCTCTCCATCCTCAACAATTTTACGGGCCATACATCCTAAAAAGGGCCTCTCTTTGCTCGACATCCCTCTGAAATGCCCCACTCTCAACCACCTAATTATATTTTCATACTATTATGTATTTATCAATAGTGAGGGTTGGCATAAATAAAATGATGAAAAGTCATAACAGAGATGTATATAAAAAAATTCTGCCACCCATATCTACAAAAGATGGTAAAAGTCTTCTTGGGCATGTAGGTTTCTATTGAAAGTTAATAATGATTTAATGTAAAATTACACATTCATTGTGAAATCTACTTTAGAAGGTGTGTAATATTCATTTTGATGATGCTCGTTTATGAGACTCTTAAGAGTTGAAAGAAAAGTTAACTTCGACACTTATCATTATTTCTCGAAATTATGGACAACTGTTTGAAGTGATATTTTATGAAAGTGGATAGTCCTTGGTGTAGTATTTGACAAAGCGAGAGAAAATTATTCGTCGTATTTACTATTTGAGCAAAGCTTTGACTATTGCTCAAAATGAACTATACAGTCATAGAACGAGAAATCCTTTTAGTGGTTTGTGCATGTCAAAAGTTTAGATCCTATTTTCTTTGTAAAGTTTAAAGTACATATTGATCATTCTGAATTGAGATGTCTTATGGATAAGAGAGATGTAAATCGGAGTTTCATATGATGGGTACTTTTGTTGCAAGAGTTTGATTGTGAGCTAAATGATAGAAAGAACTAAAAATCAAGTCGTTGATCACTAGTCAAGATGAGAGGAGGAAGGGGTGATAAAAATAAGTTATTGAATTGAGATAAATGATGCATTCCCTAATGAGCAGGTATTGGGGTCTTCTTATGACCATATCCCTTTGTTAGCACACTTCACGAACTACGTGGCAAGTCATTTGGTGTTGTCGGCTTTATTAATCCACCAAAGGAAATTGTTTATGTTTGATGTGAACAAACTCTATTAGGAAGAGCATAAATTATTTCGTGTCTGTTTTGATTAGATTATTTTTCATTATGTTCCCGAGGTTGAGATGTTGAGTATACTAGAGACTCACTGTCGTTTGGTACCATAGTGGTATGAGAACTGCCCATAGATTTTGCAGTGTGGGTATTAGTGCCTACCATCCACCAAGATGCTTATGATTTTTCTAGTTCTTGTGACTGTTCAAATGAACCAAATACTGATGATTGAGAGTTTTGATGATTGGGGTCTTTACTTAATGGGTCGTTTTTTGAGTTAGAATAGGATGGAGTACATTTTTGTGGCGGTTGACTATGTATCGTTAAAGGTGGAAGAAGTCGTGCTTTAAAACAATGAGGCAAAGAGTGTCACCTCTTTCGTGAAACGAAATATCTTCTCCAAATTTGGTACATCGAGGGAAATCATTACCAATGGAGGTTCTCACTTTTTAAATGAACTGTTCAAGGTGTCTCTTGAAAAATATGGTGTTCTTCATAGAGTAGCAACTCCTTATCATCCATATTCATGTTTGCAAGTTGAAGTGTCATGTAGCGAGATAAAGAAAATACTTTTGAAGACTGTGAATTCCAAAAAACATGATCGGTCAAGAAGGCATGATGATGCTCTATTGGATTATCGTACTGCATTTAACACTCTCATAGGTATTTCCCCTTAACAACTAGTACATGGGAAATTATTGTCATTTACCAGTAGAGTTGAGCATAAGGAGATGTGGGCACTCATGAATTTACATTTAGATTGATGTGCCACATCAGGTAAAAGAGTGAATGTGATGAAGCTTGATGAGTTTGGCCTGAAATCACATGAAAGTTCATCCTTGTACAAAGGGAAGATGAATAAATGCCACGATTAGAAAAAAAACAATCTTTAATTTGCTTCAGTTGTTCTATTTAACGCAAGGATGCATGTGATTCGGTGGTTTTATTTAACTCAAGGTTGCATTTGTTCCCTAGCAAATTCAAGTCCAAGTTGACCGGTCCATTTAATGTTACTCAAGTATTTCCACTTGGAGCATTTGAACTCAAGAACAAGGAAGGAACGAGGTTCAAGGTGAAAGGTAAGTGGATAAAGATCTGCTTAGGGAAATTGGAGATCGTCAATGAGTTAATAGAGCAATGAGATCTTGATGAAGTATGATTAATCAGGGTGTTTGTGTCATGTCGCAATGTTAAATTAAGTTCTACTTGGGAGTCAACTCAAGATATAAAATCTTGACAACTATTGCAATTTTCTGTTCATATATGGTAAAATGTTTTTAATTTTTTTTCTAGATTGATGTTATTAGTTTTGAGTTTTAGTGTTGGCTAGACATGGGTAGGATAGGATCAATGTCTAAAAAGTGTCAAGAAAATATACAAAGAGATTCCTCATGTTTGTTACATTTGCACGGAAGAAAAGAAATATTGCTAGAAATTATGTTATACAGTGCTCTACATTTCTGATCGACAGTCCGTTGGTAAACCCATGAACCGTAGCTGATTGTCACATCCCAAAAGCACCCCCTAGAAGAAACATGGAGTACTTGACTGATGTATTCTTGGTTTCACGGTATTTTTAATGCTTTTTCCTTAAGTTTAGTGTGCGTCCAAAAGCCTTTTTGTATTGATTTTTATGTAAGTTTCTCCTTATTTGCAGGAAATCTGTCCAAAGATGAAAAACAGAAGTTTTTGAGCAAGAAATGCAGAAGAGACCACCTACGGAGCTTATAAAGGTCTGTCGAATCTTTGACGGTCCGTAGGTGGCATCGTAGTGAGGAGATAAGCTACTGAAGAAAGATGGAGAAGTCTGACCTAGTGTGGGATTACAGAAGTCCATGATGGGCCGTCATAGCCATGACGGTCCGTCTTGCTAGTTTGTCGTAATGATCAGAGAGTAGTCCAGTACCCAAATTTAAAGAAGTTTAATTATTATGGAATGGAGACCCTCAACGGACCTTCGTGCTTGGAACGGTCTGTCATACCTGTTCGTTGAGGGTAATGAAGAAAGCAGTAGAAGGATTTGTGAAGTATGGGACTACGGAGGCCATGACGGCCCGTCGTGACAACTACGGTCCGTCACGAGGTCCGTCGACTTAGACGCGTTTGGACAGATTTTCAGTAATTAGAATCCTTTTTTATTAGGTTTTTATTTTTATTATAAATAGTTTGAAAAACCTCCTTTTGAGGGTTAGACTTTTCGATAATTTTTAATTCTCTTGTTCAAGTATTAAAGAATTTATTTCAGTAATTTATACACTTTTTCTGGAATTGATTGTTGGTGTTTTTGTTGATTAATCAAGTGAGTTTCTGGATTTTATTCTTTCTCATTAAAATAAGTGCATGTATTCTTATATTAAATAAATTAATAGTGTGATTATGACCATGTGTAACTAAACTCCATAGCTAGGGTTATGGGATCCATGTGTAAATAATGAGGTAAAATCTAACTAAAATAGCATTTCTAGAATAGTGTCATGCATGTATTGATAATTCTTTCGTTTAGAAGTCTTTTTAACGGATGGCGAACGTTAGAACTCGCCTTAATGCTAATTGTCGGACCAAGGAGGTAGATAATAGTAAAAGAATTATCAACATAGATATAGTGTACACTATCTAATAGGCTAGTGTCGGTTAGTACGAGGTAATAACTTAGTCAAATATCGAATACAATGCTTAATATTAGGTAAAGGTAAGGGTTTGTATAGCAACACACGTAGCCGGACCAAGGTGAGGAGTGAAACTTTCTAGATGCCGGACCAAGGATTTAGAGATACCTAACTTATCACATTACATGCAAGAACTAGGAAAGAATTGTTATAGATAGAATTATCAAGTTAGGAACCTGTGGGGAACGCTTAAGCCCTAGTTACTTTTATTAATTTATTAAGCTCTGCGATTTCAATCTGTTAGTTGTTTACTTTAATTTAGTGTATTATTTTCATTTATTTATAAAAAAGCTTTTTTTGTCTTTTGTTTTCTAGGGTAACAGTTGGCTAGATAATTGTAATAATAGAATAAAGTTAAGTCTAACCTATTTTCCTTGTGGGATCGATCCCATCCTCATTAGTTGGGTTCTTTACTTTATACGACCGTTTTACTTCTTATTTGAAAAGTATGTTTGAGCGTATAATTAACCTCTAGGGGGTCTTATACAAGACCATAGTTATCATTCTTCGCATTATCATAAGTAAATTTAGATGAAAAATTTGAAACTTTCTTAGCACATCATATGCTAGAACATAAAATATCATCATACATAGTTTAAGACTCTAGTCTTTTTAACCATACTAGACTCAACATCATAAGAGTACTTTACGGACACGACCCTTATAACATAATACATAACTATATAATATTAAAGAACTTTTACAATAAACCATTAGTAGGGAACCATTTGAACTTAAATACCCCTTTCCTTGAGCTTGGGAATCATATATCATGTTCCTCATCATGTAAAGAAATGCCTAAAGCATCCATAACCTACACTTTGTGTAAAATGTAGAAAAAGAATTGAGTTGAATGCACTAAGTATGGAAACAATGAAAAACATGCATTTAAAAGGGACATTTTATTAAAATCATACTACATGCCTTTTTGAGTAAATATTCATAAAACCTTTATGTTATAGCATTTATATCATTCACATGCTTCATATAGACATATTCAAAGGGCAGATATCATATAAACTCACACATAGAATTTAAGCCATATTTGATCTCACATTATAGTAACCAATTTTCCAGTTACAGTAAGCATAAGCTTCTTTAACATTGATCATCCTTTATTTAACTTATTAACCTCCCAAGTAACCTCTAGTGATACTTGGTGCAATGCATCACCTTAAGGCCACAAGGAAAACTGTACCTACAACTTAGATAGTCAACACATACCATTGTAGAAGTGTAATACCTCAAGGACACATTTAAGCCAATACTATAAGCATATTACAGTAAGTTATACATCAACTTGCACATATTCTAACTTCACTTAACATTAACCCAGTATAAGACCTTACTCACAATCCTACTCAATGTCTACCAGTGCAATGCATATATGAAGCCCAATAACCTCACACACACTTAGTAAACTTATCATAAGACCACAAGACTTAACATCCAACTCATACATCAAGATAGCAAGTGAGGAGAAGTTCATTCATGTCAAAAACCTTAATCATGTAACCAATCTAGTGCATATAAGGAGAAGACCACATCATATAGATCCATTAGGACTCGTACCATGCACTTCATCATAACAAGTAGACAACTACTACAAAGTCATCACAAGTAACTTATACATAGGCACTTGCATTAGAACACCTTCCTAGGACTTCCTCAAGAGCCATTTGTGCAGTGCATAGGTGAATTCTCATACCCCCACCTACACTAAAAAAATACCCTAAGGTTGTCCTAGTTAGGGTCCTTACTTTACTTCCATTGTCCATTTTACATTAGAGAAACTATAGCCTTAATCGACTATAAGACCATGTGAGCCAAACATGGAATTTGGTGTCATCCCCTCAAACCAAAAAAGGGTATCTTACTTGACAATGTTAGACATGAGTATCATGCTAGCATATTAGGTGAAATCACTTGCTAGATCATATGGGGCAACATACCTATTAAAATTTGGGTACCATGTTGGAAACATCACTCTACACCTTTGGGTCGTGAGGGTATCCACCCCCTGATGTCTATGGTGACCTACCTTCCTACAATGGGAAGAGACACTCCTCATCTTCAAGTTCACTCGGTGTTAATATATGTTCCCTTTATTAAAACTCTTTATTACATTACTTTATAAAATGTAGACTCTAGTAGCTTGACGCCCCATATGCTTATCTCATAGGTTATAGATGAGAAGCTCTTTCATCAACCTATATCATGTGAGAAAACATTTCACATGGACGTAGCATAATCAAGAACCTATACAATATAGAATACTCTTGACAACACATTAAAAGAGCCCCTCTATTAACTAGATGATCATACATGTGTATGTGTACATACATGTGAGCAAACCTTTCACATAACACCTTTAGAAATACATAACTTATCACTTTACATGCAAGATACTAGGAAAGAATTGTTATAGATAGAATTATCAAGTTTGGAACCTATGGGGAACACTTAAGCCCTAGTTACTTTTATCAATTGATTAAGCTCCGAGATTTAAATATATTAGTTGTTTACTTTAATTTAGTTAATTATTTTCATTAATTTAGAAATAAAAACCCCTTTTTTGTCTTTTGTTTCTAGGGAAATAGTTGATTAAATAATAGTGATAATAGAATAAAGTTAAGTTTGAACTATTTTCCTTGTGGGATCGATCCTCACCTCATTAGTTGGATTCTTTACTTGATACGACCGATTTACTTCTTATTTCAGAAGTATGTTTGACCGTATCAAATTTTGGCGTCGCTGCCGGGGAAAGTAGCTTTTAGATAAACTTAAACTTATTACTTAAGTTTAGTCAATATTTTCTTAATTTTACTTTTCTATTATTTTTTATTCCCGCAGAACTAACTTCCTTGTATGCCTAATACACGGAGAGAATCAGAACCCTTGCTTCCCTACGACCACGAAAGAGCGTACACTATGCACTATGAATCAAAACTTGGGTATTAACGATGATCAACCAAACCAGAACATCCCAGCTCCATTTGATGCATATGGTCAGTTATTACCCGATGATCCTGGGGAATGTCAACAAAGGGGACAAAATCCTACTCTACGTCCTCAAGAACACTACAAAGGTTATGATAATTTTGTTGACTCTGATGGGCCACTTGTCTTGCCCCCTCTACCACAAGGCCACACGTTTGTGGTAACTAGTAATCTGATGCGAATTCTCACTGCTAGACGTTTGTTTTCAGGGTTGCCTTTTGATGATCCACATGCTCATATAGCTAAGGTAAGGGCAGTGTGTAAAAGTTGTGTAGGAAGGCCTGATTTGAATTTGGATGTAATAGGGCTAAGAGTATTTCCTCTCTCACTGACGAGAGAGGCTGCTTTTGGTTCACTAAGCTCCTTTATAACTCAATTTTCACTTGGAACCAACAAAGGGACGTTTTCTTACCACGTTATTACCCGGTTTCAAAGAAACTAAATCACAAAGACAGAGTGAACAACTTTGTGGCACTACTAGGAGAGTCAGTTAGCAGTTCTTGGGACAGATTCACTTCATTTTTGAGAAGTGTCTCCTATCACCGCATAAATGATGAGTCACTCAAGGAATGCTTCTATCGGGGACAGGATGATAATAATAAAGAGGTATTGGATACTATAGAGGGTTGTTCTTATGGGGAGTGTCCTTATGCCGAGATTGTCGAAAAGTTAGAGAAAATATCCCAGAATAATAAAGCTTGGAGTACTAGGCAGTCAGATAATGGAAGAAATACCTTGGCAGTGCAATCCACACACAACCCAGCCACATATGAGATTCGTGAAGAGATGGCTCAGATTAGAATTGAGCTTAGCGAGTCAGTCTCTAAAATGGCATTTGTGATCCCACACCTCTTGCAATAACTTAGTGTTTCAAAATTGCCGTGATTTCAGCTTCAATATTTGTCGTGTTGCCTATGCCTTTTGTTTCTGCATATACTAGATTTCCTTGGATTCCTATTATACAAAATCCGTTAGAGTTCTCTCCTTGGTAGACTTTGCTACAGCCATTCGTTCTCTCTTAGGTTGCCTTGGGGTGGTAACAGGGGATCTATGATCTTGATTCACTTTTCAACAATTCCAATTGATTTCACTCACAGAAAGGTTGGTAGGAGAGGAAGATTGATGTAAGCTTTCTTCTCTTGGCAAGAAGGCGATGCAATTTCTTGTTGAGATCACTGCAAGTGTTAGTCAACAAAAATCACCAACACTCAATGATAAAAGTCTCAAGATAACCTAATAATATTACAGAATCTAACAAATAATCCAGCGTCTAAGAACTGGTACTCGGATTACTTCTCTGAACTTCATGACGAACCTGCAGGACGGACCGTCATAGACTCGACGGACTGTCGTGGACTCTGTACCCCACACTTAGACTTCCCCATCTTCCTTCAGCAGCTGCACTACGTTGCCACCTACGGATCGTCACAAGCATGACGGTCCGTCGAGAGTCTTCTTTCCAAAACACATAAACTCTTGGAATATGGTAACCCCGCACTTAGTCAGACTTCCCCATCTTTCTTCAGCAGCTGCACATACGCTGCCACCTACGAACCGTCACAAGCACGACGGACCGTCACAAGTTTCGTAACCCCACACTTAGTCATACTTTCCCATCTTCCTTCAACAACTTTACTACGCTGCCACCTACGGACTGTCACAAGCTCCGTAGGTGGTCTCTTCTGCATTTCTTCGTTCAAAATCTCCGCATTTATCTATGGACAGATTTATGTATATCCTATTAATTGTACTTCTTTTTTCATTTATAGTATCATCAACATTGAAAAACATTTTTGGAGGATTTAAGGTTTGATTTGACATAGCGAAAGCCTCATGACTAGGTAAGAAACTTTTATCATCTCATAACACATAATTCTTATAGATTACTCGTGACTTTTAAAACTTATTTGTTAACTGGTTAATGATTATTGATGAAAGACTAAATATTGATATATTCTTCTAGGAGTTCACATATCCCATCCAAGTATTGGATGAATTTAGCAAGGTATAGCAAAGAGTATATTGATGGCGTTGAATCATTTCTAGATTTTGCTTACTCTTATGGAGATCGTCATGGAGAGAAAGTTCAGTGTCCATGTGAGAAATGTTGTAATATTCTTTGAAACCTAAGGAATGTAGTCAATGATCATCTAATATGCCATGGATTCATTAAAGGCTATACTTGATGGATCAATCACGGGGAATGGGATATCAAGTTGAATGTTGATGATGATATGGATTACTCGTGTGATGATATTGATGGGTTGTTGAATGATCAATTTAGAGATGTTGCACAAGATGGAGGAGTTTATGATTGTTCAAATGAAGATGCCAAGATATTCTATAGCTTACTTGAAGAGGCAAACCAAGAATTATATTTTGGTTGTATAGGTTTCTCTAAATTATCATTCACACTTCGCTTATATTTGTAGAAGTGTTTACATGGATGAAGTAATCATTCAATTCTCTTCTAGAGTTATTAAAAGAGGCGATGCCGAGTTTAACATTCCTCAGTCTTACAATAAAACCAAGTCTATGGTTAAGAATCTTCGTCTAGATTATGATAAAATTGATGCATGTCCAAATGATTGCATGTTGTTCAGGAATGATCATAAGGATGACGAATTTTGTCATACTTGTGGAGCTTCACGATATATTCAAGCTCCTAAAGTTGTTAGTGAGCTTGAGTCTTCGAAAAAACAATATCGAGTTTCTGCAAAGACTTTGAGACACTTTCCATTAATTCCTAGACTCAAAAGGCTATTTATGTGCTCAAAGACGGAAGATTCTTTGAGGTGGCATGAAGAGGAATGTTCTAAAGATGGAAAGTTAAGGCATCCGGCTGATGGTGTAGCATGGAAAGACTTTGATAGGGTGCATCCAGATTTCGCACAGGATTGTCGCAATGAGAGACTTGGCTTGTCAAGTGATGGATTCAATCCATTTTGAACCATGAGTATATCACATAGCACATGACCAGTTATGTTGATGATTTATAATCTGTCGCCTTGGATGTGCATGAAATCTGAATATTCCATACTTTCTTTACTTACACCTGGACCGCGATAACCTGGAAATGACATTGATATTTACTTACAACCATTGATAGACGAGTTAAAATTATTATGGGATTCTGGGGTTGAAACATATGATGCTTCCATAAATGAAACTTTTCAAATGCGGGCAACTCTTATGTGGACAATCAGTGATTTTCCTGCATATGCTATGTTATCTGGTTGGAGTACAAAAGGAAAGTTTGCTTGCCCTTGTTGTAACTATGGCACTAATTCTTGCTATCTTAAACATTGTCGTAAAATGTGCTTTATGGATCATCGTGTTTTTCTACCGATGGATCATCCATGGAGATCAACCAAAAGATCATTCAATGGAAAAACTGAATTTAGGCCTCCTCCAGCTCCTTTAAAGGGAATTGATGTTCTTAATAGCTTACGTGATTTTGAAAATGTATTTGGGAAGAAGAAAAAGAGATCAAATGATGGCCCATGGAAAAAAAGGTCAAGTTTTTTTTGAATTACCTTACTGGCAGCACAACTTGTTACGTCATAACCTTGATGTAATGCACATAGAGAAGAACATATTTGATAGCATACTTGGAAATCTTTTGGATATTTCAGGAAAAACAAAGGATCATGCAAAAGCACGGATTGATTTGAAAGATATGGGAATCAGGAAGAACCTTCATCCACAAGATACAGAAGATAGTAAGAGAACAAAGTTTACAAAGGCGTTCTTCTCAATGACAAATGGAGAGAAATCCATCTTTTGTGGAGTTTTAAAGAGAGCCAAGCTACATGATGGTAGTGCCTCCAATATATCTAGGTGTGTGCACTTGGATGAAAGAATGGTGTCTAATTATAAAACCCATGATGCTCATTCCATGTTACATTACTTGCTTCCAATACCAATTAAAAGCATTCTTCCTGATCATGTGGCTATTCTTTTGATTCATCTAAGTTTCTTCTTCCATCATTTGTGCCAAAAAGTAATTACATTGGAGGAACTGGATTGCTTAGAAGTAGAGATCATAGAAACAGTAGATAAGTTGGAGCGAATTTTTCCTCCTTCATTTTTTGATATCATGATTCATTTGCCTATTCATTTGGTGAATGAAGTGAGATTAGGCGGCCCAGTGCAAAATCGATGGATGTATTCCACTGAGAGAGAAATGGGTACATTCAAATCATACTTTCGCAATAGGCGTTTTCCAGAAGGTTGCATAGTAGAGACACGAGTGGAAATAAATTGCATGAATTTATTCTCAAAATATCTACATCGGGGTGTGCATACAAGATTTAATAGGAGATCGCGAAATAATGATGAATGTGACCTAAGTGACGCAGAACCTGTGAGTTTGTTTTCTAACAAAGGAGTTCCTTTAGGAGCAAAGAAAACTGATCCAATCATTTTAGATGACAAGTCACTAAGTCAGGCACATGCATACTTATTGGGAAATTGTGACGATGTTCAAGAATATATTAGGTACCTTAATTTGAATATAGCATTCCTTTTATATAATTAATTTTTATCTTATATAATTAATTATTTTAACAAATATAGTAAATGTTTTGTAGAGAGCATGAGCAAGAGGTTAATAATCAGTCACGAAGATCTAAATGGAGCAAAGCCAAGAATCACTGTAAAAACTTCTCTCAATAGTTTGAAACTCGTGCTTTGAAAGAGGATGTGCCTGATTTGATAAAACAATTGTCTAGAGGACCAAATTTTGTTGCAAAAAGATATTTTGGGTATCTCATAAATGGATATAGATTCCATGTTAGGCAGCGTGATGCAAGGTGTAAAACACAAAATAGTGGTGGTACACTAATTGCCTCAACTTCAAGTTTTGCAAGCTCAAAGGATAAAAATCTGATTGCTGCAAATTTGACTTATTATGGTAGAATAGTTGATATTGTTGAATTAAACTATTACAACCATTTTAAGGTTGTTTTATTTAAGTGTTATTGGTATGAGGTTGAAAAAGATGTTTATGGCCTTACTTATGTCTACTTTAACAAGAGATGCTCGCAGGAAGAGCCTGTTGTGCTTACATCTCAAGTACACCAATGCTTCTATGTGCAAGATCCATATGATCAGGATAAACACTATGTTATGAAGACTGTTCCAAGAGACTTGTTTAATATGGGTGATGAAGTTGAATCTAATCTCCCACAAAGTTATGAAAATGAGCCATCTGAACATTCGAAGGGTCCATCTATACCAAAAGATAATGGTGAATTACTCTTAACAAGGACTGATTTACCAGAAACAATCATTGATGTGCCTGTGGAGGAATTTGTCAATCAACAACTTGAAGTCGAGTATGAAGAGGAGTTTGAAGATGAGTTCGAAGATGAGTCTGAATATGAGTATGAAGATGAGTTTTCAGATGCATATGAAGACGAGTCTAAAAATGAGTATGAAGATGAGTCTGATGATGAAGTCGAGTCTGAATAAGACACACCATGAGTTTCATTATTGTTGTGATGATCATATAGTACTCACTCACTGTTTTTGTAATATAATAGTTTTTTCGGTAAAATACATTAATATATCTAATCTGTGGAATGTAATATGTTGCCTTCTTATCTGATTATTATTTTATTAAGGAACCTATACTTCTAGCTTATTTTTGCTTGATTTGGTTGTTTGTTATTTATATACTTTCTGGTTTCATTTTATTATCAGGAAGTTGGCATTAGAGGCATTCAACTCTGTAGTTTGAAGTTGCTTCTGGTTTGGTCATTGTCCCGAGTTTGTCTCTCCGAGAGAGGTACAACTCTTTACCTTTTATTAATTTAATTAATAAGAAGCTCTCCAGTTTTTAAATGTGGATGCAGCCAACGGCCTCTGTTGAGGGAAGAACCCCACCCAGGATTGGAAACATTGGGCATGTGACGCGAATAGCTAAAAAACTTGTTCAACTAGGGAACAATAATAATGGCATACAGTCGCATCTGCAGTTGTTTGAAATATCTTGTTTCATATGTTATCATTTTTTTCTGTTTGTTCATGTAGTTTTTCCAATTTGAATCCGTCCTGCTAATTCTTTCACTTAAACAATCTTATTATTTTGTAGGTTTACTTACTATTGGGAAACAAATTGAAGAGATTTAAACAAAGCAAAAACAATGAATCAATCAACAATGCTAAAGAAAAAGGGTTTGAATCCAAACAAAGCTCAAAGTCCATTGAAGAATCTGGATGTTGATATGGAATACTGATCAAGTGTTGTATTGGCCAACAAATTCAAGACTAAGAGAGAACAACTTGCAAATGAACGCAATGATAAAGCTAAGAAAGAGCAGGCACCAATATCACATAAAAGAAAGAATTTTGAGGATTTCATTCCACAACAAGGAAAGAGTAAATTGCTTGGGCACAAATCAGTCATTAAATCGTCTTCAAGGAAAGAGATTAGAACCTCACGTATGATTGTAGGGAAAGGACAAACTAAACAGAGGTTATTTCAATTTGAAGAGTCCATTCAAGATAATTGAACTAAACTTCCTATGAATAATTCTAGGTTCCATACGTCATTCAATAAAGATGTTACTGCTCCAGCACATGCGACTGGAACAACACTAGGTAATGGAGAGGCACGACATGATATTCTTGATCTACCGAATTGCAAACAGGTAAAGAGGAAGCCGGTGATACCACCTAGTACTCTTGATCAGTTTCTAAAAGATCAAGGGATACACAAAGATGATGAAACAAAACGTGACAACAACACAACAAGTGATGTCGAATTTATGCATACTCCTATTATTAATGAACATAACAAAGGATTGGATGATCGTGTGGAACAAGAAGTGGAAATTGACATTGATTGTAGTACAAAAGGTATGTTTTAAACCTTGTAAGATTTAGAACTCATTATAAAAGAAATATCTTATTTCATGTCTGTTACATCAATCTAGAAATGTCGAAGCCAAAAAAAGTTTGAGGACATACAATATGTGAGGATATTCATGCAAGAAATTTGGAAGAAAGAAAGGAGGTTACATTTGATAAAGGAAAAGCGGTGGGACGAACTAATAAGATAGTGTCACAATTAAGCAACTTTATAGGAACAATTGCAAGGAATCCTAGATTCATCAGCTTGATGTACACTAGTTGGCATGTGGTGCCAAATGATACTAAAACGCGCATGTGGTGCCAAATGATACTAAAAAGTGCATGTGGGAATACGTCAATGTAAAAACAACCACTCTTGAGAATTCATATATTTTTTTACTTACTGAAACTAAATATATTTTATTTTGCATAGTCCAAATTTCTACTTCTAGTAGAAGGAAAGAAGTGGGTGATGACTGGTCTTCGTGATGCTTGGAGGCGACACAAGCAAAAAATTAAAAAGATTTTTTTTGATAAAAATAGCACCCTTGAGGATATGCTAGCAAAATGTCCTGATGGCATTCCACATAATCAATTCCGCCAGTTGATCGAGTATTGGAAACACCCAACTGTTCAAGTAAGGTTAAAATGGTGCATTTCCACTCATCGACTAATTTTGTGTCATATCTATTCTTTTTATACATATCAATTCAATTATCTCTTTATTTTTAACAATAGGCTATATGCGAGATGAATTCTCAAAACAGGAAAAAAAAAGTGGAGGCATCGAATGGGACCTATTAATTTTGCTAGAGTACGCGTGGCATTGGTAATACTTAGCTGACAGTTCATACAAAATTTGATTTTCATTTTTTTGTACTTTATAGGAACTTACTGATTTTTTAAAATTTCTTTTGATATAATCTGTAGCGTGCAGCCAAAGACAACAACGGAGAACCATCAAAGCCTGAAATATTTATTCAGACTTAACATTTATATTATGGGGAGTTTGAATACATTAAATTTTAATCATGTATGCCTTCTTCTTCTTCTTCTTGTGCAAGTTCGAGGAGATATCAATTATTTGTCGACATTGTTTAATTATTTTTTACGAAAAGTTTTCATAATGTTTTAATGCATGATCGCTATCATAGGATAGGACATAAATAGTTCTTACAATTCACTATGGATGCCAATTTTATTCAATAGGCTGAACTTCAAAATCGCCAAAATTATTGGGAAACAGCTGATGATGCATTTAGGGCAGTGTTTGGAAAGGAGCAGCCTGGTCGAGTTAGGTGCTATGGTAGATCAGTGACAACAAGTTCTTTGAAGAAAGATGAGGAAATTAACAATCTAAGCATGCCGATGAAATCACTTCTCTAAAGGAAGAAATGCGACATTTATCCACTCAATTGCTACAAAACAACCCTGGATTGAATTTTCAAGATATACCAGGGTGTGTTGGATCTAACCTTGCTTCACCTATTGATGCAAGTAGTGCAGAAGTTGTAAGAGGCACAAATCTTCCATTTTCTTCGGGGTAAGCTCAAGATTCAGTTCTTCAAAAGGTATTTTGTATTTCAAATTCTCTGTTAATAGTGTCAATATTGTTTTTCTTCTAGTTTAGTTTGTGTTCTTGGTAATGAAATGCAAAACTTATTTTTACTTGTCTAAGTTTAGTCCACAAATTTATAACTGTTAATAATGTTTTTGTTTTTGGTTTAAGCATTCGAATCGTTAGTTGAATAACTGTTCTTTTAGTATTGTGCAATTGAGTAGTCTGTGGCTAACACATTAATGTGTTGTAGCCTGTGATTAAAATGTCTACATGCTAAACAAATTATAATACTATTGTTATTAGTATAGAGTTTAATGGTTTGCAAACCTTTACCTTTGTAGGGTAGAGAAACCATCTAGAGCTTGACCATTAATAGAATATCTTGTGGGTAGATTTATTATGTTTGATAGATCCTTAATGGTTACTTGTTTAAACTACAGACAAGGCAGAGAAAATTGGAGAGGAAAATCTGCAGGGGATTTTCTTGCAGCCTGGTCCTCTACTTTTTGTTTACTGTTTGTTAAATCTTTACCTTGTTCAAGATTTTGTTTGTGTCTTTTTATAGCATTCCTTCTCTTCTTACTAAACATTTCTCTTGTCTGTATTTTTTGTTTGTGTCTTTTTTGTTCACTGTCTGATGATGAACCTTGCCCTAAAGATTACTTCTCTTGGAATATGGGTACTGGGATTACTTCTCTGAACTTCATGACAAACCTGCAGTACGGACCGTCATAGACTCCACGGACCGTCGTGGACTCCGTAACCACACACTTAGACTTCCCCATCTTCCTTCAGCAGCTGCACTACGCTGCCACCTACTGACCGTCATAGACACGACGGTCCATCGAGGGTCTCCATTCCAAAACACTTAAACTCTTAGAATATGTGTAGTAGGATTACTTCTCTGAACTTCATGACGAACCTGCAAGACGAACCGTCACAGTCATAACGGACTGTCGTGGACTCCGTAACCCCACACTTAGTTAAACTCTTGGAATATGGGGACTACGAATACTTCTCTGAACTTCATGACGAACCTGCAGGACGGACCGTCACAGTCACGACGGACCGTCGTTGTCTCCGTAACCCCACACTTAGTCAGACTGTCCCATCTTACTTCAGCAGCTGCATTATGCTGCAGTTCTTTGAATATATCATGTCATGTTGTTATGTATTGATTTTTGTGGACACTTCTAAACTATGTTATGAACCTTGTTTCCAGTGGTCATCACTGATTTGTTTGAACTACTTCTGTGTAATTTTTACATTGAAGTTTACAACAGAAGACTGCACAAATGGTGTAGTCCTTATAATGTATAATATTTATATTGAAATTGCATTTAGATTTAGATTGGTTGTCTCACAGTGGATTCTATCTAATTATGCACTTCCACAATTAATTCACAAACTTATAATTTTATTTTAAATGTGCAGGAAAATGCAGGTAATTGAATTTGAATTTGGCCAGAAGTAAACTCGATCCATTGTGGCAAAAGATGAAGAGATTTTTGTATTGTTGTCATATACGTTTGAATGACACTTTTGGGTTTTTGGAACTTGTTGATATTAGAGATATTTAAGCAATCACTTTCTATGTTTTGGTTGTACATGAAATATTTCTCAAAGTTTATTTGAAATATTTAGCTTCAATTTAATGATTAATTAGTTCATTTTGTGTTTTAGGTCACTTGTATGTATGTAAATATTTTATATATATTTGTGCTACATGTAGGCTTATAAATGTTGAAGTTACACTTTGTAAGTGTTGCTTTAGGTAGATATAAATATACACTTTGTAAGTGTTGCTCTAGATTAGATATAAAATCAACTCTTTATAAGTGTTGCTATAGATGAGATATAAAGTAACAATTTATAAGTGTTGCTATAGCTAACATATAAAGCAACACCTTACAAGTGTTGCAATAGATGAGATATAAAGTTACACTTTATAAATGTTGAAATAGATGACCGATAAAAGGCAACACTTTATATGTGTGACCAATAAATCTGAAAAGGCAACGCTTTTAAGTGTAGTCTAACAAAAAAATAGGTGTTGCTAATGCACGTCTTCAAAGCGTGCCCTTATACCTATTTGGCTACGCTGTATAAGTGTTGCCAAAGATGGCAACATTTAAAAAGGTTTGCCTAATGTCAAAGATTACGCTTCTTTTGGGCAGCCCCTAAAAAGTGTTGCTGAATGTCCAAAAGTGTAGCTATTTCTCAAAGGCCACACTTTTTGCTAGTTTAGGCTACACTTACGTGGTGTTGCTGTAGGCAGAAAATGGTGTAGTGTTGGGTTGGTATTTAAACATGTCACTGGGGTGCAGAAAACATAAATGCAGTGAACTACTTGTCTAAACCACCATCACCAAATGATGAATATTATTATGAGGAGGATTACTATGCGTTAAATGAGCAGAGGGAGGGGGGATGTCTGACCGAATGCCCAAGGCTCAAATCAGGAAAATTGGCGCCAAGGTCAAGGAAACCAAAGTCGGAACTATGATAACTATAAACATGAGGGTAATTTATGTCCGAGATGGAAATTACCACCGGAACAACAACTTCAACACGGGTAACTATGGTAACAGAAATGATAGGAATGGTCCCTATGTTCCTCCACAAAATCGTGTAGTTGCTCCTAGGGATTATGGAGGTAGTATGGCACGAGTTGAGGATAGGTTGCACAAATGATGAGAAGGTTCGATGCTAGTGATCAGCACACTAAAGTGTTAAGGAGTGATTTAGCGGGTATTGGGCAGAAAGTCTAAACACATGCAATATCGATTAAGAAGCTTGAGTAGCAAATGGCCCAATTATATGCGACTGTGAACACACGAGAACCGATCAATCTCCCTAGAAACACTGTCAAAAATCAAAAAAATGATGGACTATGTATGGCAATCACTACTCGAGGTGGTAAGCAAACCATTTACCTACCAATGTCGTCTAATAAGGAAAAGGTGATAAAAGATAATGATAAAGTGGAAGAGGTTAGTGGTTAAGTAGAAGATAACAGTGGAAAAGATGTTGATGTTCCTAAAAAGGTAACTCACATGCCTAGACCACCAACCCCCTTACCTCAAAGATTAGTGAAAAAGACCGAGGATGGTAAATATCGGAGTTTTATAACAATAGCAGCTTTATATCAAAGTCCCTTTGGTAGAAGCTCTAGAACAAATGCTCGGTTATGCCAAGTTTTTGAAAGATCTGGTTACAAAGAAAGGATCGGTCACTTTTGAGGATGACGATAGAATGCAGCATTATAGTGCTATTGCTACAAGATCTCTAGTACAAAAGAAAGAAGATTCGGGTGTGTTCACTATTCCTTGAACAATCAGGTTATTACATTTTGCGAAAGCATTATGTGATCTGGGGGCAAGGATAAATCTCATGCCCCTCTCGATTTACAAGAAGTTGCGTTTTGGGTTATCCAAAGACCACTGCGATGCGGCTAATGATGGTCGATCGAACAGTAAAAAGGCCTATAGGGATACTCCACGATGTGCTAGTAAAAGTGGAGTCATTAATATTTCTGACAGATTTTGTTATTCTTGATTGTGAAGTCGATTTTGAAGTGCCTATTATTCTTCGGAGGCCATTCCTTGCTACGTGTAGAGCCTTAGTTGATATGGAAAAGGGGCAGATAAAATTTTGGTAGAATAATGAAGAAGTGACCTTCAACATTTGTAGGTCCATGAGGCAGAGTGGTGAGCTCCAATCGGTATCTGATATATCCTACAAAGTTTGTAAGTCATCCGAGACACAAATAGAAGAATGTCTAGGTGTAGAAGCATTAGCGGTAGTGATAATGAATTTTAATATTGATTCCACTAAAGAGTATGGGTCATTAGTCGCGGATCTTGATCGTGGTGATGTTCGATTTAACCGATAAAATATGAATTAGACATGAAGAATCCTGAGTCTCCACCCGCGAAACCATCTATAGAGGAGGCTCCAAAGATAAAACTAAAAGCTCTTCCACCTCATCTCAAGTATGAATTCTTAGGAAATGGTGACACTTTGTCGGTAGTCATTGCATCAGACCTGAATGAACAACAAGTTAAGAGTTTGCTGAAAGTGCTAAAAAGGTTCAAAAGAGCTACTGGGTGGATTATTGCGGACATTATTGGGATCCCTCCTTGTATTTATTCTCATAAAATCCAACTCATGCCCGATCATAAGCCAAGTATTGAGCAACAGCAAAGCTTAAATCCACCTATGCAAGAGGTCATGAAGAAGGAATCCATTGAATGGTTTAATGCGGGAGTAATATATCTGATCGCCGATAGTAGTTTGTTATGCCCTGTTCAGTGTGTACCTAAGAAAGGGGGAATGATTGTGGTCCACAATGAGAAAAATGATCTTGTTCCAATGAGACCGGTTACTGGATGAAGATGTGTATGGATTACCGTAAATTAAATGCATGGACCGAAAAAAATTATTTTTGTATGCCCTTCATGGATCAGATGTTGGATAGACTTGCCGGAAAAAGGGTGGTACTGTTTTCTTGATGAATTCTGAGTAGTCAAGTGTCTTTTGTCGTGCCGCGACGTTAAATAAGGCGTTGGTTGGGAGGCAACACAATACGTATCCTCTAACCCAACTATAGTTTTCTTTCTATTAATGGTAGCATTTTCTACTTATGGGTTTTAAATTTGCAGGTAGCACATCACAACGAAATTCTGCAGAAAATCACTCTGCAACATTCACTGACAGATACATCAACGGACCGTAATGCTTGCGATGGACCGTCGCATGAATCTATGGTGCCAGGTACGTTTTTTATTTATTTTCAATATAGGGCATCCGCGACAGAACCCATGACGGACCGTCGCATCAACGATGTACCATTGTTAGGGACTCGTTGCGTCATTAACCAACAACACCCCACTATTCTTTTTTTCTCTAAGTGTCCACCAATGGACATATGTGATGGACTGTCGTTCCCACGACGATCCGTCCTTCACAACCGTTATGGTTGTTAGGTACCCTGTTTTTAAGGATCTATAACTTTTTCTAAGTGTCCTCCGATGGACATCTATGACGGACCTTCGTACCCACGATGGTCCATCCTGCACAACCGTCATGATTGTCAAAGACCATTATCCTCAGGGTCTCCATTTATTTCTAAGTTTCCACTAACAGACATCTATGACAGACCGTCGTACCGTCGATCGTCAATCCTGCACAACCGTCATGACGGTCAGAGACATCTCTCCTAAGGGTCTCCATACTTTTTCTAAGCGCCCTATGATGGACATCGACGACGGACCGTCATTATCACAACTGTCTGTCCTGCTTATTCGTGATAATTGTTAGACACTTTCCTTTTGAGGGTCTTCAAATAAACATTGTTGAAGTAAGACATGAAAATCCCCATGACGGTCCGCCATACTCACGACAGGCCATCACCTGGTCCTTCATGTTTCATTGCTACTCAAGAGATGTGGAGACAGAGGGAGGCATGACTGATAGTGTTGTTGATGATGAGGATACTACTGAGGGTGTCCATACTACAGAGGTAGTGTGTTCCAAGGAACCGTACCCACCACTTTGCTGATCGCCGGCGCTTTGTGCCTCAGGTTTGCTTCACCTACCACTCTCGTATTTTAGTTTTTTATGCATTGGGGACAATTGCATATCTTTTTTTAGGGTGGGGTAAATGGAATGTGAGTGCTAGGGTGAAGTCTAAGTAGCCCAATTCACGATCCTATTTTGGGGTTTTCTTGCATGTCTTCTTTTTTCCCCAAAACACTGACTACTTTTATTGTTGAACCGACATGTTAGATCTTGTGTACATAGTATAACTCTGAAGCACGATGGCTAAAACAAATATTATATCCCAATATGAAAATGAAGCATGACTAGGCATAGTAATTGATAATTGTGTGGCTCTTAACATGACATTGAGATACACTACTGCATGACCTTGAATATAAGACTCTAACTAGGTGTCTAATAATTTGTGAATGTAATGAATGTCAAGTGAGTGTGAGCACAATTCGAAGGATCCACCATTAAGACTTAGCTAGAACTTGCGTCGTTAGTCTTGTTAAAAGTAAGCCAAAATGAACAATTAGGAAAGGATCATAGGCCTTTGTTTGAAATAGTCAATCTTGAGCCCAAACAAATGAAGTTAATCCTGTATTGATCCAAATGATATGATCCTAAAAACAAATCATTCTTTTTCACCCCAACTAATCTTCTCTGGGAACAATGTGTTTGACCTGGCCCCTCCTTGATCATGTCCATCTCAGTTTATGCCAAAAGCATAAGTTGAGGGTTGCTAATGCATAAAACAACCTTGTCGTCGCCCTGCCCCAATCGTGAGTATTGAGAACCTTTACTCATGGCAAAGTCATGAGTTGAGGGTGGTTATTATAAGGAATACTTCGGAAAGTGGGGTTGAAAGAATGAAGATAAAGAAAGAACAAAACAGAAGTTACTAAAAATGAAAAAAGAAAAAGAAAATCCACTTACATATAAGGATAACAAAGGGAAATCAGTAAGATAAAAAGACAATTGAGGAGTTGGGCGAAATAAAATGATAAAAAGGTGGTACGTTTATCCAATATGTCAAGGAGTAAAACAAGTCACTAAAGTATACCTAAATATACACTACCTGACCCTGAGCCTATGTTACAAGCTAAGAAAGTCCTATCGTGATTCTAAGAGTTGTACGGCGAACTTAAAACAGTGAAAATAAAGGCAAGCTTATGGCAATATGTATGAATGAGTTGTCAATTTATTCTTAGAGTGAGTGTTGAAAAGTAATCCTTATACTCAAACTGAAATCATTGTGTGAAAAATGAGGATGTTGTATTGAAGTGAGTACACCAGTTGCAATACAAGAAATATTAGCACCTCGGTGAGAAATTGAAGAGGATAGGTGTTAGTGCATGGTGAGTCTGTGTCCTGGTCTGGTTCACCTAATTCAAGTCTAATAGTGATAACATGCATAAACATGATGAGAGTTATCAGTATTGATATCCAAATGATTGGAAAGCTAAAATATGGATACTCTTGTACAAATATTTTGTAGTGAGTCATAGAGTGTCGCTTGAGGACAAACAATGAATTTAAGTTGACGGTGTTGATGTACAATGGTTTCATGGTATCTTTAATGCTTTTTCCTTAAGTTTAGTGTGTGTCCAAAAGCCTTTTTGTATTGATTTTTATGTAAGTTTCTCCTTATTTGCAGGAAATCTTTCCAAAGATGAACGCGGATGTTTTTGAGCGAAAAATGCAGAAGAGCCCACTTACGGAGCTTATGACAGTCCGTCGAGTCTGTGACAGTCCGTAGGTGGCATCGTAGTGAGGAGAGAGGCTGCTGAAGGAAGATGGGGAAGTCTTACATAGTGTGGGATTACAGAAGTCCATGACGTAGGTGGCATCGTCGTAATGATCAAAGAGTAGTCCCAGTACCCGAATTCCAAGAGGTTAAAGTATTATGGAGCAAAGACACTCGACGGACCATCGTGCTGGGAACGGTCCGTCATAACTGTTCATTGAGGGTAATGAAGAACGCAACGGAAGAATTTTTGAAGTAGGGATGACAGCCGCCATGACGGCCCGTCGTGACCACTACGGTCCGTCACAAGGTCCGTCGATTCAGACACGTTTAGATAGATTTTCAGTAATTTGAATCCTTCTCTTATTAGGTTTTTGTTTTTATTATAAATAGTTCGAAAAACCTCGTTTTGGGGGGTTAGACTTTTCGATAATTTTTACTTCTCTTGTTTATGTATTGAAGAATTCATTTCAGTAATTTATATACTTTTTCTGGAATTGATTGTTGGTGTATTTGTTGACTAATCAAGGGAATTTCAGGATTTTATTCTTTCTCATTAAATTAATTGCATGAATTCTTATATTAAATATATGAATAGTGTGATTATGACCATGGTTAACTAAACTCCATAACTAGGGTTATGGGAACCATGGGTTAATAATGAGGTAAAATCTAACTAAAATAGCATTTCTAGAATAGTGTCTTGCATGTACTGATAATTCTTTCGTTTAGAAGCCTTTTTAATGGATGGCCAACGTTAGAACTCGCCTTAATGCTAGTTGTCGTACCAAGGAGGTAGATAAAAAAGAATTATTAACATAGATTTAGTGTACACTATCTAATAGGCTAGTGTCGGTTGGTACGAGGTAATAACTTAGTCAAATATCGAATACAATGTTTTAATATGAAGTAAAGGTAAGGGTTAGTATAGCAATACACGTAGCCGGACCAAGGTGCGGAGTGAAACTCTCTAGATTCCGGACCAAGGATTTAGAGATACATAACTTATCACTTTACATGCAAGATACTAGGAAAAAATTGTTATAGATAGAATTATCAAGTTAGGAACCTGGTGGGAACACTTAACCTAGTTACTTTTATTAATTGATTAAGCTCCGAGATTTAAATCTGTTAGTTGTTTACTTTAATTTAGTTAATTATTTTCATTAATTTTAAAAAAAAAACCTATTTTTGTATTTTGTTTTCTAAGGAAATAATTGACTAAATAAAAGTAATAATAGAATAAAGTTAAGTCTGAACTATTTTCCTTGTGGGATCGAACCCAACCTCATTAGTTGGGTTCTTTACTTGATAAGACTGCTTTACTTCTTATTTGAGAAGTAAGTTTGAGTGTATCATTAACCTCTCAGGGGTCTTATACAAGACCATAGTTATCATTCTTCGCATTATCATAAGTAAATTTCGCTGAAAAATTTAAAACTTTCTTAGCACATCATATGCTAGAACATTACTTCATATATATATAAAATATCATCATACATAGTTTAAGACTCTAGTCTCTTTTACCATCCTAGACTCAAAATCATAAGAGTACTTTTCGAACACGAACCTTATAACATAATACATAACTATATAATATTAAAGAACTTTTACAATCAACCACAAGTAGGGAATCCATGGAACTTAAAGACCCCTTTCCTTGAGATTGGGAATCATATATCAAGTTCCTCATCATGTAAAGACATACCCGAAGCATCCATAACCTACATTTTGTGTAAAATGTAGAGACGAATGGAGTTGAATGCACTAAATATGGAAACCATGAAAAAATAGGCATTTAAAAGGGACATTTTCTTGAAATCATACTTCACGCCTATTTGAGTAAATCTTCATAAAACCTTTATGTTATAGCATTTATATCATTCACATGCTTCATATAGATATATTCAAAGGTCAAATATCTAATAAGCTCACACGTAGAATTTAAGCCATATTTGATCTGACATTACAATAACCAATTTTCCATTTACAGTAAGCATAAGCTTCTTTAACATTGATCATTTTTTCTTTAACTTATTAACCTCCCAAGTAACCCTCTAGTGATACTTGGTGCAATGCATCACCTTATGGCCACAAGGAAAATCATACCCACAACTTACATAGTCAACACAGACCATTGTAGAAGTGTAATACCTCAAGGACACATTTAAGCCAACACTATAAGCATATTACAGTAAGATACATCAACTTGCACATATTCTAACTTTACTTAACATAAATGCACTATAAGCCCTCACTCACAATCCTACTCAAGGTGTACTAGTTCAATGTATATATGAAGCCCCATAACCTCACACACACTTAGTAAACTTATCATAAGACCACAAGACGTAACATCCAACTCATACATCAAGATAGCAAGTGAGTACAAGTTCATTCATGTCAACAACCTTCATCATGTATCCATTAAGTCAATCTAGTGAATATAAGGACAAGACCACATCACATGGATCCATTAGGACTCGTACCATGCACTTCATCACAAAAAGTGGACAACTACTACAAAGTCATACATATGGAACATATACAAAGGCACTTGCATTAGACCACCTTCCTAGGACTTCCCTCAAGAGCCACTTGTACAGTGCATAGGTCAAGTCTCATAGCCCCACCTACACTTATACACTGCCCTAAGGTTATCCTAGTTAGGGTCCCTACTTTACATTCATTTTCCATTTTACATTAGGGAAACTATAGCCTTAATCGACTATAAGACCATGTAAGCCAAACATGGAATTTTGTGTCATCCCCTCACACCAAAATAGGGTATCTTACTTGACAATGTAAGACATGAGTATCATGCTAGCATATTAGGTGATATCACTTGCTAGATCATATGGGGCAACATAGCTATGGAAACTTGGGTGCCGTTTTGGAAACATCACTCTACACCCTTTGGGTCATGAGAGTATCCACCCCATGAGGTCTATGGTGTTAATATATGTTCCCTTTATTAAAAGTATTTATTACTTTACTTTATAAAATGTAGGCTCTAGGAGATTCACTCCCCATATACTTAGCTCATAGGTTATAGATGAGAAGTCCTTTCATCAACCCATATCATGTAAGAAAACCTTTCATGTGAACATAGCATATTCAAGCACCTATCTTGTTTAGGATACTCTTGAAAACACCTTTCAAGATCCCCTCTATTGACTATATAATCATACATGTGTGTGTGTACATACATGTGAGCAAACCTTTCATATAACACCTTTAGACCACATATGTTCATACATTACTTCTTTCATGCATAAGTGTACAAGTGTAAACATATGAGCCATGATTTCATATATACACATTTAGACATTAGTTATAATCATACTTCATCATACCACATACTTCACATTATAGTATGTAAGGCATATTCATAACATGTTCATACATTCATTTTCATGTCCATAAAAACCAAACCTAGGAACTATCCTATCAAGGTACACAAGTGCAATGCATACACAAGGTCCTATACCCTTTCCCATACTAGTATACCTATCAAGTAATCCTAGTTATGGAATACATGACTTACTTCATATACATTTATCTCACATTCATAGTAGTACACATCTAGTGAATATGAGATCAACCTTTCATTAGAAACCATGACCCTTTACTACATTGTAAGCATGCCGAATCTGTGAGTGTGTATATGTACATTGGTAAATGTGATCACATAATGGATATCAACAATAACTTGAGGAATCCACCCTATTAAGACCACAATGCAAAACCAAGCATAGACCACACAACAAAATTTATCATAGTAGATAAGACAATCTTTACATGACATCCTAGACTCCTAACCTTATTTATTCTTGGACTCACATAGGGTACATGGGTAAGGAAGAATTAACCATTTATACTTATTTGAGGCAGCACCTAATAAAACTCCAACATAGTCATACACATGCATACGCAATAGCCATACAACCTAGATCACAACTGGAATACGAAACTAGGCATGACGCTTCACATTTGGTTATCATCACCAACAAACATTCATAATATAGTTTCCCTTCAACGCCATGATCCATCACATATATAATGGCATTAAAGTAAACACCATCAGCATAAGTGGACCATACCACATAATGCCATACAAGGCTTCATCAACTACAATAATATAGAAAAGTAGAGAGGAATAGTCATTCTTACCAATTTATCAACCTTTGATCATCATTGATCAATACAACTTTTTCATCATAAATACATCATAGTGCGGTAGCCAAATATACATTCAGTTATGAAAGAAACCATGTACAAGTCGTTACAAGATCATATTACAATCTAATATAGTACATCACATATATACTAGAAAGTAGAGGGTTATAGATCATCAACTAATTTCCCTAGTCTTATTAATAAATTATATTTTATCAATAATATATGAGTTAGGCGGTAAATAAAGAGATAGAACATCATAGCTAAATCATGATTTATCCACCTAAGAGCATTGATCACAACATTTACATTACTCTATCAACTCTATAGGCTAGAAGGACCTAAATCAATCTTTACCATTCAATTGTTATCTATTCATATTGGATCAATTAAACTTAATTATCATCATATTACACATAAAGGCTGTAGCTAAGACCATTCACCATCATCGAGTCACATAACAACCATCCTAACGTCAAGATCACAAGTTACCACATGATAGACTAGAAGAACCTAGATCAATTCATACCAAGCCTTCTTTACATTGATCATACAAGATTTATACTCACAAATAAATCCTGAAATTAAACTAAGGCAGTAGCTACAAGAACTTTAACATAAATGAATTCTACTTTTATGCATTAAAAGATTAATTTTACAGCGAACACATAGATCTAAGCTAGCCATATTCAAATCTTCATAGATTGATTCACACAGACAATTCCTCAACAAATATTCATCAATAAACATAGTAGGCAGTATGTAAAAAAATATTATCATAATTGAATCACATATCGATATACATAAGATCAAGATTATAAAGCCATGCATAGGATAAAATCGAGTTTGTGAGAGAGCATGGGTTCATCATAAAATTTGATTGAAAATAACGTCCAAGTAAGCATATAATCATCAATACATTCAATTTAAGAAAGAACCCATGACTAGATTGAAGAAGAAGATATTTGATCATGGAACTTCTTTGAAAACATTGAAGAGAATTCTCTCGATGAAAGATTAACTAGAGATGAAGGATAACAATACCTTAATTAGCTGAATAATTCACTAAAAATTGGTGAAGAACCCATGGGAATCCAATCGACAAGCTGACCTTGAACTGCACCTTCAATGGAGGTTTCTAGAGAGGATAATTTTGAGAGAGGGAGGTTTGAGTTTTTAATAAAGGTTTCGGAATGGGCTATTCATGTTTTTCATCAACCTAATATACCCAAAAATAGGTAAATAAACTGCCTAGGACCAGGTTAGCACGAGGAGTGAATTTCCCATTCACCCCATAAATAGGCAGCCTGCATGGCAATTTCACAGGCCGGCATTGATGGACACAGTCGATGCCTTGTTAGCCCATCGATGGGCCATTTGTGGCTTCTGTCATTTGGATCTGAGGCTGTCCTATTTCTAAGACTTCTCACGGACAAGTTTACATCAATGCCTCCCCATTGAAGGGGCGTCAATCCACCAACGGCGCATCATTTGGTTATGTCTATTGACACAGCCAAGGCAGTGTCTTGACAGTCTTTCGGTCCTTCTTCTGGGCCCTTTTGTGGGGTCCTTGGTAAGTTGTACCCATATATTTCCAACGTAAATATGAATATTAACAAGTAAAGTACATTCCAAATTATTTTCACCCAAAAAATAACATGCAATACATACAAACGTGCTAGGAACCATCAAGACACACACATACATGCCTCAAGGTCTATTTTTCGAACGTCTTGGACGTACTTGGACGTTTGACCTTTAAACTTAATGAAACTTCATACAATACTTATAAACATCATTATTACTTATTTTAGGACCTCATAAGATCATGACACATATAAGAACACAAAATACATAAGGCCCCTTAGGTGTCTAGTCGTCGAATATTTTGGTCGTCCATTGAAGTTTGAAATCCAAATAACTTCAAATCACCCAATCATAATTTAAAACACTTTAACAAGATTATAGTAACAAGTGAGTCTCTACACACACTAACTCATTTTGCTGGTCTTACAATGACATCCGTAGACCCCAGGTATGTTTTCTATATTTCACTAAGTATCAAAATAAACCGCAGTACCCATCGACATACTATTGATGGGGTTTAATTGGTCCAAGATAGGCTAAAGTCGACCCGACCCGTATCCCAAATTAATAAAAACCCTTTATTTTAAATACTTACCCAATTTCCTTCTTCCCCTCCCTTCCCCCAAACCCCCTCCCTGACCATTTCTAACAGTGAATTCCCCATTACACACCCATTAAATTCACTCATTACTCCAATATATCATCCTCTTCATATTTTATTTCCCCACATCTCCCCCAAATTTCATCACTTACAAAAATGTGTTTTTCTCTATCCTGATTTTCACCCTTCATCAATCATTCATGGTCCGGGTTTCAGGGTCAACATTGTTTGATTTGTAAGGATGTTTCAAATAACTATGTAGTCACTAACTTTGTTTACCTTTACTATAATAGAAATCACCAGAACATTGAATTATGTTTCAATGTTTAAATTCGAAAGCACAAAGTTGAACATGACCTTGGGTAAATAATCTCATGTAAAATTGTTGAAAACTAGTTCAGATACTACCGTTGGGAAGATGGTGTGTGAGTTTGTTGTTATTTTTTATTTGAATAGTTTGTTTGATATGTCTAGTTGAAGTTTTGAGTTAGGGTTTTTTTTTCTCTGTCTTGGAAGTTGAATTTTGCATAATCAACACTCCAAGAATGATAAACTAACATGTAATATGTTGAAATACATCTTTATACATAATGTAGGTGTTGATTTTGTGTTGAAATTTGTTAATAAAATGTGAAAGTCCAAGCTTACGTACAATAGTGCTCGACGACCTCAACCCATGAACCATGGGTTTACCTACAGACAGTAGGTCATGGTCTGTCATGAAAATGCACACATAAAGTTTCTAAGTTTCAAACCACAGCATGGACTACGATCCGTCATTCCATCGACTTACCATTCTTCTTGTCAGTGGTTCCAACATTAGACACCAAAAAAATTGACTTTCTGACCTACGGAGAGTACCCATGTCTAGTCACTCTATCGACGAACCATACGTACCCACCATGGGTTAAAAAACAGCTACTGCCTGAAACTTTTTAATTTTTTGCTTAGTCTATATAATGTTCAAAAATTATTTCTTGGTACTTTAAATTTGAAAGTATTAAATAAGCTTCCACAAGCTCGATGTCACCTGAACAAAGAACCCCTTTACTCAAGAAAGGGAAAGTCGAACTTGGTGGCATCCTTACTTTGACTCATCAATGAATCCAGTAAATAAAAGCAAGCACCAGATAACACTAGAGGCTCTCCCATAGTAACCTTGAGCACGAGACACCAGAATAGGAAGTATGTCATGCCGAAGGAGGAAGCACTATGTCCCATACCTTCCTGCCAGTTTGAGGAGGGGGTCTACAATTTGGGAGAGTCGCAGTCTCGCTTAGCAACCATACTTTCTCAAGTTCTAGCAGCACACTAGCCTCTACATTGAGTGCCACTAGCTCCAGATAGGCTTATGACCTTCCATACTTATTGATGTTCCTTGTTCTTCTTACTACCAAGCCAAAAAGGTAGTATATCAACGACCAGTTCCAAATACTATTATTGATAGAACTAGAACGAGCAGCAAAAGTAGGCTAGTATTGAGGAGCGCTTGAACTTACTAGTAGCCTTCAAATTTTCTTCATTATTTATGAGTTCTTCAATAGACACAAGTGTCATTGGATGGAATTGATTTCAAAAAATTTCACTGAAGAGATAGTTCTTGACTTCTACGCCTCCTACACTACCACCATACGAAACACTGTGACCGAACAGGCTAAGACATTAGCTAATCCTTCACTACAGAACACTTTAGTACTGAATTTTTTCATATACATCTTTGAAACTACTATTCATCATTTTAGTTATGGCCCAACCCACAATCTACGATCTGTACATCATAGTATGACTTAAGCATTGGGTGGCTTAGAGTGGGGAATTTAAGAGGGACACCGAGCAACGAGAGGATCTATTTATGATGGATGGCCCGTAACATTGCAGAGGATTGAGAGTGCACCAAGCGCATTGCAAAGGATTGAGAGTGCACCAAGTGGATGCATAATACTACTTTGCCAATCATTAAAGCAACCCTGATCTTTGCTTGAAAGTTCTTTTGGTTCATTGTGTGTTCTATATTGTCCCCAACATATGATGACAAGATAGTGACATTGGATAGGGCAGTGATGCTAGCAGTGATTATGTAGGGGATTGAGCTTGATTTTTCCTAGATTTGATTGTCGATATTCATAAGAGGGTAATCCATACTACAACTACTTTGCCCTTCCCTTGTCTTAGCTTTCATTTGTACAGTGAGGCTCCAGTGCCTATTTAAAATTGCGATAGTTTTATAGATGTGACAAAGACTTTTGAAGTTGTCCTTATTAGAGATGATGTGAATCCTAAATCACCTTCAAAGGGACCACCGGTTGACTTACCTTTGTAGGGTTTTACAATGACGAGCGATGTAGATCTGATTTAGGTTTAGTAAGGTTTTGACACTACTATGCCTGCCACTACAACAAATGCCAGGCTCATCTCTCTACTTCTACTAGTTAGGTTGCTTGCTCGCTAGAGATACAACCTATTTGGAGACTTCTTTCGCACCTCTTGCCCGAGTCCAAAACTTAGAGACCTACATGGAACCTTGATACAACATATGAGGCCTTTGACTAAGATTTATTAGGATTCTAAGGCATGTATGGAGCGTATGATGGACACAAATATCTAGGCAGTGCATGTGCAGTTATATGCGTTTGAGCTTCATGCATTTATTGGCCTTGATGCACTATTTATGTAACTACTTTCCAGAAGGAGTTGACTAGTTTTTGATCTGATGTTGATGTCTTCCTTGCTCTTGCTGAGGTAGTCCATGAGCCCATACCTGAGGTTGAGGCAGATGACGTGGTTAAAAATGTAGTCTTTGTCTATTCTATGCTACCACCCAACCATTCCCATGTATCTAGTAAGAGAACCCACTTTTTCAGAGAAAACATTAGATACTGAGAAGGCACGCTGAGCTAAGAAGAGAGATAGACAACAAATTGAGGCCGCCCAGGGATAGTCTCTATTTTAGGGGGACTTGCAACTAATGAGAGCTGTGAAATGGCATTTTTGGGTGCATCAAGTTCTGTGAGAACTACTTATGGTGTTCCTATTATTGATAATGATGCTACTAATTGCATCACTATTGTTGATCGAGCGAGTTTTAGGAAGCTGAACCCACAACTTTTTGATAGGTTATCGATGGTTATGGTCTATAGGTTTTCTTCATCTATTGTCTTACATAGAATTTCCTTTTTGTGCATTGAGGATAAATGCACTAATTTTTTTATAGATATTTGTTATCATTATATGTAGGTGTGAGGTAAATGGGTTTCTAGTAACCCAACTAATAACCATCTATTGGGGTTTTCATACATGTGTTCTTTTCCCCCAAGGAAGGTTTTCCACTTATGTTGAACCAGAATGTGTAGGGTTGTATGTTTGTAGAAGTAGATTGAAAGAACAAAACATGATGGCATAAGAGCATGAAATTGATACGTTTTTGAAATTTTTTAAATGTGCCAAATCTGTAGGTTTAATTAGCTAAAGTGTTGGATCTTCATGTGATCTGATAGGAACCAATATGATAGCATGTGTAACACCCAAAATTAAAGAAAGAAAACAATTCAGAATATCAGAATTTCTAAGTGTCACCGACAGAAGCCATCTACGGACCATTAGTTGACTTACAGCCTATTTGTAAGTTCCGTGATAGGTTAATCTACTTATGGTCCATTATTCTGCTCCATCAATAGGAACATTAACTTTTAGTTTCAGAACAAAGATTTCAACCTTGTTATACCAAAATGACAAGTGACAAGACAAATTGTTAGTCGAATTATGTCCCATCATTCAGCTTTGTCGACGGCCCAATCAAATTACAATTGTCAGACCTACTGACAACCAAACAACAACTGAAAGGATAAACTATCAATCAACTTATCGCCTATCAATCGACCTCATTGATGGGTAGTAGACTTTAACTTTAGAGGTAATAGGGTCTTTTCCAAACTATTTTATTCCCAAACTACTTCATTTTGGTAACTTTTAGCTTCTTTTATCTAGAATTCACAAAGTTTAGAACAAAAGAGGAGAAAAAGGCATCTCAAAACCCTTCCAAGATGGCATCAGGTTATCTTCAATTCTAGCCCCATAGTCAAAAGATTTCTCTATTAAATTTGTCACTAGGTATGTGGGATTTCATTAGTAGATTCCTTTCTTTAACTATGTCCTTAGAATTCTTTCATATTCTTATTTCCCTTTATCTTGATTAGACCTAGGGTGTCGTGAACTTTATATAATTTTTCTAATGTAGCGGTTATATTATTCTTAATTAGGTTATCATGCTTTCATAAAATTGTTTCTTAATTCGTTGTGTGAAATTTAGAAACTTGTTGTGTAGATATGTTTAGTTCATGAATTAAACTAGCTAGGTCATATATATATATATATATATATATATATATATATATATATATATATATATATATATATATATATATGTGTGTGTGTGCTCTAATTACAAATGTTTCATTATCTCTATTTAATGTTGCTTTCTCATATTTGCATGTCAGAACATTGAGTTATCTAGTATATCATTTATGTTTTTTATAAATCTTGTAGTTTGGAGTAAGCTTAGATCTAGTTGGACTAGGATTCAATGTATCCTCATAGTCCAGAACAAAGTTCCCGTGTAACTTTATCACTCCCATTTATTGCGTATCAGCTTTAAAGATCACACCATTCATGTATTTATACCCTTGGCAATGTATATTGGGTCGTGTTGATGGGCATATATATTAAAATAGGCATGCCTTTTATACCCTAGCAAGGAATACTTGACCCTCTTTATGGGACATATCCATCGAAATCTACATTTAGCACGTGGTTTAAATTTTGTTAGTAGTAGCTCCCAAAGTCATACTTTAGTGCATTTTTACCACATTTTTCGTTTGTACTTTAGTATTATGTCTCAGCATCCTAGTTTCATTAATAGTACTTGGTCATTACATTTAGTTTAGGTTGCTCAGTATGCATGTTCAACTTATGTATTTCTTCGGTTATATTCCATATCATGCATTCTCATTTCATTCCAAGTGTTGAAGCATATTTTATGCTACATCCTTTCATAATGTAGGTATACGTGCTCAGCATCCAGATCACGCACAGATCGGTTCTGATCAACATTTTAGCAGCTTCAGTGGTAAGTTCTCATACTCCGATGACAATAGAGATGTTTCTAAATTTAGTCATTTTTTCAGTTTCAGTTTTTCTAGAGTTAGATGGGGGCATGTCCATAGAACTTTAGTTAGTAGAGGCTTTTAACATATAGTATTAGATTCAACATTAGTTTTTGAGTGATTATTCAATATCACTAAAATTGTAGAATTTTTTATATACTTAGAAAAGTATGGGGATTCTCCATCAATTACTTATCTCTTGATTTAGCTTCCGCTTTTGTTCATATTTTCATGTGAATGTCTAGTTTTGTTATGGTATCCCAACTCAGGGTAAGGTTGGGGTCACTCGTGATCCTAGGTATCATTTTTACGCCCAAGGGGTAACCTCGGGGCATGAAAACATGACTTAAATCTTTAACTAGGTGCTTGAATAATTCAATAATGAAGCAACATGTCACGTTTGTGCAAGGTGATTTTGTATGTTCATGAAGTGTGCGCTGATCTAGAACTTACTTGTTGGTCATGGAAAGATAATCTAGGCTGGGAATTAGGAAATGATAATAGCACCTTGTTCAAATAAGTCCACTTAAGCCTAAAAGGATCCAACAAAAAGAACTACATGATTAATTCGATCCAAATATTTGAGTGTAATGATTACCATTTTTTAAACATCTAAGTCACCTTCCGTGAAAGATTATTTTAGCCCTTGTCCCTCCTTGGACATATGCACCTTAACTTAGGCTAACTTATAAGTGACCTTAATCTTTGACCTGATCTGACCTGAGATTTTATGTACCTAAACTCATGAAACATACATAATTTGGGTGTCGCTGTGAAAACGGAAAGTCGAAGAAATGGGTATGAAAATAATTGTGTGTAGTAGAAGAAAAATGATAGAAAAGGTGTGACTGAATTCAAAAGAAACAAAAAGAGTGATAATGATGCTAAATAACAAAGAAAGAAGAATTAAAATTAAAAAATAAAGCAAAAACAAGAATGAAAAAGTCAAAGTCACATTTGACTGAAAGAAGTCAAGAAAAAAGCATAAAAAAGATGTCGGAATTGGTTGAGAAAAGAAATAAATAACCAATGTAATGTCAAAGAGGGAACAAAATTCAATAAAAGTACCCAAATGTATCCTACCTAAACATGAGCTTACGTTACAAGCTAAGAAAGTCCTACACTGATTCTAGTGATCATTTTGGAGAGTATATGCAGTGAAAATAAGGGCAAGCCAATGATATTAGTCACTAGCTGTATTTGAGTTCACTTCTGAGAATGAGTGTTTACCGAATCCTTTATCTTAATGTCATATTTTTTGTGAAAAATAAATATTTATTTGTTCTAATGGCACTAGTTGGAGAATTAGTACATTGGTGATTTTTAAAAGTTTATGTAATTATATTTATTGGTCTGTCTATGTCATGTTGTGATCTACATGAGTTCACTTATTTAGATATGATTGTATTTGAGGGAACTAGTTATATTGAATGAAAATATTTGCACTAAATTGATTTAGAAAGCCACATGATTGCTTGAGTTCATATGTTTGCTTCTAGATGAGTGTTGTTTAGAGTCTTAGTGTTTCACTTTAGGACGAATAACAATTTTAAGGTAGGCGTGTTGATATACCATGATTTTACAGTATTTTGTAAGTATTTAAATTGGAGTTTGTGTCAGTCTTGGGGTGTTTGTTATTAGATATGATTGTATTTGATCTCATTTTGCAGGAAATTGGTTTGAGTAACTTGACATTGACAAGAGATGAAACAACTAGATGTTGGCAACTTATGAGCTAACCCACAAGTCCTCACTCAATTGACGAACCGCAAGTGGAAGACATGGGTAAATGGTTCAAGGAAGTCTTACCAAGTGTGGAACCACAGATGTGCATGATAGATCGCGAGAGGGCCTATAAGCCGTAGGTGGCAATCTTCAATGAGAAAACCAAAATATTTTCTAACTTTTGAATGACAGAGTGACCCACAGACCCTTGGCTGAGCTTCGTTCTATCAGTGGTAACCGGCAGTCCAAACTACTAAAACTAAAATTTTCCTTGTGTTCTTTTACTAAGTTGTTTAGTATTTAAATACCATAAATATAAAATGTAATTTTACATGTTTAAGTGTTAGACCTTATTGAAGTATATTTCATTTATATTTCGAAATGATTTTACAAACACTTTAGCTGTTTAATTCATAAAGATCATTTTTAAACATTACTTTTGATTTTGAATTCATGATTTTGGTATTTATCTAATATGATGTAAGTTCATTATTTTTCTTATTAACAGCATTATGAATTATGATTATGAATCATAAGTAGCAAACTCCACAACTAGGGTTGCAGGAACCATGAACAATTAACAAAGTGGGACTCATAATTAAGTAATTCTTGAATAGTGTTTGTGCATGTATTCTTAATCCATTCATATAGAATGCTTTTTAATGATGACCAATGTTAGAACTCGGCTTGTTCCTATTTATCGAACCAAGCAGGTAATAAATGAGAAGAAATTAGACAACCCAAATTTAGTTAATGATTTATTGCTATATAATAGACTAAACATAATCAATAGAAGTAAGGGCTAATATCCAACTTAATAGACGAGGGATAATCCTAGATTAAAGGTAAGAGATAGTTAAGTTTCCACCTCGAGCATACACACTTGGAAGGACTAGCACTCAAAACCCATGACTAGTCTGAAGCAAACCCTTGGCCTGACTTACTTAGTCAATAGAATACTTAAAGCCTTAATACCAGG
Source organism: Solanum neorickii (assembly GCA_027704865.1). NCBI lineage: Eukaryota > Viridiplantae > Streptophyta > Magnoliopsida > Solanales > Solanaceae > Solanum > Solanum neorickii. The sequence goes on from JAKWJC010000367.1 coordinate 36,044,579, forward strand.
ATTAAAATGCACTTATTCAACTGTTTAAAACATACTTTAAAATGTTTTTAAAGATAAAACATTCAACTTAGCCAAAACATAACTCAAGTCTTAATACATAATAAATAACAATGTAAAGACAACTGCCTATTACCTGTTTATCTATGAAACCTCTAATAATTGATATGGACGCTCGGAAAAAACCTCTGATCATCCAAACAGTTTAAAACTAATGACATAAATGAAAATGGAGCTCTCAAGAAAGACTTTAGTCTCAACAAGTGATTCGGTGTGCTCAACATGATCAACGATGTGTTGTATGTTTATCCTGGTTAACTATATCTACATCATAATACGATGCACGCCAACGACAAACAATACATTGAATGTAAGAGTATCTGACTTGTAATGCAAAGCATATCATAGGCTTGAAAAGAATCTGAAAGAAACACTTATATTTACTCTTCTCAACTCATGAATAACTTCATTTAAAATAGAGCAATGAAACATATGCAATATTGATTTTTCTATTTTAGTGGTTAATTCGACTTCTAACCCCCCTCCCCATTTTTAATTTACACTTGTGCCACCCCTTCTAACTTATTATCTGTTTATTCGATGATTTCTTTTCGTTACGACTGGCATAACTCAATTTGTGCTTGGCTGATATATTCTCAATACAACTCAATTTGGGAACGATCCCAACGCTTGGTTAGGTTATATACTGATTGACGATTGTTGACGCTTAGTATTGGATGAAGTGTCTTTGATGACGTCAACAATCGAAATTATTCCTCTAGCGGTTAGTGGTGTTACTTGATAAATTTTAGTTGAGTAGAAATTTTTTTCTGGTTAGTTATATTATACTTACTCAATCTTTAGTTTTTTCCCCTCATTGAGTATAGAGGTGGAGCATGTTTGGTACCAACAGTGATCAAATGTACTGTTCTCTTCTAAGAATGATTTTTCTTAGGGATGACAGCCTAAGTTTCAGACGTTTGTAGAGTGAGTAAATCCATGAGTTGTGGGTGAAATTTAAGGAAAATTTCCATTAGCACGCAACTCATGGAATCTGAGATAACGTGTGATTGGGCTGCTTCTATAAAAGTCTTGTCCCGGACAAAAAATGGCTGACCAAATATTTTTGTGAGGTATCTCAAGACTTCTCCATGCAATTATAGCTCAGGTCTGTGATAACTGGCCATACCCAACAAAGATACTAAGAAGAACCATATTCTGGCCACCTTGTTGACCCGAGTGGATCTAGTAATCATGAAAATCAAGGAATTTGGGAGCATTGAACAATGTTAATGAATGGTATGCCACCCACCCACCCAATAAACATAGAAAGCCTCATGTGAATGAGGTTCGACAAACATTAGAGATATTCTCACTTATTTTTTTGAAAATGTGAAAGTCATGACAAGGTATTGAATGAGATAAAAGAAAGTCTCTAGAGGGTAAACGAGATAACTTCTACCCAATTCATATGAGTGAAACTACTAGAGATACAAATGGGTCACGCGATGTCTCATCTCTACCTCGAAATATCAAGGTAAAGGGGAAAAGTCGTGCCAAGACTATAAATAAGGTACTTCTTGGGAGGCAACCTAAGGTCTGGTAGCTTTGTGTTAAATTTGGAATAATTGTGTGTTGATTGTACACATTAAATTGAGGAAAATAATTGAGAAACACCAGATTGGCAAGCAAATGGTCTAGTCAGCCAATAGTTGAATAGGTTGGCGTGCCCCATTCAAATCACTATTTGGCTTAACACTATTATAACTAGGATAGTGTAAATCTCGGTGAGGTTAAGAAATCATTTGGCAAGCTGCAAACCACATAGATGAACTCGATCAAGACTACCGACCATAATTATTAAGGGTCTTGTAAAACTCAGTGACGTAAGAAGCCCCTAGGCATGTTGCCTAGTTGATCGGCGAATAAGACTAGTGTCACCAAATCAGCGTGAACAACACACTTTTAAATGAAGAAGTGTTTTAAAGTTTCAACCTTTTCACTATCACTCATTTCTAAATTTCACAAACTCACACCAAGCTAGTATTTTAAATATTTTTGCATATCATTAGTATTTTTAGTTGATGGATTAGTTCTTGGATCTTGATCTCTTTGTTGCCTAGCATTTCAACTTTGTCTTAAATCTACAATAAAGGTTAGTTTTCTTAAACCCCGCATTTACCTTTGTTATTTTGACTTCTATGAAAATGAATTTATTGTGTTGACGTGCATTGGGCCTCTGTGATTTAGTTAAGTTGTTAGGGTGCCTGAGTTATTTAGATAAGGTTGCTAGTATTGTTTAATATATGGAATACCATATTTTATTATTTAAAATGAATTCGATATTTGTGGGGTGTGTCCGCATGTTCAGCCAGGATAATTCAGAGTAATCCAAGGTAATGTGTCTTACAGGTCATGTTTTTATATTTGTAGTGCATGTTTTGATTTTGTTTTCTGTGATTGCAAAGTATATTTTTAAATTATGGGTATAAAAAGGGCACGTTGGGTGTTTGGAAAACTGGGCTGAGCTTTCTGAACCACTCGGCGGTTCGCCTAATGTTCTCATCTCACTTTTATATTAATTTTTATATGATGTTTGATATTGTAACTTTTTGCAAGAATCTTGAGGTTCTAAAAGCACTCGGGGACTCTCCGAAAGCTCTCTTGATTGCCTTTTATATACACCCTTTGACCACTGATGCACTATAACTTTAGCCGGACAAATCCTTGCTTGCCGAATGGAATTTTCCACCACTAACTTGCTATAATTTCTGAGCCAATCTTTTTGGAGATCTTGCTCTAGCTCACCAAATAAGTTTTGTGACTCGCCTTATTGATCAGCATGTTTCTGTGCAACTACTTATCTGCACTCGTGAATGAATATTTTCTAACTTTTTCTTGATAAATTATAGGTATGTCTAGACTTAAAGTAGCTGGAATGAATAAGCCACCCCATCATATAATACCAAAAATTTTCAGGAGATGTACCAAGGAACCAAAATCCCCCAAAACACCCATAGTTGTTGGTACAGACATGTCATCTCGAGGAAAACAAAAAGAGATCAACATCAATGAGGATGCAGTTGCATCAAGGACTAAACAATCAAAACATCCCATAATTGGTGGGTAGGGCAAAGGTAAAGGTAAGTCACCGATATCACCAGAGGTCATCTCAGATAGTAAAGGTATATATGATACGTACCTCATTTCTTTCGAGAGTGAGGATGAGCAACAGGATCCACAAATTCCAACTTTCGATGATGAAGAAATTGAAGTAGCAAGAATGGCAGAGTTATGTTCCAAAAAGCTAAATGATCTGTCAAGGATAAGAAACCTCAACTTATTGTTTCTTATCCAGTTCTTGCACAAGCATTAAACGTTGCACCTCCTGTACAGGGTCTCTCTCAAATCGATGAATGTATTGAAGACCAAGGGGTTGAGGACAATCGTGGATGAGATATGAGTATACAATATAGGATTATTCATAGTTACCCAGATTTAATGGATTGTTTGAAATATCATGACTTCCAAATTTTAACAAAACCATGTGGTACATACAACCCTAATTGGGTAAAAAAATTCTACAGTTCTTCGATACTCTAGAGGAAAAAGAAAGCAATAACTTTCAAAGTAGTTGATTTTGTAGTTGTCAAAGGAGGAAAAGTAAATTGTGATGCGTCTACTATCAACACAATCTTGGGCTTGCCTACGCATAATAATGATTATTGTCACCACCTGATCAAGACAAAGAAGCTAGAAAATTTGAAGGAGTGGATAGCCCCCACTAATCATTGATGATGCTTCGAAATAGTCAAAACAAGGGGACTAATTGAAAAATAAGATCATAATACCGCTCCAAGATTCTGGTTCGGCTTAATCAGTAGCACAATTATGTCATCCTACAATTAGTCGATCAATTTCCTTGCAAAAGTTGTTTGTCTAGGTCGCATCATTGAATAGACCAAGATAAAAATGTGGCTCACTACTTCTCAAAAGATGCTCATACGTGCTTGGTGGCACTACACCTCACTTCTCTCCCAAAAATTGATCACTAAAATTTATAGACGAGCTTAGGTCCTCGATACTCCAAGAAGGATTTGGAAATAATGCCCATATAATCTACTGATATCCAGAAATCAAAGTTGAGTACCTCAAATATCAAGAAGAATCAAAGGAGAAGGAATCTCATGTGAATCTTTCCCTAGTTGTGCATACAGACTCCATACCTACAGAAGCGTCTTCGCCTACTCCGGCCCTTGGGCCTTTCGATACATTGAAAGCTAGTGCTACTCCTTCTGACATTCTAGGTTCTTTGATGGTTGCACTACAACCTAGACCTACTACTGCTTCCCGGACTCTGACTACAAATGCTTCATTGCTTTGGATGGGACGTCTAGCATTTACTGCTAATTTTCGGGCGGCTAGAATTGAGACATCCATTCCGGTGATTGTTCAGACTGTTCTAGCAAATGTTGTGACATCATTTACCATAACTATCTATGCCCTTAACAATAGGATAATGGTGTGTGAGTATAGACAAGGAGCTACTGAGGAGGTAATGTCTTTAAGTATGATGTTGCTAAGCTGAGAAGAGATATCGATCATCTAAGGTCTACTGATATATCTATGGTCTTTGGTATACTGGAGATCCCTAATGACCTAGTTGAGCCCATTGATCCAGAGTATGAGGAAGATACTGATGGGGAGATAATGGATGTAACTGAAGAAGTTGTTTATGAGGGCCTTACTTAGAATGAGGGGATTATGATAGACGCAGAGGTGCGACTTTTCTAAAAAGATTTGATTAGACCAAGATTTGGACTCATTTAGGGATCTATTTTTATATATTAGTGTCCTCAAATGCATATTTTGTCTCTATAGTAGATAAAAACTTGAGTTTAAGGTATTTTGAAATTAGAGGATCTGAGGATCGCCGAACCCATTCGGCATGTTGCCAAAATGTGTAATCCTCGCCTTCTATACCCGTAAGCTGAGCTCTGAATTAAAGAATCAAATATCCGGGGAAAAAAGCAGTCTTGGTGTCGCCGAGTAGTTCAGCGAAGAATACATGTGTCTCCCAATGATTAAAAACACAAAGATGTTGTAGGCTTGCAAAAGATGGCGATAAATTTAACAAATGGGGGGCCCCAACTTGATCAGTGAACCTGACTTAGTGTGTCGAGTGATCCTTCGCAACACAAATATTTTTAAATTATATATTCTTATTAGTATTTTTAGCTTAGTCTCAAATTTTTTAACGGTAGATAAAATTTTTAGAGCAGTTTTAAGTATTGAAAAGTAAGTTCATGAGTTCTAAGTTTTAAAAGGATTTTGAAGAACTTGAAGATTAAAAGGTTTTCAACTCCAAGAATGTGGGCTTGGGTCTCTTGTATTCTTCACTTTATGCTCGTATCAAGATTAAAATCTTCAAACCCATTTCAATGCAAACTCGTTTTGGTATCATTTTTTTGGTTTTATTTATGTCTAGCTAAAACTCCAATTCTTGGGGTGTGATTTTGTGAATATGGGTTAGAGTATCTCCTGGGTATTGCTTATTGATAATTTATTTGTTTTTTATATGTGATTTATCTTAGAAGTTGTGTATGAAATTATTTGGTTTTAGTTGAAAATACAATTTCAACTCCGTGTTTTTTCTCGCTCAAGAGAGAAGTTTTAAAACTAAGACTTCAAAATTGATACCCAGTGTTATAAGGTTGACATGTGGTTCAGGTAGAGAAAGTGAACCATAGTGCTATACCAAACACTCAGCTCGAGAGAGAATGAGTGGTCTAAGGTGGAGGTTGTGCTTAATGCAGTAAATGGGTGTCAGAGCGGAACCTATTTGATTCGAGGTAAGTTGCTCGAGAGAGAATTCACCCCCACAATAGTCTAGCCTAGTCAAAAATGTTCAGAACATTTATCATTAAAATCATGTACCCAATAGTTTATTTTATCACGTATTACTATCACATCCCAAGAATCTCGTTTCCCATTAGTCTCTCTTATTGTTTTACCATTTTTAGCTATAAATTTCAATTACAAAACCCCCTATTGTTTTGTAATTCTTGCATCACCCTTTAGATTTAATTTGATTGTATTTGATAATATTTTTAGCTATGACTAATTACAACTAAATTTTATTTTTTTATTAATTCTCAAAATCAATCCTTGTGGAAACGACCCCAACCCTTTATTGGCTCACTATACTATTGTCATAGACACATGCATTGAAAGTTGTGTCTTTGACGACTTCACATATCAATATCTGATAGAGCTGGTCCTTCTGAGGAAACTTTGGGTACTAAAGACCAAGTCCAGATGATGTCGGGCATTAGTGCTCATATTAAAAGTGTGGTACTACGAACTAAGACCCCGAAAGATGGAGCGACTAATTAGACAGGATCCCCCTCTTTACGTCCCTCTTTGTCTTATTTTCTTAATATGTTTACATACTTTCTATCTCATTTGCATTCGGCGACAAATACTTTTTATTTGTGGTAGGGTGACACTCACCTTTTTATCTGCTATTTGTAACTCGTGTATTTTGCTGATACATTTGGGTAGTTTTGTTTAAATATGTATTTCATACTTCTTTTGGATATGTTTGAGCTTGTGGTCCCTTTTTTTTATGAAAATATTTTGACCCATCAAAAAAAATTCTTCTTTCCGCTAACATTTGCATGTACTTGACTATGGTTGTTCTTAGGTAAATTTAAATCTCAGTTTTATCAATACCGATGACTATGATAATGCTTGCAATTGAATGAACATGAACGTGAGGCGACAATGAGGCCAAATGAAGTTGCATAGACAATATGTGAACTCTTTGAATCTCGTTGTGATTAGCCAATTATCAAATTGAGCTTCTTGCGATGAACATTGCAAACTTTCTAAAGTATGTACTCTTGATTGACTTTAGTGGCAATGCCTTGTGTGATGAGCTTACAGTGAACCATGAATGATGACACCTAGAATTTGCCCCTTTAGTCCTGTTGACTAAGTGATGTGAACTCATTATATGATTATAGGCACCGTTGAAAGAGTGTGAACCAATTTGACATATACCTCTTTTGTGGCTTACCTTGTGAGTGTGCGAACTTCTTCTTAACACCCATTGAGTCTTACCTTTCTTTTGAAGAAACTTGATGAAAACATGATCTCTCTTAATCCTCTACCTATAATCGTCCTTATTTTTAGTTGAGTGAATAGCCAATGTAGGCCAAAAGCCTAAGTTGAGGTGTGGTTATAAGAGCAGGCAAGTCAAATATTGTAAAAAACATTCTCCCTTATCCCATGGTGTTGAGAAAAATGAAACCCCTCCATACAAAAAAAAGTAAGAATGAGAAAAAAAGAAAGTCGTGGAATAAATTTATGAAGATACAAAAAGCAATGGGGGTTTTCAAACAATCCATGGACAGTGGATAATGGGATTATTTATGAGCAAAAAATAAAATTATGAAATAAGGAGAAAGGAAGTTTTATGAGCACCGCATGTTATGAGGATAAAAGTCGTTGAGCCAAAATGGTCGTACTTGTACACTCAGTCTATTACAAGCTCTAAAAAGAACTTTTTTTATCTTGAGCGAGCTGAAACAAAAGTTGATTTGAAAATACAAACAAACCTATGGGTTAATTCATGCATTGTGTTCATCTTTGTGAATGTGAGCATTGAAATTTATTTTGGAACTTTAATTTGTGAATCATTGTGTGTCAATATGGAATCATTCTTTATATGAGGGCATTCGATCACTTGTGTTGGACTTGAACTTGCATTTGAATCAAGTATTGTGCGCTTGAAAATCTTTGATAATGGTGTGTCAAAACTTGAGTCTTTGAGTGCATATTTGATCCTTGCATGACTAAGTTGATTTTTTTTCTTTTGCAGTCATGATTGAGTCTTGTATAGAACTTTTTGGGATGTCCTTTTTGAACTGCTGAACTTGAGTTTTACTTGAGGACAAGCAAAAGTTGAAGTAGGGGGTGTTTATAAGTATAGTATTTGAAATCATTTAGGGCTATATTCTCATAGGTTTAGTGTCCTCAAATGCATTTTTATATTGTCTCTAAAACTGATAAAATACCTTAAGTTTCAGGTATTTAGACTTGGATACAAAGGCATGGACATAATCAAGAAAAAAGAACAAACATAGCTTAAAGAACAAACAAATGAAGATTTGAGAATTTCCGAACCTGTTTGGCGTGTCGCCAAAAGGTCTCATCCTCGCCGTTTGTTCAAGTGAGTTGAGCCCATAAGGAAAGGATCAAATCGGATGTAAAGATGAGTAGTCGGCATGTCGCCGAGCATTTCTACAAAGTTGTGCTATGATTCCTAATGATTCCAAATGTGAAGATGATGTAGTCTAACATAAGACAGTGATAAATATACCAAAGGATGGATCCCCGGGTTTATCGGTGATCCGTACTAACTACGCCGAGTGGTCCTTCACAGCACAACTTTTTTGGAAACTATAGGTACCTGTTAATTTTTTTAGCTTACTATCAAATTTCATAGTGTAGAAAAGAAATGTTTAGACTTAGCTTCTATATTGAGTTTTTGAGAGCTTTTGGGAAACTCTGCTCTTGAACCTTGGATACTTGAAGATTCTCACCTTGAAGAAATTTGAAATGGGTTTGGAAATTCTTCCTCCTAGACTCGATTAAAGTGAAAATAAATCATACTATGTTGATGTTATCGATATTTGGTATCATTTTCTTCCTTTTTTCTCTCTCTAAATAAAACCTCAATTTTTGGGGTGTGATTTGTGAATATGGGGTAATTAATTTTTGGGTGTTGCTTATTGTTAGTATAATCATTAATTAAATATGATTTTATTTAGTTCTTTTGTTTAAATTAAATGAGGTTGTAGTTGCAAATACGATTTCCCCTTAATGTTTATTTGCTTTATCGAGAGACAATGAATCCTAGTTCCTTTCCAACACTTTCATCTCGAGAGAGTGAATGGCCTAAGAGGAGGTTATGCTTAAATGAAGCAATACGATATTCGAGAAAAACCGAGTTGATTTGGGGTAAGTTGCTTGAGAAAGAATTCACCCCACTAAAGTCTAGCCGAGTTACATATATGCAGTGATGTACTATCAATAGCATTACCCTACAATGTTATTTATCTCATATTTTTGTCACATCCCAAGAATCATGATTCCCCATTAGTTCCTCTTATTGTTTTTACTGTTTTAGTTGTTAATTTAACTACCAAACCCTCATTGTTAATTAACACTTGTGTCACCCTCTCTATTCTATTATTTTTTATTCGATAGTTTGTTGTAGATATGACTAGCATAACTAAATTTCTGTTTGGCTTAAATATTTTCAATACCACTCCCTCTGGGAACGATCCCGACCCTTGGTTTGGTTATATATTGATTGACGACCATCGACGCTTAGCATTAGATAATGTTTCTTTGATGACGTCAACAATCAATAGGTCATTAACATAGGTCTTACAACACCCAAGCATTTATTTATCAAAATAAGACATTGAAACAACACAAATGAAAACAAGGAAATTATTCATTGTTTAGATAGAAACAAGTAAACTAGAAATACTAAACTAATGCAATACGCTTAATTGTACCCCGGTAGTGGAGTCATTTCCTAAAACGCCTAGACCACTCTCTTAAACTAGTCCAAAGAGTGAGCAATCATTGTAAATAAAAATACCCAACTATGAGTCAGGGTTGAATCCCACGGAGAATAATTTTTCAAAAATTGAAAAGATGAAGGATAAATAGATACTAATTTGAATCAATCTATGAAATTTACAAAATTATCAAATAGAAGACAATTTTTCTAACTACACTGCTAACGGGTGTCAAGACGATATCAAGCAAAGGTTGTATAGGAACTGAAAAAATTTAAGATTTAATCCAAACTCATGGATTCATTGTAATCCAATCCAAGATTATTCAATAATAGATATGCTAGATCATCATAATTCAATCCTCTATCTCAAAGGATTATATCATGATATCTCCTTTCGATCTCAATCACGCCAACACAAAACAAACCATGGCCTTAATCTGAACCTCTATTTCTAGAATGATTATCATTCAACCAAGTAAACTAAAATTATCTCCTTTCGGTCTCAAATCTACGAATGAAAGTCAACCACGATCATCAACCTAATTATCCACTTCAGGATTCAATTTCAACCATCTCACGAATATCATAATCTATGATTGAGCATGCACTCCAAATCATAAATTAAAATATGAAATCTAGACTGAATCTACTTTATGAAACCAAACATAAAACAAGGCATTACAAAATCAATAGAGCAATAAATCAAATACCCAAATAGTTTTATCTACTTCTAGAACAAAAGTTCCAATTTCATGCACATAATTAGACCCGCATTTCTAGAAATTAAGATCAAGGAAGTAAAGAAGGTAAACTAGATTTTCAAAGATGGAACACAATCTCGAAATTTACAGCTGTAATGTGAGGCAACCTGCCTTCATAGTCTCAACCACAAATCAAGAACAATATAAACTCTAAAGTTTATATGAGTTTTTCTCTCTCCCAAAATATTCTCTCTAAGAATTCATGAATTATAAAATAATAATCCCCTCTCTCCCTATTTTTAGAATTTGGGTACGTTGCTTGAGAATTTTTGATTATTTCCATGTTTGGATAGGTGGTACCTTAAAAAGGTGTTGGGAGTTTACAATAGGAAATCTCACAAAAAAGAACATCCTATCACTTAAGAAAACTCCACCCTTCTTGATCCATTAGTAAAGGTAAAACTCGGATCATCGCTTAAGACATCTGTTGACTTCGGTTGATTGTTGACAAAAGCAAACACCACCTCATTGGTGCAACAGCTGGGCTCAATTTGTAGTGGGTTCAGCTCCTTTTTCAATTTGGTACATAAATTTTTCCTCCAAGAAACAAACACCTGAAATTAACATGATTAAAAGGGTAATTAGCCCCTTTCTCTATTTTAGTACTACAAAGTAATAAAAGAAGATCCTACAATGAGTGCGAAGTCACCACTCATCACCAGCTAATTTAGTTAGTCTAAGACTCTGTTCAATTTCAAGCTACGGTGAACTACTTATTTTTGGAATAGGACCCTATATTCTTCTATTTTGTTTAGAATTCTTTTAGATATTCAAACTGTTTTATTGTGTTGAACATTTATAATTCGTTTAGAGGTTTTGCACTAATTACACAAGATTTTGTGTATTCTTGATATCTTTCAAACTTGATAAATGTTTTCATGCAATCTTGGTATCAGAATTATTTGTAACACATCTTTTTTAGGAAGAGCTAAGTCTAGAAAGAATTAAACTTGAAATAGCCGATTTTAGAATAGTGCAAGTTATTCTTAAATTGTGAGTTTTAGATCAAATTCAAAAATGAGCATAACTTTCATCACCTGATTAGTTAGTTGGACCAATAGAAATCAAATCGAAGGTCATTAATTCCTATTTCCAATGACTCCTAATTTGCTAAATCTCAAGTTTATATGAGGTAGATATGCCTATTAAAGTCAAGTGTGTTTAGTTAAGGAAATTTGTCCGAATTAAGGAGGGGTATTTATGTATTTTCCTTACCTTACTAGGACTACACCTTATTTTACTCAATTAGTGGTAATATCTGATTTAAATTAGTTTTAACCCAAGTCTAAATCGTTCAAGAAAAGTATGGCAAAGTTCCAAAGGAGAATTCAAGAAATTCTTCAAGATTTCGAGAAAATCACCAAGAACATAGCTCTTTCGAGGTATGTTAGTTTTCATACTCATGAGTTTGTTCACCCTCATTCCAATCATGCATTCTCAATTTTGAATCCATCCATTTGAAGTGGATATATTGAATACTTGATAGAGATTCTTGTGGTTTTGTGTTTCATTTTTTGATAATGTGGTTGTGTTGAGCTCTTGAGGTGAGGATCATGAGAATGAGTATTGTTCTTGAGGGACCTAAGACATTTGAATGTGTAAGAATCTTCAAGGTATGAGCTAATGTTTGTAGACGAGGGGATTCATGTATGTAGCTATAACAAAAATACAAGTCTTTTATTATAATTCTATGTTCTTGCTAGCATGTTTTATTTTTTTTATTTTTTTTTTCTAGCATGTTTTATTAGGATGAGTAATAGGGTGTTGAGAGTTTCAAAGGACTTGTTTGGGTTGTTAAACGTCCTATTGAAGGTCTTCACTTATAATTTCTTTTAAATTATGACGTAAAACTCATGGGTTCGTGGTTAAAAGATAGGAATGGTTAAATAGTTAGAGAAAAACACAAGAATTTGGCATATTGAATAAATCAGGGTATTTGGACTCTATTGATAAGAAACTATAAAGAGCGAAGGAATAAGATACCTCATCTAAACTCTTGTTAGGAGTTAAAATGTGTACTAATTTCACCTTTGTGCTAAGATATGAATATGATATGTGAACGGGTTTTGCACTGAGTTACTAAAGGTTTAACAGTGACTTTTTCTATGATTGGGTCTTACTACTTCTGAGAAACAATGATGTGTGAAAGATTTTGCATTTCTATGTTTGTTTTGATTGTTGAAATATGGTAAATTACTTATGTTGGAATCATAGTTTGGACCTACAGTTATACATTATTTTTAAGGATTTTGACGGAGTTGAAGCTACTATATTGATGTACTACAAAGACTATGGTGATGAAATACGTAGACCCTTGATGGTAATGGGGGTTACGCTCTCAGGGTATACAACATTATTTAAATGGCTATGAATTTCTTTATGTTTGTGCATGATGTATATGATGGTTTGGATAGTACTTGAAACTTGGTATGTGAAACATTGTGTGGAGGTAATGTTGAGCGTTATTCCATAAATCTTTAATAATTGGGAAAGAACTATCATGCATGGAATTCGTTCTATTAGAGTTAGATAGAACTTGTATCTCCCGTGGAATGCTTTCATGGAAAAAGAGAAACCCATAGTTCAAAATTTCTAGAGGCGGCAGGTCTTTGCTAAGGATATATTTATACAAAATTTCTAGAGGCGGCAAAGTCTTTGCGAAGGAGATTTTCATACATATAGATATTTCTAAACTAGCATGCGCACTTCACTGGCTACCTGCTACGTACCTCCCACACACCTAACAAGGAAGATTTAGGAAAATGAGACAAAATCATTTGTTCCTCTTCCCCAATTTATGTAACGAAATCATGTTTCCTTTGTCCAAATTTATACAACACTGTTTCATTTTATTCCGCGACAAAAATCATGACCCATTTTTATATTTAGTTTACTCTCTATTTCATATTAAGTGAATTGTTGAAACTTTTTTTCATAATTAAAAATAAGTGAATTATTCCAAGTTCAAAAAAAATCTTGGGACTTTTTTTTAATATTTATCCTTGATGTAATGAGGTTCTTTACTACTTTACATATTAATTATTATAGTACAACAGTTTAGGAATAATCATTGAAAGTAGCCTTTAATTTATGTCCTTAAATATTTTTCTAAAGGGACATGCCAAACCCTAGCAATATTCTTAATATGGAAAAAATAGAGTAACAGTTTAACTTCAAACTTCTCATTTAACTCTTAATGAAATCATTTAGAACCATATTAATTTCTATTACTTATTTTAGACTACAATTCAAAAGTCTTTCTTATTTCTCTTAAACACTATGCCTAGTCAAATACTTTCACATAACTGGGACACAGGGAGTAACGGTTTGCATTTATCTTATAAACTCACTAAATCATTTTTATGAGAAAAAGAATGTTGGTGTTCTCTTCTTATATTATAGTCTTTCATCAGCAAATATTAAGATAAAATGTAGAAAATTAGTATAAAATCGAAAATAGAATCATAAACTTTAAATATCATAAAGCTATTCACCTTGGATATCCTAACAAGTTTTAAAACATATCTATGCACCCTACACTTGAGTGTATAAACAAAAAATACTCCTGCAACAGAACAAATTGCACAAAGTTTTGAGCTTATCCATACTGATACCCTACTTACTTGCAGAAAAGGTGAAGAAACCCTTCCTTGAAAGCCATGGAATTATCATTGCTATCATATGTACATGATTAATACACTGGCCACATAGAGGAGTCTTGGATATAGAGAGGACTACTTATATATGTTAACATCAATGTAAATAGGAGCAAAATAACTCCCATAGACGAAACATAAGGATGTGAAAGAAGAAGAACAGTGAAATTGAGGAAAACCAATCTGATCTATTTCGTTGCAACTGTACACGTATTTATACAAGGAGAAAGAAAATATCAACCTTATAACTATCTTATATTTGTAAATGCGATGGAATCTACAGCTGAAACTAACTAACAAAATAACCAACAGGTCTAACTAACTAAATAAGAATTAATTAACTAATAACATTAAATCAGCTAGTCTCATTTAAATACCACCCTTCAAGTTAAAGGAATGGAAATCACTAATAACTTGTGTAGTGTAGCTGAATGTTTATTCCTACTCAGTGTATTGGTCAATGTCTTCCCGTTGATCATTCGATCCTATGTGATGTAGTGAAATTATAACAACCTGAACTGTCGTTAATTAGGAAGAGACAAAAATCTAGAAAATCTAGGCCACTGACCCACCAGGGAGGGATAAGTGCCGCTGGACACCACCACTAGGGCAGGGTAAGTTTGTGTTAGAGCAGGAATAACGAGGCAGAACGTAGTTACAAGAAATCTTATTTTCTCTATCTTCCTAAATTACCTATATAAGTCATAAAATACCCTCCTAGAAACCACAGAAATGTTGATGTAAGATTGGGAATGGAGGACAGGGAGGCATCTAGCGTGGGGATGGGAAATATTGTGAATTCTTGAAAAAATCTACCATCACAAACTTGGAAAACTCAAATCAAAGTCAAAAATCCATAAAACCGTTTGGCGCCCAGGTAGTCTAGTTTTTTTACAATAGAGTAGTCATAAATTGTGCTTACTACGTGATATATGCAAATCAATGGTGGGTTGTGGATAAAACTCCGTACACAAAGTAAATTACATGAATAAATCTTTTAACACAAGTATGTGAGTCTATGTATGGTGAGGAGGAATTCATGTGTTGTTAGAGAAACCTGTAATTTCTAACATGCCAAGAATGGGCTCAACGATGAGAACACAAGATCAAGAGTTGAACTACAATTATGAATATATGCTATGTCCGAATATTGAGGTAATGAAATTTAGAAATTATGATGAACTAGGGTGAAGTGTGGTAACTTATGACTTATGTGACATGGATGGACGAGGGATTCATGGGTGATGATGTGTTTTGGACATGTTCTTTCTTCATTGTGATACTTGTAAATGTATGAATGTTGCAATATTAATCATGTTATAAATGATGTAATATGAATGATGTTTTCTATGAAATTAAGATGTAAATGTATGGTCTTGATGATATACTTCTGATTGTGCTTGTGGAATGTGTTTAGGATCAATTGTCATGTTCCGGCATAACTAACTTGAATTGGATTGCCACTTTTGGGCATAATATAGGATCAGATTTCCATGTTTCGACATAATATTGGATTGGTTTCCACCTTACGACATAAGTAACTTGGTTGGATTGCCACGTTCTGGCATACTAAGAATTTGGCTTTGGGTTCTGTGAGAGGAACAATACTTGTGATAAATGTTAGTTAATCATTTTTGTATACTTGTTGAAAATATGGTATGTTTTTTATATATTCATAAGAAACATAATGTCATATTAGTGATGTAAGTTTAACTTAGTGGGCAGTTGAATTGGCGGTAGTTGTATCATGTATTTCTACGTGGTTAAGAATGGTTAATCTATGATTAAAATGTGGGGAGGGTTATTGATTAGGGTGCTAATGTATACTAGGGTGATTACAAGAGAGAGTTAAGGTGGAGAAGCAAGTTCTTCAATTCATGATCTTACTAGTTTTCTTATCTTATGTAGTGAGCATCGGATTGAGAGATGATTCCTACCAGTACGTCTGTTTATAGTAATACTACTCTTTCTGTGTCTTTGGACATAGTATTGATGCAAGATTGGTGACGGTTCATGACGCGTAGATGAAGAAATTCTCCCAGCAATTTCTATTCTTCTTCCCGCAATATGGGAGTTGTCTCTTTTAATAATATTGTCCAGTTGTACTCTTAGTAACTCTTGTAACCATTTAGACTATATCGATTGGAGTTGTTTAAAAGACTTTACAAGTTTTAAATTAATAATGTGTTCAAGGTCTATTTATAAAATCAAAGAGTACAGTTTTCCCATCTATCAAAATTTTCACATGTTTTGCTTTTAGGAATTGAGGGTTCTCCTTCTAAGGTGTTAGAGTGGGTGCTCGCACGACTCGGTGGGTTGGGTCTTGACAAATTGGTATTAGAGCCTAGTTTATTGGTCTCCTCGTACAAGAGCAAAGTTTGCTCGTACAAGAGCAAAGTGTGGACTAGATTCCTATGGATTTGTGTGTTGACGTCCACATTTAATCTGCAATAGGCTAAGAAGCATTCTAGGAATTGTTTCACTCATTCCCTCATTCCTTGGAAAGTGTCGCTTATGATATGAATTGATTCCAATTGGTATCTCAACAAAAAAAAAATTGAACATCGTAATCACGATGGAGGAGCCACAAGTAAGGAAATTGGAAGTTGGAAGGCTCCAATAAGTATCTGGCCTTAGGGGCAATGTAAATACGTGTATGATCCGTAAATGTCATCCATGGACGAGGTAACCAATAAAGAATTCTCACTTTCTATTAATTATAACTTGGAATATGTTAATGTGTGACTTTTTTGTTGAATTAATTGTGTATATGTTTTTCTTGTTATATGGAATAACGAAACATGTGGAAGTATTCTTTGGTTTTATGATTTTACTAAGAAGGTTAGGAAATTTTGGTTGGTGCATATGATAGGATTAAGGATACAATAAGGCATGTTTGGACTTCTGTGTGTAATTTTTGACAGAACCATTAAGAGTATGCAAGTATAATTCCATGAAATTTGTGAAATCCATTGAGATAAATTATGAATAATACTCTATTGACTTCTTGGATTATAAATGTAGACAAAAATATGAGGTATGTGCAATAATCTAGATAATTTATGCAATTAATGCATGTTTTAATGTCTGGGAGTCTGCTAGGAGTGTGTAGGATTAACATTGAATTAATAACAAATAACGAGTTATCGTTTCATTAAGACTGATTTGGATTATTGAATAATCTTACCTAGTTTGGAACTTATCTTCCATTGTTAATTCAGCTAGGAACCTCAGGAAAAACATAGAAAAGTTAAAAAGAAACAAGAAAATCTTAACTCGTATGCAGGTCTTTTTAACTACATTTGGGTGAGATTTTTGCACCATAGAGGGAACGCCACAGCGAGATTTCCCCACCCAAAGCAAAATAGGGCAAGGTAGAAACTCACCAAGCATCCCTTATCATCCCTCATGAAATATATTTTCTATCAAACCCTGAATAAGATCTGAACAAATTCCTTGAATTCCATACAGTGTTCGACAACCGAAATAGAGAGATTACAAACTTTAAAACTTAAAGAAAGGTTGCATCAGGTAGTAAAACGAGCATCCATATGCTACCAATAATTTAAGAAAGTCAAAAGATAAAAACAAAGTTGTCTAAAATTTACAAAGCCAAAAAGGGAGAATAATAACCAATCAGGAACCATTAGACTAGGTGGTGTCCACTTAGGAGTTGAGGTCCTGTGAGTTTCACACCAGCCCATGCCTCATTCAACATGAGGAACTCCGCGTAGTCTTCTAGGTCGAGTTGGGAACTTCCTGTTAGGGGAACCACAAGAAAAAATAACCTTAATCATCTTTCGAATTCAGGAAATCACATGATCAGTCCTTAAGCCCATCCTCCTCTCTTGGAGCAACTGGCGACGGAGCATCTAAACCTCCAATGTAGTACTAGTGGCTCTAAAGTGAAGTCAGCATAGGAACTCCTTATTCTCTCCTAAACTTTTGTATGTCCTTCTCGACCCAGTCACCTAAATGGGTCCTCGTCATCAAAATCTTAGGCTGACTTACTGCTACAAGCCCTATCGATCCTCTTTCTCTTGCTCCTAGAAGTCAAACTTATCCAAACCAAAAAAGGGTGAAGGGGCATCAATTGTAAGTAACTAATTTGCGCCAAATAGCAGCACTCCCGCTAGCTTGCATAAGCTCACGATGAGTTTAGGAAGGAACAAGTTGTTATTGCCCTAATAAAACATCTTCCATTTGGAGATAATTTGTGCTCGACATTCAGCTCGATACCCTGTATAGCACATGCCACCACCAGAGCTTGTGGAAAGGTCATGTCAGTGTGATTGCCCGGTGGGAGGATCCTCCTAGACACCAAATGTGGCCACCTCTTAGAATAAGGGGAGCTACATGTACTAGTAATGCCATCCGCAGTAGCCCAATAAACCTTATTTTGGCACGTGATCTCCACTAGAGTTTCTTAGATCCATTCCAAGTCCATCGCCCTCAGTCGGTCCTCAAAGTTATGGTTTGGGATCTCCGGTATCTCTAGGTCCTTATTGATAGTGGTAAAGTTCAGAGGGATGTCAACTCCCTTCATATGAATGACCGAATAAGGATCGTCCCTTCTCACGATAGGCATAATGTCATAGAACTCCCTTTCCCAATTGGAACCTGCATCTGGGGGACCTCAATCAACAGATCCACCCAAAGTCTACCAATAAGGCATAGAACGCATGATCTTTCTTCTCAAACATGTGTAGCGCGAACCCTCTCTTGCAGCAACATCTTGTGTTCAGGTAGTCATGATGCCTTTCTTGACTCGCAGCATCGGGGAAACAGATAAAGGGTGCAATATCATCGTTGTGAGTTTCAACTTAAATATCCTGCAATTAGTTGGAAATTAGTCAGGAAATGCAAAAGTATAGTCAGGGTAAGGATAAAAACTAAGGAGTAAGAAAGAAAACTTTTGGTGCCAACACGGTAAAGGTCATTGCCTAGCGATATTTTGCCACAGTGGCGATAATCCTGCCCTAGCTGGATTATGGAGGTTGCCATGAGGGTTGAAGTTACCCAAAGAGGCCTTTATCTTGGATAAACTTTAGATGCGATAATGGTGTCTCATCGTTCCAAAACCCTCTTTTTACCCGAAATTCAGCAGATCATAGTATATAAACTAACCTAGAGCCTAAAAAAGAATAATTTTAGTCAAATAACTCCTACAAGAAGCCTAAATCGGAGTTTACACCAAGAAATCCCTTAACTTCCCCACAAACATTGTGTCGATTCAACCTTAATTTTTACTAAATTCTTACGTCCAGGATGTTGTGGGAATGTTGGAATGTTGGAATGTAATGAAAGTGAACATGCTACATTTAAATAACAATCAAGTAACCTAGTTTAATTTTAAAAATATTTAGCATAGGACCATTTTGAAACAATTAAATAATGGCATGCATTATTGTTTAATCAAGTAACGGAAGTAAAGAGGGTGAGAGACGAGAATTTCACCTTTAATTGACTATTCAAGCAATTTGAGGGAATATGAAGAGAATTATTTTCCCCTCTATATTATTCCCAATCTCCCATTTTGGCTGGAGATCTCTCGCCAAAGTGGTATTGCCATAGCCGGAACGCAGCCTCCCTAGAGGGAGAAGTTATGTAACTTGTAAATAGTTTTGTTCCTTTATATGTTTCTGCATTCTCTGCTTAGTGTTCAAGCATAGTAAATGTATCAAGTCATTAAACTAGAAGGTCTCTGTTTGTTGTGATTTTGTAGAATACCAAGTAATTATCTTCAGTAATTGAGATGAGGTGTGTGATGTGTCGTGAATTTGTCATTTGGGGATGAACAAAGGGTAATTTGGTATCTATTGTAATGACCTGAATAGTCGTTAATTGGGAAGAGAAAAAAATTCAGAAAATCTTGGCTACTGAACCGCCCGGGCGGAACATGTCCCGTTGGGGCGCTGCCACAAGCCCAGGTTAAGTTGGAACCAGAGCAAGAGTAACGAGGTAGGATATAATTATAATAATTTCTATTTTCTCCATCTTCCTAAATACCTAAATAAGTAGGAAAATATCCTAGAAACTGAGAAAACTTGCTCTAAGCTTCGGAATGGAGAAGAAGGAGGCTTCTAGCATGGGAATGGCGAAATATTGGACAAATCTACCGTCAAACACCTGGAAAACACGAATAATATTAAACTCCATACAATCGCTTGGAACCCATGTAGGCTAGGTTTGTACAATTGAGATAGTCATAAATTTGTGTTTACTACATGATATAGGCAAATCAATAATAGGTTGTGGGTAAACCTTTGTACAACAAGTAAATTACATAAATAAATCTTTGAAAACTGAAGTATGTGAGTCTGTTCCTAGTGGAGATGAATTTATGTGTTGTTCAAAAAACCTAGAATTTCTACTCTGGACATATTGGGGTCAAGGATGAGAACAAGAGTTGAACTACAATTATGAATGTATGTTACATCCAAAAATTAAGGTAATGATATTTAAGAATTATGATGAACTAGGGCGGAGAGTGGTCAATTATGACTTATGTGATAGGGATAGAGGAGGAAGTCTTAGGTGATGGTTATGATGTTATGTTTGTGTGTTGTATGAATGTTCTTTCTTTATTGTGATACTTGTAAATGTATGAATGTTGTGATATTAATAACACTTATTGTGAATGATATATATAAATGATGTTTTCCATGAAATTGTGATGTAAATTTATTATCATGATGATTTACTTGTGATTGTTATTGTGGAGTGTGTTTGGGATCGGTTGTCACGTTCCGACATAACTAACTTGGATTAGATTGCCACATTTCGGCATAATATTGCATCGGATTGACATGTTCCAGCATTATATTGGACCATATATCCACGTTCCGGCATAATATTGGATTGATTGCCACGTTATGACAAAACTAACTTGAATCGAAGTGCGATGTTCTGACATACTAATAATTTGGATTTGGATTCCGTGAGAGGACCAATGCTTGTGATAAATGTGATTTAACTGTTGTTGTATACTTGTTTAGAATATGGTATATGCTTGATATATGCGTGGGTAGTTGAGGGCCTTCTTTTGCATGAAGTTTTACCATAGGATCTAATGGATAGGTGAAGTTACATAGGTAGTAAACATTTTAGGTCTTTAGGAAATCAAGAAAACAATTTCATCTGAAATAATGTTCCATCTTCCTTGTAAAGTAATTTCATCCGAAAGAAATAATACAACTTACCTAAGTCTTTGATCTTAAACTTTTTATGTAGGAAAGTTTTGAGTTCCTCTATTTCAGCTACACTTGTGCCTGACAAGATAACATAAATAGCCACAAAATTGGTGGAGTCTAAAGTTTTCTTGTGGAAGAGAGAGTGAGTGTAACCTTTAGTGTATAATGCTTCATCTAGCTTGGCATACCACTTCCATCTGGCGTGTTTCAATCCATAGAATGGTTTTCAGTTTGCACACTATCCCCGATTTCCATACAACTAAGATTGTTGGTACTTTCATGTATACTTTCTCATGTAAGTCACCATGGAGAAATGCATTGTTCACAACAAGTCTCTGACGGTGGTTACTTTATTACTTTTGCAGCAAAATTGTACACGCAAGTAAATGTGGTCGTACAAGTAATAATGTGTCTCTTTTTTAGAGACGAGTATCATACCCACAGGGACATACGTATAGAAACACTTAATTCTACTAACTTTCGGTTAACACAAGTATATTTCCATATTTCAAAAGTGATATATTGTTTACCTCTACGATTGCATAAAATTTAACAAACATAATTCAGTTTCAAGTGTTTCAAATAATGATTTCGGAAAGGTCCATGGCTGGACCTTTTATCAAGAAACATGCAATCAATATCATTTATATTAGTAATTATCAACTTTCGAATCAATTAACCACAGGGTTAGATGTATGACCATGGTCTCCTGACCTCTAATCCCCTATAATAAATAACACCCTTACTACATCGTTGAGCTGGGATAGGATATATTAAATACAAAGAATTAAGATATTTTCCTATATGGTGACCCAAGAAAAGTGTAACGCCATGAAAGTACACCCTAGAAGAAGGGAGCACTCTTGAGTCATCACAAGGCATACTTGACCCTTCGGAGGGCTTGTACAATTCACTTAGCTATCATTCATTACATAAGATGTGAAAAGTACTGCAAAATTAATTTTTTTCACAAGAATAATAATAAGAAGCTCTTTCATAAAAATACTAAAAAATAAGTCTCATTGTCACAAGCCAACTTAAAGATACAACTTATATATCTTGGGGTCACGACAACTTTACATTGAAAGAAAATACATAATAAGTCTTATACAAGTCTTAAAGAAGAACTAAAGAAACAAAACTATGTCCTCGAATATATGAGAATATACCGAGTCTTGAGAGAGTCAACTTCCCAAGCTTTGCCCCCTAAACTTCCACTTACCTCCAACCTATACTTATAGAGTATAGAAAAGTGTGGGGTTAGTACAAACATTGTACTAAGTATGGCATTATGCAAAAACATGTAAAAGAGGAAATATTAATTGAAATATAGATTTTTCATGCTATTTAAGTAAAACCATCATGACTATAGTCCCAAGACATCAAATAGATCACAATTTAACACATAGAACAAAAATCCCATAATTTCAACAAAAGAATACACTTTTACAATAAACCCATGTCGCATGAAGTTTCCCTATCCAAAGTTATCTTAAGAATCACAAAGGTAAAACATGAAGAAATCGCCCATATAACATCTTCAATACACACCCAAGTAATTCTTAAGACTACAAATATAAGTATATTTCATCACACTTAAAAGGCCAACATTCAATATCAAAGACACTAGAGGAACATAATAGCATTTAAGGACTTCTCATAAGAACGATCCTCCAAGACAACCCTCAAGTTACACTTAGTGAAATGTGAAGGTAGCATTCCATAATATTGCTTCCACCTTAGTGATCCTTGAGGATTCCCTTAGACTAGGCACATCACATTCATCATTTACATATTTTTCATGCATCATACACAGAAATCATCATACTTAATTAATCATAGACATAGAATCACTATGCTTTAGTTTTATTAGACATAAAGTCGCATTACTTAATTTTGATCACATAGTGACTCATTCATTCATTTTCACCTAAGTACACACCAAGAATCCCTCCAAATACCTACTTGTGCAATGGATATATGGTGTGCCATACCACCACCTATCTTCAGTAGTACACCCTTTAGAAGACTTATTTTATTACATTCTTTTGTGAGGTCTGGATTTAACCGACATAGACCATAAGAGCTAGACACGGAATCCCGATATTAACCCTTACCGGATGAGAGATCTCCACTTGCCTAAGGTAGGGTCATTCTTGATCCTTTACATGTATTCTCCATTAGCTACTCCTATGTGGGCGCATAGTTAAGGGATAAGGAGATTGCTTCTAAGTAACTCATTCTCTACTAACGAGCAGTACTCATATCAAGAGGTACATTGGGTACAACATATCTACTCACGAAGTGTACTCACCCCTTATTCAAATCCTCTTGGTGCTAAGCATAACTCCCCACGGAGTCTTAAACATTCATTAATTATAGATTAAAGGATAGCAATTTAGCACCACATCTCAACTCACGAATGCTACTTATCCCTAAGGTTACACTTGAACACCACATCTCAACTCATGAAGGGTATTCAACCTCCAACCAATCTTAGAAATCTTTTGAGAATAGTAAGGTTGCTACTAAACACTTAATCTGAACTCACGAAGAGTATTTACCCCAAAATCCCCCATTACATTCATTAAGTACATCCATTCATTCAATGTGTGTGTATGTTCGTACATAAGAGCACACCCTTCACATAAACACCATTTTCATGACATTGAATCCTAAACATGTTTACTCTTTCATTCATCATAATTCACACACTATCATGCTTCACACACACACACACACACACACACACACACACACACACACACATATATATATATACCTCATTTAGATATGATATCTTCAAGTCACACATTAACAATGTCATAAGAGCACCACATGCATATCATTCAAATCATCACCTCACTTCACATTACATGCCTTCAAGTCCATAATCACAATACACCCATATATACATATATTCATAGACTTTAATAAACACCGCCACCAAAGGTCGACCATACCACTCAAGATCATTTCACAATAAGAACTAAACAATAAAATAAAATTACCATTCATCCAAACTTTCACTACCTTTTCTCAATGGTTCCAATAATTTATGATCAAATGGAATTTTAGGAAGTAACCAATCACAATAAAATATAAAGAAATACAACTCTAACATTTTCTATTGTTATCTAGATATATATATTGAACCCACTACATAAGCTAAAAGTTGGAAGTATGCATGATCATGGTTTAATTGCGGTTTTGACATCAAAATTGTCAACCTATACTAAAACGAACATATTTCAATCATTAAAAGTTTTTCATGAAATGACCCTTGCTTGGAGTCAATGATAGAAGAAGTTGATGTTTGAAATCTCTTTGGAATGGCTCCTTTAATTAAATAAGGTTCAAAGATGAACTACCACACCTAACTATGATGGAACCCACGAATTTTGGTGAACAAAACGTCCAAGACCTTCACTTCTAGCCCTTGCATGAGTTCTAGTTTCTATGGAGTTTAAGAGAGTCTTTCTTTAGGGAGGGGTTTTGATATTTGAAAAATGGAGTCTAACCTAGGTTTAGGACTATAAACCAACTTAAAATACCCTAAAAACCCCTAAATAAACTTTCAAGATTCATAAAATAATTGGGGTGAATTTACAAAAACACCCCAAGTGAGGTTTACATTGACCAATTGACGGACCGTAGCAACAGGGAATCATCTGATCGACACCTCGTCCTTATAGGTCATACTTTTAGTTCAAAGGATAATTTCATGGGGATAATATTCCCACCACCAAGTGCGGATCTACACCCAAGACGATGGGGCGTCGTCCAATGCACAACCCATTGATGAAGGGTCGTCAATTGGAGTAGTTTTTGCAGCTTTGTTGCCAAGTCTTGGGTCCTCCTCTAGGGCCCCTCATGGGTACTAGGTGGAGTCGTATCCAAACTTTGAACCTCATGGTCATATAGGTCTTAGGTTCCTCCCACATCAATTTGGACTCCAAACAACTCAGAAAATTGCCAAGGAACACAAGAACTCACATAAGCACTTACACTTCTAGTTGTCGAACGTCTTTGTCATCCCTTGATGTTAGACTTACAAACTTATAAAACTGACTTCAAACATCAAAATTCATAATATTTACACATTATTAACTCATGAAACAGTTGTGAAGCTCTAGTTCAACTTAGTTCATTATGAGTTTCGTTTCAAAAGGTTTCTATGTATATCCCTATCCTAGATGTGAACAAAACAAAGATATTTAGAGTTAAAAAATCCTTATATCACACATTTTATCCTTTTATTTCTTTCCCGAGTTCAATTTGGACAATGAAGTGGTCAATCATGAAATACGGAAAATAAGAACATAAGAAGATTCATATGATAATTGAGATTAAAAAATAACAAAATCAATAGATTACAATCATTATGTAGCCACGGACCTAGAACTAGGGTATTTAGCTACTCATAATTCAAAAATCAATACAACAGTGGTTGTAAATCATTTAGAGATTGAAAGAGAGAGAGTTCAAGAAATAAACCTAAAACTACTGAAAAACGTACTCCCAAGTCTTCGTTCGTAAAAAAACCCAGACTAAAAACAAAAATAAAAATAATGACATATTTATACTAAAAGTTGAAACGGCTAAATCAGGGACTCAGGCACACAATGAAGAGGAGGTTTCATCTTTTGCGTTTAGTCATCTTGTTCTTCTCCCCGACGAGGCCGTAGCACAGAGCACTCTGGCTCGCCTCAAACATTCACGACCAAGATTTCACTCCCACTCCGCGACATGAAGGGAGCAGGGAGTGTTATATCTAAAATTTATTCTTGCATACCACATTATACTTCAGCCATCAAATGCGAAGAGGACACTCAAGTGCCTTAGTATATTTTCTTTAGATTTCTACTTGCCCTTTTTTTGCTTGAATCTTTTGAATTATTCCTTTGTCCTTTATTGTGCTTGTTTCTCCAATTAAACTTACCTACATGACTAATCATGTTGGTTAACGTATAAACAAACAAACGACTCGATAAGACAATAAGAACGTACACTTGAACTTCAAACTAGGCGTAAATGCGGGCATAATTAGTACTGTAGGCATATAAATATGCCCATGATCACTGCCCCATATTTAAAGCTTTGTTCATACTCGAACAACTACTAATTACTCCTAGACCTACACTCACTATATTGGTTTGTCCATCCACAACTAACTTCCAAAGATCTATTCACAATTAAGGAGTGTGTATGTATGTATATATATATATATATATATATATATATATATATATATATATATATATATATACACACACACACATATATACATATATATATGTATATATGTATATATATATATATATGTGTGTGTGTGTGTGTGTATATATATGTGTGTGTGTGTGTGTGTGTGTGTGTGTGTGTGTGTCTTTGAAACCCAATGATTCATGACATTTGCTTCGTAAAATATATATGTATGTATCTTTGCAACCCTACCACTTATGCTTCACACAACAAGTGCCCCTCACTCCAAGGCATGGTCATGACACTCAAGTTTGTCAATTGAATATAATTTAAGAATTTACAGATAATATATAGTCTCACTCAACAATAAACATCACACGCATGCCTTAAGGTAAGGGAGGATTCATTTAGATGAGATTAAGGAATCGTCCTCCCTAATTCACTATATCCAGCTTTCCTCTCACATTCACAACTTTTTCTTTTCATTGGCCTCGTTCTTCTTCATAAGATTACACTAGTTTTATTAATCTTGACTTATTTCTAAATTTCCCCTTTATTTTTTCTATTATAAACTTTTTTTCACACTCAACCAAGCCACTAATAACTTATAGATTTCTCTCGAGTGAAGGTGCACAATGCCCTTTTTGGGGGCCAGCACCATCATCAAGGTATTCATTAAGTAGGATTTCTCCTAGTTTAAGTGCACAATGGATAAAGGACCAGGAGTAATCTCAGATTTCACAATCATGGGCTATTATTTTACCTTTCCTTTCATTTTCCCCCACAACTACACATTTCCACCCTATTTACTCCTTCCGTTGTTCTTAGCTTTCTTCCTAACGTAGGGTATTAGGTGTTGGGATCAAAATTACGGTATTAATAAAAGGGATTTGGTTTATTCTGTGGGTTATAAAAAATCAAGGGTCAAAGGCTCAATTTGGATAGAAATCTTGTTGTTGAACAGGCTCACATTTGAAACAATTTAAAGAAAGCATGTTATCATCTTTCAAACATACTAACATTTGTATTTCGTTTGAATAACAACATGGAAAGTTCTAGACTTAGATACAATCATGGATATCAAAAAAAACTTACCATTCATATAATAAGTTGTACTCAAAATGGATCAATTACAGCACACAGTCATGTCATGCAGAAGGTTCAGATTAAGCTTAAGTTGCACATTAAAATCAGATACAAAAAAATCTATTGCATTCATACATACGCCTTCATATACTTTCTGTTTTAGCACAACAAAACCTAAGTCTCAATGAAGAAATTTCTCTTAAGTTTATTGTAATCCATCTATCATTGGGACCCTTGACTTTATCTATGACTACAGACTCATTCCTATAAACAAAAAAATTGTATTTTTGTACGATTCAAAAGGACTACCATCGGCTAAATAAACGAATACAACTACAAAAGGAACCCCAAATCAAACAAAACAAAAAATAATGTTCAACACAATAATGTACAGATCAGATATGTTTTTCACCCTCACCCCACACTTATACAATAGCATTGTCCCCAGTGCATTTTGAAATCTCAACAAAGTTGAAAAGGTAAGATGAAAACACTCCCTGATACGTCCTTCATGGCATCACCTCCATCAACCTCATCACAAGAATGTGTTGGTTCAATCGCCTCCTCTGAATAAGAATTCACATCTGATCCCATTCACAACTTCTCTTCATTTGACGGGATATCATTCTCAATCATATCCCTGATCTTAGGACCAAAGCTATGCAATGATTTAGCACGGTTATTTAGAAGATAGAACCTGTTGACCTTCCTATTTCTAGATCAGTAGATGGTCGGCCACCAATCTTGTGTCATAGAATCTCCAGGCCATACATCTTATCAACGATCAACTCATATCTCTTGTGGCGCTCTGTGTTTGTGAGTGTTGGGTCTAAGTCAGTGCCACGCTCCTTGGTCCGAGTAATATCTATTGTTGTTGGGTATAATGGTTCAATGTAGTCTAACTGCTCTTCAAGGACCCCTGTAATACGACACATTTTAATAATCAAACCACCAAAGGCATAGTTGTGCACTCGTGCCTTCAACATCGTAGATTTGATAATGACTCTGATGTTTAGCTCCACGCCATCATTAATGCATACACAAGACACACTCGGTCACAAGTGATATATGTGTAATGTAAACTCTGGATAAGACAATTCATCGCCACCTTTAGCCAAACATGAGTCTCCCCGAGCATGTGTGCGCGGGTAATAGGTATATGGTATATCTTCCCACTTTTCTTAGTCCATTGAGCCATTGACTATGGCTCGCATAGTAAGTGTCAGATGGCTTGGTAAGGGGGCGTTTATTCAGCCCAATAAACACAAGTGGGTAAAATTCCTTTGGTGTGCCCAATACAGCATTTATGATTGCATGTGCAACGGATACATTCCTACTGCAACTGCTCACATTGTGTGATCTTGCTTCAGGTGGCCGCTTGGCATAAAACTTCTGGACCTTGTGCAAATTGCACTCCTCATGGTCAGCAAAGGCGAAATCCATCCTAATCTCTCTCATTTGCCTCAGAATTTGTGGGAAACCATATGTCATACTGGCCATATCAATACATACATCCGAGAAATATGAGGCCTCGGTATGCTTATTTTACCATGCTTTCCCTTCTTTAGTGAACAGGCTTGGCTCCAAATCGCCTGGTTTGTCCTTTTAGGGCTGCAGGTGCTAATGGTACGTTCCGTCTTATTGGGAGCTTCTTCTGGGCTTGTTGGGACACTACATTGCCAAGTCTTTGTGAACAAGACCTGGTGACTTACAAAATCGACCACAGTTCAGCTCCATAGACTACACAACTATGAGAAAGATATGGATGGTGTACGCAAATCACCCCACACTTAGCTATATGTACCCCCAATCTAGGTAATCAGAATTCCCAAAATGATTCACAACAAACACATGCAGGTACCAAAGTCATCACACTGAAAACAAACCACAATATCGATGATAAACAAGCAACAATTAGATAGTGATACTCAACACTCCTCACAAATAATATAGACCAAAAACAGCACCTATCATACACAAATTAGGCACCACAATTATTCTACTCAAGAATTCGACATTAGCATGGAAAGGACATACTGACAATATCAACCAACCATCACAATAACATAATTTCAATAACAAGCATGAAAAGGATGTTCTATTAAAACATTGACTTCCCATCGCAGTTACAAGAAGCAACCATATCTTTCAATCTTATCCCCGTTAGTTCTACTCAACAATTCAAAAACAACAAAGAAAAATACTAAATAATCCCCAACCATGTTTAACTCACAAATTACACCTATTCAATTCAACCTAAACATTAATGTGTTTCTACTCAAGAATTCGAGAAAATATAGCTCACATGAATCAACCAATATCACAACAGCAAATTCCTTCCCAAATCCTCTCACTCCAGCAAACAAGAAAGTTCATCAATACAAATCCATCCACGCCCAAAAATCAAAAAACACGGTGAGAGGAAATAATTGGTTGACGCAAGATTTCTGAAAAACAACAAAGAGAAGGTTGAGAGTATACTCACGACACGAACACACTTGAAAAGATTGTCATGGTAAAAGGAGGGGAAAATATTGGGGTGAAAGGGAAAGGAATCAGCAAAATTGGGGAAATATCGCGGTTAATAGGGTGGGGTCAGGTTTTTTTCTTATAAAATAGGTCAAACATGTTGTATTTAATGAAAAGTCACAAAAAACATACATGGGAGCGCTACACGGAGCCTATACTAGGTCTTTGGAAATTTAGTTCCAAGCGAGACCAATATTCGGTCTTTGCTCCGCGTTATGGGGCTAGCATTGTGTGAACTTTTGCTTGACGTAAAAATGAAGTGTTCCACCTCAAGTTGAATAAAACGAAGAAGAATTTGCTTTTGACTCCGACATGTGGCTTCATCACTTACCTTCCTTCCTAAATTTGGGTAAGGCGTAGCGAAAAATTTCCCCGCCTCCGTTGTGCGCCAACAAAACATGGTTTCCTTGAGCGACATGTCTTCTTCCAGCACATTATCAACTCATAACCCATTTGTAAAAAACATGATGGGTTGTCTCCCATCCAGAGCCTTAGTTTTGGTCGTTGCACGGCTCATATTTTTGTATTTTTTCTAAATATTTAATTTTTTTTGTCTTTTTTCTAATTCCTAAGAACTAAAATAACCAATAAAAATAAATAAATCCTAACGGTTCACAAGTTGCCTACCGTTTAGTATCTGATTTTAATGTCGATGCATGACCCAGCGCATGACTCATTTGTCATTTAATGTGAGCGCTTCAAGCTCACGATCCACATCTTTCCTAAAATAATGCTTGAATCTTTGACCATTTAAAAGGAAAGTAGAGATCTTGTCCTTATTCCTCAACTTCACAACACCATGTTGGGTCATCCTCACTACATTAAAAGGGTCACGCCACTTATATTGAAGCTTTCCAGGGAACAGCTTCAACCATGAAGTGAATAGCAGCACAAAGGTGCGAGACACAATATTCTTTTCATGCCACCTCTTGTTATTCTCTTTGTATAGTTTAGATTTTTCATAGGTGTGAATCTTAAACTCCTTTAAATCATATAGTTACGTGAGTCTCTTACTACGTGCCAATTTAGGGTCCAAATTCAACTTCTTGATTATCCAATATGCCTTATACTCCTATTCAGCTTGTAGGTGGCACGCTTTTCCAAACACCATTAGATAGGGGGAAGTATCTATCGGTGTTTTGTAAGAAGTTCGATATGCCCATAAGGCATCATCTAGCTTGTCAACCCAATCTTTACTTTGGGCATTCACCAGTTTTTGGAGAATTTACTTGACCTCCCTATTCGACACTTCTACCTGCCCACTAGTTTGGGGATGATATGTTGTAGCCACTTTTTGCCTCACCCCATATTTAGCTGACAGATTATACACTAAATTATTGATAAAGTACGTACGTCTATCACTTATCATAGCTCTTGGATTTCCAAACCTTGTGAAGATGCGCTTTAAAATGAACTTGGCAACCATTTTGGCATCATTTGTTGGTAATGCAACAGCCTCTACACACTTAGACACGTAGTCTACTGCTACTAAAATGTATTAATTACCACACGATGATGGGAATGGTCCCATCAAGTCTATCCCCCACACGTCAAATATCTCAACCTCCAGTATATTGCTCAATGCCATATCATGCCTCCTCGAAGGTGTCCATCCTCTTACACTAATCACAGCCTTTCAAAAAAAAGCATCATCTTTAAATAGAGTAGGCAAAAAAACCAGTTTGTATTAACTTATGCGCAGTTCGTTTGCCTCCATGATGTTAACCATATGGTGAAGAGTGACAACTCTCCAGTACTTGCATCGATTTCTGCTCAACTATTCACCTTCTCATCCTTTGATTAGGACCCTACTTTAATAAGTAGGGCTCATCCAATATATAGAAGTGTGCATCATATTTAAACCTCTACTTTTGTTGAGTTGATGTACCCTGTAGAAATAAACCACTCACTAGAAAATTCATAATATCAGCATCCAAGTCACTTAAGCAATGTCAAAAGCAAGAAATTTTTCATCAGGAAACTCCTCATGAATCTGCACCCCATCCTTTACATGAGATGAATCCTCCAATCTAGACAGATGATTAGATATTTTGTTCTCAAATCCTTTCATGTATCTTATCTCTAGATCAAACTCTTGTAGTAGGACAATCCACTTAATCAGCCTCGACTTTGCTCTTCTTGTAAAAAAAATATCATATTCCAGCATGATTATTGTATACTATAACTTTGCTTCCCACCAAGTATGATCTGAACTTGTCAAATGCAAACACCAATATCAGCATGTCCCTCTCGGTAAGTGATACGCTCAAACTTACTTCTCAAATGAGAAGTAAAGCGGTCGCGTCAAGTAAATAACCCAACTAGTGAGGTTGGGATCGTTCCCACGAGGAAAATAGTCTAGACTTAACTTCAACTTGTTATTACAATTGTTCGGTTGATGACTTCCTTAGAAAGTAAAAACATAAAAAGGGGGGTTTGTATTTCCTAATGAGTAAAAATAACTAACGAAATTGAAAGAGACACTTAACATTTTTGAAAGTTGAATTATAATCAATTAATCAAAGTAACTAGGGTTTGCGTGTTCCCCACAGGTTCATAACTTGATAATTCTAACTATAACAATTCTTTCCTAGTATCTTGCATGCAAAGTGATAAGTTATGTATTTCTAAATCCTTGGTTCGGCATCTAGAAAATCTCACTCCGCACCTTGGTCCGGCTTCGTGTGTTTCTTTCCAAACCCTTATATTTACCTCATATTAAGCATCGTATTCGATATTTGACTAAGTTATTACCTCGTACCAATCAATACTAGCCTATTAGATAGTATACACTAAATCTATGTTAATAATTCTTTTCCTATTATCTACCTCCTTGGTCCGGCAAGTAGCATTAAGGCGAGTTCTAACATTGATCATCCGTTAAAAAGACTTCTAATCGAAAGAATTATTAATACATGGAAGACACTATTCTAGAATTGTTATTTTAGCTAGGGTTTATCTCATTATTTGCCTATGGTTCCCGCAACCCTAGTTATGGAGTTTAGTTACTCATACCCATAAACACAATATTCAAATATATTAAATAAGAATTCATGCACTTACTTCAAATAAAGTCCGAAAATTTGCTTGATTAATAACCAAAAATCACTTGTAAGAATCTCCAAAAATCAAACACTAATACACAAAGCTTAATAATATGATGTCTAATCTAGCAGAGTCTAACCTCAAAAACGAGGTTTTTTGAACTATTTATAAAAAAATCAAAACCTAATTAAACAAGGATTCTAATTGCTGGAAATCTGCCAAAACGCGGCTGGGTCGACGGACCACGCGACGGACCGTCGTGGTCACGACGGACAGTCATGGACTCTGTCGTCCCATACTTAGCAATTTCTTCTGCTGCTCTCTTCATTCCCCTCAACGGCAAGTATGACGGACCGTCATAGGCACAACGGTCCGTCGAGGGTCTTCGTTTCAAAATACTTCAACTCTTGGAATTTGGGTACTGGGATCACTTCTCTGATCTTCAAGACGAACCTGCAGGATGGACCGGCATAGCCATGACGGACCGTCACAAGCTTCGTAATCCCACACTTGGTCAGACTTCCCCATCTTCCTTCAGCAGCTGCACTATGCTGCCACCTACGGACCGTCACAGGCACAACGGACCGTCATAAGCTCCGTAGGTGGTCTCTTCTGCATTTTTTCGCTCACAATCTCCGCATTCAGCTTTGGATAGATTTCCTGCAAAACAAAGAGAAACTTATATCAAAATTAGCACAAAAAGGCTTTCGGACACACTAAACTTAAGGAAAAAGTATTAATTATACCGTCAAACCATGGTATATCAAAACCCTCAACTTAAATTCGTTGTTTGTCCTCAAGCGAGGCACTATGACTCACTACACAATCTTTGTACAATAGTATTCATGTTTTATCCTTTGCAGTCATTTGGATATCAATCCCGATTAATCTCATCAAATCTATGCATGCTATCACTATTAGGCTTGAATTTTGTGGGATTCGAACATGACACAGACTCACCATGCACTAACACCTATCCTCTTCAATTTCTCACCGAGCTGCTAACAATTCCGGGATTGCAACTAGTGTCCTCACTTCAAAACAAAATCCTCATTTTTCACACAATGATTTCAGTTTGAGTATAAGGATTACTTTTCAACACTCGCTCTCAGAACAAAGTCACACTCATTCATACCTATTGCCATAAGCTTGCCCTTATTTTCACTGCCTTAAGTTCGCTATACAACCCTTAGGATCACGATAGGACTCTCTTAGCTTGTAACATAGGCTCAGAGTCAGGTAGGGTATATTTAGGTATACTTTAGTGAATTTTTTTCCCTCCTTGACATATCGGCTAAACCTTCCACTTTCTATCACTTTATCTCGCCCAGTTTCTCCCATTCTTTCACCTTGCTATTTTCCCTTCTTTCTTCATTTGTGTAGGTGACTCTTTTCCTCTTTTCTTTTTTTTCTCTTTTTTTTTCTTTTTTTTTAACAAGTTCTTGAGTCACTTTGCTTTTGTTCTTTCTCTCTCTTTGTTCTTTCAACCCCACTTTCCAGAGCATTCCTCAAAACAGCCACCCTCAACTCATGGCTTTGCCATGAGTCAAGGTACACAATACCCAAAGTCGGGTTAGGGCCATAACGAAGGTTGTTTATGCATTAACCACCCTCAACTTATGCTTTTGGCATAAGCTGAGGTGCACATGTCCAAGGAGGGACCAGGGTCAACATATTGTTCCCAGAAAAGATTAGTTGGGGTGAAAAAGAAAGGTCTAATTTTAAGCTCAGGTTATTTGGATCAAAGAAGGATAACTTTCATTTGGTTTCTTTTATTTAGGCTAGAAATGGGTTATCTTGAATGAGGGCCTATGATCCTTTCCTAATTGTCTGTTACAGCTTACTTCTAGCAGGACTAACCAGGCAAGTTCTAGCTCAGTACCAATAGTGGACTATTCAAATTTCCTCACACTCACTTGACATCTCATCACTATACCAAATTATTAGATACCTAGTTCGAATTGAAGACTTAGGGTAATGCAATAGTGTAATTCTATTTCATGCTTAGAGCCACACAATTATCAATTACTATGCCTAGTCATGCAACATTTTCCAGTTTTCTCAGGATATCATTTTAGCCATCATGCTTCAGAGTTAAACTATGTACAAAAGATATAAACATGCCGGTTCAACAGAAAAAGTAATCAGTCTTTTGGGGAAAAAGAACACAGGCAAGAAAACCCCAAAAGAGGATGGTGAGTTGGGCCACTCAGACTTCACCCTACACTCACTTTCCATTTACCCCACCCCCAACAAAAAAAGCATGCAATTGTCCCCAATGCATAAAAAAAATTTAAATATTAGAGTGGTAGGTGAAGCAAACCTGTGGCGGAAAGCGCCGTCGATCAGCAAGGGGGGGGGGGTCCAGTTCCCCGGAACCCACGTCCTCATCAATATGGACACCCTCAGTGGTGTCCTCAGCAATACCCACACCATCAATAGTGCCTCCTGCTGTCTCTACAGTGCGGGAGCTAGACGCCCCAGCCGCTAACTATGATGCTCTGATCTGGTGCGCCTCCTCCTCAGCAAGTGAGGCTCTCCTCGTAGCCTACATCCCTCCGCCTCCTCCTCAGCAAGTGAGGCTCTCCTCATCCTCTGCTCGACCCCTACGCCTCTTGGCAGTCTCTCGAGGGGGAGGTGGTGGAATGTCTGAAGTAGTAAACAGGGCTGCTAGCACGGTGTCCTCAGCAGGCTTGACAGAAGGGGCCTCAGACTCCGGCACCCTCGCCTCTAGGATCGTGTCGATGTCGACACGAAGACTGTCAACCGCATCCTGAAGAGTCGACACATCCACCGGAGGGGCTGGACGGGCTAACACTCTCAACTCAAAGGCGTCCAGACGCTGGTTGACCTCAGCAATCTTCCGCTCTGTAAACTGTTGCATCTTCCTCTCTAGACGCGCTTCAGACTCAGTAATCCACTTCTGCATCCACGGCTGGATATGATGCAGAAGAGTGGCCATTTGTGCCTCTAGTTTTTGGACCCTAGCAAGCGGGACCAGTACCGCTAGAGGGGCTGTGCAAGCGGAGCTCGGGGCTGGGCTACTACCCGGGATAGACTCGACCGGGGTAGTGTCAGTGGACGCCTGTGTAGCTGCGCGGGCCTGGGCTACCATATTCATAAGATCATCAGCAAGTGGTGGCAGCTCTGGACGGGGCCCTCTACGTGGGGCCAACTCATTGGCCTCGTCTCTGATGAGGCCGACGTCAACGGTGCCCTGCGGGGTCTTCAACTGATCTATGTGCCATATGGGCACACCTGCGGACCTGCAAAAGGAAAAGATCATACACGGGAAGGGGTAGGTAGTAGTGACCTTGAATGCCCTCTCGTGCATGACTGCCTGGAGAAGCCATGCGAAGTCCACCTCGAATCTGGCTATCATCGCTGCAATCAACACTGCTCGATCCCAGGTGACGATGTTATCAGCAGCTGTGGGGGAAAGGCAGTGACGGATGAGCAGCCATAAGAACTTTGCGATGAACTTGAGGTTGGCCTTCTTGATGGCCCCATTCGGCTCAGTGACCCAATCGGCACCCTCTCCATCTACTGACAGGTGCAGGTCTATCCACCTCTTGGTGGTCTCTCTCAGTGCTGGCTCGCGCAAGAACTGTCCATCCATTAATATGTGCCAGCGGTAGTCAAACTCGGCAGTGATGGTGGTCCGCGTAGCATCTGCACTCTCGCCGCATAGGAACCGGCGGATAGCTGACAGGAAAATATCAACCTGCACGCCCCGGACTCGAACCTGCTCCAGTGGGGCCTGTTTAGCGGGAGCAGCCCGCCTATCGATCTGTGATTGGAGAGTCACTACGTAGGATGCGTAGAACTCTCGGACCATTTCCTTGCTGTATCGTCCCAATAGACGGGCTGTCCACTCTAAGCGATGCCTGGTGAAGAGGTTGTGGATATCCGGCATTGATGGGAGACTCCCTGTAAGTACCCGCCGCTCCAAGGTGAGTGTCCGAGTCATTACTCCTTTATCAGTCAGGAACTTGGCGTCGGAGTAAACTTGAAACTGGCTGTCGACACACCACCGGTTTGGCTGGTCAGAGGCTGGTATGGGGACCTAAGGTGGTGCGCCGGATGTAGAGTCTGAACTGTCAGCCTCATCAGACGAGGCCGACGCTGCAGCAGTGGTGGGTGCGGGAACCTCAGCAGAGCCTGAAGCCTCCTCGGACCATGATACTCCTAAGGAGCCAGACGCTCCTTCCTCATTTGTGGCTGACCCAGAGGGTGTGCCGGTCAGTGTGCGCTCCTCATCAGTTTGGGAGGCAGTGACTACGCCGGACGCCACCTTTTTGGCTGTGGCTCTGGGAGCACGTGCAGCACGGGAAGGGGCGGAAGTGCCTGGGGGCACATACTCAGGGTCCCGCTCATCATCAGAGCCGATGATCAAGCGTGCCGATGTGGCAATAGACTTTGATTGCCCGCGTGCGTAGGTTAGGTCTTGCTTGGGTGCCATAGTATATAGTACCTGCAAAGGATCACTATAAGTACGAGTAGTGGCAAACAAGACAAGCGAAACCATACGATATAAAACAGTGAAAATAATATGTAAATGTTGTATAAACAGTGACACACGACGGGCCTGGTGACGGCTCAATGTGACTATGACAGACCGTCTTGAGGTCCGTCGTGGTGTACTTGGACTCTGTATAAATAGAGAACCCTGAGAGAGGGTCTCTGACTAGCATGACGGTGTGTGCAGGGCGGACCGTCACAGTTACGACGGTCCGTTGTAGATATCCGTCGTAGGACACTTGGGGAAAAAATGGAGACCCTTAGGAGAGGGGTCTCTGACTGCTATGACGGTCATGCAGGATGGACCGCCGTGGGTACGACAGTCCGTCACGTGTGTCCGTTGAAGGACACTTGGGAAAAAAATAGAGACCCTTAGGAGAGGGGACTCTGACTGCTATGACGGTCATGCAGGACGGACCGTCGTGGGTACGATGGTCCGTCACGTGTGTCCGTTGAAGGACACTTGGAAAAAAATGAGAGACCCCTGGAAAAAGGGTCTCTGTCTAGCATGACGGTTATGCAAGACGGACCGTCGCGAGGACGACGATCCGTCACATGTGTCCAGTAGGAAAGGGGTGCTAGGGCATGTGCAACGGACCCTACGTTGATCCATCGTGGCTACGACCGTCCGTCATCGGGGTCTCGTTCTGAATGACAGAGACAGAACTGTAGATACCCTAAGAAACCCGGATGAACCCACATGGTCTTGTAGTGTTGTGGACCTATATGTGTCTATCCCAACTACCTAGGAAACTATTAATGCAACATCACCTATGTCTAGGGTTGTCAACATGGCAAATTTGATCATTTTGAGCCTAGGTTTAGACATAATCATATAAAGGAAACAATATACGACTATGATCTAAGCTAATACTAACTAATACACAAAAATACAAGATAAATGAGTATAAATTTAGAGACACATACCTTAGAAATGGAGAAAAAGCAAATGGAAAATGACTCAGTTGGCAGGGTAGACACCTACAGCAGCAGCTCCGACTAGTAGATGATAGTTGTAAGGCTTTGGAGAATTGTGGGGGTAATGATCAGTGAGGGGGAAATGTGGAAGTTGAAAAGAGAGGGGAGATGAGAGGAATAAGGAATTAATGGGGTGAAAATGAGGGGTTGGGGGGTTTAAACGGTCAGATTTTGAAAAAAGGTCCAGCCGGGTCGGGTCGGGTATAATTCATTAATCACGCGACAGTTCTCCGACGACGGTCCGTCGCAGTTGTGACGACCCATTGTAGGTTCCGTCGTGTGTGCCCTAATTTCAACGTAGCAGAAAAACGTACCTGGACGACGGATGCATACGACGGTCCGTCGCATACGCAAGGGTCCATCGATGTATCCATCAGTGGCTGCTGCGGAGTAGTTTTCTGCAGAATTTCCTGGTGATGTTCCTGCAAATTTAAAAACCCATTAGTAGAAAAATGCTATCTTTACTAAAAAAAATGACAAGAATTGGGTTGCCTCCCAACAAGCGCCTTATTTAATGTCGCGGCACGACTGGGGCCACTTGATTACTCAGACTTCATCAAGATGGTATGCCTCGATCACTTCATTCGCCGATTCAACATGCCCGAGATAGATTTTTATGCGCTGTCTATTCACCTTGAACCGCACACCCTCCTTAGTTTCCAACTCAACTGCTCCATGAGGGAATAGTTGGGTAACCGTGTAAGGACCAGTCCATTTGGACTTGAGTTTGCCTGGAAACAAGCGCAATCTGGAATTGAATAAAAGCACCAAATCCCCGACCATAAACTCTCGTTTTTCAATTTTGTTGTCATGATACTTCTTCATCTTTTCTTTGTATAGGGTTGAGCTTTCATAGGCTTTCAAGCGAAATTCATCAAGTTCATTCAACCCATTTAACCGTTGTTCTGCAGCTTCGCTCCAATCCATTTTTAACTTCCTCATAGCCCACATGGCTTTATCCTCTAACTCAACCGGAAGATGACAAGCTTTCCCATATACAAGTTGGTATGGAGACATACCTATGGGAGTCTTATATGCTGTCCGGTAGGCCCAAAGAGCATCATCAAGCCTCCTTGACCAATCCGTTCTACTAGCATTCACTGTTTTGGACAATATCTATTTGATCTCCCGATTCGATACTTCAACTTGCCCACTAGTTTGAGGGTGGTAAGGAGTGGCCACATTATGGCGAACCCCGCATTTCTCCAATAATCCCTTGAACAATCTGTTGCAGAAGTGGGAGCCCCCATCACTAATAATGGCCCTTGGGGTACCAAAACGGGAGAATATATTCTTTTTCAAGAATGCAGTGACACTCCTCCCTTCATTGTTTGCGAGGGCTATGGCTTCGACCCATTTAGATACATAATCAACTGCTACTAGAATGTACTTCATTCCATGAGAACTCACGAAAGGGCCCATAAAGTCAATACCCCAAACATCAAATAACTCAATCACAAGAATGGGGTTTAGAGGGAGCTCTTGCTTTCTTGAAATACCACCATCTCGTTGACATTTGTCACATGCTTTAGCAAACCCATGAGCATCTTGATGAAGAGTTGGCCATTAGTAACCACATTGTAATATCTTGTGAGCGGTTCGGATACTACTGTGATGTCCGCCAACAGGTGAAGAATGGCATGCCTCCAACACACTCAACATTTCACATTCTGGCACACAACGCCGAATAAGCCCGTCGGCATAACTCCTATACAAGTATGGTTCATCCCAAAAGAAATTCTTCACATCGTACATGAACTTTTTCCTTTGATGAAAGGACAAGTCTGATGGAACAATGTCACTAGCCAGATAGTTTGCAAAATCTGCGAACCATGGAATCAAGTCTTGTGAAGCAGCCAATACATGTTCATCGGGGAAAGTATCATCAATGTCAGTCTTATCCCCTAACTCTCTCATAGCTTCATCCTCTAGACGAGACAAATGATCAGCAACTTGATTTTCAGTCCCTTTTCTATCCAGCACTTCAAAGTCAAATTCTTGCAGTAGTAGTACCCAACGAATCAGCCTAGGTTTCGCATCCTTCTTCGCCATCAAATATCTCAATGCTGAATTGTCAGTATGCACTATAACTCTAGTACCTAGCAAATAAGAGCAAAATTTCTCAAAAGCAAAGACTATTGCAAGGAGTTCTTGCTCAGTCACTGTGTAGTTCTTCTGAGCTTCATTTAGGGCTTTACTAGCATAGTAAATTGGGTGAAGGATTTTGTTTCTGCTCTGTACCAATACTACACCAAGAGCCACCCCACTAGCATCGCACATTACCTCAAATGGACTGTTCCAATCCTAAGAAATAATGATAGGTGCAGACACTAACATTTCTTTTAGCTCACCGAATGCTTTAAGACAGGATTCATCAAAACAAAATTTACGTTCTCTCCAGCAATTTGCACAATGGGTGTGCAATCTTTGAAAAGTCTTTGATGAATCTCCGGTAAAAGCCTGCATGCCCAAGAAAGCTTCTCACACCTTTCACAGAGATCGGCGGGGGAAGTCTCTCTATTATCTCAACTTTAGCTCGATCAACCTCTATGCCCTTTTCTGAAATGCGATGACCCAACACAATACCCTCTTTCACCATGAAATGACACTTTTCCCAGTTTAGTACCAAATTGCAGTCTTCACATCTCTTAAGAACCTCAGATAAATTGGTCAAACACCGCCCGAATGAATCACCAACCACAAAAAAATCATCCATAAAAACTTCTATAGTATCCTCCACCATGTCAGAAAATATTGACATCATACATCTCTGAAAGGTTGCGGGTGCATTGCACAACCCAAACGGCATTCTTCTGAACGTAAAAGTCCCATATGGACAAGTGAAAGTGGTTTTCTCTTGATCTTCTGGTGCAATAGAAATCTGATTATACCCCGAATACCCATCAAGAAAACAATACCACCCTTTTCTGGCAAGTCTATCCAACATCTGATCCATGAAAGGCATAGGAAATGGTCTTTTTCAGTCCATGAGTTCAGTTTACGGTAATCCATACACACCCTCCATCCAGTAACCGGTCTCATTGGAACAAGTTCACTCTTTTCATTGGGGACCACAGTCATTCCCCCTTTCTTAAGTACACACTGAATCGGGCATACCCAACTACTATCGGCGATTGGGTAGATTACTCCGGCATCCAACCACTTGATGATTTCCTTCTTCACAACCTCTTGCATAGGAGGATTCAAGCGTCTCTGGTGCTCAATACTCGGCTTATGATCAGGCATGAGTTGTATTTTATGAGAGCAAATACCAGGAGGGATCCCAATAATGTCCGCAATGGTCCACCCAATAGCTCTTTTGAACCTTTTGAGTACCTTCACCAAAATCTGAACTTGTTGTTCATCCAGGTCTGATGCAATGATTACCGGCAAAGTGTCACCATTTCCTAAGAATTCATACCTAAGATGAGGTGGGAGAGCTTTTAATTTAACTTTTGGAGCCTCCTCTATCGATGGTTTCACGGGTGGGGACTCGCGATTTTTCATATCAAGCTCAAATTTCTTCGGTTTAAACCGAACATCACCTCAGTCAAGAGCCGCAATTAATGACTCATACTCTTCAATTCAATCGCTATCAAAGTTCATTATCACTGCCGCTAATGCTTCGACACCTAGACGTTCTTCTATATGTGTCTCAAATGTCTCACCCATGTTGTCAGATATAGCAGATGCCGATTTGAGCTCACCACTCTGCCTCATGGACCTACAATTATTAAAGGTCACTTCCTCATTGTTCAACCGAAATTTCATCTTCCCCTTTTCCATGTCTACTAAGACTCTTCCCATAGCTAGGAATGGCCTCCCAAGGATAATACGCACTTCAAAATCAACCTCACAATCAAGAATAACAAAATCAGCCGGAAAGATGAATGACTCCACTTTTACTAGCACATCATGAAGTATCCCTATGGGCCGTTTTACTGTTCGATCAGCCATCAGTAGCCGCATCGCAGTGGGCTTTGGGTCACCCAAACCCAACTTCTTGTAAATCGAGAGGGGCATGAGATTTATGCTTGCCCCCAGATCACATAATGCTTTCGCAAAATGTAATAGCCCAATTGTACAAGGAATAGTGAACGCACCCGGATCTTCTTTCTTTTGGACCAGAGATCTTGTAGCAATAGCACTACAATGCTGCATTCTATCATCATCCTCAAAAGTAACCGATCTTTTCTTTGTGACCAAATCTTTCATAAACTTGCCGTAACCGGGCATTTGTTCTAAAGCTTCTACCAAAGGGACATTGATAGAAAGTTGCTTCAACATTGTTATAAAACGCCGATATTTTCCATCCTCGGTCTTTTTCACTAATCTTTGAGGAAATGGGGGTGGTGGCCTAGGCATAGGAGTTACCTTTTTAGGCACTTCAGCATCTTTTGCAATGTTATCCTCTAAATCAGCATCAACATTTACCACTTTATCAGTATCTTTTGTCACCTTATTCTCATTAGATGGCATAGGTGGGTCAATAATTTTCTTGCCACCGCGAGTAGTAATTGCCATACAATGTCCATCATTTTTTGGATTTTGGACAGTGTTGCTAGGAAGAGTGCCCGGTTGCCGTGTGTTCACAGTTGCAGATAATTGGGCCAATTGTAACTCAAGTTGCTTAATCGATATTGCATGTGTATCAACTTTTTGCCCAATACCCGCTAAATCATTCCTCAACTCTTTATTATGCTCATCACTAGCATCGAACCTCCTCATCATTTTATGCAACATATCCTCAACTCGCGACATACTACCTCCACCATCCCTAGGAGTAGCTTCACGATTTTGAGGAGGAACATAGGGTCCATTCCTGTAGTTTCTATTACCATAGTTACCCCTGTTGAAGTTGTTGTCGCGATTGTAGTTTCCATCTCGGACATAATGACCCTCACAATTATAGTTACCATAGTTCCGACCTTGGTTCCCTTGACCTTGGCGCCAATTCTCCTGATTAGAGCCTAGGGCACTTGGTCGGAAACCCCCCATCTGTTCATGTACTGCAT
Organism: Solanum neorickii; assembly: GCA_027704865.1. Classification (NCBI taxonomy): domain Eukaryota; kingdom Viridiplantae; phylum Streptophyta; class Magnoliopsida; order Solanales; family Solanaceae; genus Solanum; species Solanum neorickii. Next base: position 36,088,163 of record JAKWJC010000367.1, read on the forward strand.
AGGAATCCTCCTCATAATAACACTCATCGTTTGGAGGTGGTGGTTTAGCCAAGTAGTTGATTGCATTAATCTTTTCTGCACCCCAGTGACATGTTTTAGTACCAACCCAAGCTCAGTTCTCATCTGAGCCATTTCTTCACGAATATCATCTGTGGCTGGGTTGTGAGTGGACTGCACTGCGAAGGTTTTTCTCCCTTTATCGGACTACCTAGTACTCCAAGCTTTGTTGTTACGGGAGATTTTCTCTAATTTCTCAGTAATCTCAGCATAAGGGCATTCTCCATAAGATCCACCTGCTATAGTGTCCAACACCGCTTTATTGTTATCATCTTGTCCCCGATAGAAGTAATCCTTTAGTGACTCATCATCAATACGGTGATTTGGAACACTTCTCAAGAATGAGGTGAATCTATCCCAAGAACTACTAACTGACACTCCTGGTAGTGCCATAAAGTTATTCACACTGTCCTTGTGGTTTAATTTCTTGGAGACCGGATAGTAGCGTGCTAAGAAGACATCCCGTAGTTGGTTCCAAGTGAAGATGGAGTTGTATGGGAGCTCAGTAAACCACATAACAGCCTCTCCCATCAGTGAGAGAGGAAACACTCTGAGACCTATTACATCTAGATCCAAATCAGGCCTCCCCACACAACTTTTACACACTGCCCTTACCTTAGCTATATGGGCATGTGGATCCTCAGAAGGTAGCCCTGAAAACAAACCTCTGGCAGTGAGCATTTGCATCAGGCTACTAGTCACCACAAAAGTGTGGCCTGTGGGTAGAGGGGGCAAGACAAGTGGCCCATCCGAGTCTGCTATGTTATCATACCCTCTGTAGTATGCTTGGGGCCGTGGAACGCAATTTTGTCCCCTCTGTTGATGTTCACCCAGAGCGTCGGGTAACATCTGACCATAAACATCCACTGGATCTGGGATGTTCTGGTTTGGATCCTCATCATTTATTCCCAAGTTTCGATTCATGTTGCGCAGTGTACGCTCTAGCTCGTGATCGTAGGGAAACAAGGGTTCTCTTCCTCTCTGTGTATTTGGCATACAAGGAGGATAGTTCTGAAAGGAAATCAAAAACAATAAAACAAAGTAAAATAAAGAAAATATCAACTAAACTTTAGTAATAAGTTCAAGTTAATCTAAAATCTAAATTCCCCAGCATTGGCGCCAAAATTTGATACGCTCAAACTTACTTCTCAAATGAGAAGTAAAGCGGTTGCGTCAAGTAAATAACCCAACTAGTGAGGTTGGGATCGTTCCCACGAGGAAAATAGTCTAGACTTAACTTCGACTTGTTATTACTATTGTTCAGTTGATGACTTCCTTAGAAAGTAAAAACATAAAAAGGGGGGTTTGTATTTCCTAATGGGTAAAAATAACTAACAAAATTGAAAGAGACACTTAACAGTTTTGAAAGTTGAATTATAATCAATTAATCAAAGTAACTAGGGTTTACGTGTTCCCCACATGTTCATAACTTTATAATTCTAACTATAACAATTCTTTCCTAGTATCTTGCATGCAAAGTGATAAGTTATGTATTTCTAAATCCTTGGTCCGGCATCTAGAAAATCTCACTCCGCACCTTTGCCCGGCTATGTGTGTTGCTTTCCTAACCCTTATCTCTACCTCATATTAAGCATCATATTCGATATTTGACTAAGTTATTACCTCGTACCAATCAATACTAGTCTATTAGATAGTATACACTAAATCTATGTTAATAATTCTTTTCCTATTATCTACCTCCTTGGTCCGGCAAGTACCATTAAGGCGAGTTCTAACGTTGATCATTCCTTAAAAAGACTTCTAATCGAAAGAATTATTAATACATGCAAGCCACTATTCTAGAATTGTTATTTTAGCTAGGGTTTATCTCATTATTTGCCTATGGTTCCCACAACCCTAGTTATGGAGTTTAGTTACTCATAGCCATAAACACAATATTCAAATATATTAAATAAGAATTCATGCACTTACTTCAATGAGAAAGAATAAAGTCCGAAAATTTGCTTGATTAATCACCAAAAATCACTTGTAAGAATCTCCAAAAATCAAACACTAATACACAAAGTCTAATAATATGATGTCTAATCTAGCAGAGTCTAACCTCAAAATGAGGTTTTTCGAACTATTTATAAAAAAAATCAAAACCTAATTAAACAAGGATTCTAATTGCTGGAAATCAGCCAAAACGCGGCTGGGTCGACGGACCACGCGACTGACCGTCGTGGTCACGACAGACCGTCATGGACTCCGTCGTCCCATACGTAGCAATTTCTTCTGCTGCTCTCTTCATTCCCCTCAACGGCAAGTATGACGGACCGTCATTGGCACAACGGTCTGTCGAGGGTCATCGTTTCAAAATACTTCAACTCTTGGAATCTGGGTACTGGGATCACTTCTCTGATCTTCACGACGAACCTGCAGGACGGACCGTCATAGCCATTACGGACCGTCACAAGCTTCGTAATCCCACACTTGGTCAGACTTCCCCATCTTCCTTCAGCAGCTGCACTACGCTGCCACCTACAGACCGTCACAGGCACGACGGACCGTAATAAGCTCCGTAGGTGGTCTCTTCTGCATTTTTTCGCTCAAAATCTCCGCATTTAGCTTTGGACAGATTTCCTACAAAACAAAGAGAAACTTATATCAAAATTAGCACAAAAAGGCTTTCGGACACACTAAACTTAAGGAAAAAGTATTAATTATACCGTGAAACCACGGTATATCAGTAAGGGTGTAATTTTATAAGGTTGCATTATATTGCTTGCTCGCATAGTAGTTGGAGTGAAACACCATGTCTTTTTTCTGCCCAAGTACTGCCCCAACTACTATATCATTAGCATTACACATGATCTCAAATGGAAGATCCCAATTTGGAGATATCAGAATATATGTTTCAATCAACTTCTTTTTCAACATCGCAAATTCCTGCAAACATTTCTCATCAAACACAAACTTTATCTCTATCCCTAACAGGCTGCACATAGGTCTTGCAGTTTTAGAGATATCCTTGATGAACCTCCTGTAGAACCCAGCATGTCCAAGGAAGCTTCGCACTCCCTTCACAGCGATGGGTGGTGGAAACTGCTCTATCTTTTCCACCTTATGTTTGTCCACATCTACCCCACTTTTGGAGATTTTGTGCCCCAACACAATTCCCTCTCTGACAAGAAAGTGAAACTTCTCACAGTTTAACACCAGATTGGTCTCTTCAAATCTTCCATGAATACTTCAACAAAGTAGTCCACTATATCATGAAAGATTTCCATCATACCTATCTGAAATGTGGTTTGGGCATTGCACAAGCGGATTGGCCTGCATTTGAAGGCATATGTACCATACGGGCAAGTAAGGTAGTATTGATCCTATGGTGCAAACATGAATTACACCCTAAATAACCATCATGGAAATAATAATACTCTTCACCAGTCAACGTGTCTAGCATTTGATCAATGAAAGGTACAGGATAATGGTCTTTCCTTATGGTATCATTCAACTTCCTGTATTCCATGCAGGTCATCCACCTAGTCACTATTCTTTTAGGGATTAACTCATTTTTCTCATTGGTCACAACTGTCATTCCACCCTTCTTGGGTACACAGTGTAATGGTCTTACCTATTTACTATCAGATATATGGTACACGATCCCTGCATCCAGCTACTTGATGACCTCTTTTCGCACCACAACCTTCATCAATTGATTTAATCTTTGCTGATTTGTGCACTTTCTTTGTACCCTTCCTCCATGTATATTTTATGCATGCACAACACGTGACTAATACCATGGATATCAGACATTTGCAATCCCCAAAGATACTTTCCTATTTTTCAAGATTATCAATGTAGCTTCCACCTATTCATCAGATAATGATGCAGACAAAATAACTGATAAAGTTTGATCTTCACCCAAGAATGCATACTTGAGGTGAACTAGAAATGTTTTCAACTCCATCTTGGATTTTTTTCAATTGATGGCTTGGGTGGAGGACCCAAAACCCTATTTTAATGCTTCCATCGATTCCAGATGAACCTACAAATTTCATATCAAAGAATCGCATGAGTTTTTGTGCTTTAGCATCCACATATATATCATCACCCACTAGCACTTGCTCCAAAGGATCTTTAGATGCAATGTATTGAGATTTTTCCTCAAGATGTATCACTGTTATGGCAGACAACTCCTCATGCATAGCTCGAATTTTCAAAGTTTTGTATACATCAATCACCTCCACCTTATCATGCGCCTTCATAGTGAGTTCCCCCAATTGCTACACCTATCATTGCCCTACCAGTCTGTAAGAGCCCCAAAATGAGTTAGGGTGTCTAGAGCCTAGCATTCCCATCATAAGGGTATAAGGTCCTAAAATGGTTTATAATATGGTGTTGATGGAGTGTGTAATGTAATAGGTTACGTGGAAGTCGAACATGAAGGGATGACCAAGACGTTTGACGACTAGTCGCCAAAGGGGCCTTAGATGCTTTTATGTGTTTTTGAATGTGTCATGAGCTTATGAAGTCTTAAAATGAGTTATAATTATATTTATAAGCATTATATTGAGTTTCATGAAGTTTAGATGTCAAACGTCCAAAAATGTCAAAGACGTTTGAAAAATAGCCCTTGAGACATGCATGTGTGTGTCTTGATGGTGACTAGAATGTTTGGACGTGTTGCGTGTAATTGCTTTGGGTGAAACTATGTGGAAGGTCCTTGACTTGTTAATTTTCATATTAACATTGTAAATGCTCGGGTACGATTTCCCAAGGGCCCCGCAAATGGGCCCACAAGAAAGACCAAAAAGTTGTCAAGACACTTCCTTGGAAGTGTCAGTTGACGAGCTCAAATGACGCCCATTGGTGGACTGGCGCCCCGTCAATGGGGAGGCGTCGATGGGCACATATACTGGTGAAGTATTGGCCACATGACAGCCTCAGACCCAAACGATGGAAGGCACAGAAGGGTCTATCGATGGACCAACGCCCCATCGTTGGGTCTGTTGATGCAGAAAACGTGAATTGAAGGGATTAAAAACGTGATCAACCCATTCCCAATCCAATTCATTCAAAATAGACTTTCTCTCCAAACCCAATTTTCTCTAGAAACCTCCATTGAAGGTAAAGCTCAAGAACAGCTTGGATCTTGGATTTCAATGGATTATTCATCAAGGTTTAGAGGTTTTCCTCTGTATAAAGTTATGGTGATCCTTCATCTCTAGTTATCCTTCCTTCTAGAGAGTTAATCTCAAAGTTTTCAAAGAGATTTCATGATCAAACTTCTCCTTCTTCAATCTAGCCATCGGTTCTTTCTAAAAAAAATTTCAAAGGATTAATCATGATGAATTGATGATAATGTATTGGTTTTAATGTTAAATTCAATCCAATTGCATTATGAACCCATGTCCCTTCCCAAACTCAATTTATCCCTTGCATGGGCATTGTAATTGTGGCTTGTTATTGGTTGAATTGTGATTCTATTATGTTTAATTGCTTATGTCTACTATTATTTACGTGAAGATGAAGGATCCATGTGGATCAATGTATGATGATTTGAACATGACTAGCTTAGATCTCCATGTGTTCACCGTAACATTGATCTTATAGTGTCTAAAATTGGAATTCGATTATGTTAGGATGCTTGTAGCTACTGCCTTAGGTTAATATCATGATTGAATTATGGATATGAATCTCGTTTGATAAAAGTAAAGAAGGATTGGCACGAATTGATCTAGGTTCTTCTAGTCTATCAATTGATAATACTATGTATGTGATCTGATCTCGATTTTAGGTTAGATGAAGCATGATTCCTTTTGAGTAATGATCTTCTTAGCTACTGCCTAAAATGTACATTATTGTTAAAATATAATTTATGATCAAGGCTTTAGTGCCTATGTTGGTATCTTGAATTTGTAGGGATTTAAGCATGATTTTGTTATGTTAAATATATATTTATATACTGCCCTAGATTGATACTATTGATGAAATATGATATATGATCCATTCAAGTGAAATTGGTTAATGGTCTATGTCCTTCTACCTTCCAGTATGTTAGTGATGTGTTGTACTAGTTTGTAGCATGGCCTTGTAGTAGCTTATGCATGACTTCATATATTATTATTGTACTTTAGCACTGCCTTATACTTAAATTGTTGATGAAATAGTAGTAATGGTTAGTGATGACCAAAGGCTAAAGGATTGGTAAGAACTGCTCTACTCTTTTACCTCTCTACTTCTTTATAGTACTGTTGATGAAGCCTTGTATTGGATTTTGTGGTATGGTACACTTATGTTGGCGGTATTTACTTTATTTCATTATATATATATATATATATATATATGTTTCAAACATGGCCTTGAAGGCAAATTGATGAATATATGAATGTGTAATATGATGATCACCTAATGTTGAACTTGTGCCTAGTCTTCTACTCTAGTTGTGAATCTAGGTTATGTTACTATTGTTATGAGCATCATAATGATTTTTTTAGGGTTATGTGTAGGGAATGCCATTAATGAAATATTAAGGTATGATGATCCCTACCTATGTACCCCTATGTGAATGCATGAACAGCAAAAGTTAGGAGTCTTAAGTGTAATATGAAGTTGGCTTGAATCCTATGATATTATGTGTTGTGTGGTCTAAGTTTGGTTGTGGATTGTGGTCCGAAGAGGTTGGCTTCCTCAATGTGTTGTTTATAGTCATTATGTGATCATAACCCTCACTCTACATGCATGCTTACAAGTAGTATAGAATCATAGTGTCTAATGAAAGGTTGTTATCATATTTATTAGTGTCTACTACTATGCATGTTAAAATTATGTCTATGAAAGTATGTTATGTGATTCCTTAACTAGGATGACTTGATAGATGTACTAGTATGGGCAAGGGTATGGGACCTTGTCTATGCATTGCACATGTGTACCTTGGAAGATACCTTGTCTATGCATTGCTTATATGTACTTTGGAAGATTAGTTCCTAGGTTTGGTCTTTTATGTTCATGGATATGAACGCATGAGTATGTTATGAACATGTCTTATATGGTATGATGTGAAGTATGTGGTATGATGAAGTATGATTATACCTAGTGTTTAATTGTTTTTATATGGAAGCATGGCTCATATAGTTACACTTGTACACTTATGCATTGAAAGATGAAGTATGAACATGTGTGCTTTTAAAATTTTATGTGAAAGGATTGCTCACATAAATGTATACACACACATGTAATGATATAGTCAATAGAAGGGCACTTGAATCGTGTTCTCAAGGGTACCCTAAACTAGATAGTGCTAAGGATATATGCTAAGTCCATGTGAAAGGGTTTCTCACATGATTTAGCTTGATGAACTCTCATCTATGACCTATGAGATAAGAATATAGGGAGTCAATCTCCTAAAGCCTAATTTTATAAAGTAATATTAATGAAGACTTTTAATATAGGGAACTTAGCTTAGCACCAAGTGAACTTGAATATAAGTGGTGTCCCTTCACAATGTGGGAAGGAAGGTCTAATATAAATCTCATGAGGTGGATAACCATAATGCCTCAAGAGGCATAAATAGGGTTTCCATTAGTGAATAACCATAATGCCCCATATTGGCATAAAGAGGGTTTTCACATGTACCTCCAAGTTCCAGAACTATGCTTGCCACATAGGATCTAGCCACTTAGTATGCTAGCATGTGTTAATGTTCTACCTTCGCTAGGTAAGAACACCTCCCTTTTGTGTAAGGCTCTATATCACCAAATTCCATGTTTAGCACCCATGGTCTAGTGTTGGTTAAGGCTTAGTTTCCCTAAAGTAAAATGGACAATTGAATTAAAGTAAGGACTCTAACTAGGATGACCTATGGGCAGTTGATTAGTGTAGGTGGGGGTACGGTACTTCACCTATGCATTGCACAAGTGACTCTTGAGGGAAGTCCTAGGAAAGTGTTCTAATACATGTGTCTATGTATTGTAGTAATTGTCTACTTGTTGTGATTAAGTGAATGGTATGAGTCGTAATAGATTTAGGTGATATGGTCTTGTCCTTATATGCACTGTTTCTCTTAATGACTATATGATGAAGGTTTTGTTGACTTGGATGAAGTTGTCTTCACTTACTTGTTGATGTATGAATTGGATGTTAAGGCTTGTGGTCTCATGATAGGTCTACTAAGTATGTGTGAGGTTATGGGGATTCACAAGTACATTGCACTAGTAGATTTAGATTGGGATTATGAGTATGGTTTCATAAGGTCCTATGTGAAACAAAATAAGTATATATACATAATGACAAGAGCTTACTATAATGCGCTTATGTCTTGGCCTAAGTGTGTCTTTTATGTATTACTTCTATGATGGTATGTGTTGACTTATGTATGTTGTATGTATGGTTTTCCTTGTGACCTTAAGGTTATGCATTGCACCAAGTATCGCTAGAGGGTTACTTGGGAGGTTAAAGAGTTAAAATAAAAACATCAAAGTAAATGGAAAGTAGTTCATTGTAAAATGAAAGGAGCCCACTGTAAATTGACCTCAAATATAGCTTAAATTCTATATGTGATTTTATGTGATTTTTGGCTTTTGAATATGTCTATATGAAGTACGTGAATGATATAAATGATATTATATAATGGTTTTATGAAGTTTTCACAAAAAGGCATGAAGTATAATTTCAAGAAAATGTCCCTTTTAATGCATGTTTTTGCATGGTTGTCATACATAGTGCATTCTTGTACTAACTCCATTCTTCTCTACTTTTTAGACAAAGTGTAGGTTATGGATGTTAAGATGATGGTCTCTATGTTGAGGAGCTTGATATGTGATTCCCAAGCTCAAGGAAAGGAATCCTTAAGTCCAAGGATGTTCTAACGTCTAGTTTACTATAAAGTTATGAATAAGTTTACTTATGTATTATGTTGTAAGGTCTGTGTCCCTAAAGTACTCTTATGATGTTAAGTATAGTATGGCAAAAAGAGACTAGAGTCTTTAAATATGTATGATGATATTCTCTTTATATGAAGTAATGTTCTAGCATAATATGTGCTAAGAAAGTTTTAAATTTTTCGCTAACTTTACCTATGACAATGTGATGAATGATACCTATGGGCTTGTATAAGACCTCCGAGAGGTTAAGTACACCATGTTACTTCTAGGGGGTGCTCCCCGGATGTGACACAGTCTCTATGAACGGTCTTCCTAAGATTAAAGAAACCTCAGGATCGGGCTAAAAATTTATCATAACAATAGCTATCAGGAAAATCAATGATCCCACTTGAACTAACACATCCTCCACAAAACCCTCAAGCCTAGCTACAGATCTATCAGCCAAATGAAAGATAATGGTAATAGGTTTAGGAATATCCAACCCTGCCATTTTATATAAGTAAGTTTGCATCAAATTTATACTAGATCCTAGACCACACAACCCATGCACATGAATGTTCTTCACTATAGTGATCCACACAGTAAAGCTACTTGAATCTTCCAATTTAGTGGGCAGGTTGTTCTGTATTTTGGAACTACACTCTTTAGTAAGTGTTACAGTTTCATACTCTATCAGCCTCCTTTTGTTGGCTACGATTTCCTCCACATACTTCACAAACATGGGTATTCCCTACAAAACATCTACCGGCGGCAAGTTAATGTATCAATCAACTTTCCTATATAGAGTCTTTCTTAATACTTCCCTAGGTAATAGAAGAAGTGACCATTTATATGTCCCTTTCACACCTTAACTAGACAACCCTCAAACTACTCTAGGTAAGTATTTATTCATTTACAAGTTTTCCAACTTAAGTCATTATCTTCATTAGTTCACTTAAGAGACATTCATTACATAAGGAAATTCAAGTAATGGTCTTGGAAATGACCTAGGGACTCACTCACTAACATCTTCAAAGCCTACTTTGCAATGTCTAGATATCTTCCAATACCACCACCCAAACTTCACAGAACATCTCCAAAACTAGTGGGTATCCCATATTATGAGAATATGCAATAACTAACATAGATGGTAGCTAGGCATGGAATCCGGAGTCCTAACCTAATCAGATCGAGGGTGTTCTACTTGTCAATGGTAGAACTTGGACACATCCCATGTAGGCACAAGGTTAAGGAATATGAAGGGCTTATTTGTACTCTATCCCCATACTTAACTAGAGCTACTCCCCAAACCATATTCACTCGGTGCTAGCCTTTGTTCTCATACAGTAATTTACATAAAAGAGTACATGAAAAGGTTTCATATCTAGTTCGTAAAACCTAATCACATTCACCTTACAAAAGAGGTCCCGTAAAGATGATTTCATGTCGTTCCATACAATCAATCCCTAAGTCCATCATTCACACAAGAAGGATACCATTACGACTATTGACTTCAAGGATATCATAACCTTACAACTAGGTTGAAGGCTCCACATAAAGGACTCTCTTAGCAACATTCAAGGTCACATGTCATTCATACATACAATACTAAGAGGCTTTATCATCCTAAGTCAAGAATTCATATTCTCATTATACATGTATCAAGTAAGGAACACAAGTCTATCAAAACAAGACACAACATACTTAACATATAACATATCATTCTAGAAGCACATAGGCATAACCAACATCATATTTAGGTCACCCTATCCTCTACTATAATATCATAATATAACTATCATAAGACTCACATAGTCAATTAGGAAGAATCATACATCAACTCTAAGACTACACGCATAAGGACATAGTCTTAGTCTAACATTATCACCTAATGTCAATAGAAGAAACACATATTTTTACATTACTCACAGCTACAAAGATATGATCATACTTCACATAAATCAACTACACATATCTTTATAATATATCAAGTAATGCCGACAAGACCATGATCATTATAATACATAAAGAAACGCCGACGATGCCACATAATTTACAAGTAAAGAACATAGCACCGCCACCATAAGTGGACCATACCAATCACCACATAATTCAAAACCTAATTTACATAATATAAATAAAAATAGGGCAGCGTACCACCAATCCATTCTCACCACTTCAATCCATAGCTAAATCATCCAATACAATACCAAAAGGCCCTTACCCATGGCCATGATCATCAATTCAATACAAAAACTCATAATACTCAATGAATTTAAATCAATTCAATATAAATTTATCAATCTAAGATAGACTATACATTAATCCAATACAATTCTTACATCATTGAATAGCCAAAAGAAAACTACACTAGAATTCATGAGTATTAAGACATGATCATAACACCCATAATATAGCCAATTTGAAGATTTAAGGTTTTGCATGGGTTCATGAAGATTCTAAGTTAAAATCATATAATTAACAATAATTCAATCAATGTTTAATGATTCAAAACCTTTAATGTAAGAACTCGTGGCTACATCACAAGTTAGAAATCTATCTTTTGAGAAAGTCTTTGAAAATAACTTTGAAGATTGTCTCCTTGAAGAAAAGAGTTCAAAGGATGAAAACAATACCTTAAATGATGTTAATCCACGAAAATTGGTAGAATTTTATGGAGAAATTAACCTTCAAGCTTCAATCTCCCTTGAAGCTTCAATGGAGTTCTAGAGAGCTCTTTAGAGGTTTTGGGTTTTGATTATAGAATATTGATTTCATCTAGGTGTTTAGGACTTATAAAAGCACTTAAAATGCCTAAGATACCCATATGAAACCGCCCAAACATTTATTTGGACGCTGGGTAAATTTACCAATTCACTCTTGTATTTAATAGTAAGCTGCAAAGTAGCATGCACCATCAATGCCTGGCCAATTGACGGACCGTCTCCCAACCAAAGGACCGTACTGTTGGTCCGTCGTTTGGGTTAGAGACTGGTCCTTGTAAATACATTCTCCCACGCCTATGTCCTGAGCAACGCCCTCCACCTACTGAGTGTCAATCAGCCTATAGCGCGTCGATTGCCTTCGTAGGTGCGACTGCCTTAGGCAGTTTTGGCCACCAAGATGGGTCCGTTCTCAAGGACCCTTGGTTGGTTCTTGGGGATGTTTTCCCGTGCGTTCCCAACCCAAATATGGTTTTATACGATTTTAGGACCTCTCATATCAATTTCATTGAAAACGAACACATAAAACACGACAAAACATACTAAGACACACAAGGTCACATCAAGATAAACCTTTTGAACGTCATGGACGTTCTTGCACGTTTGACCTCCAAATTTCATGAAACATTAACCACTTCATCCTTACCTTTATAAACCATTTTAAGACCTTAGGCCATCATGACAAATATGTTAGTCTCTAGTTTCACCTAAGTCGCTTTAGAGGTATTAGAGTACACCACTGTGTGTACCTACCACGTTTACCTATTTCGGATTCGGGTCAGCATTTCCAGGTATCCCTCTTTGTGGCCGTGATTTTTAGTCACTAGAAAATTGCCTGAATTTCTTCTCCAGATTTTGTGTACCCAACTGATTATTTCTTACATCATCCGCTAACTAGGCTTGGTCAGCCATGATCTTTTTCATCATCTACTCCACGCTCATGTTTCCATAATGTTGTTAAGGTTGCTCCCTTTGGGCCTATGGTTTGTACCTTTGTGCCTTTCCTTGGAGCGTATATTAATTCTGACCTTGACCTTGATATTTTATTTCCACCCCAAGAAAATTTTGGGCGGTTGCCCCAACTTGGGTTATATGAATTGCCATAGTATTGTTGGGCTCTTCCTTGCTGGTATTACCTATAAAATTTACAGAGTCCGGGTTTGACCCACATACCTATGCACTGTGATCGCTACCTAAGGTGATCTCACACAAAGTTTGTGGTTGTTGAACTACATTTACCTATGCAGGTTATTATCCCAATGCTAGATTGTTGGAGTAGTTACTCATCATGTTTTGCATAGCACCAATTTGTCAGTAAAAGAATCTACCTCTAGCATAACTACAGTTTCTGTATCACAAGTCCATTCCTCCTTCATTTCATTCAAGATTTCCTTGAGAAATCCTGTTTAGCAAGGTGAATAGTTTCGCATATGTCTTTTCAAGTGACTGACCACCTACAGCTAAATCAAGTAGAATCTTGGTGTTAGGCTCTAATCCTTCAATGAAGGTATGGACTAACACCTCGTTAGACTGATGATGAGGGAACCTCATTAACATCAACTAAAACTTGTTCAAACCTTGGTAGAAGTTTTCTCCACCTTTCTTTCTAAAACTCAAAATATCACTCCTTAATTTAGTTTTTTTCCATATTGAAAAAATCTGATGAGGAATTTCTGCACTAAATCACCTAGGTGGTAATTGAATTTGCGACATCTGAGTTTGATCGTTCTTTTTCTTCCCCAAGCAGAGAGAATAGGAATAAAGTGAGCCTCACGTAGTCCTTGTTCACACCATTTAGAGTGTAAGTATCAATGATCTCGTGGAAATTCTGAATGTGAGCTGTTAGATCCTGTTGCGGCAGAGCAGTTAACTGCCTATTTGAGTGAAGTATTTGCAGCATAATCTACTTCAATAAAACCTTCCACCAACATCAGGTTTATGAATAGATTGAGGTCACATTGGTAGGCCTTAGGATTGCCAAGTCTCTTACTTTCAAGGCAGCTATTTTTTGAGGTTCTTCCTCCTCCACTTTTGTTACTGGAGATACTGTATTACTGATAACAAGAGGAACCAGATATGTAAATCTTCTCAGCCTTCTACGTAAGGGTACGAATCTTTCCGATTCCGATGGAGGCGTTACTAAGTGTACGAATCTTTCCGATTTCGATGGAGTCAAATTTGGATTTAACCTGCAACAATGGAATGCTAAGATCAAGTTGTCAACACTTGCTTATTAACTTCAAATATCAGAAAAAATCAAATAATTTATAATTCTAAAGTTCTCGCAGTGCCGCCAAAAACTTGAGGGCGGATAAATCGCACACACAAGTGCACGTTGTCATACAAGTAATAAAGTGGATCTTTTTAAGAGAAGAATATCGTACCCACGTGGACTTACGCTTAGAAACACATAATTACACTAACTTTTAATTAAATACAAGCATATTTCAAGATTTCAAAAGTGATATATTTTCTACCTCTACGATTGTAGTAAAATGTGATGAACACGATTCAATTTCAAGGGTTTAAAACTATGACTTGGGAAAGGTCCACAACTGTAACCTTTTTCAGGAATCATTCAATCAATATCATTTATATGAGTAGTTATAAACTATCAAATCAATGAATCATAGAGTTATATGTATAATCATGGATAACACCCTAACTACATCGTTGAGCGGGGATAGGATGGATTAAGTATCGAGTATTAACATATCTTCTTGTATGATGACCCAATAAAGGTTCCTAGATATATCCTTATCCTAGATGCTAATCTACCATAGATGTTTAGAGTTAAACAAGCTCCTTAGTTCCACGTTCTATCCTCATATTCATTTCCCAAGTTCAATTTGCACAATGAATTTATTTCTATGCTGATCAATCATGAAATACAGAAAATAAGAACATCAGAAAGATTCAAATGATAATTGACATTAACCCAAAATCAAAATCAATATATTACAATCAGCATGTAGCCATAACCCCATAACTAGGGTATTTAGCTACTCAAAATCCAAAAACTAATCCAACATCGCTTGTAAATCATTCAGATATTGAAAGGAAAAGAGTCTAAGAAATAACCCTAGAACTGCTAAAAAACGTACTCCCAAGTCGTTCTTAAAAAAAAACACCCGAACTAAATATAAGGATAAAATTAATGACCTATTTATACTAAAAGTCGAAACGGCCAAATCAAGTACTCAGGTGTGTGGTGGAGGCGGCTTCAACATTTTCTTTCAGTCGTCTTGTCCTTTTTTGTGATGTGGCCATAGCACGGAGCATCTGCCTTGCCTTGAATATTCGCGACCAAGGTTTCACTCCCTCTCCGCGATGCGAAGAGTCTACGGAGTGTTCTATCTACAATTTATTCTTGCATCCCAAATTATACTTAAACCATGTGATGCGGAGAGCAACTCAAGTGCCTTGGTGCATTTTCTTCAGCTTCCTCCTTGCCCTCTTTTTGCCTTAAATATTTTGAGTTTCTCCTTAGTCAATTTTTTGTGCTTTTTCTCCAATTAAAGCTACCTACATGACTAATCATCTTGGTTAATGTATAAACAAACAAACGACTCATTAAGACTATAAACACGTACACATTGACTTTAAACTAGGCGTAAATGACGGCATAATAAGTACTTTAGGCATATAAATATGTCCAAAGATCACTTACTACTAAAAAGGTTATTTATTTTAGATGTTTACATTGGTGACACAAGATTTTATGAATTTTTAATATATTTCACACTTGATATATGTGTTTATGAATGTTTGATATAAGACTTATTACTTTATTAAAATAAAATTCTGCTTTATTATTAAATATTGTTGTTGGGTGAATGATTAACTTATATACTGGTGGGTCAGAAATAAAAATTTATAATTTATTTTCTTATATTGTTAGATAAAAATAAGTTTCAATAGACAAGTAATTACTTCTCAATGGCATGTAGTTCCACCATCATTAACTACTACTATCATTTTGACTACAGTAATTACAATCTTCATTTAGTTTTAAATTCTTTAACCCATCCTACCACTTCACATTAATTGAAATAGATGAAGTAATTTTCAGTTAAATTTTGTAACTTTTAGAAGTTAATGACTAATGTTGTATTATCTATATCTTTTCTTATACGAGTTTAGTTACAAGCCAGATAAGAATAAAATTATGGCACATTTAAACTAGCACATTCCATAATATAGCACTTTTGCCTTGTGAAAAGTATTTGATGCAAAGATCTAATGAAGGGTTCAAGGATCGTAAAAAATGGTCCACGGTCAGTGAACCTAAGCCATGTAAAAATTATTCTAAGGCAACGGTTCGCGGAAAGGTTCACGGACAGTGGAATGGTCCACGGACGGGTGACTAAGAAAAGTAATACTCGTTAGTTAATTTTCCAAGGTTATATCGGTCTTGTTCTACGCATATAATACCTAAACTAGGTCTAATCATATTCCTAGACCCTATATAAGTCTTTTAATCCCAAAATTTAACCATTCCTAATCACTTTTTAAATTTCCCCAAATCCCTCCAAAATTTTTCCCCGAAATTTCTCTATCTAAAAGCTTGAAGAAATAGAAGACTAGGATTTCAAGATCACGTCTCCACGTTCACCATTAAATATGGGCTTTGAACTATAAGGTTTATAAGGCTTCATAAATGGAGCCCTTTCCTCCATCGAGTTCCTAAATTCTCCAATTTACAAAGTTAGAAATCCCCATTTGACCCATGATTTTCTGAACTTGTATACATGAATAGATCATATCTCAAAACTCACCTTAAAATCATGAGAACATATAAATTCATGCAAAAATAATCAAACCAACCAAAATTTAAAACAATGCATGACATAGATGAAAAATTCTAACTCGATTGGGAATTTTTAACTCTAAAAAAATTGAAAATGTAGGAACTCCATGGAGGAAAGGGATCCATGGATGAAGACTATCATACCTCATAGTTCAAATCCCACAATTAATGGTGAATTTTCAGACTTGATCTTGAAATCCTAGCCTTTTCCTTGATGCTTTTAGAGAGAGAATAATATTGGGGAAGAACTTGGAAGGTTTTGGGAAAATTTAAAAAGTGATTTCTAATGGTTCATTTTAGGTTTAGGAGACTTATATAGGTCTTCGATTAGGCTTTAAATCAACCTAGTTTAGGTGTGGTATATTGTGTTTTTATGTAATAGTCCACTCAGTTGGAAGTCAAAGACACAAGAAAGTATCTTTATCTTTAGCAAAGGCATAGTATAGCTCCCTAAGAAAGGTTGCAGGTGAATTAGTTTGGCTTGAAAGATTTCTTGAAGAACTCATTGCGCCCTTACTAACTCCCATTGATATATATAGTCAATCAGCTCTCCACATTGCTCGAAATCATGTATTCCATGAAAGGATCAATCATATCGAAGTTGATTGTCATTATGTGAAAAATTTACTACAAGCAGGCCTTATTTCAATACATCACATAGGATCCAACGATCCACTTCTCTCCTTGTATAAATACGCGTAAATTTGCAACGAAATAGGTCGGATTGATATTTCTAATTTTATTGTTCTTCTTCACTTGCATCCTTATGGTTTGTGTATAAGAGAGTCATTTCGAGCCTCTGTGCATTGGTGTTGACATATGAGTAATCCTCCCTATATCCAAGCCTCCTCCATGGGGCCAATGCATTAATCATGTACATACGACCATAATGAAAATGTTGTGGCTTTTCCAGGAAGGATTTGTAAACCTTTTTTCAAAACTTTGTGCCATTTGTTTTGTTGCCGAAGTATTTTTCAGCTATACACTCAAGTGTAGGGTGCATCGATAGGTTTTAAAACTTCTCAGGAGATCCAAGGATGGATAACTTTAGGATATTAAAAGTTTCTGATTCTACTTTCAATAATGATGATACTGATTTCCAATATTTTGTCCAAATGATTGTTGATCAAAAATTATAATATAATAGTACCCTGGCATTCTTCTTTTTATAAAAATGATGTATTGACTTTATAAGATAAATACAAACCTTTACTCCATGTATCCCAATTAAGTGAAGGTGTTTGACCAAGCATAGTGTTTAAGAGAAAAAAGAAAGACTTTTGAATTTGTAGTCTAAACTAAGTCATAGAAAGTAATGCGGTTCTAATTCATCTCATTAAGATTTAAATGAGAAGTTTGAAGTTAAGTTGTTACTCACTCTAGTCCATATTAAGTGAATTGTTGGGGTTTGACATGCCCCTTCAGAAAAATATTGGCAAAATGGTCTGGTGGACCCTTATAGTTGACTCGAATTGTAAATTTGACCCTTCTACTCTCCAAAGTTTTAACTAGACACTTCAACTCAAAAAATAGAAATTTTAAACCCTTATGTCAGCCGGTGTTCCTCACTCAATCTTATATGAATGACACATCATATCCACATCATATCTATCTCATTGATTTATGCTATTTTTATATATTTATTTTGTTAAACAAATAATTACTTTTAATAAATATTTATCACTTTGTTCTCAAGAACCCTAACCCAAAAGAAAGTCTATTGACATTTTGCAGCCCCATCTGAGCTTACAATTTGATCAAAACTGATATTAACATCAACAGAAGAAAGCACTCAAACAATACTACTCCTAATACTAAACTTGACACCAAAAAGATCTTGAAGTTGAAAGAAAAATAAAGAAATATGAAATTTTCAAAGTTGTATGTACAATTTAAAAGAGCGATGAAAGTTTATTTTTTAGAAGTTTTACTTCTAAAGAGATTAAAAAAAAGTAGTTGGAGTAAAATTCCTTCTTCAATTTCGATTTGAGGTTTCAATTTGGAGAAGGTTTTTTTCTTTTGTTTACAATTTTTTTGTTTTGGATTTTTGATAAATGCATAATTTTCATTTGAAAGGTGAGGGAAAGTAAGTTTGCAAGAAAAACTAATCGATAATAAAGATGATAGGGATATAGCAAGTGAGAGATCTACTATTTTCAATAAAGTTGGGTGGTTTGGTTTGAAAAAGAAAGGGATTTCTTTTTCTTTTTTTTTCTTTTTCTTTTTCTTTTTCTTTTTCTTTTTTGCCTTTTTTAAAGGTAGGTAAAAAAATTACTTGTTCTTTTTTTTTAAAATCAATTCACGCGAATTTTTCCAACGCAGCAAAATTAATGTCAACTAATGTTGGTCAATGGTCAAAGGGGTTTAAAATTTTTATTTTGTTTGAGTTTAATCACATTTGGAGAGATAATAGTAAAATGGCAATGAGGAGGTTCCAGAACAAGAAAAATAGCAGAGAAGGAGTGCAATAACCTCGTCGCGAGACTTCCGACAATTGTATTAGCTCCTTGATGGGATCAACATGTCAAAGTTATGGGATGAAGGTTGGAGGTCATTGAATTAGGAAGTTATAAACAAGATGATATTTATTCAAAAAAAAGTTAGGCTATCACCTGATTTGATGCTTTGATTAAAGCACCTTGCTGGAGAAGTCTCCGATTTGGATGATTTCCTCATGTTGGTGAGACGAGGCAATATTCGAGATGAAATACTCCACAAAGTCGATGTACTGCTGAGTGATTTAAAATCACTTGAAAATGCTAGACGAAATAGGCACGTTGATTGAAGATGTCGCTCTGATCCACTTTCCTCTTTCCTCTTCCCCCTTTTCTATTTTGTTTCTGTTTTGTTTCTTAGAAAAAGACCAATTAGGTCTTGGATTGGGTTCCTCTTTTGGGCCTGGTTTCATGTTATGTGGTCATTCAATAAAAAGGGCTTGCAAATCATTAAATTTTAAACAAAAAGTGTGCAGTTGAAACTTTGTGAAGTAGAAGGGTCTAGTTTACAATTCGTGTTAAGTATGGGGCTCCACTAGACCTTTTTGCCAAACATATTTTAGGACATAAATTAAAGGCTACTTTCCACTATTACAATTTGAACAAAATTGATATTAACATCAATAGAAGAAAGCACTCCAACCATTCTACTCTTAATAATAAAATTGACACCAAAAAAAACTTCAAATTGAAAAAAAAATAAGAAATAAGAAAATTTTAAACTTTTATCTACAATTTTAAAGAGAGATGAAAATTTTTGTGTGTGTGTGTTTTTTTTTTTTTTTGAAGTTTTGCTTCTAAGAGATAAAAAAGATGCAGGTAGTATCAGAAAAAATCCTTCTTCAATTTTGATTTGAGGTTTCAATTTGGAGAAGATTTTTTCATTTGTTTACAATTTTTGTTATGAAATTTGACAAGCGTGCAATTTTTACTTGAAAAGTAAGGGAAAGTAAGATTGCAAGAGAAAAATAATCGATATTAAAGAGGATAGGGTTATAGCAGGTGAGAGATCTTCTATTTTCCAAAAAGATTGTGAGGTCATTGTATTAGGAAGTTCTAAACAAGAAGATATTTATTCAAAGAAAGTGGATATCACCTGATTTGAAGTTTCGATTAAAGTACCCTGCTCGAGAGGTCTCCGATTGGGATCATTTCATGATGTTGGTAAGACTAGGCTATGTTCGAGATGAAATACACCCCAAAGTTGATTACTACTGCAGTGATTTCAAATCGCTGGAGAATGCTTGACGGAATGGGCACGGTGATTGAAGATGTTTCTCTGATCCACTTTCCACTTTCCTCTTTCCCCTTTCCTATTTTGTTTCATAAAGAAGACAATTAGGCGTTGGATCACGTCTCTCTTTGGGCCTAGTTTTCATGTAATGTGGTGTACTCGATAAAAAGGGCTTGCTCATCTTTAAATTAAAAAAAAAAAGTGGCGAGTTGAAACTTTGTGAAGTAGAAGGGTCAAGTTTACAATTCAAGTTAAGTATAGGGATCAACCAGACCTTTTTGCCAAATATATTTAAGGAAATAAATTAAAGGCTACTTTCCACTATTAAAATTTAATTAAAATTGATAACATCAATAGATGAAAGTGTTCAATCCATACTAGTCTTAATACTAAACTTGACACCAAAAAAATCTTGAAATTGAAAGAAAAATCAAGAAATATGAAATTTACGAAATTGTATCTACAATTCAAAAGAGAGATGAAAATTTATTTTTTTAGAAGTTTTGTTTCTAAAGAGATATAAAAAGAAGAAAATAGTAGCAGCAAAAATCCTTCTTCCATTTTGATTTAGACTTTCAATTTAGAGGAGTTTTTTTTATTTCATTTATAATTATTTTTATTTTGAATTTGAATTTTTGATAAATATGTGATTTTCATTTGAAAAGGGAAGGAAAGTAAGATTTCAAGAAAACATAATTGATAATAGAGGATATAGATCTAGAGAGGTGAGAGATCTACTAATTTGAAAAAAGGTGGGTGGGTAGATTTGAAGAAAAAAGAGATTTGCTTCTTTTTTTTCCTTTTCTTAAGGTAGGTAAAAGAAATTACGTTTTTTAATTTTTTTTTACTTTTTACATTAATTAACGCGCATTTTTCAACTAAAATAAATTAATTTCACCTAAGGTTGGTCAACGGTCAAAGGGGCTTAAAAATTTTATATTGTTTGAGTTTAATCACATCCGTAGAAACAATGGTAAAATGACAATGAAGAGGTTATAGAACAAGAAAAAAACCTAAGAAGGAGTGCAGTAACATTATTGCGAGGCCTTCGAAAGTGGTATTAGCTCCTTGATGGGCTCAACCTGTTAAAGTTACGGGATAAAGGATGCGAGGTCATTAAAATAGGATGTGCTAAACAAGATGAAATCTTTCAAAGGAAGTGTGGCTATCACCTGATTTGAAGCTTTGATTAAAGTACCCTCATGGAGAAGTATCCAATTCAGATGATTTCATCATGTTGGTGAGGCCAGACGACGTTCGAGATGAAATACACCTCAAAGTCGATATACTGCTGGAGTGATTTCAAATCACAAGAGAATGCTTGACAAAATGGGCACGGTGATTGAAGATGTTGCTCCGATCTACTTTCCACTTTCCCCTTTCCCCTTTCCTCTTTCATATTTCTTTTTATGTTTTTTGTTTCCTAAAGAAGACCAATTAGGTGTTGGATCGGGTTCCTCTTTGGGCCTAGTTTTCATGTAATATGATCCATTCAATTAAAAGGACATGCCTCTTTAAATTTAAAAAAATAAATAAAAAAAGTATCCAGTTGAAACTTTGTGAAATAGAAGGGTCTAATTTATAATTCGAGTCAAATATAGGGATCCACAAACCTTTTTGCAAAAAATATTTAAGGACATCAGTTAAAGGTTACTTTCCACTATTGCCCTTTTGGTTATGCCCAAATTGTTGTACTATAATGTGTAAAGTAGTTAACAACCTTGTTACATGAAGGATAAATATGGAGGGGGGGGGGGGGAGCCAAAGAATTTCTTTGAACTTGGAATAATTAACTTATATTGAACTATGAAAAAAAGTGTCAACAATTCACTCAATATGAGCTAGAGAGTATTAAATATATAAATGAATCGTGATATTTGTGAAGGAGTAAAAAGATAAAGAGTTTTAGAGGAAACGGGTGATTTCGTAACATAAATTGAGGCAAAGCGAACAAATGATTTCGTCTCATTTGCCTAAATTTCCTTGGTAAGTTGGTGGTAGGTATGTAGGCCGTAACAGGTAGCCAATGAATAGTAAAAATGTGCATGCTGGTCCGGACAACATCATCACACAAAAAGATAACACAAGATGTGCATTATGGTACAATAATATGTCTCATGTATTTCTGTAAAATGATTGCTTTGATGAACATTTACAACTTTCTAGTGAGAAAACTCTCTTTCAGCATATTTAGTATCTTTAATGATACATGCATTTACATTTTTGAATTGAAATATACATGTACATGCATCACATAAATGATAATCACAAAATATAAAAGAAAAAAAATCACTTGAATAGTATTAATGAAAATTGCTAATATTAGAAGTACTCTTTGTGGAACTCGAAACGTGTGGATGTCTTGTAAGTTACTTCTTGTGATAGCTTCTTCAACTCCTTTGCCAAGACAGGCATCCCACAGTAGAAGACTCCTGCGTATCATTTTGTGAGTATCCAGTTTCATTTTGCACTTTTTCTTTGTAATTTTTCTGTTATATTTAGTCTCTTTCTTTTTTAATAGGAAAAAGAGTTTGAAATATATTCGAACTTTGACCGAAATTGTTGTAACAATTCAAAACTTTGAGGAGGACCTATTACCTACCTTCACTATTTAATAGTGTATTTTAAAGATATATATGTGCTCACGTGGACACATTACTATTTATAATAACGCGATATTTATGATTTCCACGTGGACACATATATAATTTTAAAATACACTATTAAATATTGTAGGGGGGTAAAAGATTCTTTTTAAAGTTGGATTGTTACAACAATTTCGGTCAAAGTTCGAATATATTTCAAACCTTTTTTCCCTCTTTAATACTCAATTTTATTGGGAAGTGCCCAGTTGGATGTTTACCTTGTAAATGCTTCAATAAACTAAATACTTTCTTGTATCAGTTGATCTAATTGTTTGAGTATGTCATGAACTATTGAGAATTTACGATTCATGACTTCTTGCCTTTAGGTCCTTCGGAAAATGCATAAATATCCCCTCAACCTATGCATGAAATTTCAGAGACACACTTATACTATTCTAAGGTTTTATTATCCCCTGAACTTATTTTATAAATAATTTTCTATCCCATATCAGCCTACGTGGCACTAGTTTGAAAAAAAAAATATCAACACATGTTGGGCCCACAAGATAATGCCACGTAGGATGAAAAGGGGTAGAAATTATTTATAAAATAAGTTCAGGAGAATAATAGGACCTTAGTATAATATAAGTGTGTCTCTGAAATTTTCGGCATAGATTGAAGGGGTACTTGAGCATTATCCCTAGGTCCTTTCTAATTTTAGAGTTATGTCCACTCTGGTTTTATCTAATCAACGGCAATGTTAGTCTTTGGATATAGCAATATTCTATTAGATAAAATGAGCAAATGACCCGCAACCTATTATCAGAATTTTAACTACACACTTATGGAGTTCTATTACCCCTTGGACTATTTAAAATGAAATAAATAACTCCTTTTAAGTATTGAGTTGGCATAGAGAGTGAGTCTTCTCTTTTTTTAATTTCCGTTTTTTTCTCTTTTCTTTTTTCTTTCTCTTTCTTTCTTCTTATTTAATCTATACAACTATACCTTCTTCACCATTGTCATTGTTGAAGCTTCATTAATGGATGTTTGCTATAAAAATTATCAACAATTAATCTATTTTATAAATAAATAATTTTTCAATAGAATTATTTTAAACATATATAATAAATAATTATTTTTTAAAAAATATACCCACTAATTGATTTTTTTCAAAGTCATGAACTCAAAAGTAACAAAGTCAAAGTGAAATAATTGTATTTTTCTAAAAAAAAGTTCAAATTTATTAGAAGGAAATGAAACAACACAATTTCTTCTTACTTTTTAAAATAAGGTTCCTATATGTTCTCTAAATGAACAATCAAAATCAAGAACTCAAATTATAAATTAATCATGAAAATTTTAGATAAACAAAGAATGGAAAAGAGAGATTTCTCAAATTGGTGTTACAAATTGGTCTCAAATTGGTTTGTGCATCCACAATGGTTTTGAGCCGACGATGGAATCATCAGAGGTTGAATCTGATCTGGAATGTTCATGACCATTCAAATGTGTATTTGGAATTTTCTAATGAAGAAAATCAAACGAAATGTAAAAATATAATATGAAAAGATTGTTGGAGTGGTTGAATGAAATATTTGATTAAGACCCTATCTTCTAGCCTCTTCTAGAGATTTGAAGGGATGAAAAGTTGACCTGAATTTTCGTTCTTATAAATTGTTAGAAATATAAAAATTAATTGAGGTAAAACCTAGGTAGTGTTTATTATAGTTAGGATTGAAGAAATGATTGAGGAAAAAAGGATGTGGAAAGAGGAGAATTTTTTATTTTGCAAAAAAAAGAATAATTATTAAATGGTGAAATACACGTGTCAAGTGTTTGTATTTCACCACAAGACACATGCCTTATAATGATGTTTTAGGGAGGAAATAAATTTACTTTAAAATAGCCAAGGAGAGTAACAGAATATTTAGTGAAGTATAAATGTGTAGTTGAAAATTTGGTAATAAGTTGGGGGATTATTTGATCATTTTCTCTAACCTTCAATATTTGTTTTTTTATTCGCTTCTACTAGATGATGATTATCATTAGAATGAGGATGTTTTATTTTTGCTGAATTAATCATAAGGCATTAGGTCTAAGTTAAGTAGCAAAATCATATAGGAAAGGAGGGGCACTTGTCATAACTGCTGGTGCTTAATAAATTAGAGTATCATAATTGAGATTGTTAAAATTCTTTACCTACTGTGGAATAGGGATGTTTCAAAGCTATTCTCTTGAACACTTCAGTCCACTTAGGCCTTGCAAAATGTGTCCTCACCTGCAGAAGAATTAGTTTCAATGTCAGTAGAATTAAAAATATTTCACTTTGAGAAGGTTTATGTGATGGATCATACCTTAGTGCCAGACAAGATGTCAACACCATGTTTTGCATGATTAAGTGCCTGGAGCATGGTGATAAGAGTTGATCTGGCATCACCTTCTTCATATACACTAGTTAGATAATTATGCATCTCTATCTGACCCTGTTCCATCACCAGAATACAAGAACATAACTGAGTTGAGTGGCAATATTATTAAAACAGAAATCGACCAACTTAGAATTCAAATTAAGGACATGTAGCGAGAAGTATGTGTACACTACTTTGTGATCCATCTCTGCAACTTCATTCATCACTCCTTTGAACCACTCTAAGGATCCAGGTTCTCTGGTAACCCAATAAAAATGTGCACTTCTTGCCCTTTGTGATTTCTTTTTTACACTTGATGCTGAGCTTGAAGAACCAAAACTTGTCCAGCTATCATCTGATGCGCTGGTCTCAGTATTCGAATCCTGAAACAGAATCATGCATGGCCGAAAAATATTTACTTGGAGCATAATTACAACGTTGTTGCTTTAAAATTATGATGAAGTAAGATTTTACCACATTTTCATCTGCTCTTGTATTGTTCAGTAGATCCTTTAGGATACTTATAAAAGGTGTAGCTCCAATACCAAGTCCTACAAGAAGTAAGACATCATAATTTTGATAGTCCTGTGCTGGAGCTCCATATGGTCCATCAACTAGCAATCGAGGTAAACTGCATGGTCGATAGCATATTTAGAGCTTGTAAAGGAAATCACAATGTAGGTTTGATCACTGGACAGAAAAAGTAAAATTACCCTCTTTGATCAACATTTTCTTGTTCTTCAAACATTGCTCGACCAACTAAACATGCTGGAATCTCTGTGAATACCCTCTTAAGTTCTTTTGTCCAGTCACCTACGATCCGGATATAAACACTGATGTAGTCATCTCCTGGTGCTGATGTTATAGAAAATGGATGCCTGGAGAAATATTGAAATATATGTTCAATGCCTGTAGGGAACATAATCGGCTTGTATGTGAAATAAAAATTCCTACCATTCAAATGAGGATATTGTTGGGCACTGCAGGAATATATACTGCCCGCTCTTGAATTTGAAGCCAGCTGGTTTTGACATGATCAAGCTCAAGACATCTCCTGGAAGTACAGAAACCTGTAAGGTCCAAAAATTAATTCTTTATTCGTTTCCCCCTATCTTGTTCTTGATCTTCCTCTCCTTATATTCTTAAGTGGTTTTACAGTTTCATTTTAGGAGATAGTTTCTTCTACTGTACCGAGAATATAAGTGCAATTGATGAAAATGCCATCTATTTAGCCACATGTATCAGTTTCATGCCCTTACATACCTTTAAGATCTTAACTGCATAGTCTTCTGATCGCCATGTTCTCAAAGTCCTCTCTGCAATGTACAGGATTAACGGAATGGAGATATACATCCACGTCTGCAATAGTTATTGGTGATACATTGTTAGCATATAATCTTGGATAAATGTTTTTTCAATTTAATGCTTGCTTTTATTGTACTAATTATATTCATAGTCCTTACCGTCTTCTGATACCATTTGTGGACAAAGAACAAGAACGTTCCGTGTAGTAGTAGCAATATATAGACAAATGCCAAAAGGTGATGAGAATACCAAAATGCATTAAATCCTGTTAATCGGTTCAGAGGGGTCGGCAACTTGGGTACGCTCCTCCTGAAGCGTCGTGTTGCCAGTATAAAGGCTATAGTCATCAAAATTACCATAGAAATACCGGTGATGCCCTCAACACCAGTCAAAAGACTTATGTAGCTTGGTTTCAACTTGTCAAAATCAGGAGCTATGAGTGCAAATTTTTCTGGCGATGAGTTAACCAAATGGGGAAAATCACACGCTAAATGGTTGGCTGCATGAAGTATTATGGCAACAGCTATGGCATGTGCAATAATCTGCAAGTCAATGCGTAGTTAAGGAATACATGATACTAGTGATAAATTGAGGTATGGAGTGTTTACCTTATGAAAATTGATGTTGTCATCAAATGGAATAAGTATCCTGGCTCTTGTTGAACGTAACCTAGTTAACATGTTTCGACAAACTGGTAGAAGGATTAGTGCCATGTTAAACTTTAGTGTCTCAGCAGCTCCTTTAGCTGTAGCCAAACAGTAACCCATTACTTGAAATGCTTCCATTTTCCTATACTGCATGAATTTCCAGATGAAAAGTCCAATCATAGCAAGCAACCACAGCAAGATAATCAAGCCTCTATGCCAGTTTTCTAAGACAAGGCATTTGACGGTACGACTTGCTTTCTTTACTATGTTGTTGGCATTGCTGGTTCCTATGTTTGGACTCCAGTCGACAGTGGTTGTGCTTAAAGGCGTACTGTGGCTCATGTAATTGTCCCTTTGTAGAAGAAGTGTTTCCAACTGCCATATCTGAAGGAAAAGGAACATATTAGTGTTGCTAGTTTTGTACACACTTAGCAAGACAGAGGAACATACCTCAATGTAACCAACATTTTCTGGATCTAATTCCTCCATTATCAAACAAGCGTACTCTCCTGCATTTTCCTTCAATTTGGATAGCTTATTTGCTGAAGCACTCACCATTATCAACTGGTCAGCGAACAAAAACATCTAAAATTAGCCTTTTTAAAGTTACCTACCATCTTTATCAAGTTCACTTTTTTTTATTTGTGAGTTGATATTGGAGCTCCGACTAAATTCAAATTGTATGTTGTGACGTTACCAACAAGATTTTCTCCACATTCATTGCTTATACCTGACATCCGTGGTTAAGGACGAACAGTCTCACCATTGCATCAAAATATATTTGGGTCTTTGTAAGTACTTAGACCATCTCCAACCCACCTCTATTTTACTCTCCATTCTCTATATTTGGAGAGTAAAATAGAGAATGAACACTTCAACACACCTCCAAATCTCCCTCTATTTCCATTCATAGAGAGTTGAATAGAAGTTCTTCAAATTTGGAGAACTATTATTCTAACTCTATATTTTATTTTTTCATTATTTTATTATTATTTTTATTACTTTCTAATTAACATATTATTTTACATATAATTCCATTAATTAAAAATATAATATTCATAATTCTTTTTTAAAAATAATACAATATTTTTAAAAATATTTTTAAATATATAATACTTTAATATCAAATTAATAGTTTTTTTAAAAAAAAAGAATCATCAATAGTAAAATTTTATTTTATTATTAATTTTGATTATGAAGAATACACAAAATTAAAATTGCAAAATGAAAAATTTAATTTAAAAATACAATACATGATATGATAATTTAAATACAAGATAACAATACAATACATAATATAATAATTTAAATACTAATAACCATACAATATAATGAAAACATAATAATTTATATACAAGATAAAATACAATATATAACACAATAATCAACTCATCACAATAATAATGTAGTAATCCGGTAGGTCGTTTCCAAATCTAACACTATTCGCAAAAAAAATTAGGGTACGATTCCGACAATTGTTGCGATTGTAGTTCTGACTGCGATTGTGAATCTCTATTTCTTTTTTCAAGTATTCGTTGTTTGTTCTCGTTGCTGGTAATCACAAACATTTGGATCACTAATAGTTTCTAAATTTTTCATTTAAAATTTAGTTTTGTCTCTAAATTTCTTGGCTTTGTTATATTTATCTAACGTTTCGCCGTCCTATTGTTTGGATGTAGCAGACTCATCTTCCCAAGTAGGATGAGATTCTCATAGTTATTTTTAGATAAATAAAATTATATGTATTAATCGATTAAAACCTATACGCACATAATTTATACACCAAATCCAATACATGCATCTCACGTGTTTGAATTTATAATTCATTTTACGCAATTTTAATTGATTGAGGATGAACATGATCTCAATGCACCAATTTAAGATGTTATAGATGCTCACACTCCAACTAGAAAAATAGTGGTAGATGCAAATTTTTGATTTGAACAATTTTAAGGTAGACACAAAAAAATTATGGACAAAAAATATTTATTTTGAACTTCGTAATGCATTAATAGAGTATTTATGAGAGCAACATAATGATTTTTAAAGTGTTTATGTAATTGTATGTCACTTTTAGTTGAATTTGTCTCCTAATTTATGTATTATATTATATTTCCTTGCAAGTTATTCTATTTAAAATTTTGAAATAAAATATAATTTTATATCATATTAAAATGATATAAAATAATTATTTGGAAAAAAAAAGAAATAAAGGATTAATATTAGGGAAAAGGGTCAAAAATACCCCTCAACTTTGGTTTATTGTTTGAATTTACCCTCGTTGTTAAAATGAGATTAAATTTACCTCTCCCATTATCAATTTCACCAAAATTACGCCTCATTAGACGGAATCCCCAAAATTGACCCAAATTACCCGATTTTGAGAAAAACCCATATTCCCTATTTTTAACCCAATGACCGACCCAATATCCTGGCTAACCCAATGCCCTGTTATCTCCTTTACCCATTTACCCATTTACCCCCGGCAGAAGCCAAGTCTATTAACCTCCGTCATTGTTCTTCAAGTAACTTTCATTCATTTCTCTAAAAAAGGTTAATCTTCTTATATTTATTCTCCTTCGGGATAATATACTTTTGGATCTACTCAATCACAAAGGTATTAATCAAGGGATGTTTCTTAATAGTCACATTCCCAATCCATCTACTCTAGGCGTTTTAATTTGCCTAAGGCAATATGAGCAGAGTATAAAGGTTTAATCACCTCTTCTTCCAAGAACTTCTTGTACTCCAATTTGAGAATACTTCCTTTTTCTAACTGATTTTTGTTCTTTTCCATCTCTTGTACAATCAGTTTAATCTTATCTTGCAAACTCTCTATCTTACCAACCACTTCATCAATGTGAGAACTCAGTGCCTTTACATCAAAACTATCATAAATATCCTTCACACCATAAAAATAGCGACATATATCCTCATCATGTAAAAAAAATCTAGCAGAATAAAACCTAAACAAACTCGAAAGACTGTTGGACTTAGGTAATGAATAAACTATGGATTGATTCTTTCAGATGTGAATGAAAGACATTGTTCTTGGACTTGGTATCTGAAACAGAAAAAGAGAAATAATGGGTAATGGAAATTTGGGTGGATGGGTAATAGGACATGGGGTTAATTGGGTTAACCGGGTTAAAAATACGGAATATGGTTTTTTTTTATATAAAAAAAAATAGGGTAATTTGGATCAATATAGGCTAATTTTGGGGATTCCATCTAATGAGGGTAATTTTGGTGAAATTAGTAATGGGAGAGATAAAATTAACTTCATTTTAACGACGAGGGTAAAGACAAACAATAAACTAAAGTTGAAGGGTATTTTTAATCTTTTTCCCTTTATATTATGAAATAAGAGAATAAGAATGAAATAGAAATAATAATATAATTTTGAGAAAGAGAGAAATTTTTTTCTTTTAGAGAGTAAAATAGAAAATTGAGTTGAAATTAATTATCTGAAAAAATGGAGAACCTTATATTTATATTTGGAGAGTATAATAGAGGATTGAGTTGAAAATACCCTTACTCTATCCAGTAATAGTACTAACTTGATTGTAGTGGCTTTTTTTTTACTTTAAAGCTAAATCTTTGGATCAAAACTACTAAATTGTTTCTGAAATGCTATTAGCTGTTCAGACTTTTCAAACTTTCACAATAATTAGAAGATTGAAGAACAAGTTTTTTCCAAAAGAAAATATATATTTAAGTTGCCCCCATTCTAGACGGGAATTAGTCAATTTGAGCGAAACTGAACCACTCTTTTTGTTTTTTGTTTACTTAGTTCACCGTATTTGTTTTGATTGAGAAAGTTGAACCAAGGATAATCTTACCTCTTGTACTTCTTCTTTTGTGATTTTTCCATCTCCATTGCTATCAGCCCTATGATAAGAAAAAGTATGCATATTTACATTTTACATCCTCATCAAATGAAAATTAAATACTCCACCATCTCAATATAGATTTACTTCATTTTGTTGTATGAGATCTAAAATTAATTTTTTAAGTTAAACTAATTAGATTAACTCATAGTTAAAGCTAGAATTTTATTAAAACTATTTGAAAAATTATTAGGGATTTCAATTTTTTTATGTCAATATGATAAAAATACATTTAGAAATATCACTATAATTCAAATTTTGAAAATCAAAGAGCGTCACCTGATAAATAGTCACAATGAATAGTGACAAACTCAGGTAAGTGTCTAAAATAGAAGTATATATGTATATATATATATATATATATATATATGATCTATAAGTATAATCATTTTGCACCAAATTAGTTAGTAATAGGTAAACGTGTATATAAGTATGACTTATAACATGAAAAACACAATAGTAATTAATATTGGGAGGGACTAGGAAGCAACAAACAGGTAAGCGTGTAATTCAAGTTAAATTTGTAACATGAAAGATACAGAGGAACAGAGAAAAAAGTGTTATCGTATGTAATTGAACAAAATGTCCTAAGTTTACAATCTGGGCAAAAGATACTCTTGGCCGCAATAATTTGGTCTAAAAAGTCCTAATCATCAATAGTTTAATTTAAAAAATGCCTAGCCATCAATAATTTGGTCAAAAGAAGTCTTAATGGATCAAAATTTCCTAAAATACTTAACTATTTTATTTTATTTTATTTCATTTCAAACACCTCCTTTTTTAATAATATTTTATTACTATTATCAAACATTATCCTATTTTGATTCGGAAATGAATTAAGAAATACTATATTTTTTATTTTATTCGATTTTCTCATCGTTATCAAAATGAAATTAATAATGGAGTTACCGTGATATTACATATATAATTAACTAAAACTGCAAATGTAGTTATTATATTTTAATTGCTAAAATGAGATCGAAAAGTAAAAGATTATTTATTAGTTAAAGTGATTTTAATAGGTCTTTTTTTTAAAATATATGTATTCTTATTAGCAACCAAATGTGTTTAAATTCTACCAAAAAAAAGTGTTTAAAAAAATAATAATATATTTATTAGAAAAAGAGTCCCTTCTAACCTATTAAGTAATTATATGGATATTTCAAAATCAAATTATTGATTATAGAAATATATTCCAACTTATTGTTATCGAGTCTATACATCAAGCCAATATGTGCATATCATGTTTATAGTTTATTTTACTTAATCAAAATTAATTAACATGTATTTTACTTTATTAAATCACGTAATAATAAAAATTAAATTAATTTAATATACATATTCAATACGAATAAGTTTTTTCCCAAATTTAGACCAAACTATTAACCAGTTAATAATTTTTTTTATAGCTACATTAATATACTTTTGGGATTCTTATTTTTCCATTTTTATAGCAAGTGTTTTTGGATGAAATGAATAAATAGTTAGTGGGGGTAAGATTTTAGGCAAATCCGCCACGTCTTCCCAATAGAGAAGATGGTGAGTCATTGTCAGTGTGTGTATAATAGAGGTAAATTTAGAATTCAATGTACAAAGAAGTGAATCCAATTTTATTTAACAAAACAAAAGAAGACATAAAGCTTTCGTGTTAGCAGCATGAAGAAGTACAAGACACCGGAAGCATAAAAAATATAATTACGAGATTAGTAAAATCAATTATCTCTAAGAATTTTCACTAACATTTTAATCACTAAATTAAATATTCAATATTTGCTAAATTAAAATTTGACCTGTAATTTTTGAACCAAAGGTGTAGGTAGTATGGTGAAGGTGGGTACGAAAAAGCTAGAAGAGAGAGAGACACATACATGTCAAAGAAAATCTCAAGTCTGGCGTGAAAACTTTGGTCAGAAATTTGCAACCAAAATTCGTGAAACTCTGATTTGTTTATCCTTGCCATCTTTTGTCTCCTTCTTCTCACTAATGCATCAAAAACTCCCACCGCAAACTCTTTTGAATCCCCCATTCCTACACCATATGATCACGTGTAATTAAAAAAACTAATATGATGATTATAAAACTTATACTATTTCATTTAACAAAGTGGTTGAAAAGAAGGCTAGGCGCCAGTTGAAACTACTGTACCAATACATTCACCGAAATCTTCTCTTCTGAGCAAACCATTCTTGGCCAAAGCATTGAACCGACTCTCAACTTTTCCCCAAATATCATTATTATTACTATCACATTCTCCACTCGTTTTACTTATGAATCTCAATCCTCCAAGAGCTCTCTCAGCGCTTGATTTATTCCTCACCGCTTTCAATATCATCTCCTTTTCCGGTGGTGATCTTAACCAATACGGTGGAGAATTTTCTTCTTCAATTTGGATTTTGTGATCTACGCTACACAAAACAAAGGAATTTTTATCCAGCTGTAGCGTCACCTCAACCAAATCTCTCTCATAATTGTTAGTATTCTGTAAATTATTCTGAAAAAAAATAGGCAACATTGCACCACCAACATTCTCCGACGTTTCTGCCTCTGGTAAATCAAAGCGCCGACTGTAATTCGAGCTGCTCCTGGGAGATGACCTAAAAAGTGACATTAACTGCATTTTTTTAAAAAAAATAAATAAAAATCCTCCTCTCTCTGTTATAAAATAACTGATATCTGATTAATATGATTTCTTGTTTTGCTCTTTCATTCATGAAGAGAGAGAAATTCTTTTTAGAAAGAGCAGGTGGAGTGGGTTTGTATTTTGTAGAGTTTTTGGAAGAATGTATATTAGCAGCCTTGTGTTTTCGTAACAGCTAGCATCACTGACTCTTTTAGGAATTGGAACCATAATAAGCCACAAAAATATAAAAGTAAGCAAAATAAGTCACTATTTTAGTAAGTAACTAAAATAAGTTTAGTGGAAGAAAAAGTTCTACTATATTCAATGATTTAAACGTTTTCCGTTAGTTTCATAACGTTTATTTTTAATATATAACGGAACTTTTTCTTACACTTTATAAAGTTGAGTTTTTTCTTCTACTTTATAAAGTAGAACTTTTTATTCCATTTTATAAAGTGAAACTTTTTATTCCACTTTATAAAGTGGAACTTTTTATTACACTTTACAAGAAAAATATTTTTCACGTCTTGAATAAGCTTTTTCAGAGTTGTCATATAAATTATATTGATTTGATATGTCATTAAAATGGAAAAAAATATTTCATTATGTATTTTTATTATTTTATTTTGAAAAATCTATTTAAGGACGTTTATACATAGTCGATAGCACCTACAATCTAAAGTCTTCTATATTTGTTCATTTCAATCTAAAAAAAATATCTTCTACACCTAAAATTAAAGTTTCAATTTATTGGGTTGGCGAAATTATACATGACGGAAATACCATTTATTATAATTGTCCTCACAAACACAATGCTAAATATTCAATAAATGTCCGATATCATAAATTTATTTCATCAATTTATATATGAATGGGTATAAACAGTACGATTATAATTTGATTATAGCCGGAAAATACCCTACTTCATTTTTATCACATGGACAAGTAAATTTTGGAGAGTGAATTATATATAATGACGAATCGTTGACCGACTTTTTAAGGGTTCCAAATTACCATATAGATCAAATCAAATCAACAATACTTGGAATCTATGTTAGGAAGGAGCCTAAGATTAGTCAACAACGTTCTCCTTTATTAGTCGATGTTCATCCCTAATTAGAAAATCATAATAGCATTGATGAATTTTCGATAACTCAATCTACTGATTTTCCTAAAATGACTCATTATCAAAATACTTTTACCTTTCAATATGATTTTGATTTAAACAAAACAATCAATGATAGTGATCAGTAATGCTCAATTATTATATTTCAATTATTGTTTGTTGATTTTGTCAATTATTTATTAATTTATATTATTTATTATTCTTATTATTATATATTTTGTAGCGGTTTACCTTAGCAAGATAGGAATATTGCTCCAAGTTATGGACTAAATAATTATTTTGGTCAATCCTCACACTCTGAAATGACGAAAAATGTTGGAACATCCTCAAATTTATATGTCTCGCCTACTTTTGATGCAGATGATTATCGATATGTCTAACACTTGTTTTTTTATTTGAGTAAGTTAATTGCATGAGCCAAATATTTATATATTTTTTACATATATAGGGAAAATACTACACAAGATGAGCCCATTGATCCCGTGAATATCGATGATCGTGACCTTCCTAATACGGCTCACCTTCCTAATTGGTGCAAAAATAGTCAAACAATAACATCCACCATGTAGGAAAATTATGGAAGATTTGATATTTTTTCATAAAAAAAAATAATCAGAAAATGTTTCAACTTAAAGCTCGACAGAAAGATGAATTTTTGTGTACTTTATGACATAGATTCATTTATTTTGTCTTATATTTTATGATATTCTGCCTCTTAATTTATTTTATTTTATTTTCATATGATTATGACGTAGTGTAACTATTGAAACTTTTATAGGACGTGTAAACCTAAAGTTTTCTATCAATGAATTTAGATGCCTTCCTAACCAAAACTAAATTAAGTCTAAGGTTGAAAGTAAATCAAACCAAAAGCACATTCTTAAAGAGATAAAATTTTCCTACAAGTACAAGGCTGCAATCTTACTTATTTTTGCACCTAAAGCAACGAATATGAGTTGTATGTTGTCAGGTTGTGCTACTTCAAAATTTCAATTTGTTTAGTATGGGACCGCTTCAAATTGTCGGATTGGGACCATCTTCAAAGTGAATTTATTTTGGAATCCATGAAAAGGAAAGGGAGAGAAGGTGAAGATGAAAAGGTAACTTTTTATAAAGTGGAAGAAAATTTTTATAAAATGGAAGATTTTCTTCCACTTATAAAGTGGAATAAAAAGTTCCATTTTATAAAGTGGAAGAAAAAGTTCCGTTATATATTAAAAAGTAAATGTTGTGGCAATAACAGAAAACGTTTAGAAAATTGAATATAGTGGAACTTTTTCTTCCACTAAGCTTATTTTAGTTATTTACTAAAATAGTGGCTTATTTTGGTTATTTTTATATTTTTGTGGCTTATTTTGGTTCCCAACTCCTCTTTTAGTATATCATAATTTATTTTTCCTTTCTCACCAAGTCTCTCTTTTCTTAGTACTATAAAATCGAATCGTACGTTGTATGACTAATTTAGATTTACATTTTCTAATAGATTTTTTTTTCCATACTTAATGTTAAATTTTCAGATATTCAATTGAAAATTGAACAATTTAACCATTGTATCAATTTATGTTGATTTTTATATACCAATATCGTGAGTTGAAAATAAATAATTTTAATCAAATTTAACATTTAATATATATATATATATATATATATATATATATATATATATATAAATAAAGTAAGTTTTATTTTTATATGGGAGTATATTTTTTTACAAATATCCTCGCTTCACTTCTTATAGACCATTATAAATTTATAATATTACTAGTGGTATCATTCGATTGATAAGTCAAATATATTTTAGTTTATTATTTTTGGAACACAATTATTCAAAAAAATTTGAATAAATTATTTATATATATTAACTTTTCTTTAAATAAATGTGAAACTCGTCTTAAAATTATTTAATTTTTGCCTTACTATAATATGAAATGTATTTTCTTTGTTTTAAAAAAATGAACTGATTTGATTTGGGCGGAGTTTAAAAAAAGAAAGAAATTTTTTTAATCTTTTAGTTTTAAATTAAAATTATGTCAAATAATAACAAATATCTATCTTATGATCTTAAACATACCAAGTAAAAAATTAAAATTAAAATATTAAAAAAAAAAAAAATTAATTAAAACAGATTAAAAGAAAATATAGATATTTTAATTTAAACGGAAGGAGTAATATAACTAAACGCCGAATACTAAACTATGGGGTGCTATGGCCAGTATACATATAGTACTTGACAGAATGCATTGCCCTCCACGTGTAAATCTATTGTTTTATTATCTACATTTTATAATTTCTAAATTAATTTACAGCTCATAAAGACTACGTATATTTTCTAGGATAACAAAATGAACTTCTCTACTTATTTGTCTGTTTGACTTCTTAACCTTAAAAAAATAAATAATTTATTATTTTTACATTATTAGGTCAGTTAAAAATCAAGGTTCGATATATATAGATACTAAGACTGGCAAACAGACAGGACCGGGGGTCAACAGGATAGGTTTTATCGGTAACCGGATCGGTACCAGTTTTTTCTTACCGGATTTTCTTATCAGTACTGGATTTTACCGGACCGGTTTTACCGGAAAAGTCTCCCTGTTCCGCCCGGTCCGTTAGTAACCGGTTTGGAACCGGGTTGGACCGGTTTGGAACCGGGTCTTACCGGTTTTTCTGTTTTTTTTTAATTATTTTAATTATTATATAATATTATATATTTATATTAAAACTTCAATTGAAAACTTTAAAGTTTATATAAGTTTGAAATTAAATTTATACTTTAAAGTTTATATTGAATTTAAAGTTTCAAATTGACTTTAAAGTTTTATATTGAATTTAAAGTTTTTTAAACTTTATATTGAATTTAAAGTTTTATATTGAATTTAAAGTTTTTAAACTTTATATTGAATTTAAAGTTTGAAATTACATTTAAACTTTAAAGTTTATATTGAATTTAAAGTTTTAATATAAACTTTTATTAAAATAATTAAAAATTAAATTTATAAAATGACATGAATTAAATAGAAGAGACTATTATAAAAGAAAAAATCAAGGTGAATAGCCGTATATTTATTCAAATAAATAAATTATACAATACAAATATTAGAAAGAGAATAGTACATAATTTAGGAGGAATTGAATAGTAAATAAGTAATTATTATACTAACAATTCCAATTTTTTTTAATTTCTTTTTGTAAATTTTGTATCATTTGAAAAGAAAGATTTTTTGGAATTGGCATTTGTCGTTCTTCGTCCATTGCTTCCATGCCATCATCACTATTCTCACCAAATATTTCATCTATTTGGTCTTCTATATGGCTACTTAATAGTGGTAGTCCGGTGTTTCTTCTTTCGGCATTGACCCAATCTCGAAACAACACCGATATTTCCAAACTGTCCTTTGCTAATGAATATCGATGATCTCCAATCATAAATCTCGCTGCACTAAAGGCTTGCTCCGAAGCGACCGATGATGCTTGAATCGCTAGCACATCTCGAACAATCCTAGAAAGTGTCGGAAATTGTTTTTCACGATTCTTCCACCAATTTAATATTCGAGGTTGAAGTTCTCCTTCGTCACGCCTAATCTTTTCCTGTGCCTGGTTGAAATATAAATCAAAATCATTATTAGTTTCATCACTTTCAAGCTCAAGATATTCATCCATCATATCATCCGTATCATCACTTTTAGGCTTAGAAGATGAAGGTTCAACTATTGGAATATTTTTTTCCATAACTTTATATGCATGATATAAATCTTTAACTTTTGTATAAATGCTACTTTTACATTGTTCAACACTAGGAGTTTCATCATCTTTAATTTCTAAATTTTTATAAATCTTTTCAACCATTCTTTCACACCTCTTAATTTATAATTTGGGTTGAAAGTAGTAGCAGTCAAATAGATTTGAGGAATAGGGAAAAAATATTTTTTGAATTTTTCAATCATAAAAGCAACTGAATCTTTAAATGTTCTTTTCCTTTATATTTAGCAAATTCAATTGAAATAGCACAAATATTTACTAAAACAGAAGAAATAGTAGGATAGTATTGACCAGAACATTCATTTGTTGCTTTATAAAAAACTTTTAAAAAATCAATCAGTTCTTCAACATTTTGCCAATCTTCAAAGCCAATTCTTAAATTCGGATCCGCATTATGAGCATTAAAAACTAATTGTAGCGGTTCTTGATAAACATAAGCAACTTGAAGCATTTCAAATAAAGAATTCTATCTAGTGCATATTTCTTTTGGAATTTTTCTATATGCAAGTCCACATTCATTACAACGATTTTTAAATTCAGTAATTCTAGCTTTTACTTTAGCTTTAAAAATCCCATTACAAGCAAGTCTAATTTTTTCACAAGAAACTCCAAATTGAGAAATACCATCTTTTACTATTAAATTATAAACATGTGCGGCACACTTAATATGAAAACAACCATTATCAATTGGACAAAGTCTAATTTTTAAATAATCAACGGCACTTAAATT
This sequence comes from Solanum neorickii, assembly GCA_027704865.1. Lineage (NCBI taxonomy): Eukaryota > Viridiplantae > Streptophyta > Magnoliopsida > Solanales > Solanaceae > Solanum > Solanum neorickii. The sequence goes on from JAKWJC010000367.1 coordinate 36,127,362, forward strand.
ATTAGAAGCATTATCTAAAGTGACACTCATTATTTTATCACATATTCCATAATATTGTAAAATAGAGCCTACGTTTGATGCTATATAAGAACCGGTTTTATTTTATTCAACATATTTATACGCTAATATTCGTTTTTGCATGTTCCATTCAAGGTCAATCCAATGGACAGTAAGTGTAAAATAATCGTTACCATTAGGACTACGTCCCATATCAGAAGTAATAGATAACCTACCATCATAATAAGCAAATAAACAACAAGAAAATGAGAATATTCTTTTTGATATTTAAAAAGATCACTTTTAATTGTATTTCTTGGAATACCTCATAATCTGGGTTATATAATTCTCGAATATAATGAACAAAACCAGGATGAGAAGGAAATGAAAAAGGTAAACCACAAACAGCAACCATTTTAGCTAATTCTCTACGATCTTTTTCTTTACTATACGTGCGTGTGTGCTTCGACTAGCCGGGTTAGACATATTTAATACACCTTGAACCATATTAGAACCTCCAACACCCATAGAACTTTCGGGTATGGGTGTTCCATTTCTATTAGCTCTTTCTATATCATCTAGGCGAGCAAATTCTTTATTACACTTTCGTAAATGTGTTCTTAGTCGTCCCGTTCCCCCTTGCGTACCCGTAGTTACATGTTTCATTACCAATTTACATTAAGTGCACGTAACAGTAGTTTTCTCCTCATTTTGTATCAAAAATTTCCATACTAACGATCTTTTAACACGTACGACAGCGACATTTGAAAAAGTAGGTAAAGAGGGGACTTCGGTAACCGGACTAGTCGGGGTAGGGGTCTCTTCATCTTCCTCATTTATTTCTACTTCTTCTTCTAATTCTTCTTCAAAATTAGTATAATGTCTATTTAAAGACTCATGATCTACTTCATTTTCAGAATTAAATTCAATAGGTCTTGGTGACGTAAAAAAAGTTTCATTAACACAAGTATAATCATTAGTATTAACTAAATATCTAGGTGGCAAATTTTTAGAACAAGAACTACTTACTCCTCCCTTTTTATTTTTTAATTCCGACATTGGTCTTTTACCACTATCTCTTTCCGAATTCATGTTAAAATTTAAAACAATTAAATATTAAGAGAAAAACAAGAAAAATAATATAATAAAAGAGATAAAACAACTAAATTAATAAACAAATAACAATTAAAGTTAATAGTTGGAACGAATGTACCAAACGTCTATGTAAATGTAGACGTATAACGAAAGCCGGATTTGATAGATGCCGATTGTAGCTTCCGAAATTCAAACTTCAACTCAATATCACAATATAATAATTAATAATTTATGAGAGATTTATAATTGAGAGTTTGAGACTTTGAGAGATTGTATAAGATTGTATAAGTATTGAATTTGTGATTTAAAATGGATAAAAATGGTATATTTATAGTGTAAATGGGTTAGAAGGGGGTGAGGGGGGGTTATATTTGACCGTTTTGGGCCCCAGCCCAACGGCTAGAAGGGCCCAACGGTCATATAAAACGGTAACATTAAAAATATAAAAAAAAATAATAAAAAACCCGGCTAAACCGGTCCTTACCGGATTGGACCGGAACGAAACCGGTTCTTACTGAACCGGTTTAACCGGATAAAAAACCAGGAACCGGTCCGGTACCCGGTCCTGTATACTAAAAGACCGGTTCAATCGGTACCGGACGGACCGATACGAAAACCGGATTGAAACCGGACCGGACCTGCCAAAAACCGATCCGTTTGCCAGCCTTAATAGATACTATAAAATACTTGTGCAAGTCAAGTCAATTGAAAAGATGGGAAACCACTTTAGATCATCTCAGACACTTTTCATTTAGTATACTATTTTAAAAATATATTGAGACGGAAATAATTAGAGTCAGAAAGATTATAAATAAGAAAACATAAGAGAAATGTACTTAAATATATAAATATTTAATGTTGGTTCGATCAATGGACTTGTGTCCATAAGAGGAGATGAATGATCCATAAAAAAGGTATGAGAGTATAAATATGAAAATAATCCCATACAATTCATTCGAAATAAAAAAAGATTCACTTGAGTGATAAATATCATTTGTGTCTCGTTATTTCTTCTTTTACAAAATTCTCAAAAACCCCTAAAACTAAATTGTAAATGTTACCGAGATAAAAAGAGTGAACCTCTCTATTTACGAAGTCAAAAGAAAAAGAGTAGCTAAATTTTGAAGGCTTTGTATTTTCCTTTTCGAAAATTAAAAGAATAATTCTGATATGATAAGACATTTAGGGCAATACTCAACAAAAATATCCTTTATTATGGCTGCTATTTTATTTATTTGTAATTTTCTCTATACACAATATACACAATGTCATACGATAATCAATGAGATTAAAGGAATTAAAAAGTATTTATTAGTTAATAGCTAGTTAAAATGTCCTAGCAATAAAAATCTGTATTCAGTAGTCACTGTTGTTCATTTAATTATATGTATTATAATCTTGATAGGATAAAAGTTATCTTCTATGACTTTTTTAAAATAAAAAAATATAGTATTATTTTTAAAATGTTTTCCCAAAATTTGGCCAGTGAGTGGAAAATAAGAAAAATATATTAATGATTAATGATAATATTAGCAAATTGAAGAGTGTGTTGATGAATTTTGGAATTGTAAGAACGTAGTAATAAGAATTAAGTTTTAATTAGAGCGAATAATATGAAGTTATTACAGTATAAGATAATTCCAAGAAAAAATAGTAATTAACTTCTGCATATAAGTTAGGAAAGTAATTTCTCCTTTTGATGAAAATGATTCTCAAGAAGAATATATTCTTTTTAATTAATTAAACACGAGATACCAATTTTCTCATGAAGCTCCTGGCAATCTTTCCTTATTATAGGGTTCTTGTCTCTGTTTGTTCCAATTTCCATTTAGTATTCTTTAAAAAAATCTACTTCGAAAATTTGTTTTGTTCTTTTAGATTTGTTGGAGAAAGCAGTGCCATAAGTTTCAGACGGTTGTCCTTGGATAGATAGGGAATTTAGTAGGTCTTAGGCCCCGTTTGGCCATAAATTTTCCAAATAATATTTGGGAAAAATTTGGCAAATAATGTTTGTCCATACAATTTGCCATTATTTGGCAAATATTTTTGGCAAATATCCCAAATTTTCAAATACTAGTTTTTTCTAGTATTTGGGCCAAATCTCATTATTTGGGATATTTTAAAATTAAAATTTTACCCCAATCTTTTATCTTTTACAAAAACACCCTCTCTAGTTGTTGCTTGCGTTGTATTACATCATTTTTTACGTGAACATCAAATAGTGATAAAATATTTAGTGAATATTAAATAATGATATGATTGTTGATGAAAATTATTAAAAATTGGCTTTAGGTAACAAAGTCATGTACTTTGTCTACTTCACGATGTATGTAATAATTCTTGTTGCACTCACTCACTCCAAATTACCACATTGCTTTAGTGTCATGGACATTATTTGTTATTGTTGTAACGAACATTCAATTGACTTGTAATACAAACTTTTAGTTAGTTTTGTTAGTTTTTAAAACTTGTGCGTATAAATCATATTTTTCTAAAAAGGTGAAATATATTTCCCAAATTTTATGGCCAAACACATGGTGAAATTTCACCCAAATTTTCACTCAAATAATGTTTGCCAAGAATATTTGGAAATCTATGGCCAAACGCTAGCTTAGTAACACCGTGTTACTTTGATCCACATTTGTTATTTGTTCACATCAATCGTTTGAAATTAGCTAATGTTATTCGAAGGTGATCAGAAGTTTTGATAATTTAAGAAACTTTCGATTCTAACAAAGGACTTGATTGAATAGAAACTTCGTACGTGAAAAAGACAAAAGATAACTGTTTAAGTTATCAAATTTATTGTGATTAGTGCACGTCTTTTCAGAGCAGCATATTATTCCCAACCAATGACTTTACTCCAAGGGTTTGTGTTCATTCTATCTTTTCCTCGAATGACATAACTCAAGTTTTGGCAAATAAACTTTTGAATTCTCAAAATTCATAAGGCCGCAAAGAAAAAATTAACTTCAAGGAAAAACACTACTCATACTCAATAAGGGACCAGATGGAGTGTTGAAGCGTCGTTTATTATAGTGTAAGCTTTGTGTATTGTATTCTTGTATTATAAATATACTCCTAAGTTATGAAGGATAGTAATTTAGTTGGTTATCTAAGTCTTTAGTATGAGTTGGATTAACTAGAGTTAGTTAGTCGAATCATATGTTTTAGTCAAACCTCTTTACGTCATTGGTTAGATCTTCTCTTGGGTAGATGTTCCTAGGAGTGTCAACTAGAGTTAGTTGGTGTGTGGGTGTAGCAGAGTTGCTTCTTATGTTATCTTTGAGATCTATAGTTGGTTAGCCTTGTTGGATTTTTAAAGTCTAAATCTGTAACGTCCACAAGTACACCCTAGGAGAAGAGGGCACTCTTGAGTCGTCACAAGGTGTACTTGACCCTTCGGAGGTCTTGTACTAACCTCTTAGTTATCATTCATTACATAAATATGAAAAGTAGTGCGGAATTAGAATTTTTTACAACAATAATAATAAAAACTTCTTTTATAAAACTAAGGAACAAGTCTCATCGTCACAAGCCAACATAAAGACACATCTTAAATATCTCACGACCCTTTACATTGAAAGAAGTACATAATAAGTCTTGTCACACCCCTTACGTTTCTACAGGTCTTATACAAGTCTTAAAGAAGGAACTAAAGAAACATAGACTATGTCCTCGAATATATGAGGACATACCAAGTCTTGAGAGAGTCAACTTGCCAAGAGTTGCCTTCTAGGGACCTCCACTTGCCTTCAACCTATACTTATAGAGTATAGAAAAGTATGAAGTTTGTACAAACATTTTACTAAGTATGACATATGCAAAAACACATGTAAAAGAGGAAATTTTAGTTTTGAAAATACAAATCATGTCATTTTTATAAAATCCTTCATGAATCAACTTTACAAAACATCATATAAGTTACCATTCATCACATAAGGTAACATGTTCATAAACCTTAACATAATGTCTCATTTACAATAAACCATTTATCACATAAACCTTCCTATTCAAAGTTATTCTAAAGCTCATTTAAGTAGGACACGAAGAGACCGCCTGTAGACACGTAATTTTTGACTGAATTTAAGTTTAACACCAATTTTTAGAGCATAAATAATTTTATCAATCTATATTAAATATATTTTGAATTTTTTATTATTTTCATTAAGTTTATTTAAAAGATATAAAAATAAACAACATAAATATAATTTTTATTAGATAAATTTATTTTGATTGTTAAAAAAAAGGTATATATATATATATATTACATATATTATTTAAATAACCTAATATTTCTTAATTATATTTTTTAATCATCCATTTATCTTTTATTTATTTATTTACTCAAAACAATTAATAATTATATGATTATCATTTTATATATATTTAATGTTAAAAAAAACCACTCCCATACACCCCACGACCAATGACCCCACTCCCATACTCCCCACTCACACTACACATCAACCTGCGCACACGTATACCTAATTACTATTCATATACACAAGCACACACGAGAAAGGAAAAAAATAGAAGAAAAATCAGCAAACCAAAAAGACAAAAAAAGAAAACAAAAAGGGAAAAGAGGAAAAAAAAGAAGAAACAACAAAGAAAACTTTTCATTTTTTTTCTGAAAAACACACACATAAAAAAAAAACACAACAAAAAAATAGGAGAGTTCGAGATTTTAAGTTCGTGGTTCCTAAATTCTTTCTTTTCGTGAAATAATTTACACAAGAGGTAATACTTAATTTTATTTTTTATTAGTTTTATGTCATTATAATGCGAGAATGGATTGCAATATATTGAAGTTGTTAAATTTCGCATGTGTTAAAACCATTAATATTTATTGATGTTATTATATGAAGTATGTTCAAATATTTCATATCAACTTTATGTTTAGATCCTTTGTATAGTTATATTTAGTGTGAAATTGTTATAACAAACCGTGATTCATTTCACATTTAAATAACACATAGTTTATTTTATATTTAAGTAAAATTATTGTCCAAGTCATTTTAATTTTTCAGATTTAGTTTTATAATGATAACATGTGTAGCTATTATGTAAATATATTAATTTTAGTTAGAAGGATTTTCGTTTAATGTTTATGACGTAAAAAAGATCGAATAAAAATGAAAGAAAAACAAAAAACAAAAAATAAAATAGCAATAATAATAAAAAGGAAAAGGAAAAGTTAAAAATAAAACGTGAGAAAGAATATAATAAAAAGGGGGAAAAGAGAAAATAGAAGGAAAAAATAAAAGAAAAAGAAGTATAAAAATAATATTAAAAAAATGTGCAATTGAAGAGGAAAGAATTTTTTTTTGAAAGTTTCTTTGTCCAAACAGAAAAAATTTAAGTTAAATAAAAAAACAAATAAAACCTTGAAAGTATAAAAATAATAATAATAATATTAAAGTAATAATAATAGTAAAAGATGAGAAGGTAAAAAGAGAAAAAAAGAAACGTAATAAAAGAAAAAATAACAAAAGAAAAGTAAAATAAAGAATATCTTATTTTATTCTACTTTGTTTGATTTAATTTATATGCGTATATATATTTTTAATTAAAGGGCAGAGATTAATAAAATAAGGTAGTTTTTAAATATATTTAAATAAATTATAGAATGAGGGTAAATGACATTGTTAATATTAAATTAAATAATATATTATCCAAAATTAAGTCAAGTCATATAAAAGTCAATAAAGCGACCGTGCTAGAACCATGCGACTCGAGAGGTGCCTAATACCTTTCTTTCGGTCAAAAGAATTTCTTACCCGTATTTCTGGTTCGCAGACCAAACAAAGAGTCATTTCCTTTTTATTAGGGATTAAACAAAAAAAGGCGATTTGGAACAGCCACTACTAAAAAAAGGCCAAAAAGAGACCTAGAAATGGAGACCTCAAAAATAGGTCAATAATAAGAGACCTCATGAGGTCGCCATTTAAATTAATATCTTTTAATTTTTTTTTAATGTAGGAGAGACCTCGTGAGATCAATTTAATGAATATTTTTTTTTACCTGACTTATTTAAAAAATTTAAATTTTTAATCAAATTCTCATAAAATTAGAGACCTCATGAGGTCTCTAATTTTTTAACTATTCAATTAAATTAAATTATTATTTTTAATTTAACAAGTAGAGACCTCATGAGGTCTATACTTGTTAAATTAAAAATAATAATTTAATTTAATCGAATAGTTAAAAAGTTAGAGACCTCATGAGGTCTCTTACACAAAACAAAAAACCTAGCCAAAATTAAAATAGCTCTCTTTCTTCCCTCTCTCTTTTTCGTCGACCGCCTCTCTCTCTTTCTCGTCGACCTCGTCGACCCTCTCTCTCTGTATCGACCCTCTCTCTCTGTATCGTCCTTCTCTCTCTCATCGCCAGCTCTCCGCCGCCAGCTCTCCGCCGCCAGCAGTCGTGCTTCAGCAGGTGGAGGTCGCGCCGCCTCCATTTCCTCCATTTGCAGTCGCCTCAGCAGCATCGTTCCCCTTTGACTCCAGGTAAATTTTTTGAACAAATTAATTCTTTGAAAATAAGTTAGTTATATTGTTAACATTTTTCTTGAGGGTAGAAATAAAAGTGCGATTGGGATTTTCTTGGTTGTTGAAGAAACGAAGAAACAGAATTGTTCAATGTTTGTGTGTTACAAGTTTAGTTTCAGATGGTTCATCAATTGCTGAAAATCAGAAAGTGTTGAAGGGCTTCTTTTGGGTCATGAGATAGATGGTTCCGGCTCTGTTGTTGGTTTTCAATTGATTCCACATTCTTGTACTGCCCCTTTTTGTGTTTTTGAGTTTGAAGTTAACATTTATATTTATGAATTTGAGATATGTTTGAAGTTGCTCCAATTACTAAAAAAATTGTTTGTTAAGCTTAAGTACCAACACTAGTTGATCCTATTGATGACAAAATTGATTTTCCTTGAAAATCAATTTGTGTCCATCTAGTGTTTACACTTAGCTTTAAATTTTAGAAATAATTATTTGTTTAAGCATAAGTACCAACACTAGTTGATCTTATTGATGACAAAATTGATTTTCTTTGAAAATCAATTTGTGTCCATCTAGTGTTGACACTTAGCTTTAAATTTAGAAATAATTATTTGTTAAGCTTAAGAACCAACAGTAGTTGATCCTATTGATGACAAAATTGATTTGTGTCCATCTAGTGTTGACACTTAGCTTTAAATTTTAGAAATAATTATTTGTTAAGCATAAGTACCAACACTAGTTGATCCTATTGATGACAAAATTGATTTTCTTTTGAAAATCAATTTGTGTCCATCTAGTGTTGACACTTAGCTTTAAATTTTAGAAATAATTATTTGTTAAGTTTGTAACTATCGTGTTAGTATTAAGTTAAACTAAACTAATTAAACTTAGAAATTTGTTAAGTTATTTGGTAAGTTAAACTTGTTACAATAGTATAAGAAATTAAGTTAAAAATAAACTAGTTAGAATTAGAAAGTTCTTAAGTTGGTTAATAAGTTATATTGGTTACTATAGTGTTGGAATTAAGTCAAACTAAACTAATTAGACTTAAAATTTTGTTAAGTTGGTTTATAAGTTAAAGTTGTGACTATAGTGTTTGAATTAAGCTAAAACTAAACTAATTAGATTTAGAAATTTGTTAAGTTGGTTAATAAGTTAAACTTGTTACTATAGTATTAGAATTTAGTTAAAACTAGACTAATTAGACTTAGAAATTTGTTAAGTTGGTTAATAAGTTAAATTTGTAACTATTGTGTTAGTATTAAGGTAAAACTAAACTAATTAAACTTAGAAATTTGTTAAGTTATTTGGTAAGTTAAACTTGTTAAAATTTATTTTCAGTAAATTATTACATAATGTAGTGCTTGACAAATTTAATTTATGATTCTTATGTAGATGGATCGTAGTTGGATGTATAATATGACTAATTTTGGTCGAATGGGGCTAAGACCTGAATTTGTAGAAGGTGTCATTGGTTTTGTGGAGTATGCAAAGACATTAGATCCTTTTCAACGTAGTGGTATGATTAAGTGTCCTTGTAATAAATGTCAATGTTTGAATTATGAAAAGCCAGATGCGGTTGAGCTTCATGTCTATCGAAATGGGTTTAAAAAAGAATACACTGTGTGGACTAGTCATGGAGAAATTGATAATAACTTTGATGTATTCCAACATTATGTTCCTGGTGAAAGTAGTAGCAATGTGAATTCTAATGCACAAAATTATAGAATTGATGGCATGGTTCAAGATGCTTTTGGTGTGCATTCTGACTTTGATTTTGCTAATCAAGGTGAAGAAGCTCCTAATGTTGAATGTAAAATTTTCTTTGAACAATTGGAATCTGCTAGTCGGCCTTTATATGAGGGGAGTCCACACTCACAGTTGTCTATTGCGGTTAGATTATTAAGTATCAAATCAGATTGGAATGTTCCTCAATGGGCAATGAACTCTGTGATTGACCTTATTCATGATTTAGTTGACCCAAATCTAGAGATACCTGATAATTTCTATAAGGCAAAGAGGTTGGTATCAAAGTTAGGGTTGTCATCGATGAGAATTCATTGTTGTGAAAATGGTTGCATGTTATACTATAAGGATGATATTGATCTAGAATCGTGTATGGTCAACAAAGAAATATGACCCATGAGACTAGTAGTGATGAAGAAAGTGGTGAAGAAAGCGATGATTATGTGGCAAACACACTACCACATTAGTGAGTTTAGACTTGTGATAGTTAACTTATGGATCATTTTGTTAACTTTATAATTTTGTGATGGGAATTATTTGTTTTGCGAATACATGATAACGTTGGAATGTATTATATAACTTATGGATATCATGGTTTTTGTTTAATATATAATTATGTTTAAGTGAGTTGCAATTGAGTTGATAAGAGAATATTTAGTAAATGTATTGCTTCAATTGAGTTTTTGAAGCTCTTTGAGTTTGATTTGGGTACTGAATTAAAATGACAGGTGATGAGAAGCCGCAGAAATAATAATTTTCTGTCAATTTTTTCCCAGAAAAAGAAACCTCATGAGGTCTCTTTTTTGCATTAATTTTCTAGATATTTCATAATAGAAATCTAGTGAGGTTTCTTTTTTGCATTAATTTTTCCAGATATTTCATAATAGAGACCTCATGAGGTCTCTATTTAACATTTTCTATTTTATAAATGCAGAAAAGAGACCTCATGAGGTCTCTTTTCTGCATTATATTTTCCGTAAATTTCATTATAGAGACCTCACGAGGTCGCTAAAAATAAATGCAGAAAAGAGACCTTATGACGTCTCTCCTTTAAAATAATATAAAATTAAATTAAATAATATCTTAGCGACCTAATGAGGTCTCTTTATTAAAATATAAAATTAAATAATACAATAAAATTGTGACCTCATGAGGTCTCTATACAAAAAATATAACATTAAATTAAATAATACAATAGTGACCTCATGAGGTCTCTTTTTTTTAAAAAATCAGATAATTTGTTGGTGACCTCGTGAGGTCTCCGTTTGGAGACCTCATGAGGTGTCTGTAAAAAAGTGACCTGTATTTTACTGACCTACCGTTGAGGTATCTTGTTTGGTCTCTTTTTCCCGAAAAGAGACCTCGCGAGGTCTCTTTTCTAGGTCTCTTTTTTGCCTTTTTTTAGTAGTGAGCGTAATTCAATTCCAAGTGGCGACTCTAAAAAATTTAAATTAATCCCCTAATTAATAACGTCACTTAAATTGGAAAAATTCATATGCCGCTGCGCGAAAAAGGGGTGTGACATCGCCCATACAACCTCTTCAATACATAACTAAGCAATCCTTAAGGCTACCAAGGATAAGCATAGTCCATTGCAACTCAACAAGTCAACATCCAATACTAAAGACACTAGAGGAAGCATACATATACTTAGGAGATTCACATAAGAACCATCGTCGAAGGCAACCCCCAAGTTGCACTAATGCAATGTGAAAGTAGCATCTCATACTACTACTTCCACCTTAGTGCTTCTTGAGGATTTTCTTAGACTAGGCACATCACCTTCATCATTTACATAATATTCATAAATATATCACATAAATAATCATATTCAACATGCTTCACTTTCAGTAGACATAAAATCACATTACTTAATTTACATCACATAATGACACATTCATTCATTTCATGTAAGGATACACCAAGACTCCCTCCAAATGTCTACTTGTGAAATGGATAGATAGTGTCCCATTCTACCACCTACCCTACGTAGTACACCCTTTAGAAGACTTAGTTCATTACATTCATTTGTGGAGGCTAGCTTTAATCGACATAGACTATGACAACTAAACATAGATTCTCGGTATTAACCCCTACCAGATGAGGGATTCCCTATTGCCTAAGGTAGGGCCATTGTCTTTAGCCTTTACATGGATATTCCAATAGCTACACCTTTGCAGGCGCATAATTTAGGGATAAGAAGATTTCTTCTAGGTAACTTATTTTTTACTAACGAGGAGCACTCATCTCAAGAGGTACATTGGATACAACATGTCTACTCTCAAAGTGTTACCCCCTTCTTCAAATCCTCTCGGTGCTAAGCATAAATCCCCGCGTAGTCTTAAACGTTCATTAACTATAGGTTAAGGGATAGTTATTTATCACAACATCTCAACTAATGAAGAATACTTATCCGTAGAGGTTGCTTTTGAACACCACATCTCAACTCACGAAGGGAATCCAACCTCCCACCTATCTTAGAAAGCTCTTGGGAATAGTGAGGTTGCTACTAAACACTAGGTTGCTACTAAACACTTCATTTCAACTCATGAAGAGTGTTCACCCAAGAATCCCTCTTTTCATTATTAGAGTTCGTTAGTGATAGTAGGGAATGGTCTAGACACTTCATCTCTACTCACGAAGAGTGTCTACCCTACAACCCCCCATTCATATTCATAAACTTCATTCATGCATTCAAGGTGTGTGTATGAGTACACGTGAGACCACATTTCACATAATCACCATATTCATAACTTGACTTCTAATAATTCTCATACCTACATTCATCATAATTCACAAACTATCATGTTTCACATATACACATACTTCATTTAGACATGACATTCCCAAGATACACATTAGCAACTTCATAATACATAACAAACATATACATTATAGTCATCACTTCACTTCACATACTATGCCTTCAAGTCCATACTCAAAATTCAAATATATATTCATATACTTCAAGTACGCACCGCCACCAAAGGTGGACCATACCGCTCAAGATCAATTTCCATAACAACTACACAAGATAGATCAACTTACCCTCCATCAAAACTTTTACCACCTTTTATCAATATTTCACCAAAAAAACATAAGAAATCATGGATAGGTGTTAGCTAATTCAAAATACAACATAAGAAACTCAACTCTAACATTAACTAGACAAATGCAAAAAAAACCCACTTCATAAGCCAAAAGTTTATAATATGCATACGCATGGTTTTTTTGTGGTTTTGACATTAAAATCATCAACTAACACTAAAAACAACTTATTGCAATCATTAAAATGTTTTCATGCAAAGAAACATGCTTAGAGTCAAAGATAGAAGTTGGAGTTTGAAATGCTTTTTGAAAAGTCTTTGGAATGGCTCCTTGAGTGAAAGAAGGTTCAAGGATGAACTAACATACCTCAATATGAAGAAACCCATGAAATTGTGGTGAGGAAAACGTCAAAAACCTTCACTTCTAGCCCTTCCTTAAGTTCTAGCTTATATGGAGTTTGAGAGAGTCTTTCCTGAGGGAGGGGTTTTGATATTTGAAAAGTAATGTCCTACCTAGGTCGATGTAACGACCCGCTAGGTCGTTTTGAGAACTAGGACTAGTTTGACTCCTTTTGAAAATTTAAAGGGGTATTTTTAAACTATTAGATAACTATGAGTACCCAATTGATGAAACTTTTATTAAATAAATAATTAGATAATAGGTTAGTGGAGTTTCACGGTTAATAATTTCTTATTTAGAAGAAAAGGAAAACGAAAAGTGGGGAGGCGAAACCTTACCACAGACGACCAGCGAGAGGGAGAAAAATCATAGCCATTGTTCAGGTAAAGATATGAGATATTCGTTCTTTTCAATTCTATATATAGTAATATATTGTTGGAGTGCTTGGGATTATGTTATTATTTTATGCTATATTGATAATGGGTGATAAGAAATAATGGGTAAGTTGGTGATGATTACTAAATTATATACATTGTTAGCAATTGGGTTAGTATTCAATATATATATATATATATATATATATATATATATATATAAAAATCAATCGAAGTCGAATAGTTGAATGGCTGCAGGTTAATGTTTTCTGTGATTTTGTCAAAAGAATTTATTATATATATTGTTAGTTTCAGAATGGTAGGAATACGATTGAGCCAATCATTGTCAATGATTGCCAATGATTGGAATTTGATAAATATTCTAGAAAATTGGCACTTGTTTACAAATGGGTTTCTGCAAAAAAAATAAAAATAATGTATACAATGATAATAGATTTTTTTAATTGGAAATTAATGGTGGAAGTTTTTTTTTAATGTTTTTTATGTTTGGATTATATAGTGGGGGTGATAAAAATGGATGCCAATCATTGGGAAGCCATATGCCAATGATTGGCATGGGAGATGTTTGAAATGGGCAGTGCCAACGAAGAAAGGAAAAAAAACGTGAAAAGGGGGGAGGGGCGTTCCACTTCTGCCAATGGGTGGGAAGTTGGTTCGTGTTTTATTCGTATATTAAAATGCTAGTTTTTAATATATATTGGGGTTGGTAATTAATTATTTGGTGTTGATTTATATGATCTAACTTTGAATTTTAGTCCATTTGAAGAGGTTAGAGTTAAGTTCTTGGCTTGAAATTTAGCAAGTATGAAAAATTTGGCATGCCAATATATATCAAGATTTGGAGTTTGTTGAAAAAAATGAGTGAGTGTTAGCGTCTATGATAGACATACAATAATTTGAATGTCTACAAAAATTGCTTACTTACGAATATTGCAAAATTGGTAGATTGGGAACGTTCCGAAACTTTGCAAAAAGGAACGGAAAAATCTTAAAAGATTCGTGGCACAAGCTCGGCATCTAAGGTATGTTAAGACTTGTTAGACTTGTTGAAGGACGTTTTCCTAATTAAAGATTAAAAATAAAAATAGACAAAGGGGTAAGGGGAAAATATGGTGGTCTCGTATCAATGGTGTGACGGGCATTGGTACGAGTACCGGTGTTATAAAACGGAAAATTTCTATTATAGAATGTGGGTTGAAATTTGAGAATGCCAAAGCATATGGGCATTAGCTGATATATTATTGACTTGAATTCCTTGTGTGATTGTGTTTTATTTATTTCACCCGTATAGTTGAGATAATTGAGGTGGTTATGTATTATATTCATATTGATTGATTGAGATGCATCATCATTCCCTCTATTGAAACAATATTGTGCACATGCATAGAGATGAGACTGAGTATAAGTTGGGCACGTGGAGATCGTCCGTGCTGGGGATGGTGAGATGTTAAGATTGTAATTTGGGCACGTGGAGACCGTCCGTGCGAAAATTGTTTGATATTATGATAGTGCGTTGAGATCGTCCGCACAGACACGTGGAGATCGTCCGTGTCGGTATATGGACCTCGCGAGTCCCCCATGGGTCTTGAACTCTCGATGTATTTCCGAGGAGTATCATGTATATACGGTTGAGTGAGTATTGGGTATTCTGAGACATATCATTACATGGCATCATATTGCATTGCATTTTATCCCATCATTCATTCTTGATGACTATATGTTTCGTTTGGTGTTTGGAAAATATTAAATGTTGATTTCCTTTATTGATGAAACTTAAATAGTAAATGTAATATATATATATATATACTTGTACAATCTAAGAATTTATTTTCTTATATAACTCCCGTCACTACTTCTTCGTTGTCGGTCAATGAGACATACTGGGTACACGTGGTTTCGTACTCATACTACGCTTGTTGCACTCTTTGTGGTGCAGATTCGATTCCGAGTAGAAGCACATCTCGTGGAGCAATTTGAGTCCGAGCTTGGAGTTGTGGTGAGTTGCTTGGCTGTTCCGTGGCCCACACCTCCCTCTATCTTTTATTTATTCTGTTATTAGTATTCAAACAGGATATCACTTATGTTAGATTTGTCATTTAGTTTCAGACTTGCATCGAATTTTAGAAGCTCTTGTACTTAAGACACCAATTCTTGGGGTGATATATTTTATCTTCCGCATTTCGTACTTATAAGGAACTCAATGTTGGAGATTCTTGCTAAGCGTTGGTCTTTTTTACTCATTTGTTGGTTTAGTTGGGTTAATATGTTGGGTTGGCTTACCTATTGATTGGGAACATAGGTGCCATCACGACTTGAAAAATTTGGGTCGTGACAAATTTGGTATCAGAGCGCTAGGTTCATCGGTCTCAAAAGTACAAGAGCAATGTCTAGTAGAGTCTTGCGGATCGGTATGAAGACGTCCATACCTATCTTCGAGAGGCTATAGGACATTTAGGAAATATTTTGTTCTTTTATTCCTTATCGTGCACACTTGACCTTGTAGAAATTATAATCTTGATTTCTCATTCTCTCTCAGATGGCGAGGAATCGTACATCGGCAAGTGGTGGTCAGGATCCTATTCCTGCGCCTGCTTCTGGGAACACTGTCCGAGGTAGAGGTAGGAGACGAGCTCGAGGTTGGGGTAGGGGCCGTGTTGCAGCACCTGTGGATGTTCAAGTACCAGTAGCTACTCAGGGTCGTGATAGGACCGTACCTCCTGATGCAGAGGTTATTCATGGGGATGTGCAAGATCGTGTCGAGGGGGATGGGCCAGCTCAAGCTCCAACCAGTACTATTGTCCCCCCCAGTGCTTCAAGATACCTTGGCTCGTATGTTAGGAATCCTAGAGGGGATGGCCCAGGCAGGAGCTTTGCTTGTCACTTCTGATGGCTCACAGACCTGTGTTGGAGGTCAAACTCCAGATCCGATAGTTGCTCCAGATTCTCAAACTCCCAGGACTCAGCCAGCTGCCGCTGTAGCTCCTCGTTTGGATTGTATGGAGTTTCCAGATATGACATCACATTTGATGAACAGGCCTTCTATGACTATTGATGAGCAAAAGATGTTTGGGAGGTTCAGACTAATGAATCCTCCTACTTATACTGGTGACTTAGCTGAGGATGCATATGAATTCATAGTTAGTTGTCATGAGAGGTTGCATAATCTTGGATTAGTAAAGTCTCATGTAGTTGACTACACAGCGTTCCAGATGACTGGCTCTGCTAAGCAGTGGTGGAGGGATTATATTAGTAATAGGCCAGCTGGATCCCATCCACTATCCAGGACTGAGTTTACTCAGGTATTTCTATCCAAATTTGTTCCACGCAGCGAGAGGGAGCGCAAAAGGGCCGAGTTTGAGGGTTTGCAGCAAAATGGTATGTCAGTTGCAGAGTATGAAGGTAAATTTCATTCCTTGGCTAGGAATGCTTCGATGATACTTCCCACAGAGGCTGAGAGAGTGAGAAGGTTTGTTAAGGGGCTGATTATTCCGATCCGTTTAGGAGTTTCTCAGGTTGCTGCTTCTGGTGTTCCATTCCAGAAAGTGGTAGATGCTGCTAAGGAGTTGGAGATGATTCGACGTGAGGGATTTGAGTAGCGAGAGGGCAAGAGGACTCGTTATTCAGGTGATTATGGTGGTGCTCCGCCTAGGAGTCGGGGTTACTTGGGCAGAGGTTATCACCCTCAGTCCAGCAGACCCATTCATGCTGCTATACCAGCGTCTGAGGCTGGTTACGCTGGGCATAACTCTTCGAGCTCGGTACATACTTCGCAGGGTTCATCTTCTAGACCTGTAGTTCATGGAGGGCATTCTGGTCATTCCGGTTCCTCTCATCAGCCGGCGTCTCGTAGGGGTTGCTTTGAGTGTGGTGATATGGGACACTTTGTGAGAGACAGCCCTAGGACCAGACGTGGTGGCTTACATCAGGGTTCTCAGGTTTCGATTTCCAGGGCTGCACAACCTCCAGCTAGGGGTGGTGCACAGAATGGTAGAGGTGGTTCTCATTCAGGTAGAGGTGGTTCTCCTTCTGGTCGAGGTGGTGGTCGTAGAGGTTCACAATCTGATGGAGGTCGTTCTCACTGTTATGCTTTTCCAGGTAGGCCAGAGGCTGAAGCCTCAGATGCTGTTATCACAGGTATTATTCCGGTTTGTCATCGACCGGCTACTGTATTATTTGATCCAGGCTCTACTTATTCTTATGTGTCCACATATTTTGCTCCTAGTCTGGATATATTGTGTGAGTGTCTTGATTTGCCGATACGTGTTTCTACTCCTGTCGGGGATTCTATAGTTGTAGATCAAGTTTATCGTTTATGTACTGTTACTTTGATGGGGTATGACACTCATGCAGATTTAAAGGTCTTAGAAATGATAGATTTTGATGTGATTCTTGGTATGGATTGGTTATCTTCTTACCACGCAATTTTAAATTGTCATGCCAAGACCATCACTTTAGCTATGCCTGGAATTTCTATAGTAGAATGGAGAGGTACTCTTAGTCATCCTTCTAAGGGTGTGATATCAGTCCTTAAGGCTCATCAGTTGGTACAGAGAGGATGTTTGGCGTACTTGGCCCACATTCGAGATACCAGTATTGAGACTCCTATGCTTGAGTCTATTCCAGTAGTGAGTGAATTTTCAGAAGTATTTTCGACCGATTTGCCAGGTCTTCCACCAGATCGAGATATTGATTTTTGTATTGATGTGGAGCCAGGAACTCGGCCTATTTCCATTCCTCCTTATCGTATGGCACCAGCTGAATTGAAAGAGTTGAAGGAGCAGCTGCAGGATTTGTTGAGCAAAGGTTTTATTAGACCAAGTGTATCTCCTTGGGGTGCTACAGTGTTATTTGTGAAGAATAAAGATGGATCTATGCGTATGTGTATTGACTATCGGCAGTTGAACAAGGTAACCATCATAAATAAGTATCCGATACCTCGTATTGATGATTTATTTGATCAGTTGCAGGGTGCTTAAGTTTTCTCCAAAATTGACTTGAGATCTGGCTATCATCAGCTGAAGGTTAGGGCGGAGGATATCCCTAAGACGGCTTTTCGAACACGTTATGGTCATTACGAGTTTTTGGTGATGTCTTTCGGACTGACTTATGCCCCAACAACTTTTATGGACTTGATGAATGGAGTGTTCAGACCGTATTTAGATTCCTTTGTTATTGTCTTCATATATGATATATTGATATACTCACGCACTAAGGAGGAGCATGAGCATCATTTGAGGATTGTTCTTGGGATTCTAAAGGAGAAGAAGCTTTATGCAAAGTTTTCAAAGTGTGAGTTTTGGCTTAGTTCGGTAGCATTCATAGGACATGTAGTGTCCAAGGAGGGTATCATGGTGGATCCTAAGAAGATTGAGGCGGTTAGAGATTGGGTCAGACCTACTTCAGTTACTGAGATTCAGAGTTTCTTGGGCCTTGCAGGTTATTATCGACGGTTTGTTGAGGGTTTCTCATCCATTGCATCTCCATTAACTAGATTGACACAGAAGGAGGTGACTTTTCAGTGGTCTGACGAATGTGAGGTTAGTTTCCAAAAGCTCAAGACTTTATTGACTACTGCTCCGATTTTGACCCTACCCGTGGAGGGAGAGGGTTTTGTCGTATATTGTGATGCTTCTCGGGTTGGTCTTGGTTGTGTGTTGATGCAGAAGGGAAGGGTGATAGCTTATGCTTCGAGGCAGTTAAAGGTTCATGAGAAGAACTACCCTATTCATGATTTAGAATTGGTGGCTGTGGTGTTTGCATTAAAGATTTAGAGGCATTATCTTTATGGTGTGCATTGTGAGGTGTTCACGGATCATCGTAGTCTCCAGTATATATTCAATCAGAGGGATCTAAATTTGAGGCAGAGGAGATGGTTGGAGTTGCTCAAAGACTACGATATGACTATTCTTTATCACCCAGGCAAAGCAAATGTTGTAGCAGATGCCTTGAGTCGGAAGGCGGTAAGTATGGGTAGCCTAGCCATGTTACCGGTTGGCGAGCGTCCCCTAGCTAGGGATGTCCAATCCCTGGCCAATAGCTTTGTGAGACTTGATATTTCAGAATCTGGTAAGGTATTGGCTTATATGGAGGCTAGGTCATCCTTGTTGGAGCGAATTCGAGCTCAACAGTTTGATGATGGTGATTTATGTAAGATTAGGGACAAGGTTTTAAAAGGAGAAGCTAGGGCTGCAATTCTTGATAGTGAGGGAGTTTTGAGGATTAAGGGTCGTATATGTGTTCCTCGTACAGGTGATTTGACTAGATTGATCATGGAGGAGGCTCATAGTTCGAGGTACTCTATTCATCCCGGGGCTACTAAGATGTATCGTGACTTGAAGCAACACTATTGGTGGTGTCGTATGAAGAAGGACATGGTAGATTTTGTATCTCGATGTTTGAATTGTCAGCAAGTGAAGTATGAACACCAAAAGCCTGGAGGTGTGACTCAGAGGATGCCCATACCTGAGTGGAAGTGGGAGCACATTGCTATGGACTTTGTGGTAGGGTTGCCCCGTACCTTGGGTAAGTTTGATGCTATATGGGTCATCGTGGATGGACTGACTAAGTCTGCACACTTTGTACCAGTTCAGACTACCTATAACTCAGAGAAGTTAGCCAAGATCTATATTCAAGAGATAGTTCGTTTGCATGGGGTTCCTATATCTATTATTTCTGATCGTGGCACCCAATTTACCTCTCATTTCTGGCGGTCTATGCAGAAAGAGTTGGGCACTCGGGTGGATCTTAGTACAGCCTTTCACCTTCAGACTGATGGTCAATCTGAGCATACTATTCAGGTTCTCGAGGATATGTTGCGGGTGTGTGTGATTGACTTTGGTGGTCAGTGGGACCAGTTCTTGCCTCTAGCGGAGTTTGCTTACAATAATAGTTTTCACTCGAGCATTGAGATGGCACCATTTGAGGCTCTGTATGGCAGGAGATGTCGATCTCCAATTGGCTGGTTTGATGCATTTGAGGTTAGACCATGGGGTACAAATTTGTTGAGGGAGTCCTTGGACAAGGTCAAGTTGATCCAAAATAGACATCTCATGGCTCAGAGTAGGCAAAAGAGTTATGCAGATCGAAAGATTCATGATGTAGAGTTTATGGTTGGAGAGAGGGTTCTACTTAAGGTTTCACCCATGAAGGTTGTGATGAGATTTGGAAAGAAGGGCAAGTTGAGTCCAAGGTACATTGGTCCTTTCGAGGTTGTGGAGCGTATTGGTGAGGTGGCATATCAGTTGGCTTTGCCACCTGGTTTGTCAGGTGTCCATCCTGTATTTCATATTTCAATGCATAAGAAGTATCATCAGGGTGGTGATCACGTGATTCAATGGGATTCAGTGTTACTTGATCAGAATTTGACTTTTGAGGAAGAGCCGATCACCATTTTGGATAGGCAAATTCGGAAGCTAAGGTCCAAAGAGATTGCTTCAGTAAAGGTTCAGTGGAAGCATCGTCCAGTGGAGGAGGCTACATGGGAGACAGAGGCAGACATGAGGAGTAAATATCCTCATCTTTTTGAGCGTCCAGGTTAGCTCTTTTCTTTTTCCGTTCGAGGACGAACATTTGTTTAAGTGGTAGGTGATGTAACGACCCGCTAGGTCGTTTTGAGAACTAGGACTAGTTTGACTCCTTTTGAAAATTTAAAGGGGTATTTTTAAACTATTAAATAACTATGAGTACCCAATTGATGAAACTTTATTAAATAAATAATTAGATAATAGGTTAGTGGAGTTTCACGGTTAATAATTTCTTATTTAGAAGAAAAGGAAAACGAAAAGTGGGGAGGCGAAACCTTACCACAGGCGACCAGCGAGAGGGAGAAAAATCATAGCCATTGTTCAGGTAAAGATATGAGATATTCATTCTTTTCAATTCTATATATAGTAATATATTGTCGGAGTGCTTGGGATTATGTTATTATTTTATGATATATTGATAATGGGCTATAAGAAATAATGGGTAAGTTGGTGATGATTACTAAATTATATTACATTGTTAGCAATTGGGTCAGTATTCAAATATATATATATATATATATATATATATATTTAAAAATCGATCGAAGTCGAATAGTTGAATGGCTGCAGGATAATGTTTTCTGTGATTTTGTCAAAAGAATTTATTATATATATTGTTAGTTTCAGAATGGTAGGAATAAGATTGAGCCAATCATTGTCAATGATTGCCAATGATTGGGATTTTGATAAATATTCTAGAAAATTGGCACTTGTTTACAAATGGGTTTCTGCAAAAATAAAATAAAATAATGTATACAATGATAATAGATTTTTTTAATTGGAAATTAATGGTGGAAGTTTTTTTTTTATGTTTTTATGTTTGGATTATATAGTGGGGGTGATAAAAATGGATGCCAATCATTGGGCAGCCATATGCCAATGATTGGCATGGGAGATGTTTGAAATGGGCAGTGCCAACGAAGAAAGAAAAAAAAACGTGAAAAGGGGGGAGGGGCGTTCCACTTCTGCCAATGGGTGGGAAGTTGGTTCGTGTTTTATTCGTATATTAAAATGCTAGTTTTTAATATATATTGGGGTTGGTAATTAATTATTTGGTGTTATTTTATATGATCTAACATTGAATTTTAGTCCATTTGAAGAGGTTAGAGTTAAGTTCTTGGCGTAAAATTTAGCAAGTATGAAAAATTTGGCATGCCAATATATATCAAGATTTGGAGTTTGTTGAAAAAAATGAGTGAGTGTTAGCGTCTATACATATAATAATTTGAATGTCTACAAAAATTGCTTACTTACGAATATTGCAAAATTGGTAGATTGGGAACGTTCCGAAACCTTGCGAAAAGGAAAGGAAAAATCTTAAAAGATTCGTGGCACAAGCTCGGCATCTAAGGTATGTTAAGACTTGTTAGACTTGTTGAAGGACGTTTTCCTAATTAAAGATTAAAAATAAAAATAGACAAAGGGGTAAGGGGAAAATATGGTGGTCTCGTATCAATGGTGTGACGGGCATTGGTACGAGTACCGGTGTTATAAAACGGAAAATTTCTATTATAGAATGTGGGTTGAAATTTGAGAATGCCAAAGCATATGGGCATTAGCTGATATATTATTGACTTGAATTCCTTGTGTGATTGTGTTTTATTTATTTCACCCGTATAGTTGAGATAATTGAGGTGGTTATGTATTATATTCATATTGATTGATTGAGATGCATCATCATTCCCTCTATTGAAACAATATTGTGCACATGCATAGAGATGAGACTGAGTATAAGTTGGGCACGTGGAGATCGTCCGTGCTGGGGATGGTGAGATGTTAAGATTGTAATTTGGGCACGTGGAGACCGACCGTGCGAAAATTGTTTGATATTATGATAGTGCGTTGAGATCGTCCGCACAGACACGTGGAGATCGTCCGTGTCGGTATATGGACCTCGCGAGTCCCCCATGAGTCATGAACTCTCGATGTATTTCCGAGGAGTATCATGTATATACGGTTGAGTGAGTACTGGGTATTCTGAGACATATCATTACACGGCATCATATTGCATTGCATTTCATCCCATCATTCATTCTTGATGACTATATGTTTCGTTTGGTGTTTGGAAAATATTAAATGTTGATTTTCTTTATTGATGAAACTTAAATAGTAAATGTAATATATATATACATATATATATATATATATACTTGTACAATCTAAGAATTTATTTTCTTATATAACTCCCGTCACTACTTCTTCGTTGTCGGTCAATGAGACATACTGGGTACACGTGGTTTCGTACTCATACTACGCTTGTTGCACTCTTTGTGGTGCAGATTCGATTCCGGGTAGAAGCACATCTCGTGGAGCAATTTGAGTCCGAGCTTGGAGTTGTGGTGAGCTGCTTGGCTGTTTCGTGGCCCACACCTCCCTCTATCTTTTATTTATTCTGTTATTAGTATTCAAACAGGATATCCCTTATGTTAGATTTGTCATTTAGTTTCAGACTTGCATCGAATTTTAGAAGCTCTTGTACTTAAGACACCAATTCTTGGGGTGATATTTTATCTTCCGCATTTCGTACTTATAAGGAACTCAATGTTGGAGATTCTTGCTAAGCGTTGGTCTTTTTTACTCATTTGTTGGTTTAGTTGGGTTAATATGTTGGGTTGGCTTGCCTATTGGTTGGGAACATAGGTGCCATCACGACTTGAAAAATTTGGGTCGTGACAGTCGAAGAGTATACAAACTTAAAATTACCTAAAGAGCCTAAAAAAACGTCCATGCTCCATTAAAGACTTGAGGTGAATTTACTAAAACACCCCATATGAAGCCGCAGTTGGACAACTTTAGTAGGCCACCATCGATGCCCATCAATGACAGACCGTCAATGGATCGACGTCTCGTTGACGAGGGCTGTTGGTTCGGGTCTGAAGATTCCAAAACTTACAGACTTGTAGGTCCAATCAGCGGACCAAGTCTATGAGCCGTCGATTGGTCGACTAGCCGTCATTTGGTTCATTCGTTGACACTGCTTTTGCAGTTTTTTTTCCAAGTCTTAGGTACTTTTCTAGGGACCCTCATGGGTACTAGGTGGAGTCGTACCCGGACGTTAAACCCCTAAACTGTCACGCCCCGAGCTACCCCCGAGACGCAGACAAAGAATATAGGACCACAAGTGATCCCAAGCTAACCATGCTGGCATGATCATAAGCATACTAAAGATAATAAACTATTGCAGAAACTAAATTACATTCTAATCTCAAAAGATGGGGAATTCCCATATTCTAAAACTAAGATATTTGAAAACAATGAGTTTAATACAAAGGAAATATTAACTCAATACTAAGCTGAAACTAACTATGTCTAAAAATAGCCTCTAAACTGGACTAGAAATAGTGGGACACGCCCTGACTAAATCTAGCAAAAACTGAAACTAGAAGACTAAATACTGATAAGAAACTCATGACTTTATCCTCGGAGAATGAGGACTCACCACTGAATCTTTTGAACTAAAGATCGGAAATCAATCTATGCGTGATCTGGATGCTGAGAACCTGAATATACATCACGAGAAGATGTAGCCCCCGTATGCGTCAATACTTGAAAGGTACTGAACATGTAGGATAGAATAAAGCTAAAATAAAACATAAATTAACAAGCATAAAAGCAAGTATAATAATCTGAACATGATATACTTAATTTTTTGAATACTGAGATAACTGAATGCGATGACCAATTTATAGCATACTGAAACTGAATACTCAGTATACTGATAAATGGTCAATGCAAGAGAGTCTGACTAAACTATGTTAGCTACTAATAACCAATAATAAAACCACATGAGCTAAATGTGGAGTCCAATGTATACGCCCCATCGAGTGGACCCAATATACCCTGCCAAAGGTATAATGGCATGTTGGCATGATCACTAAACTGATTGCTCATAGAGGGACTTACAACCTACTTGGCTAGTCATTCTGAGACTATTGTCTACGCTGAACCCTAGTCCGACTCTGTATTATGCTACTCATATTGATTTAGTAGTTAACTAATTATGTCTGAATTTTTCTGTAAATATTGGATAGCTCAAAACTAACATACAAACTGAGAATGCAGCATTTAATCTGATAATGATTCATTAAAAACTGAAGCATGTGTACCTGCATAATTGAAATATCTGACCTAGCATGTGTAATTTAAGAACTAAAGAAATACAAAGCTAGGGTTCTTAAATTCATGCGATAATCTCAGTAATAACATGATAATTGGATTTGGAACATATGTTTTAAATAAATCATGAAGTTCTGCTGAAGTTGTAAGAACCCTAGGTTTAACCATGATAAGAGTATCAAGAACTGACTGAAAACTAGGGACCCAATGGGTGAAAATAACCTATTAGTGAAATCTCACATACATGGTGATGAAATTCAGGGAGAAACACTTAAATTTTGGGTCTGGAACCGCTGAAAACTTACTGCATTCTTGAACTAGGGTTGTTGACCTTTTTCTCCTTTGTTGCTTCAAATTTTCTAAGTTTTAATTAATGATTTGACTTAGGTAAGTTTTTTTTGTTATGTTTCTAAGCTTAAGTTGACTAAAGTCTGATGATTTAGGGTCAAAACGACGTATCTTAGGGTTTAAAAAAAGTGGGAAAAGACCAAAAGACCCCCTGAGTTAGTGCTGTCGGAACAAACGACAACCAGGACTGTCGTTTGGTCTGTAGGTTGGGTCTGTTCAACAGGTCTTTACTAAAACGGTCATAACCTTTTACTCGGAGGTCTAATTTTTGCAAGGCCGGTGGATATGGAAAGCTAACTCAATTATCTTTCTGTGGGTAGGTCATCTGACACCTAATTCATTTTTTGCTAAGAGTTCTGACTATTTAATGTTGACCCAACTGCATTTCCCCTTAATTTTCTGCTAGTGTCCACCTACGGACTGTGGGTCCACCTATTGTCAGAGAGTGGGTGAATGGGGTGTCGATTGATAGTCACAGACTTTGGAACATAGTCTGACCTACGGACCGTAGGTCCGTCCATCGATCATGACTTAACCAAATTTTCCTGGGCTGAGATTTTTAGGGTTTCTGACCCCATTGACGGATGTGCAGGACGGACCGTGGGTGAGTCTACGGTCCCTCGATGCACATGCAAATTTTTCTGAAAATATGGTTTTCGGTCTATTTTGGATACAAGATGTTATATAAACATGCTCATCTAGGTATTAGGCCAAGTTTTACTTTAAGTTATTTATTTTCTGCACTATTATTCTATCCTGGGACAAGTCCACAGACCATTAGTTGACGCATCCATTTAATCATTTGGTATCACAACCTAGGCTTTCTATCTGGTCAACACCAAGAGATATTCCTATGAGAATGATGACTCAAATTAATCAAGAAGAAGGTCAATTAACAATAAGGCCAGCTTTATTTAATGGCATATTCTACCGTTGGTGGAATAGTCACTTGCACGGCTATCTTATGAATTATGAATATGAAAATTATGTATGTTTTATGAAAAATATGATATATGAACTATAGAAGTCGTTGAGATAAGTATCGATGATTTGTGAAAGTTTTTCTCACGTATGAACGAAATCATGATTTATATGCTTAAAAGTCAAGGGTCTATTACAAAGAAGTTTATGAAGATCATAATTTGAAGGTGAGATACTCTAATATGAACTTGTTATTGAATTTGTATGTCTTAATTGTTTCTTTCTAAGTATTTTTATATGAGTATGATTATGTCATTTTCCATTGGGATTTACATAGCACCAAGAATACTTTGAGATGGAGGCTTTAACGTTTGATATCTCTAGAAGAAATCTCTTTGTCCCTCTTTATGTGTCTCTGTATGAATGTATTAAATGAACTAAGTGTCACAATCTGAGTCTACACCCTGGAGCTGATCGACCTCGAGATCAATTATTGGTCCCCAAGCGAACCCTCATCTAGATTGACTACATGCGGAAAACCAACTCAAGCATGCACAATCTTAAAATCTGAATATATAACTCTGAATAAAATAATATATTCAACAGACATAAAGGCAAGTTAAGTCTTTAAAACATTTAACTAAATAAACAAACAAACTTCTGAAACTCTATTGTCCATCTATGAAGCTTCTAACTGAAAAATATGGAAGTCGGGACAAGACCTACATACTCCTAACAACTGATATAACTTATAGTACAAGTGGAACCGTGTGGAAGCAAAGAGTATTACCATAGCTAAGTTGAACTGCATGTCACATCCGAGGAGCAACCCCTAGACGTAGCCGTCATCATCATCCTCTTTGAGGAGTAAGTCTAGCCTCTTAGCTTACATCATTACATTCACAGGTTAAAATGTGGAAATTTTTTAAACTTTATATTACTTCTATATTGAGGTCTACATATATCTCTACATACACATAATATTTATATCGAGTATACGTAGACCCTTCGTATAAGAAGATTACTCAGTCTTCTACTTTTATTGCACATACGTATAGAAAATATAACATAGTGTCAAATGGATGTCTCATCTCATAACCATCTACAAGAGTATAATAAATTGGGCCTAGTCCATATATCAATGTAATAAGGCCACATATAGGCTATACAATGTCTAGTACTCAAATAAAAAGGAAGGAACATAAGAGTCTTAAAACTAGAACAAGTTCATTAGCTTTATAGTGGCATTGCCCTCAAAAAGTAAGGACCTACCCAACTTGGATGAGTGAGAATTCCAAGTCTTCCTTCAAAGTCGTCTCAAGAGCCCTTCAACGTCTGGAACCTAAAATGTTGGAGAAAAAGGGAGAAAATGGGGTTAGTACACCACTTATACTAAATATGAGACCATATGCACATATATCATGAAATCATGCTAAGATTGACAATTCATTAAAACATGCAATTTACTTTAGAAAGATTCATTAAGTCCAAAGGTTGTACATCACAAGACCAACAATACTAAGTCTAGTCGAGTCAACATGCATATCACATAGTTGAACACATAGTCAAGGAAACTCTAACATCACGTTTCAATAGAAACAAGCATGGATAGAGTTCATTACAACATACCCAAAGCAAGACAATTACCCATGGACCGTTATTAAGTCAACTAGTGCAATGACTAAGCAAATCCCCATAACCTTACTCAATCAAGTAACCCAATAAGAACCATGGCCAATATCTAACTTCACATAGCTTATCACTTAACAGTGCATATCATCATACTTTATAAATAGAGACCAAACACTTATTCATAAGCAAAACCAATCATCTTGTTTATCATCAATGTGCAAAGTCACACACACACACACACACACACACACACACACACACACACACACACACACACACACACATATATATATATAAGAGCATCCTCCTAAGACTTCCCTCAAGGATAACTAGTGCAATGCTTAGGTAGAGTCCCATACCCCTACCTAAACTATGCTAAACCCCTTAGGTTGTCCTAGCTAGAGTTCATTCCTTTAGTTCATTTTTACCTTTTGGGAACATCTTTCCTTAACCGACATAGACCACATGAGCTAATGTGGAATCCGGTGTCATGGAACCCTCACCGAAGGAAGGTGGACTACTTGCCAAGGTAGTACCAAAACATGAACATAGCAACTAAGTGGATCTACTAGCTAGTCTTCCTACGGGGCAACATAGTTCAAGAACTAGGAGATATAATTGAGACCCTCTTTATGCTATATGCATTATAGCCTCCAATATCATGATTACAGTAATGATCCTACCTTCCCTATATGGGAAGGGACACTCCTGACACTAGTTCACTCGGTGCTAAGCTAGAGCCCTTTTTGAAATGTCTTTAATGCCTTTATTAGTTATCATTGATTAATGTAGGTCATAGGGTCTATCCCTTGTATAATCATCATCAACATAGCTCAATAGTAATTGGTGAGTATATTCTTTTCGTTACAGTTCATATAAGTGAGGTTAGCACATTTACCTAATCACATCATGATAATGCACATTGACAAGTTATCACCATCCTTATAAAATACACATCTTAGCCAACACCTCACAAAAAAATAGTCAAGATATTTCAATTTAACATTATACCAACCCTATAAATCATAATACAAGGTATACTTCAATACAACATCATCCCTTATTCACAATTAAACTCAATTGAAGTAAATAATAAGAATCACAAGACTTACCAAGTCTCCTCCATACTCCATCATCAAGGTCTTACCATAAAATCTTAAATCAACCCAATAAGGGTGTAATATAGACACCTAACGATAACCAATATGATAACAAGGCTAATTGAATCACTACATCACAATCCATCACTAGTTCATAGCTTATGATAAGAGACCTAGGTCAAAGTCATAATCTAGATCAATTACTCAAGAAATAGCATGATAAGACAATAATTCATTTTAAAATATTCATAATTGATACAATAACGTCATCTAGTAGTAATTCAAAAAATAACAAAGTCAATTGAACCAACACTACACAATTCATATCAAGATCAAAACCTAGGGTTAAAGAGAAAATGTCATCTTCTACAAACTAGACCAATACAAGAATTTATGGCATAACATATTCATAATTTATCATAATTTAATCAATACAATCCAAATAAACCATGAAAAAATCAGTTTGAAAGATCAATTTTGAGATAGGAAAAGACTCATATGAAAACTCATCTTTTGAAATCAATTTGATGGAACCCTTTGAGGAAAGAAGTCTCAAAGGTGATAGGAATACCATACCTTAATATTTGATGAAGATTTATTAAGAACCTTTGTTGATTTCATCCCTAAAATCCACCTTGACCTTGCCTTCTATAGCGTTCTTCAACATGGGAGAGAGAAAGAAGAGAGAAGGAAGAGAGTTTGGGTTTCGGGAATTATGAGAGCTTAGGTTAGTCTTATTAGGTTTGGGTATTTATATAGGTTGTAAATTAACTTAATTAGGCCTCCCCTAATCCCTAATTAACCTCCTAACTAATCCAACTAATTTAATGAATTAAATAAAAACGTGCAGCAAAATCAGTCCCTCACAGACGAGACAACGATCGATGGATCTTGTGTCCATCAACGGGCACTGTTCACCTCCATGCTACCAACTCGTCGATGAGTTTAGAGAATTTCCATTTGCAGGATTCCAAAAATTTTGCTAAGTGTCCATTGACGGAGGTATCGAAGCCCCGTCGATTCACCAACGGCCCGTTGGTGGTATTCGTTGGTGACACTGTCTATTGACAACTTTTAGCCACTTTAGCAAAGGTCCTCCTCAAGGGCCCTTTGTTGATCCTTGGGGAGTCATACTTGGACTTTTTGACTATGAACTAACTCTAATACATGTTAGACACCATTTTACTAAATTTCATCATTTTTCGAATCTTAAGACTTAGTCAAATAGGCTAAGGCATACTAGAACCTCATTAAACTAGTTTCCATACGTCATGAACGTTCTTTGATGTTTTGTTTTTTTAACTTCCAAAACAACTTATATACACTAAAATAGACCTTAAAATAGTTTCTAAACCTTTTTACACCTAGGTTAGACTCTAGAGCATACCTTAGACTTTCAGTGTATTACACTGCATGTGGTTGAATTCAAGAGGGGGGGGGGGTGAATTAAAAATGCAATAGTTGACTTCCTGATAAGTCCAGTCGATTCACCTGCATGTTAGTGGGGTAAATAAATAGTTAATAAAACGCATTAATTATAAGAATAAGTATTTTTATTCTAATTTGAATCACCGATGTTGTGCCTAGACTAGTTTTCTTGCGCCGCAAGGGTTTTCTTAAGAGCTTTGAAGAGAGCTTTAGTAGTACAACGTATGTGCGACTTGATCCTATCTGATATGCAAATTAGATATCTATGTTGAGACTAACTCTGCTTGTAAACCGACACTCAAATTCTTTCTTTTTCTCTTCTTTTCAATTGTACCACTCGAGCGTTTACAAAGCTTTTTAAAGCTAAACTATTCTATAAGATCAAGTGAAGTTGCAAACTTCACACTAGATTGTGAGGGTCATTTATATAGCTACGGACCCGTTCTCATTGTTAGGAGAACCCACTGGGTAATATTCTTAATCAAAGCTGATTGGGATATTCCCTGATTGAAGCAAGTTGCTGATCCATGTCCATATCAGATGGTAAATCTCTATTTCCATTCTTCTTGGCTTGGCTGTCTTGATCCTTTGATAGATTATCAAATATTCAAATCTTTTCTTAATTCTCGTCTTCTTCTTTCCTTGACACTTTGATGCTATTTGTGACTTTGATTTGCTGATCCCTTGATTTGATCTTGTTAATTAGTGATCTCCTTAACTTTGTTGATTGCTGATTCAGAGCAATCGTTATGTTTGGATTGATTCCTTAGATTAGGCTTTCCTTTTTATCAATTTCTATAAAAATCAATCCTGTTATTTCCTTCCATCTTGGTGACATCTTTTTGATTCATTCCGTTTCGATTTTGTGGCTTGTGAAGCATGTAAGTAATGTGATAAGTGTAAATTATCAAAGATTAAATAACTCTCAGGATCTCCCCTTTTTGATAATGACAACTTGGTAATAATTTAATCTTAAGGTCAATAGCTAAAAGCACTTGCTGTCTCCCTTTGCCTATGAGATTTGACAGGACAAAATATCTCCCCGTGTCTGTAAGAATAATTGTAGGAAGGAAAGCACTTTCTCCCCCTTTGGCATAATAGAAATGAACAAACATAACATAGAAGAGGATAGATAAAATGAAGGAAACAGTAAAAACAAATAGTCAGTATAAAAAATCCAAACAAGTATAGGGGCACACCCTTATTGTAAGCTAGTTAAAACAATAATAATAGCAAACCAAACACAAAAACCACAAAAAAGATTTTAACGATTCCCAAAAAGTAATTGAGGGTGTTGATAACATTTCCACAAAAAGTGCCATAGTATCAGTCCATACTAAGAGAGAGAGAGAAACATACAAGTCTGAACGGTAAGTTCAAGATCATTATTAGACAAGCTAACTCCACCCTTAAGAGAGTCAACTTGCTTGATCAACTTGTTAAAAATGGAAATACCTTACTGCTTAATACTTGTTATAGCAATATGCAACTTACATATATCAGTGCTGGTGTCCTTTTGAAGATGAAATTCATTCTCAAAAACATCATGAAGCAGCTCCATTCCTCGTTCCACTTCTACCAGATAAGTCTTAAGTTCATCATTCTCCAGCGTAAGGATTGCAGCGAGTCTGCAATGATTTTTGTGGGCTTGGATTTTTTTAGCCCTAGCCTTGATAGAGTCCTTTTTAACCCATTTTTCTCCAACCTACACATACCCTATACTAGAAAAAGTACGAGAGTTGTAAGTAGAATTGATAACAATAGGGGTAAACTTAGAGACATCCACAATTGGATCAACTAGAATCCGGGAGATAAGTAGTTTATATGGCAGACTGGCAAATGCATTGGTGTCTGCAATACTTTCCCAAATGTATTCTCTGAACCGAACCACCCAATTTATGCGATATTTATGAAGAAGATATTAGTAAACAAACACATCCTGAGTAGAGATATTGCTGAGAGAGACCTTCCTGGGTATGAGAGTTGTAGCCACAATATGTGTGATTGTAGGATGTTCAAAGCACAAGGACAGAGGACCAAAGTAAAATATGTCTAAACCCAGTTCAGCCCCAACCCTCTTAGCGACTTCTAGCGATGCTTCAAACTCATTCAGAACACTTTGTACCAAACCTTCTTCAAAGAGTTGTTCATTAACAACCATGTGATCTCCCAAAACTAACGTTTCTAACTCACCACTGTCAGGAGATATGCGAAGATTCACATAAAATAGTCCAATCACATCTTCAAAGATTTCAAGACCACAGAGAGTAAAAAATAGTGATAACTTTTGAACTATGAGATAAGAACTTATCGGGCAGAGAGAATCATTTAGTTGACTTAGATTAACCACACGATTGAAAACAATTGGTCGAGTTTTGAAGTTATCATACCTATTGTCATATCCGAGAGCACCCCCTAGTCGTAACTGGCATTGTTGTCCTAAAAGAGGACTAATACTTGACTCTTAGAATTTGTCATTAAATTTCATAGGTTAAAATTAGAGGAAAATTTAAAACCTTTAACTACTTCTACATTGAGGTTTCTTAGAACTCTCGCTTACACAAATATATAGTTAGCCTGTATACATAGAATCCTCGCATAGGAAGCAATACATAGGCTTCTACTTTTATTTCACATACGTAATATAATAATATAGATTTGTAAGAAGATTCGTAGTGGTATCGTCCTCGGAAAGTGAGGACCTACCGAACATGGAGAGTAGATTTCCAAGCCTTCTTTAATGGACCTCTAAAATATCAACGACCATAACCTACATTTGTAGTTAACATGAAAGATGGGTTAGTACACACTAGTACTAAGTATGAGTATATGCACAAAAAACATTTGAAATAATGCTAAAGATCATTTGTTCAAAACAATGCTAAAGTACTTTGAAAAGCCTTATGCAAAATCATATAAACCCATATAGACCAACAATTACCTAATCCATAAGTCAAACCCATGTACAACAGAAGACCAACATTATCAAGTAATAGTCAAGAAATCATATATAGAAGTTCATAACATCATAATATTATCAAGATCCTTACCCATAACCCATAATCAAGTCTACAAGTGCAATGACCAAGTAAAGTCCCATAACCCTACTCAATCAAGTAAACCAATCAACGGGCTATAAGTAATGCCTGACTTCACATAACATGGCATCAAGAGTAAACATCCTCATATTTAGCAATATTGATCAATAGCATGTTCGTAAATGAAACTAACGTCATATAGGATCATCAACATGTAAAGTCAACATATACATAACATTCACTTTTTAAGATCATAAGAACAACCTTCTAGGACTTCTCTCAAAGCCAACTAGTGCAATGCCTAGGTAGAGTCCCATACCCCTACCTAGACTAAGTCAACCCTTTAAGTCACCCTAGTTAGTGTTCTCATTGTTACTTCATTTTAATTTCGGGAACATCTTACCTTAACCGACTTAGACGACATGAGCTAATGGGAATCCGGTGTCATGAAACCTTACACCGAAAGAAGGCTGACCTACTTGCCAAGGTAGTGCCAAAACATAAACATATTATTTATGTGGATCCACTAGCTAGTATTCCTATGGGGGCAACATAGTTCAAGAACTAGGAGATGTAGTTGGGGATATCTTTATGCTATATGCATTATAGTCTCCAATCTCATGAGTACAATAGTGAACCTACCTTCCCTATGTGGGAAGGGACACTTCTCACTACTAGTTCACTCGGTGCAAAGCTAGAGTCCTTTTGAAATGTCTTTCATTAATAATCATAACTTAGTTTAGGTCATAAGAGAATATCTTTTTGTATAGCCATAGTCATTAGCTCAATAGGAATTGCATGAGAACACCTTTCATGACAACCCTCATATATGAGATTAGCACATTAACATCATCATATCATAGTAAGGCACATAGGTACTTGACCAAGCTTATATCATTACATCTTAAGCATAATGTCACAATCACATAATCAAGACATTTCAATTCAACATCATACCAACACCTAATCAATCACATAATAGAGTATACTTCAATATAACTTAATCATAAACACAAGTAATCATAATTAAAGCAGAGGTTTAGGATATTAAAGACTTACCCAATCTCCTTCAAAAGCCATCATCATGGTCTTACCATCAACCAACCATTTTCATCCAATAATAGGTGTAATAACATCAATCAATAGTAATTAATACAAGAACTAGACCAATTGCATTATCACTATCCCAATCTACTTCAAATCGTAACCTAGGGTTAGGGGAGAAGGGTCAACATGAATTATTCAAGAAATAGATCCAATACCAATAATACATTAATCTAGTAAATCCATAAATGCATTAGAATAGATAAAACCAATCTAACAATCAATATATTCTTCAATTTCCATCAACTCATAACAAGATCTAAGATTTGGGAAAATTGGGGAAACGAACATAATCTACATGGAATTGCATCAATTAACCATTAATATACTATTAATTAGTCGTAGGCAGTCACAATTTAACATCAATTTGAACTATAGATAAAAAACCCATTGGAATTAGAAAACCCCATGGAATTGAGTATTTTGGAAATCAACTTTGAACGGACCTCTTGGGTAAAACAATCCAATGAGTGAATAACCCATACATTAATGACTATTAATCCACTAAATTGAAGTCAAAATACTAGAGAAATTTGTCTTCTTCTTCAAGCTTTGTTCTTCCTTTAATGGAGGATTTGGGGAGAGAGAAAGTAGAGAGAAGGAGAGCTTTTGGGATTACTTTTGGTTTTAGGTTTAGGTGAGTGAAAAATGACTTAAAAATTACCCTTAGGTATATAATCACCCCCTATATTACCCAAAACACCCCTCACATAAATTGGTCTTTTTTATGAAGTCAAAATGCCAAAAATACGATTTTATCGAATTTGGGAAGTGGCTCCACGTCGCGAGGTTAATTACAATTTTAATTTTTGTAAAGGTGATCTGAGACAGAAGGGTTCATGTTGGATTCACATCGCACATCATCCCATTCAATCTTGACTCA
This sequence comes from Solanum neorickii, assembly GCA_027704865.1. Lineage (NCBI taxonomy): Eukaryota > Viridiplantae > Streptophyta > Magnoliopsida > Solanales > Solanaceae > Solanum > Solanum neorickii. Next base: position 36,162,638 of record JAKWJC010000367.1, read on the forward strand.
CGCAGGCTGCTTTGGTAGCCTGCCACCCATGTTGGGGTCCTCCTGACCCTTCTGGTGGTCTTTGGGGCATTGTTATTGGACGTTTAGACCCTTTATACAACACTTAACCTAACCAAAGTCTTTTTACATGTTTTAGAATTCATTTGACCCTCCAAATACTTATCCAAACATAGCGACGTCAACCAGTTCAATTTAGCTAGTTTCCGGACGTCATGGTTGTTCCTTGACATCTTGGCTCTAAAACTTCTCGGATGACTTTATAACCATTATTTTAGGTCTTAAAAAAGTATCTAAACCTTTATACACTCATGTTAGGCTCTAGATTATGTCTCAAAATTTTTGGAGTACATTATCCCCCCTTAGAAATATTCGTCCCCGAATGACACTAAACTTTTAAAAAAGGGAATAATAGACTCAAGACTAGCATCCTAACCAACAATATACAAAATCTTCATGAGTTACAAATAAAATCAACATAACTCCATTCAACACATAATCATGACATTTACACAAAAGACTCAAAATATCAATTTTCACACATAAGAGCTCAAAATCACAATATAAGGAATTTCCTTCTCACAACAACAACATAGGATCAACATATCATTAAAGAGTCAATCATGCCAAAGTTCATTTCTCAATATACATACATGGTCAATACACATTATGAAGGCAACAACATACCAAATACACAAATAAGTGCAATTCAAGTAAAGAAATAATTTTCCATGATAGTTCATTTTGGCATAAACCTTTTATGATATATATATATATATAATGTCTATCAAGAATTTCAACCGGAACCTTCTCATAAGGGAGGTTCTCTTCCACGCCTAGACCCTCAATCGAAAGTACGGACTCGGGATCATCAATACACTTCTTAAGCATGGATGCAAGGAAAACCGAATAAACCGAAGATAGTTCATTAGACAATTTCAACTCGTATGCAACCTTTCCAACCCTTTGTAAAATTTGATAGGGACCCACTAACGAGGACTCAACTTCCATTTCTTAGAAGATCTCACCACTCCCTTCATGGCTGAAATTTTTAAATACACTTTATCACCTTCTGCCAACTCTGAGTCTCTTATCCTATGGTTGACATAAGAATTTTTCCGGCTATAGGCTATTTTCAATCGGTTCCTTACCATATGAAATTTATCCAAAGTCTTATAAATCAATTCGGGACCTAAAAGTGAAGACTGACCCACTTCAAAGCATCCAATTAGAGATCTACATCTCCTATCATACAAGGCCTCAAAAGGAGCCATATATATAGATGAATGATAACTATTATTGTAGGAAAACTTAACCAAGGCAAATGTCTATCCGAATTCCTTTGAAATCAATGATGCAAACTCTAAGCATATCCTCAAGGGTTTCAATAGTGCGCTCTGCTTGACCATCCATTTGGGGATGAAAAGCGGTGCTTAGCTTCACCTTGGAACCCAACCCTTTTTTGAATGACCTCCAAAACCTAGATATGAATTGTGCACCTCTATCCAATATAATAGATAACAGAATACCATGGCGATACACAATCTCATCTATGAAGATCCTTGCATAGTCCTCCGCCGAATATGTGGACTTGACGAGAATAAAATGAGTGGATTTGGTAAACCTATCCACAACCACCGATATAGAGTATATTGCTTTTGTGTCGGAGAAAAGCCTACCAACAAATCCATATTTATGTCTTCCACTTCCAAGTAGGAACTTGGATTTCTTGAAGCATATCACTTGGCTTTTGGTCCTCGACTTTCACTTGTAAGTAATTTGGACTTTTTGCAACAAATTTTGCTATGTCCTTTTTCAAACAATCCCACCAAAACACCCCTCGAAGGTCATGATACATCTTTGTAGAGTCCGGATGGATGGAGTAACGGGAAGCATGAGCTTGCTCAAGAATCCGGTTCCTCAAACCATCTACATTGGGAACACACAACCTTCCTTAATACCTCAAGACACCATCCTTTCCTAAGGAGAATGACTCATTTAGCTTACCAATACCTGAATACTTCATCTCCATCAATGGTTGATCAATATGTGTCTTAGACTTCACATCAACCACCAAAGACGATTAGAAGTTATGACGGACTATAAAACCACCTTTTGGAAAATCTTCCAATCTAACACCAAGTCTAGACAACCGATGAACATCCTTCACTAGGTCTTTCTTGGATTCATCTACATGAGACACACTACCCATGATCATACGACTGAGAGCATCCGCAACCACATTTGGCTTTGCTGGGGTGGTAGAGAATGCTCATGTCATAATCTTTCAACAATTCTAACCATCTTCTTTGTCGGAGATTCAACTCCTTGAGTAAAAAGATATTGAAAACTCTTGTGGTCCGTATACACATCGACATGAACACCATACAAGTAATGCCTCCATATTTTCAAAGCAAATACCACGGTCGCTAAGTGAAGATCATGAGTTGGGTAGTTCTTCTCATGCACCTTAAGTTCTCTAGAGAAATAGGCTACTACTTTGCCATGTTGCATAAAGACAAACCCCAAGACCACTCGGGATGCATCACAATATACAATGAAGACCTTGGTACCCTCTGGTAAAGTCACACTGGAGCAAAAGTAAGCCTCTTTTTACAAATTTGGAAGATTCTTTCACATGCCTCCAAGCACTCAAATTTCACACTCTTTTGGGTTAAAGTAGTCAAGGGTTATGAAATGGATGCAAAACCATCCACAAACATCCTATAGTATCTTGCTAGACCCAAGAAAATTCTAATGTTAGTTGGAGTCAATGGTCTAGGCCAATTCTTGATCGCCTCAGTTTTCCTTGGATAAACCTCAATTTTCTCACTAGAGATGATATGACCAAGAAATGCCATCGCCCCCAACCAAAACTCACATTTTCTATACTTGGCAAATAGTTCATTTTCCTTAAGCACTTGCAACAACACCGTCAAATAATTCATGTGTTCAGCCTCATTTTTTGAATATACAAAGATGTTGTCAATGAAGACAATGACAAATGAATCTAGGTAACTTCAAATTTCCCTATTCATCAGGTCCATAAAAAACGTCTATGTATTAGTGAGACCAAAGGACATTACTAGGAACTCATAGTTTCCATACCTAGTCCGAAATGCCATTTTTGGTATATCTTCACCTCTCACTCTAAGTTGATGATACCCCTATATTAATTCAATCTTAGAAAAGTAGCTTGCTCCTTGAAGTTGATCAAACAAGTTTTCTATCCGAGGGAGAGGATACTTGTTCTTAATTGTGACTTTATTGAGTTTGAGATAATCAATGCTCATTCTAAGGGACCCATCCTTCTTTTTCACAACCAATACCGGAGCACCCCATGGAGAAATAATAGGTCTAATGAAGCCTTTATCTAGTAATTTTTTGAGTTGAGCCTTTAACTCTTTCAATTCGGTCGGAGCCATCCGATAAGGAGGAATCAAAATGGGTTGGTATCCGGTAGCAAGTCAATACCAAAATCAATTTCTCATTTGGGAGGAACATGTCACATTCAGGGAGCACCCTCTAGAAGTAACATGGCGTAATTGACATCTAGGAGATCTTATACAAGCCCATAGTTATCATTCATCGCATTGTCATAGGTAAATTTAGCGGAAAATTTAAAACTTTCTTAGAACATCATATGCTAGAACATTACTTTCATTATATATGTAAAATATCATAAACATAGTTAAAGACTCTATTGTCTTTTTGCCATCATAGACTCAACATCATAGGAGTACTTTAGGAACACAACCTTATAACATAATACATAAGAACAATAATAAAAGACTTTATAGTAAACTAGACTTAGGACATCCATGGACTTAAGGATTTCTTTCCTTGAGGTTGGGAATCACATATCAAGATCCTCATCTTTTAAAGACATCCCTTGATCATCCATAACCTACACTTTGTGTAAACAATGAGAAGAACGGATTTAGTAAAAGAATGCACTAAGTATGACAACAATGCAAAAACATGCACTTAAAAGGGACATTTTTCTTGAAATCATACTTCATGCCTTTTTGTGAAAACTTCATAAAAACTTTATAAAATATAATTTATATCATATTTCATATAGACATATTAAAAGGACAAACATCATATTAAATAACACATAGAATTTAAGCCATATTTGTCTCACTTTACAGTAACCTATTTGCACTTTACATTAAGCTTTTCGTCGTTACACTGAACTTCTTCTTTTAACTCATCAACCTCCCATGTAACCCTCTAGTGATACTTGGTGCAATGTATAACCTTAAGGTCACAAGGAAAACCATATACACAACTTAGATAAGCCAGCATACCATCATAGAAGTATAATACATCAAAGAGACATTTAAGCCAAGACTCTAATGGCTTCACAGTAAGCTACATAAACTTGCACATCTACTCACTTTACTTCACATAAATGTATTATAAAACCTTACTCACAATCCTATTCTAAGTCTACTAGTGAAATGTATATGTGAAGCCCCATTACCTCACACATACTTAGTAAACCCATCATAAGACCACAAGCCTTAACACTCTATTTCATACATCAACAAGCAAGTGAAGACAACTTCATTCATGTTAACAAAACCTTCATCATATAGTTATTAAAACCAACATATTACATATAATAATAAGACCACATCATAAAGATTGATACCATGCACTTCATCACAACAAGTAGACAGTTGCTACAAAGTAATGCATAAAGAACATAGACAGACACATGCATTAGAATTCCATCCTAGGACTCCCCTCAAGAGCCACTTGTGCAATGCATAGGTGAAGTCCCATACCTACACCTACATTAGAAACTACCCTTAGATAATCCTAGTTAGGGTCCTTACTTTAGTTCCATTGTCCATTTTACTCTAGGGAAACTATAGCCTTAACCGACACTAAGACCATAGGTGCTACATGGAATTTGGTGTTCTGGAGCCTTACACCAATTTAAGGTGTTCTTACCCAGCCAAGGTAGAACATTAACATATGCTAGCATATTAGTGAATTTACTTGCTAGATTTTATATGGATAGCATTTAGTTATGGATCTTGGATGTAAATATATAAACATTCCTTTATGACCTTGGGGAATGAGGCTAACAACCTCATGACGCTTATGGTGACCTACATTCCTCCAATGGAAAGGGACACCCCTCACTTCAAGTTCACTCGGTTCTAAGCTTAGTTCCATTAATTGAAAAACCTTTATTAACTTTATCTTTTAAAAACAGGCTTAGGATATTTACTCCTTATATGCTTAGCTCATAGGTCATAGATGAGAGTTCATCAACCTAAATCATGTGAGACACCCTTTCACATGGACATAGCATATGTAAGAACCTACCTAGTTGTAGGGTACATATGAGCACACCTTTCAAGGCCCCTCCATTAACTATATCTTCATACATGTGTGTGTGCATACTTATATGTGAGAAAACCTTTTGTCACATCCCAAAACCACACCCTAGAATATAGGGTACAATCTCGGATCATAATCTGCGTACTCGACCTCTCAGAGGTCTTATACAAGCCCGTTCATATCATTCATCGCATAAACATAGTGAAAAATAGTGCGGAACTAAAACTTTTCACAAAACATAATATTCTTCAAAATATCTTTCATATAAAAGTAATAAGAAATACTAAGTCTCAATCTCATCATCTTAAGACACAAGAATACTTGGGACACGGTCCATACTTCAAAATACTAATATAGAAATACTTAGTCTATTACAATACTTTGAATAGAAACATAAAATACATATATGCCATCGAGTCAAGTGAGGACATACTTCAACTTTTCTTGAACGATCTTCTAAGTCCAAGTCTTAATTTCTCAAAGCTCCCCACCTACCAATAACTATATAGATATATGATTCATGGAGTTAGTACAACCACATGTACTAAGTATGACACTATTCATAAAAATCATGAAAACGGACTTTTATTGGAAATATGAATCCTTTTATTTAAAAAATCATATTCTAATCATAATAACAACATTTAACAACTTAGAAACACATAAGATAACATACAACCAAAAATTACATTTTTATAACTCACTTTCCAGTAAGCTATATTCACTATACAGTGAATTAATTCACTATAACAGTGAAATACTTTACCTTCTTGTTAACCCACTTCTAGCATGTAATTCTCTCACTAAAAGCTATCCTAAGATTCGCTTGAGTCACAGAAAGAGAGACAGCCCATAAACTCTCTCTAGATGTGCCTAAACGACCCTTAAGATTACTTATAATGAGTCACATACACACTTAAAAAGTATCATACCATGAAGGTGAAATTCTTCTACTTAAGGTGACTGTAACTCTCACTTGAGTGAGTTGTGAAGTGACCGCCCATAAAATCCCTTACACACACACACACTTAAGAGATCCTATAGACTCCCTAGAATAGAATCATTCTCACTTAATACACCAACACATAGATGATTTGACATTCGCCTTCCAAAGGCTATCAAAAGACCTACTTAAGTAAATCAAGAAGTTAACGTCCATAGTGACATCTTTAGGATTACCTATATAATACTTAAGACTACCTAAGGCTTAGATCATGTCCACAACACCAAACATCTTCCCTAACTAGAGTCATCCTTTAGACTTCCAATGATAAGACATGAAGAGATCATCTCTTATTCCCTTTTCACACTTTAGCTAAGGAATCCTTAAGTCACTTTATATTAATTACTTATTTATTTACATACTCCTTAAAATAAGTCATTAGTTCATTAGTTCATTAAGACTCATACATCACATAAAGGACATTCAAATAATAATCATGGATAAGACCTGGGAACTCCAAGTAACATCTTCGAAGTCCATTGTGCAATGTTTAGATAGCGTCCCATACCACCACCTAAACATCATAAACTTGTCTAAAGCTAATAGGTATTCTATATGATGAGAATAGGCAACAACCGACATATACCATGATAGCAAGACATGGAATCCGTGTTCTATCCTACTCCGATGAGGTTGTTCTACTTGCAATGGTAGAACCTAGACACATCCCATGTTGGAACATGGTTAAGGAATATGAAGGACTTCTTTGTATTCTAGTCTCATACTTAACTAGAACTACTTCCCTTACCTTAATCACTCGGTGCTAGCCTTCTTTATCATAGAGTAGTTCACAGATTAGGTTCACATAAAAGTGTTCCATAACAAGTTCATAACCCAATCATATTTACCCTATCAAAGAAGGTCTACTAGGGCTTCCTCACAATGGTGACAAGAAGCTCATGATGAGTTCCCTAAGGATTAATATGATGCCGTTCCATCCAATTAACCTTAAGTCTATCATTCCTTTACTTTGAAGGATGCCATTACGGCTTACAACTTCAACAATCTCAACATTATCACTAAGTCAAGGTTTTCACATAAAAGATTCTCTTAAGTTCATTAAGGTGACATGTCATTCATACATTTAAGACCAAGAGTTCTAAAACCCTAAATCAACACATCACATATTCATAATAATATTTATCAAGCAGGGACACAAGTCAATCAAGACAAGACATCACATACTTCACTTTTAACTCACAATGCAAGTCATTCTAGAAGCACCTAGAAATAACCCTAACATCTTCAAGTCATCTTATATACTATCATAACATCATCAATGAAATCAACATAGACTCATATAGCCAAGTAGGAATAACCAAGACTCAATTCCAACACTACACACATAATGTCAAAGGCATAGTCTAACATGGTCACCTAAGAGAACATCAATAGAAGAATACATATATGACTCCACATGTTGATACATATTCTCATGCTTCACATAATGAAACTACACAAATAGTCATATTACTTCAAGTAGTTGTCAACAAGGCCAAGATCATAATATTGCATAAAGTGACACCGGTAAGGCCGCATCAATTGCAAGTAAAACACATAACACCGCCACCATACGTGGAGCATACCAATCACAATACAATTGAAGTATAAAAACATCAAAATAAAAGGAATAGGGCAACATACACCCACATCATCCTCAACACTTCAATCCAAAGTCAATTTACTGAATTCGATAAAGACCCTTACCTAAGGTCATAACCGACAATTTAACATCAAAACTAGAATAATCAATGAAATAGGTCAAGTCAATGTAAATTCATCAATTTACTACAATTATTACATCAATGAATATCCCACATAAAATTACATAAGAATTCATCAAGATTAGATCAATATCAAGTAACCCAAAACTTAGTCAAAATCTAGGGTTCATCCAATTCATGGGTTCACTACTAAATTTAGGTTAAATTCATCAATAAAATATCAATTAAATAATTATTCAATATTTAGAAATCATTTTTATGCAAGAACCAATGGTAGAATCATGAAATTGGACAATTCAACTTTAGAAACTTTAAAAATATCTTGAGAATTGAGTCTCCTTGATGAGGAGAGTTTCAAGGATCAATATTCATACCTTGGTGAATATAATTACTAACTTTGATGTTTAATTTCCACTCAAAATGTCACGTCCAAGATGTTCCTTGATTTGGGCTTCAACGGAGACTTTGAGAGAATTTTAAGGGATTTTGGGGTTTTGATTTGGATGAATGAAATATTCTAAGTGTTAAACACTTATATGCACATTTAAAATACCCAATATACCCCTTAATAAACCTCCAATACATCCATTTATAAGTGGGTGAATGTACAATTTCACCCCTAGACTTAACAGTGACTGCACGCAGGCCAATCGACAGACTACCCATCAAGGGGCAAAAGCCTACTTACGGGGTGTGCTGGCAACCATCGATGGGTTCAAAGGCTGGGAAATGGTAGCCTTTACACCCAGGCTAAGTACCTACCCACTCCCACCACCTTTGGGGCGTCGACCAGGCTGCAGACCGTCGATCGCCCTACATAGGTGGACTGCCTTTTTGCAATTTCGGCCACCAATTTGGGTCCTTCCTCAAGGACCCTTGGTTGGTCCTTGAGAATAATTTCATGGTCATTTCCAACCCAAATACAATCTTCTATGATTCTAACACCTCTCACATTAATGTCATCCTAAACAAACATGTAAAACTCGACGAAACATACCTAGACACATAAGGTCGTTGTAAGGAATATCTTTCGAACGTCTTGGACGTTTGACCTCCAAACTTCACAAAACTTGACACAATGCCTATACATTCTATAATAACTCATTTAAGGACCTTAAAACATCATTAATCAATCAATATCACATAAAAAAACATATGAGGCACATAGGTGACTTAGTCGTCGAACTTCTTAGTCATGCTTTGATGTTTGACTTCCAATGCACCTAATACTTTAGATACTGCCTCTATACCATATATTAGTCCTATTTAGGACCTTATAACATAAATACCAACATGTTAGGATCTAGTTCACCTAATTCATTTTCATGGTCTTACACCTTTCGCTTAACACATAAATGTCACACATGTTTATATATCAATGGATAAGTCTATAGGTATAACTATATGAGAAAGCCTTTCATATAAACACAAAAAGACACTATGGAAATTCATACTTCATAATATTATATGCTTAACAACATAGCATATAAGTTCATAACATTTCCATACATTCATTTTCATAAACATAGATAACAAAGCTTCGGAACTATCATATCAAGGTACACATGTGCAATGCATATACAAGGTCCCATACCCTTGCCCATACTAATAAATCTATCAAGTCATACTAGTTAATGGAATACATATCATACTTTCATTGACATAAGCTTAACATGCATAGTAGTAGACACAAATGAATATGAGAACAACATTTCATTAGACACTATGATCCTATACTACTTGTAAGCACACATGTAGAGTGAAGGTGTGTGTACATTGGTCAATATAATCACATAATAGCTATCAAAAACACATCGAGGCAGCCACCCTCTTAGGATCACAATGCACCGCCAAGTCTAGACCACACAACACACAATAGCATAGGAGACACGACAAGCTTCACAATATATTCAAGACTCGTAACCTTAGATATTCACACACTCACCTAGGGGTACATGGGTAAGGTAGAATAAACTATTTATAATAATATAAGGCAGAACCTAATCAAACCCCAACATAGTCATACAAATGCATATGCAATAACCATACAACCTAGATCACAACTAGAATATGAAACTAGATCACAACTTCATATTGGGTGATCATCACTAACACACATCCATAATATAATATGCCTTCAAGCCCATGATCACATCACATATATATTGAGAATAAAGTAAACACCACAACCATTAGTGGACCATACCACACAATGCCATGCATGTCTTCATCAACTACCAATACTATAAGAAAGTACAAGGGAAAAGCCATCCTTACCAATTCATCATCATTCGATCACCATTGATCAATACAACTTTTTCACCAACAATACAATATAGGACAGTAGCTAAATATACTTTAATCATAAAGGATACTATGCACAATTTTCTACAAGATCATGCTACAATAAGTACACTATATCACCAAATACACTATAAGGTAGACAGACATAGATACCTTACTAGTATTCCTTGATTTGATCATCATGATCCAAATTCATAAAATACAATTAGTGCCAATCTATGGCAGTATATAAAGAAATAATGGTCAAGTATAAATTTTTCTTCATCTAACCTAGAACTTAGATCACATCATGTACATAACATTATCAATCCATAGATTAGAAGAACCTAGATCAATTCATGCCAATCCTTATTTAATATACAAGATTTATACTCATGATTCAACAATGATATTAACCTAAGGCAGTAGCTACAATCATCATAACATAATCAAATTTCACATTCATACATTATAAAAGGAAATGTTACAGTGAACATATATAGATCTAAGCTATCTTTGTTCAAATCTTCATACATTGATCCACATGTTATTAATCAAAAACTCATAATCAATATACTTAAATAATAGTAGACATGAGCAATTAAATGTAATAGAATCATAATTCAACCAATAACAAGCAACGATCGCAATGCCCATGCAAGGGCTAAATCGAGTTTGGAAAGGGACACAGGTTCATAATGCAATTGGATTGAAATTCACGTTAAAACCAATACATTATCATCACTTCATCATGATTAATACTTTGAAAACGTTTCGAGAAAGAACCCATAGCTAGATTGAAGATGAAGTTTGATCATAAAATCTCTTTCGAAAACTTTGAGAAGAACTCTCTAGATGGAAGATTAACTAGAGATGAAGGATCACCATAACTTATTGTAGAAGAAAACCTATAAAACTTGATTAAGAATCCGTGGGAATCCAAGCTCCATGCTGTTTTTGAGCTTCAACTTCAATGGAGGTTTTTAGAGAGAATTGGTTTTATAGGGAAAGTCTAATTTTTGTAGAATGAATTGGGAATGGGTTGATCACGTTTTTGATCACTTATATACATCAAAAAATAATAAAATAAACCATGTAGGGTCAGGTTAGGACGTGGGGTGAATTTACCAGTCACTCCTTAAGTAAGGCAGTTGCTAGGCAACCTGTTACAGCTTTCACCAACGGCCACCATCGATGCCCAGTAGGTCCATCGGCGGACCGTCTGTGGCTTCCGTCGATTGGATCTTGGTCTGTTCTTTGGTTGAGCATTCGCAGGATAAGTGTTGATCGACGCCTCCCCATCGATGGGGCGTCGTTTGGTTAAGTCAATTGACACTGCCAAGGCAGTCTCTTGACAACCATTAAGTCCTTCTTATGGGCCCTTTTATAGGGCCCTTGGGAAGTCGTACTCCGACGTTTCCAACATAAATATGAAAATTAAAAATTCAAGGACCTTCCACCTAGGGTTCACCCAAAACAATTACGTGCAACACGTCTAAACATGCTAGGCACCATCAAGACAACACATGCATGTCTCAAGGTCTAACTTTCAAATTTCTTGGAATTTCTTGGATTTTCACCTATAAACTTCATGAAACTCACCATACTTACTAAAAACATCATATTTAATCATATAAGGATCTCATAAGCTCATGACAGACAAATAGGCACATAGAAACACATAAGCCCCTTAGGTGACTAGTCGTCGAATGTCTTGGTCGTCCCTTGACATTTTACTTCCATGTGACTCCAAATCAACCTTGAATTATTTAAAACACATAATTAACATATTAAAAAGATCATAATCACAAGTTAGACTCTAAATACCCTAACTCATTTTGGGAGTCTTAAAAAACATCGGGAAGATTATTAAGAAAAACCTCTGGAAATTTCCTTACTACAGGGACCGACTCAATGGGAGGAACTTTTGATTCTAAAAATTTGAATCTCATAATGTTTTATAAAAAATTTTTAGAGACCATCTTACAATCAAGGAAAATTGTAAGAATTTCCCCCCTTCAACTTTAAGACGGGTTCATCTGGAAAATTGAACTTGGCAATTCTTGTTCTATAATTAATGGAAGAAAAACAATCATCCAACCAATCCATACCCAAAATAACATTAAAATAAACCATATAAAGTTGTAATAGTTCAACTTGAGTAAGTCTATTGGGCAATATTATAGGAAAAAAATTCTATATACCCTCATTGCAACAACTGACTCACCCACCGGGGTAGTCACCTCAAAAGTTTCATTCAAAATTTTGGCAAAATGTCAAAATTACTAGATAGCAAGGGAGTAACAAAAGGTAATGTAGCACACGGGTCAAGTAAAGCATAAACATCAATAGATAAGACTTGTAACATACCAATCACCACATTGGGAAAACTCTTCACCCCTAGAGCGAAGAGCATAAAAACGATTCTTCTTTGGAGGATCCACATTAGAACCACTAGATTGAGATTTCCATCTATCTTTTTCTTGACCCTTAAAATTAGGGCAAGCGCTAACCTTGTGTCAACTCTTGCCACACCCAAAGCAATTGTTCGTCCCAACAGGGCAATAACCATAATGCTTCTTTCCACACTTTCCACAAGTTGGCTTCTTGGTTGGTGAACTAGTACCTCTCCCCTTTTGAGACTTAGGGTCAGACACCCTATCATCATGAGTCTTGGGAAATTTGGAAGGAAGTTGATTCGAGAACCTCTTTTTGAACCTAGGCTTGTCTTGGATATCAAGCCTACCCTTTGAATAACAACCATCAAATGACTTTGACCTATTGACATCTCTACTCTTCCTCCTAAACCTTGTCTCCTAAAGTTGTTGAGCATGAACCATAAGATGAGAAACATTCATATTATCATGTAGTATAGCTGAAAAATATTCTTCTTTCAAGTCATCGGACACTCCCATCAATAAGTGGCTCATTTCATCCCTCGAGTCGGAAACGAAGGAAGGAGCATATTTCAACAACTTAGTAAATTTCAAAGAGTAGTCAAGAACACTCATACCTCCTTGACTAAGGTTGAAGAATTCTTCCACCTTAGATTCCATCTTTTTTGGAATGAACCTATCAAGAAAAACCTTCTTGAAAATCTCCTATGTCACCAAACCACCCCTCAATGGCCTATTGTCTCTCCATTGAGTGTACCATGTTTGGTCCACGTCCTTGAGTAGTAATGGCTTGGAACATTTGGAGAAAGTCTACCTTTATGTCACCATCTGACTAGGCCAGAGGATTGGCCGGAGATTGGTCATCATTAGCAACTTATTAAAGAGAAGGATCTTGATTGCCAAGGGGAGGAACTCCCGCATTAGCAATCTCTTCATAAAGTCTTCGTACGGGTGTCCTTCGAGTAGTCATACCTATAACCACAATACAAGGTTTAGGTGAAAGCACACATAAAGTAGACTCTAAAGGCACGACATTGGGATTCCAAGAAAATGAGAATTTCCTAAGCATCATATATCTTCTCACTCATAAGTGTGGTGCTCTTCAAAATTATGAATAAGAACCTACATAGACGTGGTTTAATGAGATATCAATCCTAAATATATTCAACCCAATGCTCTAATACCACGTTTTTCACATCTGGGGAGCACCCCCTAGATTTAACCGGCATCGTCATCCTCGAAGAGGAATAATACTAGCCTCTTAGAAATTCATCATTATATTTCATAGGTTAAATTAACGAAAAAAGTTGAAACTTTTTAACTACTTCTACATTGAGGTTTACTTAGTTCTCTTGCTTACACATAGTATATATTTAACGAGTAGACATAGACTCCTTGTATAGAAAGCAATACGCAGGCTTCTACTTTTATTTAACATACATATATAATAATTTAGACTCATAAGAAGTCTACAATAAGTCTCATAGTAAACCATGTAAGTCGAATACAACATCTTCGGTTCAAACCGTACTTCATTAAAATAAAAAATTCAACAAAGAAAGAGAATGAACTAAATCAACATTAAGACTAAACAATATTCAATAGCAAGATAGTTGCACCGTCCTCAGAAAGGGAGGACCTACCGAACTTGGAGAATAGGATTCCAAGCCTTCATCAAAGTCCCTTTAAAAGATCAATGACCTAAACCTACATTTGTAGTAAACATAAAAGATGGGTTAGTATTCCTAAGTGGGAAACATAGTTCAAGAACAAGGAGATGTAGTTGGGACCCTCTTTGTGCTACATGCATTATAATCTCCAATCTCATGAGTACAATAATGAACCTACCTTCCCTATGTAGAAAAGGACACTCCTCACTACTAGTTCACTTGGTGCTAAACTAGAGTCCCTTTTGAAATGTCTTTCATTAACAATCATAACTTAGTTTAGGTCATAGGATAATATCTCCTTGTATATCCATAGTCATTATCTCAATAGGAATTGCATGAAACACCTTTCATTACAAATCTCATATGTGAGATTAACACATTAACATCATCATATTATAGTAAGACACATAGGTACTTCATGAAAAACCTTATATCATTACATCTTAAGTATAATCTCACAATCACATAATCAATACATTTCAATTCAACATCAAACCAACACCTAATCAATATCATCAGAGAGTACACTCCAGTATAACTTCATCACTAAACACGAGTAATCATAATTGAAGTAGAGGATTAGGATAACAAAGACTTACCCAATATCCTTCAAAAGACATCATCATGGTCGTACCATCAACCAACCAATTTCATCCATTAATATGTGTAGTAACATCGATCAATAGTAATTAATTTAAAAACTAGGTCAATTGCATCATCACTACCCCAATTAACTTCAATTCATAACCTAGGGTTAGGGGAGAAGGGTCAAAATGAATTGTTAAAGAAATATAACCAATCCTAGCAATACATTACCCTAGACAATCCATAAATGCATTTGAATAGATAAAACCAATCTAACAATCAATACATTCTCCAATTCCATCAACTCATAACCAAGATCCAAGATTTGGGGAAATTGGGGAAAGGGACATAAACTACATGCAATTGCATCAATTAACATCAATTAAACAAAAATATAGACTTAATTAGTCATAGGAAATCTCAATTTTATCATTAATTTGAAGTATAAAAGAAAACCCATTAAAATTTAAACCCCCCATGGAATTGGGTATTTTAGAAATCAACTTTGAAAGGACCTCTTGGAGAAAGGAATTGAATGAATGTAGAAACCATACCTTGATGAAGATTAATCCACGAAATTGAAGTCAAATCGTAGAGAAATTGGTCTTCTTATTCAAGCTTTGTTCTTTCTTCAATGGAGGAATTGGGGACAAAGGAAGTAGAGAGAAGTGAGAGATTTTGGATTTTTTTGGGAATTAGATTTAGATGAGTGAAAAAAAATGACTTAAAAATTACCCTTAGGCTATATATAATCATCACCTAGATAACCCAAAACACCCCTCACTTAAATTGGTCTTTTTGTGAAGTAAAAATGCCAAAAATATGATTTTACCGAATCTAGGAAGTGGCTTCGTGTCGTGACGCCAATTCCCATTTTTAATTTTGAAAAAGTTATCTGAGGCATAAGGGTTCGTATGCGTTGCGCATCGCATAGCATCCGCTTGAGTCTTGACTCAAAGCAGATTGCCCACCCATGTTAGGGTCCTCCTCAAGGATCCTTTGGGTGGTCCTTGGGGTGTCGTTATTGGATGTTTAGACCGTCTATACCACACTCCAACTAACAAAAGTTTTTTTTACAATCCTTAGACTTAATTTGACCCTCCAAACAGTTCACCAAACATAGAGACATCAACTAGTTCAATTTAGCTAGTTTTCGAACGTCATGGATGTTACTTGACTTCTTGGCTCTAAAACTTCTTAGATGACTTATAAACATTACTTTATCTCTTAAAGAAGTATCTAAACCTTTAGACACTCATGTTAGGCTCTATATTACGTCTCAACTTTTTGGAGTTTTACACCTATGCTTATGCTCGATTCCCAGAACCTATGCATGTCTATTTGAGAGAAATTCGGAGGCATAAGGCAAGTGTTCTTTCAAATCTTCTGTTTGGAAGAAGATGCTCTCTTTTTTGAGGACACAAAATTGAAGGCCATGGATTATTTTTGATGAATCTAATGATATGGTCAAGACATCCACTTCAAATGAGTTCGAGGGAGAAGAGGGTTTTCGAGAGTCCATGGATCGAGTCCTGGTTATGATTTTTAGAGAGTGAGGGGATAACAGAATAAGGGGGGGGGGTGAACTAAATATAGATATGAAGAAGAAATGTTTCGATTTCCAAGATCTGGATATTCAGACTCAATAGTATATTTTGCTATGGCACAAAACAAAGGATTTTCCAAACATTTGGCATGTTCCACTTGTGCTTTTTTGATCATTTTTGTCAGCGTTCGGGTAACCAATTATATCGAAACTAGATGAATAAGGATATGTTATTCCTTATTTTGTGGTGCCAATAAAGTAATGAATAATCCTCTTTACTATCGTGAGATGTGACTCCTCGGGGCACCCTAAAATCTCGCACATTTGCACAGACTATACATGATGTCTGGTCAACAAGAAGTGAGATAAAATAGTGAACCAATCATTCCTCTATAAATTTTTCATCCACATCTTTCCCGGGTGCATCTGTTTTAAGACACATCAAGGGACTCATGGGGGTTCTGAATGCTTTTCCCTTTTCGAGTTTGAATTTCTTGATTATTTCCTTTGTATACTTGGTTTTAATAATGAATGTTCCATTAGCCGACTTCTTGATTTGTAGTCCTAGAAAGAATGAGAGTTCTCCCATTAGTCTCATTTCAAACTCACCCTTCATTGAGTTTGCAAAATTCTCGCAAAAAGAGGGATTAAAACTTCCAAAAATAATATCATCACCATAGATTTGAACTGTAAGAATATATAGCCCAGATATTTGAATGAAGAAATTTGTATCAATTTTACCCCTTTGAAAGTAATTTTGAAGTAAAAAAAAGTTTAGTCTTTCATACTAAGATTTTTGAGCTTGTTTGAGACCATAAAGAGCTTTAGCCAATTTGTAAACAAAATCGGGACAAGAAGGATTTTCAATATCAGGAGGTTGTTTGAAGAAAACTTCCTCTTTTATGAAACCATTTTTAAAGAAACTTTTTACATCCAGTTGAAAAAGTTTAAAACGTTTAAAGGATTCATAAACGAGCAAAATTGAAATCGACTATAATCTTGCTAGTGGAGCGAAGTCAATGCCTTCTTGTTGTGAGTATCCTTGAGCTATTAGTCTAGATTTGTTGCAAATAATTTTTCTGGTTTGATTAAGCTTATATCAAAACACCTATTTTGTACCAATGGTGAGCAGTTCTTTGGTCATTCAATAATGGTCCACACTTGATTTTTTTTCAAATTGATCAAGTTCTTCTCTCATTGCGAATAAATTTTCTGGTTTGATTAAGCTTATTTCGAAACGCCTATTTTGTACCAATGGTGAGCAGTTCTTTGGTCTTTCAATAATTGTCCACACTTGATTTTTTTTCAAATTGATCAAGTTCTTCTCTCATTGGTTATACCAATGATTCATTTTCCATAGCTTCATTTATTTATTGTGGTTTCATTTTAGATATTAGAGCAACAAAATCTTGTTTCTAAGGGAAGTTTGCTTTTGAATTTTGTCATAAAGTTTCCTGAGAATAAAATTCTTAGGATATCTGGCATTATATTTCCAGTATCTTGGAATATTTGTTTTTTCAAATGGATTAGTCGACTCCTCCTCTGCGATAGTTGACTCTTCGACATTGTTTTCAGATTTAATAGCTGTTGTTTTTTCATTTGTCTTGAGAGGAGTGATTTCATCATCACTGGCTTTGACTTTCTACATTCTTGGGTTAGTGTCATCAAATACCACATGTATATATTCTTCAACACTCAAAGGTTTTTTTATTAAAAACAAGAAAAGTGATGCTGGAAGAGCATAGACTAAGAATATACCTTTGTCACTTCTAGGATCAAACTTATCGAGATTGTTCTTACCGTTATTGTGAATGAAACACTTGCATCCAAAAGGATAAAAAGTAGATTATATTTGGTTTCTTACCTCTCCATTGATCATAAGGAGTTTTCTTTAGAATTGGTCTAATTAGACATCTGTTAAGAATATGACAGGCAGCTTACAACCTCTGCCCTAAAATGACCAGGTAAGTTTCTATCATGGAGTATCGGTCTTGCTATATCTTGTAAGATCTGTTTTTACCTTTAACTAATCTATTTTGTTGAGGTGATATATCTGAAGAAAAGATTTAAGTGAATCTATTTTGAGCGCTAAATTTTTCAAAGGCATTATTTTCACCATGATCTCTATGAATAATTATAATGAAGTATTCTGCCTCTCTTTGAAATTCTATTCAAAAAGCTTCAAAGTTAGAAAAATATTCATTTTTATGAGCTAACAAGATTATCCATGTGAACCTTGAGAAGTTATCAACAATTACAAAGGCATATCTTGTAACAACTTTAAAATGACTATGCTAAATAATGCTTAATGTATCTAGAACGCCTACGGTTAGACCTGATTCACACAGATTAATGCGTATAGAACCAAACCTCTGAAACCTTGCAACAGGAAAGCCAACTAACTTGGTGAGTTATTTGATCTAGGAAAGGTTGTGACCATCCATGTAGAGCACCCGAATATGAAGATTTACCGGGATGAGTCTTAACCGGACTTAAAAAGGGTAACCATAAGTTTGGAGGGTCTAGGGGTAAAATTGTCTTTTTACAGGCTAATGGTAGTATTGTAATTACTTTAAATATTTAATCAATATAGTGGAGGGGCATTTTGTGGAGAAAGGGCCGAAATTGGCCTTTGAGCAAAATCTTGCTCTACCTGGGTTCGAACCCAGGTGGGAGCAATGACAAAATTTGATTATATAATTTGGTGAGTTAATTTAATAAATTAATAATTAATGATTGATTTAAGAAAAAAGAAAAGTATATTTTTACTATTAATTATTTAAACTTATTTGACTAAGTCTTGCCTAAAGTCCTAGCCCTTAAGGAAATACTCTCTCTCACATATATTCACACTCACATTTATCTCTTTCTCTTCAACACTCTCTTACGTTCTCTCTTCTTAACAAAACAGAAACCAAAAATAAGAATAATAACAAAAACAAAAGTTCTCCATACTTGAAGAACTTACACGCAAATTACAAACAACAAAGCTATCCAAAAACGTAAAGCAAAACATTATATTCTCGTCGGGTAAGGTGTGAGATTCGTTGGTGGACGTTTGGTTTGGGGTGGATTTGGATGCAAGTTGAAGTGTTGAACGACGTGAAATCAGGTAAGAGTTTTCTTCCTCTTGGTCTTTTTCCCAAGAGACCCTTAAGTCTCAGATGAATCTACTCCGAAAATTAGGGTTGTTCCCCATTACATGTTCCCTGTCACTAGCTCCTAATGATCTTAGGTTGGTATATCTGCTGGTAGATTAAGCGTGTAATGTGATGTTTGTGATGAATTTATTCATGAAAGATGTGTTCCGAAAAAGTGAATTACGTTAACTTGATTGTGCATGTGTGAGGCGTGAGTTAGCCATGGTTTGAAGCCTGGAATTTTTACATGTTAAAATGTTGTATTTTACGTATTTGAATATGTTAAAAAAGTGATTTTCATATGATTTTAAAGTGGCTAAATGGAATGATAATTCTTGATTGAAAGTAACCTTGAAATGCACCTAAAGATTTCCCCAAAAACTACTCAAAATGTCTTGATGTTTAACGTTAAATATGGTGAGAAAATGGACCGAAAAAGGTGATTAAATTCTCAAAAATTACCATAAAAAATCACCTAATGATGCACTAGATGTTACACGAAAATTTATCCTAAATCTAACATCTAAACGTTGAGAAAATTGAATGTAAAGAGGGTGAACAAATTTCCAGCATTCTGGAAATTTGTTTTTGGGCAGCTTACTATAAAAAAATCACATTCTAAAATATTTTAAACGCTTGAGGTCAGTAGGGATTGAACCCAAGACCTCACTATATACATATCATAAAACAATTAAATAGTAAAATTTGTTAAGGGGGATTCGAAATGGGGTAAAGCTCAAGAAAAAAGTTAGGGGGAAAATGAAAGAAAATGAAGTGAGGCGTGTGGGGTTCGAACCCACAACCTCTTGGACGGATGAAGGAGAGAGGAGAAGAATGAAATAAAGAAATAATAAAAATGAGGTATGTGGGATTCGAACCCACAACCTCTTGGCAAAATGAGAAGGTAAGGAGAATATGTAAATTAAAATACGGTGAGGCTGTGGGGATTCGAACCCACAACCTCTTGAATAGATGCCATAGTTAGGAGAAAAATAAACGAGGAAAAATAGATATGGTGACCGGAGATTTAACCTACACCTATTGGATAAGTGAGAATGTTAAGAGATAAATTAAAAGAAAAAGAATGAGCTTGTGGGGGATTGATCCCACAACCTCCTTCCCTTAAACGAAAAAGAAAGGAAAATATTATGGGAATTATATGGATCGAACTAGGGTCCTCCAAATCTAAAAAATGCAATTATCAAGTATACTATAACAATAAGTGTTACTCAAGGGTTTCGAAATCAGGGTCCCTAACTCAATTCTGTATAAACGCATAAGTCATACGTAAGCAAATATTTAATGAATGCTGCCTCTAAAGATCGAAATCAATATCTTTGCATATCTACAAGATGCATACGTCTTGTACCATATAATTCTGGGTAAATATGAATCACTTAGCCAAACTATGAATGAAGCCTCATGGATTGTATGTGTGGGCTCATAAGTCTAGCATACATTTAAATGTAAGTGAACCTAAGATGTTATGTGATGAGATAATGAAACCCCAGAGGAGTTAAGTAAGAGTGTTACACAGACTAAAGGGCCAAGCGCATTGGCATATGATGAAATGAACATTCACGTAAAATGGTGAGTAATTATGAAAAGCAAATATGGTAAAGCTAATGAATGTTGTGACAACATGATAAGAGGCTAATGTGAAAGATGAGAGCAATCTCAAATGAGTCTAAGTAAATGTTACCAAAATGTACTATTCTATGAGAGTGTAAAGTTAATGAAGAGACCAATCTCTATGAATGCTCTAATGAAAGTATTGAAGTTAATTCATACTTAATACTAATGATGAGATGAGAAATCATCTAATCAGCTATGATTTCCTCATTCTAGAAGCCAACTTTCATGACATATTAGTTTAATGTAATGGAACTTTATACTAAGCACCGATTGGCTAGCTATGAGTGGTTATGCCTTCCTTTGGGAAAGGCGAAGGTTCACACAAATCTTATGAGATGAGAATGTCGGGCATGCCGGGGATGGGTCTCCTTATATCTCCTAATCTTTGAACCTATACTACCAATATAGGTATCTAGCAGGATTTGACTCCCTATATACGCTAGCATGTTTGGGTCACTCTGGCCGGTGATTCCACCTCTTTTTGGTGTGGGGAAGACACTGGATTTTATGATGCTCACCTGATCTATGTCGGTTAAGGTTAAATTTCCCAAAGAAAGAATGAGGCCAGCCTTAACGAATGCACATAAAGAAATGAATGATACCAAAGGTGTTAGGATAGGATAATCAAGAGGTGAGCTAGACTTAAGTAATGACATTAGGCTATTCTTGGTCATTGCACAACTAACCCGATGAGAGTCTTAAACTACATCCTAGGTATGACTGGTGGTTGCACTTGTATATGTAAGAATGAAAAATGAAGTACGTATGAATGAATGAAGAAGACTCTGTGTTTGCTAAAGAAGACTCCCTAGTTGAGGTCCCATGTGTTGAGCCCTCATTTTGGGAAGTCTTAATGTCAAGTCCATGATTCCAAGGTATCATGGCATATGAAAGAATGATATGAACTATGATATGTGCAATATGTTAAGTGCTGTTTGCAAAATGATAAATATAACGATGCATGTTACTCTCATGGCATGACTTTCCTAATCCGAATTCAGCAAGTCCACTGACTTGACTTTCCATAATCCATATCATTAGGAAAGAGCTCTTGTTAATAATGCATGTCCTTGGTGTGTGCTTGCATATACCCATACTTAGTACAAAAGTGTACTAATCCCATACAAATCTACATTTTTAGGTGCAGGCACAGGTGGATGTTAGAGCTTACAGGTCGACGCTGAAGCTATCCGGACGTGGAGCATTCATCCGGACTTGGTAGTCCCTCATGATTTTGAGGACGCTTGACCATTATATTTTATCTTAGATATAGGTTTGAGTTAGTGGAGTATGTTCCACTAGTTTTTCTTTAACATATTATTTCAGACATTGTATTAGTGCCATTTAGGCAAGTTTACATTTAATACAGTATTAAACTATTCCTTTCATTTGATGATCTTAATATTAGATGGTTAATGGTGAACGCCTTTCATATGAAATAGGTAAATAGAAAGTTAAAATGTTCCGCTAAAATTAACCTAGATGAATTAACGATGACATAAGTAGGCTTGTCTGCAACCTCTGAGAGGTCAACGACGCCGGTCTCGTGTAGGGTCTAGACTACAGTCGTGACATACCTTTTACCTACAATACTGATTGTTCGAGTAGGACCAAATAGGGCCATATGAAGGAGTTGTAGTGGTTTAGAAGTATTTGCAATGTCTTTGCTTTGAATGATGAACGAGTGCATCACAAATGTGATCTTTTTAAAGAATCAGTTTTGGCATCCCAATGACTTGTTCAAGCCTGGAAAGTTTTTCAAGAGCATGCATACTTGTGCGCCAAAGCTTTCGATGCCATAGCCATGGATCACTGGCGACTGCAGTAAGACAAGTAATAGGTGGAAAATCCATATTATTTAAAACATATATATTATTTACTCGTGCTCTTATAAGAGTCAACTTTTTTCTCATGATGTTTTATGATGAAGCTAGTTTGATTGAGCGTGACTTTAAATCCAAAATCAAATAGTTGACTGTTCCTGAGAAGATTATGTTTGAGTCCTTTAACCAAATATACTTTGACTAGATCATATGATGAAATGAGTGTAATAGTTCCAACACTAGTAAGTTCTTCTTTAGCATTATCACGGAATCTGACACATCCTCCGTATATTCTTTTTATAGTTTGAAGTTCTCTATCTTTCCGCACATATGTCTGGAGCATCCACTGTCAAAATTTGATGGATTTCTCAATACTCGGAACTCAACAACTCAAAACTCAAGAACTTTAATGATTATACTCATTCCAAGAATACTCAAGTCAAAGGGTTCATGCGGAATTATGAGCATGAAAACCTCAACTCAAAGACTTCAAGATACTACTTCATCTTTGCAATGCTAAACTCATAGGGTTCATGAGGAATTATAAGTATGAATAACTCAACTCAGGGACTTCATGGGTAACATATATTATTCCCACGAACTAATATAACATATAATAACTCAACTCAAGAACTTCTTGGGTAACATCTAATATTTCCATGAATAGACATATAATAGACATACAAAGACTTCAAGATTTGATGGATTGCTCCTGGAAGATAATAATATTAGTTTATTTTAGGTACTCAAGTATTTTTGGGTCCTTGATGATTAGCATATTTTAGTCTCCAAATACATTTTTAAGAAGAGTATTTTCTATAGCAAATTGATTTATGACCAATACCACCACAAGATAAGCAAAAAATTTTAGTAGATGTATTAGGAGAATAAGATTTTAAGACATATTGATTTGATATGTTTGAACTCCGATTTGGAGAATTTCTTCTGTAAAACCTAGTTCCATTTGATCAAACATAATTGTGACTAGGAGATTTTTCTGATACTCTTCAATTGCATTTTTTACTTCCTCTAGTTCTGTTGTTAGGAAGTCGACTTCGATCTTACTTGATTTGAGGAGAATCTGTCAATTTTTCTTTTTTTGAGCAAGTTTATTATATTAATCAATTACTTTCTTTAATTCATCAGTAACCATATCTAAGAAAATTTGTAGATCATTATAGTTTGGATAGTTCTAAGACTTACCTCTCTAGATTCACCTAGTGCAATGAAACATAACTTTGACATTTCATAGTCATCGTCAGTTGTTTCTCCTTGTTCCTAAGCTTCAAGAATTTATGGATTTTCATTTCTTCGATTGTTTCTTCTTCTTCTTCGTTTGAACAGTTCTGTTTAATGTGTCCTGGTTCTCCATAATAGTAACATCGATCGTCATTTCTTTTAAATTCATTGTTCTTAAAGTCTTGTTGAGGTCTTTGTATTGTTTTTTTGAGAATTTTTATTACTCCACGATTATTGAGACCCATTCCTTCATCTTGATTTTCATCGGCTTCCTCTCTAGTTTCACATATCTTAGTAATATTCATCCTTGTTATTCCTGTTAATATGATTCATTTCATAGGCCATTAAGTTAACTCAAAGCTCATCCTATGTCATTTTTAGTGAATATCCATCTTTAAGAATTGAAACTTTGGTTTCCCAATTCTTGGGAAGAATTTAAACAAGTTTACTGATTTGTGTTGAATTTGAATACACTATTCCAAGAGTTATTAGTTTGCAGACAATATTAGTGAATCTTGAAAACATAGATTCAACATTTTCATCTTCTCACATTTTGTACAAATCATATTCATTAACAAGTGCACGGATCCGAGCCTCATTTACATTGTGGTTCCTTCGTATGTTACTTCCAATTTATCTCACATTTCGTTCACAATATAACATGTTTATATCTTGTCGTATTCTACTCTACTCACTACATAATATAACAAACATATGGATCTAGCATTAGTTTTGGATTGCCTTTTGTTGTTTTTTAGCGATGTCAAATGATTCAGGATCAAATGACTTGTCAGTGCCATTCTTTTCATTTAGTCCGGGAATGGGCTTTGGGCCTTTCTGAATCACTATGCATGGTTGAATATTAGTTGAGGAAACAAAGATTCTGAATCTATTTTTCCAGTGAGAGTAATGTTTCCCGTTGAAGTAGGGTGGCCGGTGTGATGAGTGTCCATCTTGAAGAAAGGCTCCAGGGATCTGATAGTGTGCCTTTTGGGATCTTTGCTAATGTGTGGTTAAATACTGAATTGGTAAGGACTGCTCTGATATTAATTAAAAGACAAGAAGGTGGGGGAGTGAATTAAAAATTCTATAGTTGACTCCATACTAAAACCAGTCGACTCACCTGTAGGTTAGTAGGGTAAATAAATAGTGAAGATAATGTGTAGTAGTTAAAAAACACGACTTATTTTATACTAGTTCGGATCACCGATATGGTGCCTAGTCTATTCCCCTTGGGTTGCAAGTGTTTCATTAAGAGCTTTGAAGAGAGCTTTGGTAGTACAACGTATGTGCGACTTGATCCTGTCTGATATGAAAATAATATATCTACCTTGACACTAATTTTACTGGTAAACCTACACTCATATTGTTTATTTTTCTTTTCTTTTCAATGGTACCACTCAAGTGTTTACAAAGCCTTATGAAAGATAAAAGAGAAATCATTTTGTATTCTCAAGTGAAGTTGTGTATTTCACACTTGATTTTGAGGGTCATTTATATAGTTATAGACCTGTTATAATTGTAAGGAGAGACCAAGGTGTAATATTCTCAATTAAGGATGATTTGAATATCCTTGATTGAAGCAATTCACTTATCCATGTCCATATCAGATATGTGCATGGTAAATTGCTATATCCATTTGTCTTGGTTTGGCTGTCCTGATCCTTTGATAGGTTGTGAGATCTTCAAATCTTTTTCTTGATTCTCGTGTTCTTCTTTCCTTGATAGCTTGATGCTATTTGTGACTTTGATTTTCTGATCCCTTGATCTGATCTTGTTAATGAGTGATCTCCTTAACTTTGTTGATTGTTGATTAAGGGTCATGTTTATGTTTAGTTTGATTCATTAGATTTAGGCTTTCTTTTTCTATCAGGTTCTGTAAGAGTTAATCCGTTTATTTCCTTTCAACTTGGTGACGTCTCTGTGGATTCATTCCATTTCAATTTCGTGGCTTGCGAAGTGTGTAAGTAATGTGCTAAGTGTCAATTATCAAAATTAAATAGCCCTTAAGCGTCAACAATGGTATCAACGAAGCGCCAGTTGATGATTTAGAGTACATGTATTTGCATTATGAAATAATGCAAGCCAAATGGCTCAGTACATGGAATGTACTAGGCGTGGGCATAAATTTTGAAAAATAAAACCAAACCGAACTAATTCGGTTCTTCAATTTTTTTTATTTAGTATCACTTTTATTTTCTCGGAAGTTAGGTTCTTCGTTTTGGTGTTCGGATTAAGGGTCTCAAAACTTCGATGCTTCAAAGTATCAAACCTTTCTTTTAAAAAAAATAAAAATTACATACATATATATATATATATATTTATGGGCATTCTCTGATATTGGAATTTGTACTAGCAATTAAATCATTCATGAACAAATCAATGTAACAACAAATCTACAATTCAATGTAATTTTCAAGAGAAACTCAAACATAGTTCTACCAATGTATATTATGCAAAGGAACCATCTTCGTACTTATTTTTCTTGAGAAATAATTGGAGGCACAATGTTTTTGATAAAGACAAATATAGTCTTTTAGTTAGAACACTTGTGTATCAAAGTGATACACATCATTTCTTAACAACGTTTTAAATTTCCAAGTATCTTAAAGTCTATTCTTATTTTATTTTTGATTCACACCAAAAATTTGATCTAAAGACACCGAATTGAGTCGAAACGAAGTAGGAAAAAATGAACCGTATCAAATTAGTTTTGTTTCATATAGTGCATACTTTTCTAAATCAAAAATTGAAAAACCGAATCGAAGTTTGATAAAATCGATCGAAGAATCGAATGCCCACCCATATAATATTGTATCATGTAAGGGGAATTCAAAAGAATAACGTAATCTTGAACTGATGGAAAAGAAACATACTTACCCCTTCTCAACTCACTCAACTCAACTAAAAGAAACATAGTTCAACACAACTCAAGAAATACTAAAGGATACTCAAAACTACTCAAACGTTCTAAACTTAGAAGCACTCAAGGATAAGATACACAACTCAAAAATAAGGTTATTAACTCAGTGAAATGGGGCTTAACTCAAAAATAAGGTAATCAAGTCAATGAAACATAGGTCAACTCAAAATACTCAAGATTAATGATACAACAAAAGATGCGATATATGAAAAGCATTTAAAACAATAGATAGCAACTCAATGCATTGAAGAACACAATAAGAACTCAATTATATTAATATAAAATATAATATAACTCTGTGGGAGATTCTCTAACCCACAACCATCACTATCAGCTATGTGATGATACAACGTCTCGCCCATGCTCCCCTAGAATTGTCCTATACTTTTCTGTGTATAGAACCTCTCTACTAAGTGGATTCACTAGTCTATGATAAAAAACATTAAGGAATCATCTCAAAAGTATGACTCTTGCTACCCATGCCGGTTACATGATTTTTGGTCACTTGAGTTATCTTAACTCTTCCCCACATCGGTGCTCAATGTTACTCCAAAAAATATACTCACCTTATATGTTTAAAAATATTATTTTTATGTGGTTTGAGATTGTTACTCAAAATATTTCTCGAAAAAGTGATGTTACTCAAACTAATCAAAACTCGTTTGGGAATCTCCGTTTCCCCTTCTTTTAAATTTGAAACATTTACTTTTGGGAATACTTAGTTCCAATATATAATTTCAAGGAAATGAATTCAACTCCAATCTTTCTCAACTCAATTACTGCAATCATAAGAGAAGTTTAGAAAAAAAAATTGTAAAAGAGTTTTCAGAATAATGTTCATGACGAATTATGGACGTGAACTACTTAATTTAAGGTTTTCGATAAGACAAAATAGAGCTCAATACTCAGAACTCAACAACTAAAAACTCAAGAACTTCAATGATTCTACTCATTCCAAGAATACTCAAGTCAAAGGGTTCATGTAGAATTATGAGCATGAAAACCTCAACTCGAAGACTTCAAGATACTACTTCATCTTAACAATGCTCAACTCATAGGGTTCATGAGGAATTATAGGTATGAATAACTCAACTCAAGGACTTTATGGGTAACATATAATATTCCCATGAATAAACATATAATATAACTCAAGAAATACTAAAGGATACTCAAAACTACTCAAACGTTCTCAACTTAGAAGTACTGAAGGATAAGATACTCAACTCAGTAATAAGGTTATTAACTCAGTGAAATGGGGCTTAACTCAAAAATAAGGTAATCAACTCAATGAAACATCGGTCAACTCAAAATAATCAAGATTAATGAAACAACAAAAGATGCAATATATGAAAAGCATTTAAAACAATAGATAGCAAATAAATGTATTGAAGAACACAATAAGAACTCAATTATTATATGACAAAATATAATATAACTCTGTCGGAGATTCTCTAACTCACAACCATCAGT
Organism: Solanum neorickii; assembly: GCA_027704865.1. Classification (NCBI taxonomy): domain Eukaryota; kingdom Viridiplantae; phylum Streptophyta; class Magnoliopsida; order Solanales; family Solanaceae; genus Solanum; species Solanum neorickii. The sequence continues at coordinate 36,191,433 of JAKWJC010000367.1, forward strand.
ATCAACTATGTGATGATACAACGTCTCTTCCATGCTCCCCTAGAACTGTCCTATTCTTTTCCGTGTATAGAACCTCTCTACTAAGTGGATTCCCTACTCTATGATAAAAAGCATTAAGGAATCATCTAAAAAGTATAACTCTTGCTACCCATGTCGGTTACATGATTTTTGGTCACTTGAGTAATCTTAACTCTTCCCCACATCAGTGCTCAATATTACTCCCAAAAATATACTCACCTTATATGTTTAAAAATATTATTTTTATGTGGTTTGAGATTGTTACTCAAAATATTTCTCTAAAAAGTGATGTTACTCAAACTAATCAAAACTCGTTTGGGAATCTCCGTTTCCCCTTCTTATAAATTTGAAACATTTACTTTTGGGAATACTTAGTTCCAATATATAACTTCAAGGAAATGAATTCAACTCCAATCTTTCTCAACTCAATAATTGAAGTCATAACAGAATTTTTTTTTTGTAAAAGAGTTCTCAGAATAATGTTCATGACGAATTATGGACCTGAACAACTTAATTTTAGGTTTTCAATAAGAATATATAGATCTCAATACTCGGAACTCAACAACTCAAAACTCAAGAACTTCAATGATTTTACTCATTCGAAGAATACTTAAGTCAAAGGGTTCATGTTGAATTATGAGCATGAAAACCTCAACTCAAAGACTTCAAGATACTACTTCATCTTAACAATGCGCAACACATAGGGTTCGTGTGGAATTATGGGTATGAATAACTCAACTCAAGGACTCCGTGGGTAACATATAATATTCCCATGAATAGACATATAATATAACTCAAGAAATACAAAAGGATACTCAAAACCACTCAAACGTTCCCAACTTAGAAGTACTCAAGGATAAGATACTCAACTAAAAAATAAGGTTATTAACTCAGTGAAATGGGGCTTAACTCAAAAATAAGGTAATCAACTCAATGAAACATAGGTCAACTCAAAATACTCAAGATTAATGAAAAAAAAAAGATGCAATATATGAAAAGCATTTGAAACAATAGATAGCAACTCAATGCATTGAACAACACAATAAGAACTCAATTATTATATTATGAAATATAATATAACTCTGTGGGAGATTCTCTAACCCACAACCATCACTATCAGCTATGTGATGATACAACGTCTCGCCCATGCTCCCCTAGAACTGTCCTATACTTTTCCGTGTATAGAACATCTCTACTAAGTTGATTCACTAGTCTACGATAAAAAGCATTAAGGAATCATTTAAAAAGTATGACTTTTGCTACCCATGTCGGTTAGAAGATTTTTGGTTACTTGAGTTATCCTAATTCTTCCCCACATCGGTGCTCAATACTACTCCGAAAAATAAACTCACCTTATATGTTTAAAAATATTATTTTTATGTGGTTTGAGATTGTTACTCAAAATATTTCTCTAAAAAGTGATGTTACTCAAACTAATCAAAACTTTTTTGGGAATCTCCGTTTCCACTTCTTTTAAATTTGAAACATTTACTTTTGGGAATACTTAGTTCCAATATATAATTTCAAAGAAATGAAATCAAATCCAATCTTTCTTAACTCAATTACTTGAAGTCATAAAAGAAATAAAGAAAAAAGAACTGTAAAAGAGTTCTCAGAATAATGTTCATGATGAATTATGGACGTGAACAACTTAGTTTTAGGTTTTCAATTAACATATATAGAGCTCAATACTCGGAACTCAACAACTCAAAACTCAAGAACTTCAATGATTCTACTCATTCACAATGATTCTACTCATTTGAAGAATACTCAAGTCAAAGGGTTTATGCGGAATTATGAGCATAAAAACCTCAACTAAAAGACTTCAAGATACTACTTCATCTTAACAACGCTCAACTCATAGGGTTCATGAGGAATTATTGGTATGAATAACTCAACTCAAGGAATTCATGAGTAACATATAATATTCCCATTAATAGACATATAATATAACTCAAGAAATACTAAAGGATACTCAAAACTACTCAAACGTTCTCAACTTAGAAGTACTCGTGGATAATATACTCAACTAAAAAATAAGGTTATTAACTCAGTGAAATGGGGCTTAACTCAAAAATAAGGTAGTTAACTCAATGAAACATAGGTCAACTCAAAATACTTAAGATTAATGAAACCACAAAACATGCAATACATGAAAAGAATTTAAAACAATAGATAGCAACTCAATGCATTGAAGAACACAATAAGAACTCAATTATTATATAATAAAATATAATATAACTATGTGGGAGATTCTCTAACCCAGAACCATCACTATCAGCTATGTGATGATACAACGTCTCGCCCATGCTCCCCTAGAACTATCCTATACTTTTCCGTGTATAGAACATCTCTACTAAGTGGATTCACTAGTCTATGATAAAAAGCATCAAGGAATCATCTAAAAAGTATGACTCTTTCTACCCATGTCGGTTACATGATTTTTGGTCACTTGAGTTATCTTAATTCTTCCCCATATCGGTGCTCAATATTACTCCCAAAAATAAACTCACCTTATATGTTTAAAAATATTATTTTTATGTGGTCTGAGATTTTTACTCAAAATATTTCTCTAAAAAGTGATGTTACTCAAACTAATCAAAACTCATTTGGGAATCTCCGTTTCCGCTTCTTTTAAATTTGAAACATTTACTTTTGGGAATACATAGTTCAAATATATAATTTCAAATAAATGAATTCAAATCCAATCTTTCTCAACTCTGTTACTGAAGTCATAAAAGAAATTAAGAAAAAAAATTGTAAAAGAGTTCTCAGAATAATGTTCATGACGAATTATGGACGTGAACAACTTAATTTTAGGTTTTCAATAAAAATATATAGAGTTTAATACTCGGAACTCAACAACTCAAAACTCAAGAACTTCAATGATTCTAATAATTCCAAGAATTAAGGGTATGAATAACTCAACTCAAGGACATCATGGGTAACATATAATATTCCCATGAATAGACATATGATATCACTCAAGAAATACTAAAGGATACTCAAAACAGCTAATATGTTCTCAACTTAGAATTACTCAAGGATAAGATACTCAACAAAGAAATAAGGTTATTAACTCAGTGAAATGGGGCTTAACTCAAAAATAAGGTAATCAACTCAATGAAACATAGGTCAACTCAAAATACTCAAGATAATGAAACAACAAAAGATGCAATATATGAAAAGGATTTAAAACTATAGATAGCAACTCAATGCATTGAAGAACACAATACGAACTCAATTATTATATTATATAAGATATTATAACTCTGTGGGAGATTTTTTAACCCATAGCCATCACTATCAACTATGTGATGATACAACGTCTCGCCCATGCTCCCCTAGATCTGTCCTATACTTTTCCGTGTATAGAAGCTCTTTACTAAGTGGATTCACTAGTCTATGATAAAAAGCATTAAGGAATCATCTAAAAAGTATGACTCTTGCTACCCATGTCGGTTACATGATTTTCGGTCACTTGAGTAATCTTAACTCTTCCCCACATAGGTGCTCAATATTACTCCCAAAAATATACTCACTTTATATGTTTAAAAATATTATTTTTATGTGGTTTGAGATTGTTACTCAAAATATTTCTCTAAAAAGTGATGTTACTCAAACTAATCAAAACTCTTTTGGGAATCTCCGTTTCCCCTTCTTTTAAATTTGAAACATTAACTTTTTGGAATACTTAGTTCCAATATATAATTTTAATGAAATGAATTCAACTCCAATCTTTCTCAACTCAATTACTGAAGTCATAAAAGAAGTTTAGAAAAAACATCTGTAAAAGAGTTCTCAGAATAATGTTCATGATGAATTATTGGAGTGAAAAACTTAATTTTAGGTTTTCAACTAACATATATAGAGCTCAATACTCGTAACTCAACAACTCAAAACTCAAGAACTTCAATGATTCTACTCATTCCGAGAATAATCAAGTCAAAGGGTTCATGCGGAATTATGAGCATGAAATCCTCAATTCAAAGACTTCAAGATACTACTTCATCTTAACAATGCTCAACTTATAGGGTTCATGAGGAATTATGGGTATGAATAACACAACTCAAGGATTTCATGGGTAACATATAATATTTCCATGAATAGATATATAATATAACTCAAGAAATACTAAGGATACTCAAAATTACTCAAACGTTCTCAACTTAGAAGTACTCAAGGATAAGATACTCAACTCAGAAATAAGGTTATTAACTCAGTGAAATGGGGCTTAACTCAAAAATAAGGTAATCAACTCAATGAAACATAGGTCAACTCAAAATACTCAAGATAATGAAACAACAAAAGATGCAATATATGAAAAGGATTTAAAACATTAGATAGCAACTCAATGCATTGAAGAACACAATACGAACTCAATTATTATATTATAAAATATATTATAACTCTGTGGGAGATTTTCTAACCCACAACCATCACTATCAGCTATGTGATGATACAACGTCTCGCCCATGCTACCCTAAAACTTTCCTATACTTTTCCGTGTATAGAACCTCTCTACTAAGTGGAGTCACTAGTCTATGATAAAAAGCATTAAGAAATCATCTAAAGAGTATGACTCTTGCTACCCATGTTGGTTACATGATTTTTGGTCACTTGAGTTATCTTATCTCTTCCCACTTCCATGCTGAATATTACTTTATAAAATATACTCACCTTATATGTTTAAAAATATTATTTTTATGTGGTTTGAGATTGTTACTCAAAATATTTATCCAAAAAGTGATGTTACTCAAACTAATCAAAATTCTTTTGGGAATCTCCGTTTCCCCTTCTTTTACATTTGAAACATTTACTTTTAGGAATACTTAGTTCCAATATATAATTTCAAAGAAATGAATTCAACTCCAATCTTTCTCAACTCAATTACTGAAGTCATAAAAGAAGTTTAGAAAAAATGTGTAAAAGAGTTCTCAGAATAATGTTCATGACGAATTATGGACGTGAACAACTTAATTTTAGGTGTTCAATAAACATATATAGAGCTTAATACTCGGAACTCAACAACTCAAAACTCAAGAACTTCAATGATTCTACTCATTCCAAGAATACTTAAGTCAAAGGGTTCATGCGGAATTATGAGCATGAAAACCTTAACTCAAAGACTTCAAGATACTACTTCATCTTAACAATGCTCAACTCATAGGGTTCATGAGAACTTATGGGTATGAATAACTCAACTCAAGGACTTCATGGGTAACATATAATATTCCCACGAACTAATTACTGTAGACTTAGAACTTATAGATACTACTACTCTCAAAGACACTCAAGTTATTGAATTCATGCGGAATTATTGGGCATGATCGACTCGACTCAAGGGTATGAATAAAAATTTTAAAATCATGTATAAGTCCCTTGTCATTCTAATACGTACTCACTCAAAACGTAACTCAAAATCGATAGTTGATCTTAAAGGATTCATAATTGAAATCTATGGATCTTTTGAACTCTACTCTCAACTCTCTCTTCGATTTGAACTATGAATTCAAGATTTTGGTTCATGATATGAAGGATCACATGATCATAAATTAGAATCATGAATACATTCTCCTCATTCTAATTCTCACTTACATGAGTCTTGAAACAAGTTATTAGAAGTTGTAGAAGACTTTTGAAAAAGACTCAAAGGGACTCTTTTGATAATGTCTGAAAGAGCTCTCAGGAGTTGAATCTCAAATTTAACTTGAATAAGAATTATTTATTCAAAGTTATGATTTGTGATATGAAAGTTATCGTGATGATTAAAAGTGTTTTAGATAGTTAATAACGAGAAACGATTAAAAAACACTGTAATGGGAGCAAGTCTGCGATGCAAAGATAAATTATAATGTTTGGTTGAAATAATTTTTGAAATAGTGGAGTCCGCGTTTTCTATGCAATGCAAAGAGAAAAATTTCACTTCTGAGGAACAGGTCCGCCGGGATGGTACCTTTTTTCTGTCCAACTTTTTCTTCCTCGTTTTCTTACCCTAATTTTGCTAGTTTTGATGTTTTTTCTCAATTTCTGTGAAGATTCAGATACCCAACACAGGTACACAAGAATATACTCATCAAAGACTCTAAAATTGACATGATATCCTAAATAACATAACTATCTCATCCTAACTCAAGAACAAAAGCCAATTTCAAAAACACAATTCAAGATCATCAAACTTTCAACTATCTTGAACGAATTATGGTGATATAAATATTATTGGCACGTGGTGAACGTACCCAAGAATATTTGAACTTACATACTCTTAAGGATCAAACCCATGGCGATAATCCGCAACAAAACTCAAGAACCTCGACAAACGCATTGATTCTTTCTCCTCTTTTATCTTCTTGAACTTTTTTCTAAAACCCTAGAGTGAATTAAGATTTGAGTAATCTAAATCAAATCATTTTTGACCCCTATGAAATAACTAAAAATTAAACAAATGTGATATAGTAAGGAAAAGTCCAAAATACCTCCCGAAAACTTGGATAACTTAACGTAAATGGACAGCTCAACTCAAATGGGTATATACCCCTCATACAAGCTCAAAAATTAGCAAACTGAGTGGCATTGGAAAAGTTATTCCAAGGAATTTAATTTGATATTATTCCAAGAAATTTCATTTTATATCTTATAGTCTACATAACTCATACTCTACTAAAGGTTATAGTTGTTTAAAGTTTACACAAAACATAAAAAGGAACTTAAGAATGACTTGAATGAACTCTTTTTAGTTCTTCTTGGTATTAAAGGTACTACATCTAGTGACCTTAACATTTGAAAAATTTAAATTCTTCAGTAAAATCCTACTTACAAGGAAGGATGGTTCAGGTCTTAGTTCAAAATTTTTTCTGGGGTGTTACACTAAGCTAGTCTATCCACTTTGGAAGAGAATCAATGTGATGAAGTTTTACCTTGACAAGTAGATTCTCCTTTTCAGTGTAAGGGTCAAACAAATTTTATGTTATAGCTCACATGGTCTTATTGTCTGTTAACAATAAATATCCCGTATATGAACTATTTTTTCTTCAAAGGTTTTATGAAAGCTTCTCAAATGATTTTCAAGCAACCATTAACCTCATATATGATTATGATTTCTCTTTAAAGTCTCTTACAACATTTTATTTGGTCGTGCATATCATATTTAAGCTCATCATGTTATCATGATTTACGTGTTTATAGATTTCTCGATACTTTGTAAATTCACCATACTAATGCATTTTTCTGTCTATATTGTCTTATAATATAGGGTATGTGTCGAAATCTCACGTCTTGGATTAGATAAATTTAGGAATGTATTGATGAAAATAATATTTAGTTAGAAGCTCCTAATACAGGGAGAGAAGGGTAGAGTCCTAAGTTAACAGTACTTAGAGTCCTACAACAATACCTATTCCTAATATAGTAAAAAAGAACAACTATAAATAATCTATTCTTAGCTAGAATAGAATCCTAGTCGTTATATAATCCAACTCGTAATATAATCCTAATTTATCTAAGTAGTCTAATCCTAGTGCGAATCTAACTCTACAACACTATTCTAAACTTGTCAATCAACTTCGTTGGACCTGTTTATTTGACATGTTACAATCGTCAGCTTCCTTTTTCATCAATACTTATTGTAGGCATGCCAGTCAGCTTTGTTTGACCTATTCAAATCGTTAGCTTCCTACTTCTTTAACATTTTCCCTCAATCTAATGAGTAGAGTAATGGTTACTCCTAGATTTCTTTAAATATCGAGCAAAAAAACATTGAATACCCAACAAAAACTTATTTTGTCAATGCTTCGGTATGAATGTGATGTCTAGTCGTTGCTTGTGATAGTTCGACTACAAAATTATACGAGTAGTCCCACCGGAAAAATACTTAAGAGAAATATAATTATTCCTAACACATATTTGATATAACTCAATACTATTCTTGTCCTTATTTTTACTTTGGAAACTTTTATTGTTCGAAGAGCGTATCCATATTGACTTTTTTGAGAACTTGTTTACTGTTCGGCAGGGTTGAAACTTATTTCTCTGGAGTTGATGTTGTTGTTTCCCCTTCCCCTTCCTCTTTGAACGGATAATACCATGTAATGGTTTCGTTGTGGCACCTCCTATTCATCTTCCCTTATAACCAAACTTGTAAAAGAATTAATAAATCGATTAAGGGTGGGGTATGGTGTCTTACCTAAACCTCTATTCAAATTAATTAATTTTGCTGCTTGAATATAAGATTATACCTAGCATTCCCACATTTGTTTGGCAGTTGAGCATCCCAAATTAGGTACATGATTTCTTTGGTCAAGGTGCCAGAAATCTAACTCCTTAAAAACACATCTTTCTCCGTCAAATCATCAAAGGTGCCACTATTTTTTTCGTCCTTCTGAACCGCTACAACTTCCCTAGATATCTGTCTAGTGGAACACTATTTTTACTTGGTTCGTAGATGACATATGTAAGTTAATACCTTAATAAATTGGGATATTTGTGCCCTTCCTATAAGGTAGTTTGTTGGCTTGAGTTTCTTGGAGTAAGAGACAATGACTTGGTGAAGTGAGGAGATCGACATAGCTTTGATACAAGTGGTCATTGCAACGTGTGGTTTTTTAATCAATACTTAGAGTGCGGAAAAGCTTTAAACTCTATACCATATTGAAATCTCACGTATAAAATTAGAGAAATCAAGGATTGCATTGATGAAAATAATGTTGAATTGTAAGCTCCATATATAGGGAGATTATTTTTGAGTCCTAAGTTAACTATACTTAATGTCCTACTACAATACCTATTGCTACTAAAATAATAAAACTATTAAAATAATCTAATCTTAGTTGGAACATAATTCTATTTGTAATCTAATCCTATTTATAATAGAATTCTAATTAATATGCATAGTCTAATCCTAGTTTGAATCTAATACTACAACAATATTGTGAACTCATTGGTTAGCTTTGTCAGACCTGTTCCTTTGACATGTTTAAGTCATCATCTTTCTTCATCATCACTACTTTCTGTAGATATGTCAGTCAGCTTTACAGGACATGTTCCAATCTCCAGCTTTCCTCTTCTTCAACACGATGCTCCGACTCCCACTCATGGTTAGCTTTAATTATCACACCCGAATTCTGGAATCCGAATGCAACCGACATCGTTAACCTCTCAAAGGTCACAGACAAGCTTCTTCTTAGCTTTCATCACAATCATATAGTTAGATTTGCGGAAAATTTAAAATTATTTACAATATAGTGAAGTATACATAGAATTCATATGATTACTATATAGAATAATATTCAAATGATCACAAATTAAATAACCATCTAAAATCGATTAAGCAATGAACGAAGAAATCAATATATCTTAATAGTATACCAAACGACCTTAATACAAAGCTTTGAACAAAAGTATGAAATGAAACGCTAGGAAATATATACTAGATATGTATAAAGTACTAAGATAGGATGACAAGTGTAGAATCCTCGATCTCAAGAGGACTTAGCAAAGTCTTGAGATTGCCGATCCAAACCGCTTTAATGAGTCTTCAATCTGCTTTTTGACCTGCCCTATAAAATAGTAATAGTATAGGGTTAGTACACACTTGTACTAAGTATGGGTGTATGCGCACATACACATAAGGGCTATGCATGATCAAGGAAATCTCTTCCTATAACAACATGCCATTTCCGCAAAGTGACATCACTTGACTATCCTAATTCGTTATTTGTGAATTGTGGTATGAATATGACGTTTTTAATGCATTCAAAGCACACAACTCATTTTCTATATGAACATAAGACCTTGGAATCATTAACATAATTTTAGAATAACTTGAGCGAACATTTTGAAATTTGCTCCTCCCAACCCGAGAACTCTTCTTTTTGTACTTTAGTTTATTTTTCAGTCTTTTTCTTCTTTTTACTGTGTATTTCAAAGATCTCTTTGATCATATATTATACTTACAAGTGCAATGATTCATTGTAGTCCCATACCTAAAATGAATCAAGTAAGTAATCCAAAAGACTAAGGAAATGATTTGGCTACCTTAACTACAAGTTACTCTTTCAATTCTTGTTAGATTAGACATGAGATCTTTACAAGCATATCTTTATTGGCTATGCCCATTTATTGATGATTTGCATTATATAAAGATGCTAGGGAATATATTCACCCTCCAAATGATTGAGTCATTATGTTTTGCTCTCTTTATTGGCATATATATATATATATATATATATATATATATTTGCTAAATAAGAAGTAATTATAAGCCGATCTTTATTGGCTATGCCCATAATTTGTTCAAACTTCATTCTTATCAAAACTGGTGATTGATATTCTTAAGCTCTTTCTTTCTTAGTTTACTTTGAACTTACGTTTCTACTTCTTTGATCTGTTGTTCACTTTGAACATGCTACTTTCATTCTTTCTTACTTTCTTTAAATAATTCTTTAGCATTAATGGAAGTAGATCATGCGAGCTAAAATGAAATCTAGTGTCTCCCCCACACTGAAAAGAGGTGATTCACCGATTAAGGTGAACCAATTTCTGTGTCTACCCCACACCGAAAAGGGGGGTTCATCGACTAAAGTGCAACCAAGTGAGTGTCTTCCCCACACCGAAAAGAGAGGCTCACGGCTGAAGTGAACAAGATACTTTCCTGAGCTATAACAGACATAGATCATATGATCTAAACATGAAATCCGATGTCTTCCCCACACCGAAAAGAGGTGGAATCACCGTCCAAAGTGAAAGCTAACTCTCTTACGTGGAATCCACGGCCTAGTTCCTATGATGGAAACATAGTTCAAAGACTAGGAGACATACATAGACTACTTGTCCACCTTGGTGGTAGCCTCGTCTCATGAGACTTACATGTGCTGGCACAAGTTCATAGCTAGTCTATCGGTCCTAAGCTCAAATTTACTTTACTTTCTTATCTATTAGAGTTTGAATCAAATATTATAGAAGCTTGCTTCTAGTTTTTAGGTTTACTTAAATCTTCGGTTAACCGGTCATCCTTTTCGTTACTTGATGAAATGTGAATTTAATCTTCATTATCGTCTTGGCGTTAACGAGACTCCTCTCACGATTATTAACACCCTCTTATGTGAGTATCTTTAACATAATTTTCTAGGTGTGAGTGATACTTATCTCACTTCTTTTAACAACTCATTATTCTGGTCACTATCATTATTCTTAAACTTTTAATTATGTTATTACTCACCCTATCTTGTTCAATGTCATTTAGTAGCTTTATACCACTCTTTATGAACGTTATAAACTTTATTCAAGGTACTTACTTTATATCCATGGTGAATTTGGAAATAGTATGTTGGGACTTGTCCCAATTATTGGCATACCCTTTGTTATGAATTCCTTGAGTTACATTCGTCATGCTTAATTTGGTATAACTTAGTCATTAGCCAACTTTTTTGTATGATATTTTGGAAATACATTATAAGCCAATTTATTGGCATAGACTAATTTTTCACATATTATGGTAATCTAGAATATTTTTAGTCAATATATTGTCATAAGCCAAACTTTCACTAGACAATAATCATGAGAATATCATTAGCCAATTTTTTTATGAAATAACATAGAGAGCCAATTCTATTCAACTTTTTGGACAATGTATTGCTAGCCAATTTGTTTGCATAAATCAAACTATGATATTATCACTAGCCAAGTAAATTAACTTCGTAAATATACTATAGTTATTTCATCATTCTAAGAAAGTAGACATTTAACATTGAACTAAACTTCATGAACGATTCATACAGCTTCATCTTTTGGAACATAATTAGGCGTTACTACATTCTTTAACTCATGTAAATAGTACCCTAATCATAAGAATCAAATCTATAGGCCTAATTAGACACTAACAAATCAAGAACCTACGCATAATGATTAGTTAGCACCACATACGAACAACATGTTCGAGATTACATCTATATACTTATAGAATCAAAAATAAGGATAACTAGGGAGATGGACGTTCAACATTATCATTGGGAACAACCCTAGTTTCAACATTCATGAATTCAAAACATTTGAAAGGACTCATGGAGAAAGAATTCCAATACATATCTACAAAGATCATTTTGCACGAAAACTTTTAAGAATATCTTGAAATTGCCTAAGAGAACGTTTCTGTTTTTCTACGTTTTGCTCATTGTTCTTCTCACGATTGCAAACTGTTTTGAGTCATGAATTTTCTAGTGTTTTAATGTGGTCTAAGTCTTAGGAACTGATCTTGACTAACTAAACTTAGGCTAATTAAGTTAATTAAATAAATAAATTATTTAATTACTAAAACTCCCCTTCTAGTTAACTAAAAATAGGAGAGCATTTGACTTAGGCAAATCTGAAATTTTCCTAAGAGTTTTGGCCTTGCTTGGGAATTTTCCTTGATTAATTAAATCCTTAATTTAATTAATTAAGGTACCTAGTATAATTATCAAAATACCCCTAAGTCATTGGAACCATAATCAACCCTTTTGGACCATCTTAGGTTAGGTACTAGGATGTTTCTTGAACTAGTTACTAGGTTTGCTGTCAGCCGACTAGGTCTTAGGTTATAGAGTCCCTTAGTTAATTATTTTGGTTGGTCCTAGGTAAGTTAGTCTGTTAGGTCAGTTATTTAGAGTCTAGAGTTTTTTTAGATATTTAGGACCCACATGGTTAGACCCTTGCACATGCCTGCCCCCCTAACTACCCTAAACGAATTAAGTTAGGGTGGTTCCCTCCCTTGGCCGTTTCTAGACATATGCTTGCACGTGTGTTGCTTGTACTTTCCTAAATAAATATTCTTGATGGTTCATTTGGAACATTTACTTATTTTCCCAAGGATGCTCACTATGTCCTTGGGCACTGCTTAATCTACATGCCTAATTAATTGGTCATGTTCTATGATGCCTAGGCTTGACACATGTATTTCTTTTACCTATTCGCAAATGCTAGAAAATATATGTTTTTATCTTAGGGTCGTCATTGCAGGTACATTTCTTGGACAAGCTTGTTAATATATAGAAAATTGGCTAACACTATTTAAGCCAATATTTTCTAATATGCCAAATATTTCTAAATATTGGGCATTGGGATGCCTATGTACCCCCAATACCCATTCTTAAAACATAATAATCTCTTCACTAGACGAGTACATTTTCTGGAATGTTACATTATCCCCCCCTCCCCTTAGGAGCATTCGTTCCCGAATGACACTACATATCATTTTATATCACAAAAGGTAATTTCAAAAAACACACTAATATACATGAAACTTAACTCTTTGTGAATTTTTGATTCACACTTACTATGGATGATGCATATTACTCAAGCTTACCTGAAACTTCATATTTGAGATTGAGGAACTTCCATTTCAATCACAATTAACTTAATGCACATCTCAACTCATGCAACACAAAAATCATGTCTACGCTATACAAAAACAGCAACATGAATGCAAGCATGAACTCATTTTAACTCATATAGTGCAAGTGTAAGACTTACAGTTATGGACTTAGAACTCCAAAGCCGCCTAATGCACTAAGATATAGAGTTTCAATAACGAAATCGGACTAAGGAAGAGTATATCTACCCTCAAGAACTGAACAAGTGAGGGTAACAGGATCTCATATCGGCCTCGGCCTCCCATGTTGCTCCCTCAACAAGGTGGTTCCTCCATAACACCTTCATAGTGGCTACCTTCGTATTCCTCAACCGTTTCACTTGGAGATCTAAAATTTCAATGGAAACCTCTTCGCAAGAAAGGTTCTCATCGGCTCCTAACCCCATAGATAACATCTTGTTGGCTTTAAGATTAGAAACTATTTGGATTGTTGGATTTGATCCACGCCCTTCCCATTTTAACTCTAACTCATTAGGCAACTGAAACCTTACTACCCTATTTCGATAGTCTATGGTAGCATAGCATTTATGAAGCCAATCCATATCCAAAATTATATCAAAATAAATAATGGTTTATTCTATTAGATAAGCATGAGTAACTTTAGTGAGAACAATTATTGCGCAAACTCTATATACACTTTCTTCCCTAACACCGTCTCCTATGGGAGAACTAACTAGAACTGGTTCATGTAAGATCTCAGGAAGCGAGTCACATTTACTAGCTTCTAAGGAGTAACAAATGACAAAGTGGATCCTGGATCTAACAATGCATACACAGGAAAAGAGAAGACATGTAACATACCAGTGACCACATTAGCTAACTTCTGTTTCTCTTCTCTACCTTTCAAAGCATAGAATCTGTTCCACTTAGGAGGTTTGGCTGTAGCAGTAGGATTAGGCCGAGGCTGAGCATCTGTCCTGGCCTGATTCCTTATTTGTGGGAAGTCCCTGACCATATGCCCACTCTTGCCACACCCATAGCAGATATTAGTACCTACCAGGCACTCACCTCCATGCAAATGACCACACTTATCACACGACTTTCTATCACGCTGGGCATTTCTATCATTGCCCTCATTGGAATTAGTGTTCTTAGAAGGAGTAGGATTACTTGAGTGCTTGTGCCCATTCTTTAACTTGGGCCTATCTCGAACTCCAAACTAATTATTACCATTGCTCGAACCGAGCTAATCCGATGACCTAGATTTCTTGCTCTCTCGGTCTCTGTTTCTCAGACGACTCTCCTCAACCTGCTATGCATGTACCATCAACCTACCAAGGTCCATGTTATTATGAAATATGGCTGCCCAACATTCTCCTCCAAATCCTCTGACACACAAGTCACAAAACTACTCATCACATCCCTGCTATTAAACACCAGAGAAGATGCATATTTGGAAAGCTTAACAAACATGAAAGAGTATTCCCTAACTTACATACCTCCCCATCGTAAGTTGATGAATTCCTCAACCTTAGCCTCTCTTTGTTCTCTGGGAACCTCTCTAGGAATGCAGTCTTAAGAACGTCCCAAGTAATGGGAACTTCTCCTGGTGCTCGTCTATCTCGCCACATCGTGTGCCAAACCTGAGCCACATCTTTAAGTTGGTAAGCAGCCAAATTAGCCTTTTCCTCTTAATTAACACCCATAACACATAGAATCTTATGACATCCACAAACTCTTGGGGTTCCTCATTAGTCTTGGACCCGTAGTAGACTGTGACGTCCTTCAGTCTGCTAGCCATAGTATTAGCATGTGGGTTCTCCTTAGGAGCACCCTCTCTAGTGGACTGGGTTGTGATAGCCTATTCCCGAGTAGTGATGTCTTGGGCCATCTAAACTACTTCTTCTCTTACTTCTCCATCCGTCAACACAACTGGGGCTTGAGGAGGAGCTTGGTTTCCCCAGCAACTGCTTGTAAAACTCTCCTTCGTACGATTCACGTTGTGTTCATTTTTATGCACGCACAAATAAGAAGGGAATTAGATGCTACAATGACACATAATGTCAAAGCTCTACACAACACGATAAAGAGTAGAAGAAGAGAAGATTCCTAACATCACTTTGTCTCTAAGTCATGATTGTGGCGCGCTTCACAACCATAAGTAAGAAACTAGGTAACATCTTACCAAGTTTGTCACACCCATATTATGGAAACCAAATGCAACCGGCATCGTTAACCTCTCAGAGGTCGTAGACAAGCCTCTACTTAGCTTTCATCACAATCATATAGTTAAATTTGCGGAAAAATTTAAAACTGTTTAAAACATTGAGAGGTATACATAGAATTCATATGATTACTATATATAATAATATTCTAATGAGCTCAAATTAAACAACCATCTAAAATCGATTAAGCAATTCAACGAAGAAATCAGTATATCTTAATTGTTTACAGAAAGGCCTTAATACAAAGCTTTGAATAAAAGTCTGAAATGAAACGCTAGGATAATATACTAGATATGTATTAAGTACTAAGATAGGATGATAAGTGTAGCATCCTCGAACTCAAGAGGACCTACCGAAGTTTGAAGATCGTTCATCTGAACTGCTTCAATGAGTCTTCAATCTGCTCTTTGACTTGTCCTATGAAATAGTAATAGTATAGGGTTAGTACACACTTGTACTAAGTATGGTTGTATGCACACATACACATAAGGACTATGCATGATCAAGCAAATCTCTTCCTATAACAACATGACATTTTTGTAAAGTGACATCACTTGACTTTCCTAATTCGTTATTTGTGAATTGTGGTATGAATATGACGTATTTTAATGCATTAAAAGCACACAACTCATTTTCTATATGAACATAAGACCTTGGAATCATGAACATAATTTTAGAATAACTTGAGCAAAAATTTTGAAAGTTGCTCCTCCCGACCCGAGAAATCTTCTTTTTGTACTTAGATTAGTTTATTTTTCAGTAATTTTCTTATTTTTATTGTGTATTTCAAAGATCTCTTTAATCTTATATTATACTTACAAGTGAAATGATTCATTGTAGTCCCATACCTAAAATGAATCAAGTAAGTAATCCAAAAGACTAAGGAAATGATTTGGCTACCTTTACTAGAAGTTACTCTTTCCATTCTTGTTAGATTGGGCATGAAATCTTTACAAGCCAATCTTTATTGGGTATGCCCATTTATTGATCATTTACATAATATAAATATGCTAGGGCTTTTATTCACTCTCCAAATGATTAAGTCATTATGGTTTGCTCTCTTTATTGGCATATATATATATATTGGCTAAATAAGACGTCATTATAAGCCGATCTTTATTGGCTATGCCCATAGTTTGGTCAAACCTCATTCTTGTCAAAACTGGTGATTGATATTCTTAAGCTCTTACTTTCTTAGCTCACTTTGAACTTACGTTTCTACTTCTTTGATCTGTTGTTCACTTTGAACATGCTACTTTCATTCTTTCTTTCTTTCTTTAAATAATTCTTTAGCATTAACGGAAGTAGATCATGCGATCTAACATGAAATCTAGTGTCTCCCCCACACTGAAAAGAGGTGATTCACCGGTTAAGGTGAACCAAGTTCTGTTTGTCTACCCGACATCGAAAAGGGGGGTTCATAAACTAAAGTGCAACCAAGTGAGTGTCTTCCCCACACCGAAAAGAGGGGCTCACGGCTGAAGTGAACCTGATACTTTCCTGAGCTATAACAGATATAGATCATGTGAGTTAAACATGAAATCCGATGTCTTCCCCACACCTAAAAGAGGTGGAATCACCGTCCAAAGTGAAACCGCATCATATCTATCTCTCTTACGTGGAATCCACTGCCTAGTTTCTATGCTGGAAACATAGTTCAAAGACTAGGAGACATACATAGACTACTTGTCCACCATGGTGGTAGCCTCGTCTCATGAGACTTACATGTGCTGGAACAACTTCATAGCTAGTCTATCGGTGCTAAGATCAAATTTACTTTACTTTCTTATCTATTAGAGTTTTACTTAAACATTATGGAAGCTTGCTTCTAGTTTTGAGGTTTACTTAACTCTTCGGTTAGTCGGTTATCTCTTTCTTTACTTGATGAAATGTGAATTTAGTCTTCATTATCATCTTGGCGTTAAAGAGACTTGTCTCACGATTATTAACACCCTCTTATGTGAGTATCTTTAACATAAAGGTGTGAGTGAGACTTATCTCACTTCTTTTAACACCTCATTATTCTGGTCACGTTGATAATTCCTAAACTTTTAATTATGTTATTACGCACCCTATCTTGTTCAATGTCATTTAGTAGCTTTATACCACTCTTTATGAACGTTATAAACTTTGTTCAAGGTACTTACTTTATATCCATGGTGAATTTGGAAAGAGTATGTTGGGACTTGTCCCAATGATTGGCATACCCTTAGTTATGAATTCATTGAGTTACATTGGTCATGCTTAATTTGGTATAACTTAGTCATTAGCCAACTTTTTTGTATTATATTTTGGAAATACATTATAAGCCAATTTATTGGCATAGACTAATTTTTCACATATATGGTAATCTAGAATATTGTTAGCCAATATATTGTCATAAGCCAAACTTTCACTAGACAATGATCATGAGAATACCATTAGCCAAATTTTTATGAAATAACATAGTAAGCCAATTCTATTCAAGTTTTTGGACAATGTATTGCTAGCCAATTTGTTTGCATAAATCAAACTATGATATTATCACTAGCCTATTCAACTAACTTCATAAATATACTATAGTGATTTCATCATTCTAAGAAAGTAGACATTTAACATTGAACTAAACTTCATGAACGATTCATACAACTTCATCTTTTGGAACATAATTAGGCGATACTACATTCTTTAACTCATGTAACTAGTACCCTAATCATACGAATCAAATCTATAGGCCTAATTAGACACTAACAAATCAAGAACATAAACATAATGATTAGTTAGCACCACATACCAACAACATGTTCGAGATTACATCTTTATACTTATAGAATCAAAAAACAAGGATAACTAGTGATATGGACGTTCAACATTATCATTGGGAATAACCCTAGTTTAAACATTCATGAATTCAAAACCTTTGAAAGGCCTCTTGGAGAAAGAATTCTAAGAGATAAAACTGATACTGTATGTAGAATTGAATATTAGAATATCACCTTGCATGAAAACCTTGAAGAATACCTTCAAATCTCCAAATAGAATTTTTCTATTTTTCTACGTTTTGCTCACTGTTTTTAGCACGATTGCGTACTGTTTTGAGTCGTGAATTTTCTAGTGTTTTAACGTGAGTCTAAGTCTTAGGAACTGATATTGACTAATTCAACTTAGGATAATTAAGTTAATTAAATAAATTAATTAGTTAATTACTAAAACACCCCTCCTAAGTTGACTAAAAATAGGAGAGCATTTCACTTAGGCAAATCTGAAATTTTCTTATGAGTTTCGTCCTTGCTTGAGAATTTTCCTTAATTAATTAATTACTTAATTTAATTAATTAATGTACCTAGGGATATTACTAAAGTACTCCTAAGTCATTGGGACAATAATTAACCCTTTTGGACCATCCTAGGTTAGGTACAAGGATGTTTCTTGATCTAGTTACTAGGTTTGGTGTCACCCTACTAGGTCTTAGATCGTCATGTCCATTATTTAGTTAGTTTTGGTTGGTTCTTGGTTAGTTATTTAGTTCGGTCAGTTAGTTAGATTCTAGATATGGTTCGAGAGTCAGGCCCCACATGGTTAGACCCTTGCGCATGCCTAGTCGTTTCTTCACATTTTCTTGCACATGTGTTGCTTGAAATTTCCTAACTAACTATTCTTGATGGTTCATTTGGAATATTTACTTATTGTACCAAGTATACTTACTATGTCCTTGGGCACTGCTTAATCTACATGCCCATTTTAATTGGTCATGTGCTATGATGCCTAGGCTTGATACATGGATGACTCCATTTATTTGCATATGCTAGAAAATATATGTTTTTATCTTAGGGTCTTAATTTCATGTACATTTCTTGGACAAGCTTGTTTATACATAGAAAATTGGCTAACAACCTTTAAGCCAATATTTTCTAATATGCCCAATATTTCTAAATATTAGGCATTGGAATGACTATGTACCCCCAATACCTATTCTTAAAACTTAATAGACTCTTCACTAGACGAGTACATTTTCTGGAATGTTACATGGATTGCTTTGCTAGTACTTTGGATTGGTGAATTCATATGCTTCGAGGACAAAACCATTAATGTTATAGTTTATTGTTGTATTTTTATTTTAGACTATTACGTGGTGTATGTTTTGCGTCTTACCAACTCTTATGATTTTAGAAAGTTTATAGCAAACACAATTTTGTATTCCACACTTATGTCTGATTTCTTTATGATTTCAGACTTATGTTGCCTAATATCTCTCTTGTGATATTTATTTTATGTCATGCTTATGTCAAGTACCTTGTCAAGGGGATTTCTGGGTTTTATTCACCTTGTCATGTCTAGGGTGCACTTTGGGTCGTGCCATTAAAGCAACAACATAAGAGTATATAAGAAGAACAAGCAGTTTGCAAAGCCTGATCCAGGTGTAAACAATCTACTAAGGGAGGATTAGATAGATTTGAGAAGTATCATAGAATATCCACCGGATGATCATTTAGTATTATTTTATTTTCCTTAATCTCAATTAATTAACTAGTTTATATGTTGATTAACTAAGATAGCTCAGCGGGAACACTTGAATAAGGACCTTAATTTAGAAAGAGATAGATGAAGTCATTACAAAATCAAAAATAAATAGTCAAATATCACACAGGTTGTTGTAACCCACTTGAAAGACAACCATTTGACATGATAGTTTATGGATCAAGTGTAGATTTTTGATTGGTTGACTACCAACATTTGTAAACTATGAATAGTGATTTTAATATAATAGCAATGAGGATATTTTAAACAACACTGATAATGTTGTGCTTCATGTTTTCCATAATTTACTGAGCCTTTACTACATAAGCATGAAATGATCCCAAATCTAAGATCAACATGACTCAAACATTGTTCTAGTCAAAACACATATTATCATAACTATATTTTTCTATTACGTCTTTTCTTTACTATTTCTAATGTGTACGCTTAAATAGTTTAACTTAAAAGCATATTTAAATGTTGATCATTTAATTTGATGAGTTAAACTGAGATATCTGTCATTGGCCTCATTAAAAATTCAATTGTATAATTTTTTGAATAAACAATCATTATTAACGTTTAATTTAAACACACCTTGAAATTGACTAGACCAAGTATTATAAATAATCACTAAGTTTGACATTCTAGTTTTCCCATAAAATTGTTCAATTCTTCTTAATTCGGTTGATTTTCTCAACCTCTTTCTTGTTTTTAATCAACCTTGTTTCTCATTTTCTTCTTCTATAAAGGCTAATAAGATTTTGTTCTCCTTCTTCTCTTATTGATATTTTTTTATTCTTCTCATCTGTCCAAAATAAGGATGCATTTGTTTTGCCAATATTAAATACATGTAATTATGATAAGACCATCAATGAAAAATAATCACCAGAAAAGACGTTTTTCTCTATACATAATTATGAGGTCATTATTTTTAAATTGTTATAAGAACTTCACTTTTTAACAAAATCAATAACTAAATTAGAATCTACAATTTTTTTTAGATTAATAGAGGAAAACAAGTCAAGATAATATAAGCAAGGTACCAACCACGGGGTCCCACATCAAAATGGATACTTTTTGAACCCTAAACAACAAAAGGATCACTCTCTAAAAATACATACCAAAATAGACAGTTCAGCCATATAACTACCATCTTTTAACATCGACATCCTCATTTACTTAAAATCCATCCAAATTAGTATTAAAGAAACTTTAAAGATAGTTTTCTCACAAATAGACGAACTACAATTCATTTAATTAACTTCTCACATGAATCAATATCTCCCTCAATTTTAATTATACGTATTGTGAAATCTTTTTGATACATAAAATAATGACCTTTTCCATTAACAAAATATAAAAAATAAACTATAGAATAATTTTTGTAAAATAAGTTTTACTGTTTATTTGCGTACAACAATAGTAGAAAACTATTGAGGTTGATGGAGACCAGGATTCCTCGAATGACAAGTTTTCCTACATAGACTATATCATTGTGTCATGCGACCTGAAGCAATGTCATTACATTTCTAAAATAACTAGTATTATTGACTCCAGAAGTCCTCAAATATTGAGTATTTACAATGATATGGAATGATGAAGGTGAGCAATAATACTAAATCGCCCAATAAAAAATTACAATTTTAAGAGCAATACTCTATTGCAATTTCAATTGAGCATTTGGTTTTTGAAATTTCTATAATATATTTGTATGACTTTTTTCTAGTTCTAAGAAAATCAATATATATGAAACGTAACAAACATTTTATAATAATTTTTTAAACTTTTATTAAATATAATTCATAAAATGATTAAAATTATATTACATTCATTTACATATTAATACTAATAGATATAATTAATTAATATAATTATGTTAATTATTTTAATTTTAATAGATATGAATTTAGTTAGGAAAAAATACTAATGTACAGAACATAAGTTTACATATGCTCATTATTTTCCTACTCTTTAATAAAAAATACAAAAGTCCCTTCTTTCCCCCCACATCAATTTTTTCCGAATACATTATTCTTTATGAACAAAAACCCACATTTACTATTTCTAATCTCTCACTCAATCTCTCCCCATCACCAAATCAGATATCAAATTTAAATCACTTTGAATTTCAAACGATTCCTATCTCTATTGAACCGCATGCTCTTCCGTTATGGATCTAACACCTAACAATTATCGAATACTTGATTAACAAGATCCTAACTGGGCAGAATTGAGATCTAAAAGGTAGCATGACCCTGCAATAATGTTAAATCAAAGTTCTAAGAAGAGAAGATCGAAAAAGGAAGTATATGTATCTTCTAAAGCAAAGGATGGAAAACCCCCTAAAGAAAAGGGGTAGAAGAGTTTTCCTCCCATTTTGCGATCAACGCTACCCATGGTATGCATTTGTACCCATATATCATGTTTAAATTTCATGTACCCCACTTTTTTATTATGTTTCTTTTTATCTGATATATTAATGATAAAGAAAATTTTATTGTATATCTTGTTTGAATTCTTCAGTTGTTTCCCAGTTACAATATTTTTTTTGCATATATTGCTGTTACTTGTTAATGTATCAAAAGATTATAGTTCAAGTTATATGTGTTTAAATCAAAGTATGACATACAAATTGTTTCTTGTACAATGTATTATTGATAGAATAGTTATCAAAGACACTTAATCAAGTTATAAGTTTCAACGATCGGTAGTCAACATATAACCCAACTAAATGAGTTGGGGTCAAATACCACAGGGAGAGGTCCTTGCTTAAGATTCAATAGCAAAATGTGAATATGTCAAGTCAATCATAGGTATAGACAATTGCGAATATAAGCATAGTTGAAATGAGGGGGTGACATGAATGTCAAATAACTAAGGGGGGTTTTGGTTGTAAATATTAACTACAACAACAAAAAATAACACTAATTAAAAAGTAATGAGACGGGTCCTTGGGATGTGATTGGATTTTAGGCTAATGTAGGCATATGGGTGGTTGCAACTATTAGTAAAATTCTCTAAATTAGTGAATAAGCTAGACTTTAGTAAGGATAAACTCTTTGTCGAACAATTTAAAAAGAATGAAATTGTTTTCTCTCGAACGCCAACAAGCAGAAATTAAGAACAACCCACACTTTAGTCCATTCACTCTCTCGAGCTTAATGTGTGAAAAAAAGTTTTAGGATTCACTCTCTTGAGTTGAACTCATGAAAATCCAATATCCAGAGACCATCGATTCAGAAATCTTTGTTTATAAAACATCTCTCGAGTAAGCCAAAAACATGAAGGTAGAGTTGCATTTGCAACTACAACCTTTTAAATTAAACCACAATTTTTCATTGAAAACACTTTTAAACAACATTTACATTAACAATTAATAATACCCACAAGCTAAATTAACTCATAACTATATGATCACACCCCAAGAATTGATATTTTTGCCAGACATCATAAAAACATGGAAATTGGTATCTTATTATGTTTCCACAAACTGGGTATCAATTTCATCCTTACAAAGGTACATCATGAAGAATCTTAAAGACCCACTTTCAATTTTTTAAAACATGGAAAACTTCAATTCCTCCAAGCTAAGGTAAATATTGTCTCAATATCAGAGTTCTCTCTCCAAAACTCTATACAACTCTAACTAGATAGATAGATATATCCATAGATAAAAAAGTGTTTGAAAATGTATCTGTATTCTCCAAATTATGCTGTGAAGGACCATTGAGCGCAGTAAGTCGGGTTCACCGATTAGACCTTTGGTCAATTCCATCGCCTTTTTGCTTTGGACTTTAGTATCCTCAATTTTATGTCTTTGGGTGATCCAATAAATGTATCATGGAATTGTTCGACAACATGACGAACGGTCCTTACTCTCGCCAACTTTATTTTCTCCTTCATGTTTTGGCACACTAGAACTTTAGGGCGAGGTAAAATACACTCGGTGACTCGCCTAATTGATTTCCCAATCAACATGCCTTCTTTTCTTCGTTCTTTCAGGTGTGTTGTTCCTTTTTACTTGTTAGTATCCATGATTTGTTCCTCACTACAAATATGTGGAAATCAAGGATTTTGCATCAGTTATTGGCATAAAATAAACATTTGTGTACACTAAAATGATCCAACTAAATCTCTAAATGATCCAAATTATGGATTCATCAACACCCCCAACTTAAATTTTTGTTTGTCCTCAAGTAAACTTCAAGTTCAAAAGTTTAAAAAGGATGTCTCAAGTAGTGTTACACAAGACTCAATCATGAATGCACACAAAAAGACCCAACTTACTCATGCAAGTATCAATTGTGCACTCAAAAATTCAAGTTATGACTCACTATTCTCAAAGTTTCTCATGCTCACTCTACTTGCTTCAAATATAAGTTCAAGTTTAACAAAGGTGCTCAAATGCCCTCACACAAAGGATGATTCCATATTCACACAATGGTTCGACAATTTATAGCTTCAGAATCACAATAAACACTCATGCTATGACTCCACCCATAGGCCCTTATTTCCAATCAACACTTGTTTTAGCTCAATCAAGATCAAAAAGGTCTTTTTAAGGCTTGTAATGGGGCCGCGTCTAAATGTATGGTAATTTAGGTTCATGGATGCTAGCCTCATGAAATATGGTATGACCAACACTTTCTTCCCTTTTCTTGATTATTCTAATTCATGCTAAATAAGTCACCCCATTATTCAGTGTCTATAGAATACGGGACACCCCATTTTGTGGCATTTTCAGAAGTTTATTTAAAACATTTTTCATTTTTTTTTCTCTATTTTGTTTGTATGGAGGAGTTCCATGTTTCTCAAAACCATGGGTAAAAGGGGAATTCTTTGCACTTCTTGATTTACCTTCTCTTTTTGCCACACCCTAACTTAGGCATTTGACCTGAGTCGACTATTAACACAAACCACAAAATTATGGGGATTAAGGGTAATGGATAAAGAAAGGCCAAACTTTACACCAAATTTCTTTGATGAAAAGGATATGGCTCAAAGGGTGTTCAAACAAGGATCACCCACTCACAAGGTTGGCCACAAAACAGGTATAAAGTCAAATTGTTTCACACTGTTCAAATTTGCCTAAGATCATTTTAAGAAATTACAACACTTAGTTAGCCAGACTAACAGGGTAAATTCTAGGTGTCATCATACATGGTGCTCGGTAGGCTCATCACACACAAAGGCATTGACACCCATGTTAAACAGGATTCCACACTCTTGCTAGTATACAATGTTCATCTTAAGATACTCAATTTGATAATTGTCTAGTCAATACGAGATGCAAAAAAGTTCACATATTGCCTTTTAACTTCATTTGCTCTCTCATAACCGCACATTTATTTTTGTTTGATTATGACTACTATTCAAGTCATGGGTATTGATAACACCGATACTCAAATTTTTAGAGAACCAACACATTCAAACACAATAAAGAGGTGACACAATTTTTTTGGAAGGGCTTAAAATCATTAAAATTATAGAAAGAAGACACAATATCACAAATCCACAAATAGTGTTGAACACAACCTATAGCTCAAAAACCTAAATATATACAAACAATCATCATAAAAGGTGGGCATCACCCCACCACAAGAAAAGTGATTTGTCCTCAAATTCAAGCAATAAACATCTAATATTCTATAAAAATGTGATAGTGTCTAAACATTTGCTCAATATGTCGGGGAATCAACAGTTGGAGTATCACTTTAAACTTAGGTGTCAGCACTTGGAGTCACCTCAACAGTAATACCAACTACACTAGGATCAGTTGAAGGCATAGATACCAAACATGTCTGCACAATCATATCTATCATGGCATTCTCAGTCTTTGTAAGGACCTCATACCAAACCTCCTCAGCAACCTAAAGCATATACTCATATACCTCCCCCTCACACTCAGGATCAATTGTCTTTTCAACTTGAGCATCATATCCGGTGTTCATATCCGGTGTTAGCCGGAGATATATCTGGATCAACAAGAACATCAGGGAAATCCACCGTCCCAAAAATCATGGACATGTAAATGCACTTCAGTCGGTACACATCACTCTTTAGCGCAGCAATAGTGACCTTTAAAGTTGTAACCTTCTTGGTGGCCCTTTTGACGCGCTCAAAAACTATTATCCTAGAATCTATGATATCAATGGTAGCACTCAAAGATGTCACAATATCAGCAAGGCTGCCTGAATCATGCCTAGAATGGAGACCTCAAGTCTTTCACCACGATGATCGACACAATGGGCTAACTACCCTATTCAAAGTAATGTAGCTTGAGTGAGAAGGGGCCAGTAAACGACGACAACAACAACTTTAGGAGGCAATGTAGCAACATAGGAACTAAGGATGTCAGAAGGCGCATTACTGGAAGTACCTGAAGGCCCAGGGGTCGGAGTAGGCAAAGGTTCATTTAGAGGTAATGTGTTTGTGTCCACAATCGAGGAAGAGTCCGTCGGGGCTACCTTCTTCTTCTTTGCTTGATATTTTAAATACTCCACATGATTCTCCATGTAGCATTCTAGAAAATCACATGTCTAATGCAGAGCCCATTAGGTCTTTAAGAATGCATATTGGCGATACATACGCATTCCAATGCCCAATATTGAGAAATATTGGGCATAGTATAGAAAATTGGCTAAGGGGTATTAACCAATTTCTATATAATATCCAAATAAGCAAAATATAGGGCATATTAGAAAATATTGGCTTAAAGGGTGTGAGCCAATTTTTCTAAGTATTAATAAGATTGTTTAGGAAATGTACTTGCAATGAAAACCCTAAGCTAAAAAATATATTTCATCAAACTCACAAAAAGTAATGAGGCATCCAAGTGTCAAGCCTAGATACCATGCCATATGATCAATTAAAATGATCATGTGAGGATTCTTGGAACAATAAGTAAACATTTCCAAATGAACCATAAATAATAGTTAGTTA
This sequence comes from Solanum neorickii, assembly GCA_027704865.1. Classification (NCBI taxonomy): domain Eukaryota; kingdom Viridiplantae; phylum Streptophyta; class Magnoliopsida; order Solanales; family Solanaceae; genus Solanum; species Solanum neorickii. Next base: position 36,218,457 of record JAKWJC010000367.1, read on the forward strand.
GGAAAGTACAACCAACCCATGTTCAAGAACATGTGGAAGACATATGAAGAAGAGGACAAAGGAAGGGACCACCCTAACCGAATTCGGTTAAGGTAGCTAGGGGGAAAACGTTCACAAGGGACCACTCCATGTGGGGACTAACTTCCTAACCAATTACAGAGTCTAATATAATTTCCTAACTATACAACTAACCTAGGACCGAACAAAATAAACTAAATATTGCACCTGACAATCTAAGACTAAATCGGGTTGACACTAACCTAGTACTAGTTGAAGAGACAATAGTACCTAACCTAGGATGGTCCAAAGAGTTAGTTAAGGTCATAACAACCTGGGGATCATTTAGTAATCATCCTAGACTACTTAATTAATTAATTTATCAACTTAATTAATTAATTTAAAGGGGAAAACCCGAAATCATAAAGAAATTCCAAGATTTCGGTTAAAACAAGAAAAAGACAAGTAGTACCTAACCTAGGATGGTTCAAAGCATTGGTTATGTTCCTAAAGACTTAAGGGTACTTAAGTAAGTACCTTAGGTAACCATATTAATTAAATTATCAACTTAATGAATTATTTTAAATGGTCTAAAAGAAATCCTTACAATAATTCAAGAAGCATCTTAGTACTTAACCTAGGATGGTCCTAAAGGGTTGCTTTTGGTTCGAATGACTTAGGGGTAATTTAGTACTTACCCTAGGTACCTAAATTATTTAAATTAAGAATTTAATTAAATCATATAAAGTTTAAATATAGACCGAAACCATAGTCAACCCCAATTTAAAGATTTTTGGTCAAGTCAACATTCTCCAATGTTTAATCAATTTAGGAGGGGCGTTTTGGTAATTTATTAATTATTTTATTAAATTAAATTATTAAACCTATGTTTTATAATTTAATTTCAGTTCCTAAACCTAAAAAACGATAAAAACGTTGAGACTCACGATGCTGAGAAAGTAGGCGACAAACCGAAAGAAAACGTAGAACGCTAAAGATTTCTTAGGAGAATTCAAGGTTTTCTTCAAGGTTTCGTGCAAGATGATCTTAGTATATTAAATTCTTCATATGGTATGGGTTTATCTCCTTGACTTCTTTCTCCAAGAGAACCTTCTTTCTAACGATTCATATATCTTGAAAACTAGGGTTGTTCCCATGTTCTCGTCGAACTCCCTTGTCCCTAGTATCCTTTTCGATTCCATGTTGAATAGGTAAGAGATCATGTTGGTTGTATGTGGTGCTGGCTCATCTTATATGTAATGTTCTTGAATTATGAATGTCTATTAACCTATGAATTTGTGATCGTATAAAGTTAAGTGCTTAAAATGTGACTCATGAATCGATGATGTGTTAGTTACACATGTAATTGTTTAAGTGTTGATGTGTTTGTCCGAATGTTGTATTACTGTTATTATGACATTATGAAGGTGTTGAATTAATCAAATATTTATATGATTCTGTCCAATATGTCTTAAAAACGTTACTCTAAAGTCATGAACCAAGATTGGTTAAGAGAATGATACTATGTTAAGATGTGTTCGAAAATGTTTAGTATGAAGATGATTACGGTTTGTTGTGCTTACCTACTGTTAATTAACATATTGATGATGTTGTGTTCGTGAAATTAAAAATGTATCCCAAACTGAGTACGATTGAATGAAACCTTGTCTCATGCTAATAAAGAAGATTATGAAGTCTATAGCCAATTGCTTATGCTAATATTTATCTTATGCCTATCTTATATAGCCAAAAGATTGAAATGATAACCCAAGTAATTCAATAAATGTAAATGGCTATTAATTTATATTTTAAATGACTAATAATATTGGCTAATCAATAAAATACATATCAAGCCAAGCATGAAAGAATGTAAAATTGTCCTATGCCAACATATATGGTTGTGTAATCTATACTCAAATGTTTATGCCAATACTAACAATATGCCAATCTTGTGTAGAAAGAGTATCAAATATATTATAAGCAATTCTAAAGCAAATCAATGAATTCATAACCAAGGGCATGCCATTCATTTGGACAACTCCGAACATGCTCTAAAAGAATGAACTATGAACATATGTAACTCATTGAAAGAAGCGCTCATCGTCCATAAACGATAAAATGAAGCTACTGCGCTAAAGTAAGGAAGTAACGTGAGTTATAACATAATTAAAGGGGTCTAAATTCAGTATGTGACCAGAATGGGGTGTTAAAGGAAGTGAGACGAGTCTTACTTAGACCTAAGTTACTATGTTAAAAGAATACTCACGAATGAAGGTGTTAGAATGTGTGAGACTAGTCTCATTAACACCTAAGGATGATATTTAAGGACGATCTACATTTCATTAATGTAAACTAAGGATGATATGTAAGGACAATTCACATTTCATCAATGTAAAGTAAGGATTATATGTAAGGACAATTCAAATTTCATCAATGTAAAGTAAGTATGACAAGTCATCAAAAGAGTAACTAAATCTCAATGTAGAAGTAAACTTCCGTAATGCTTGAGTCAACTCTAAAAGATACAGAAGATAATGAAAGAGAGAACAACACCGTAGACTAGTTATGAGCATGTCTTGCATGTGTAAGTCTCATGAGGCGAGGCTACCACCAAGGTGGATAAGTAGTCCATTAAGTCCCTAGTCTTCGAACTATTTCTAGCCAACATAGGAACTAGGCAGTGGTTTCCACCTAAGAGAGATAGGTATGTTCGATTTCACTTTGGCCGGTGATTCCACCTCTTTTCGATGTTGGGAAGACACCGGAATTCATATTTAGTTCACATGATATATTTAGGTTAATGCTCACGGCATGTTCTTGGTTCACTATAGCCGTGAGCCACTGCTTTCTGTGTGGAGTTAACACTTGAGATGGATTCGCGTTAGCCGGGAATTACCCTTTTTTGGTGTGGGAAATACACTAGATTTTATGAGTATCTCACATGATCTAGATTCACTTTAACCGGTGAATCACCTCTTTCGGTGTGGGGAAGATACTGAATTTCATGTTAAGCTCGCATGATCTTATTCCTAATGATGTCACTATGAAAGTGAGAACGATTGATGTTGATGGAATGCATGTTCAATGTGAGCAATGAAGAAGATCTTAAGAATGTCAACTGCCAATATAACATTTATGAAGTTTCAACAAATAATGGGCAAAGACAATTAAGATTGGCCTATAATGACTTCTTATATGATGCCAATAAAAGGAAGTAGAAACATAATGCTAACTATATACCTCATAAGTTCCCTAAGATGAAAGTAATGAAATAGATGGCATAGCCAAAAGAGAATGGCTTATGAAATGTTATTTAATGCATAGTGTAAAGAATGACTCACTATAAGGTAGAGAAATCATTCCTTAGTCCTTGTATTACATACATCGATTCATTGTGGGTTTTCATTAAAATGAATCATTGCACTTGTAATTAAACATAGGACCAAAGGAATTATTGAACTACACAACAATAAGAAGAAATAGACTGAAAAATAAATTGTCCCCAAAGAGGAGCTCTCGGGTTTGGGCAATCAAATTTTGAAATCCTCACCAGGGTAGTTCTAAAATTATGTTGATGATACTAAAGTCTTGTGATCATATAGAAAATGATTTGTGTGCTTTGAATGCATTAAAATGCATCATATTCATACCACAATTCACAACGAACGAATTAGGAAAGTCTAATGACTAGACTTTCCAGAAATGACATGCTGCTTTGGAAGAGCTTTCATTGATCATGCATCGATTTATGTGTATGTGTGCATACGCCCATACTTAGTACAAGTGGTGTACTAACCCTATGCCATTTACTATTTTTATAGGTGCAGGTGAGAGGGCAGATAAACGACACATGCAACGGTTTGGACTTCAGCGTTTATCCAGACCATTTGGTAGGTCCTCTTGATTTTGGGGATGCTACAGCTTAGTCTAGCATTAGATATAGACATAGCTAGTGGATAATGTTCCTAGCGTTTCCTTCACAGTTTATTTCGAACCTTTTTTTATAATAAGGCTGTTTTTGGCAAACATATTTTGATATACATATTCTGTTTCGAATTGATTCATATGATAAATGGTTGTTTAATTTACGTTGAGCTTAATATATAATGCATTTATGTATTAACTATATGAAGTCTGTGTGAACTTCATACTTATAAAAAGTTTCAAATTTTCCGCTAAAATTAACTATATGAATGTGATGAATACTAGAAGAGGCTTGTCTGAGACCTCTGAGAGGTGTACGATACCGGTGTCAATTCGAATGCAAGAATTCGGGACATGACAAACTTGGTATCAGAGCATGAGGTTAGATTACCTAGGAACTAAAGATAAAAACAGCCACGTTACGTAGTTTCTAACTTATGGTTGTGAAGCACGCCACAACCTTGACTTAGAGACTTTATGATTTTATGAAATCTCCCTTCTTCTACTCTTTATCGTGTTGTCTAGAACTTTGATATTTTGTGTCATTATAGAATCTCACTTCCTTTTTGTGTGTGCGTGAACACAAGAAGAAACACAGGCAGGATAGTTGGAGATGCAGTTTTTGGGGGAAACCAAGCTCCTTCTCAAGCCCTAGCTGCTGGAGTGTGCGGTAAGTGTGGCCATTTGCATGGAGGTGAATGCATAGTAGCTTCTAATGCTTGCTGTTGGTGTTAATGAAGAGGAGAAGGTTGAGTTGGTTTCATACCAGCTCAAGGATGTGGCTCAGGTATGATACGATATATAGGTCAGGATGGCCGAGTGGTCTAAGGCACCGGACTCAAGTTCTAGTCTTTGAAAGAGGAGTCACCATTAGAGATGAAAGAGTATAGAGAGATTGTCCAATAACTATTATTGATAGAGTAACCTATGACGACCTAAAAGAAATAACCATTCTTGAATTTTATACAATTTTGAGTATGGATTGGCTCCATAAGTGTTATGATAGCATAGACTATTGAAATAGGGTAGTAAGGTTCCAATTTCTAAATGAGTTAGAGATTGAATGGGAAGGGAGTGGATAAAATCAAATAAGCCAACAAATCTTAAGGCCAACAGGATATTATCTAAGGGGTTAGGAGTCGATAAGGAACTTTCTTACGAAGAGGTTCCCGTGGAAATTTTAAATCGCCAAGTGAAATGGTTGAGGAACAAGAAGGGTGCTTCCGTAAAGGTGATATGGAGGAACCACCTTGTTGAGGGAGCAACATGGGAGGCCGAGGCTGATATGAGATCCCATTACCCTCACTTGTTCAGTTCTTGAGGTTAGATATACTCTTCCTAAGTCTATTTTTTTTGTTTAAGAAACTCTAAGATTTTAGTGCATTAGTGGATTTTAATGTTGTAAGTACATAATCATGTGTTTTATACTTGCACTATATGAGTTAAAATGAGTTCATGCTTGAATTCATGTTGATGTTTTTGTGTAGCGTAGACATGATTTTTGTGGTGCATGAGTTGTGATATGCATTAAGTTAAGTGTGATTGAGAAGGAAGTTCCTCAATCTCAAATATGAAACTTTAGATAAGCTTTGAGTGATATGTATCATCCAGAGTAAGTGTGAATCAGATATTCACAAAGAGTGAACTTTCAAGCATGTTAAAGTGTTTTCGAAAATGACCCTCTTTATTTTAAAATGATGTGTAGTGTCATTAGGGAATAAATGTTCCTAAGGGGGGATAATGTAACATTCCAGAAAATCACATGTCTAATGAAGAGCCCGGTAGGTCTTTAAGAATGCATATTGGGGATACATGTGCATTTGAATGCCCAATATTGAAAAAATTGGGTTTAGTATAGAAAATTGCCTAAGGGGTATTAGCCAATTTCAATATAGTATCCAAATAAGCAAAATATTGGGCATATTAGAAAATATTGGCTTAATGGGTGTTAGCCAATTTTTCTAAGTATTAATAAGCTTGTTTTGGAAATATACCTTCATTGAACACCCTAAGATAAAAAAATATATTTCATCCAACTCACAAAAAGTTAAGAGGCATCCAAGTGTCAATCCTAGATATCATGGCAGATGATCAATTAAAATGATCATGTAGATTAAGTAGTGCCCAAGGACATAGTGAGGATCTTTGGGACAATAAGTAAACATTTCAAAATTAAACATAAATAATAGTTAGTTATGAAAGTACAACCAACCCATGTGCAAGCACATGTGCAATACATGTGAAGAAGCGGCCAAAGGAGGGACCACCCTAACCAAATTCGGTTAGGGTAGTGAGGGGGAAAAACGTGCACAAGGGACCAGGTACCACTTAATGTGGGGCCTAACTTCCTAACAAATTATATACTCTAACCTACTATCATAAATATATAAATAACCTAGTACCAAACGAAATAAACTAATTAGTGAACCCGACAACCAAGGACTAAACCGGGTTGACATTAACATTAGTACTAGTTGAAGAGACAATCTAGTACCTAACCTAGGATGGTCCAAAGAGTTAGTTAAGGTCCTAACAACCTGGGGATCATTTAGTAATTATCCTATACTACTTATTTAATTAATTTAGCAACTTAATTAATTAATTTAAAAGGGAAAAACCGAAATCACAAAGCGATTCCCAGATTTTGTTTAACCTAGGATGGTTCAAAGGATTTGTTATGATCCTAAAGACTTAAAGGTACTTATGTAATTATCATAGGTCACCAAATTAATTAAATTATGAATTTAATTAATTAATTTGAATGGTCTAAACGAAATCCTTACACTAACCTAGTATAATTCATGAAGCATCCTAGTACTTAACCTAGGATGGTCCTAAAGGGTTGCTTTTGGTTCGGAAGACTTAGGGTAATTTAATACTAAACCTAGGTACCTAAATTATTTAAATTAAGGATTTAATTAAATAATATAAAATGAAAATATAGACCGAGACTATAGTCAACCCCAATTTCCAGATTTTCGGTCAAGTCAACATTCTCCAATGTTTAGTCAATTTAGGAGGGGCGTCTTGGTAATTGATTTATTGGTTTATTAAATTAAATTATTAAACCTAATTTTTATAATTTAATATCAGTTCCTAAACCTAAAAAGATGATCAAAACGTTGATAATCACGATGATAATAAAGTAGGCGACAAACCTCAAGAAAACGTACAACGCTAAAGATTTCTTAGGTGAATTCAAGGTTTTCTTCAAGGTTTCGTGAAAGATTATATTCATTGATTAAATTCTACATATGATATGGGTTTATCTCGTGGACTTCTTTCTCCAATAGAACCTTCTTTCTAACGATTCATATATCTTGAAAACTAGGGTTGTTCCCGTGTTTTCGTCGAACTCCCTTGTCCCTAGTATCCTTTTCGATTCCATGATGAATAGGTAAGAGATCATGTTGTTGTTATGTGGTGTTGGCTGATCTTATGTGTAATTTTCTTGAATTATGAATGTCTATTAACTTATGAATTTGTGATTGTATAAAGTTAAGTGCTTAAAATGTAAATCATGAATCGACGATGTGTTAGTTACACCTGTAATTGTTTAAGTGTTGATGTGTTTGTCCGAATGTTGTATTACTGTTATTATGACATTATGAAGGTGATAAATTAATCAAATATTTGTATGATACTGTCCAATATGTCTTAAAAACGTTATTCTAAAGTCATGAACCAAGACTGGTTAAGAGAATGATACTCTGTTAAGATGTGTCCGGAAATGTTTAGTATGAAGATGATTATGGTTTGTTGTGCTTACCTACTGTTAATGTGACATGTTGATAATGTTGTGTTCTTGAAATTAAAAATGTATCCTAAACTGAGTACGATTGAATGCAACCTTGTATCATTCTAATAAAGAAGATTATGAAGTCTATAGCCAATTGCTTATGCCAATATTTATCTTATGCCTATCTTATATAGCCAAAAGATTGATATGATAACCCAAGTAATTCAATAAATGTAAATGGCTATAAATTTATATTTTAAATGACTAATAATATTGGCTAATGAATAAAATACATATCCAGTGAACCATGAAAGAATGTAAAATTGTCATATTCCAACAAAGATGGTTGTGTAATCTATACTCAAATGTTTATGCCAATACTAACAATATGCCAATCTTGTGTAGTAAGAGTATCAAATCTATCATAAGCAATTCTAAAATAATTCAATGAATCCATAACCAAGGGCTTTCCATTCATTGGGACAACTCCGAACATGCTCTAAAAGAATGAACTATGAACATATGTAACTCATTGAAAGAAGTGCTCATCGTCCATAAACGATGAAATGAAGCTACTGCGCTAAAGTAAGGAAGTAACGTGAGTTATAACATAATTAAGGGGTCTAAATTAAGTAAGTGACCAGAATGGGGTGTTAAAGAAAGTGAGACAAATCTTAGTTACACCTTAGCTACTATGTTTAAAGAATACTCACAAATGAAGGTGTTAGAATTTGTGAGACTAGTCTCATTAACACTTAAGGATGATATGTAAGGATAATTAACATTTCATCAATGTAAATTAAGGATGATATGTAAGGACAATTTACATTTCATCAATGTAAAGTAAGGATGATATAAAAGGAAAATTGAAATTTCATCAATGTAAAGTAAAGTGACAGTCATCAAAAGAGTAAGTAAATTTCAATCTAGATGTGAACTTCCATAATGCTTGAGTCAACTCTAAAAGATAAATAAGAAAATCAAAGTGAACACAACATCGATAGACTAGTTATGAGTATGTGCTGGCACGTGTAAATGTCATGACACAAGGATACCACCGAGTTGGATAAGTAGTCTCATTCAGTCCTTAGTATTCAAACTATGTCTAGCCAACATAAGAACTAGCCAGTGGTATCCACCTAAGAGAGCTAGGTATGTTCGGTTTCACTTTTGGCGGTTATTCCACCTCTTTTCAGTATGGGAAGACATTGTAATTCATGTTTAATGCACATGATCTATGTCGGTTAATGCTTACGACATTTCTTTGGTTCGCTATAACCATGAGCCACTATTTTCGGTGTGGAGTGAACACTTGACATGGATTTTCCTTAGCCGGGAATCACCACGTTTTGGTGTGGGTAGACACTGGATTTCATGAGTATCTCACATGATCTAGATTCATTTTAACTGGTGAATCACCTCTTTTCGGTGAGGGGAAGACACTGAGTTTGATGTTAAGCTCGCATGTTCTTATTCCTAATAATGACACGATGAAAGTGAGAACGATTGACGGTGATGGAAAGTATGTTCAAAGTGAGCAATGAAGAAGAGCTTAAGAATGTCAATTGTGAATATCACAATCATGAAGTTTCAGCAAATAATGGGCAAAGCTAATTAAGATTGGCCTATTATGACTTCTTATATGATGCCAATAAAGGGAAGTAGAAACATAATGTTAACTAATTACCTCATAACTTCCCTAAGATTAAAGTAATTAAATAGATGGCATCGCCAAAAAAGAATGTCTTATGAAATGTTAATGAATGCATATTGCAAAGAATAACTCACTATAAGGTAAGGAAATCATTACTCAGTCCTTGGATTACTTACATCGATTCATTGTGTGTATGGAACTAAAATGAATCATTTCACTTATAAGTAAAACATACGACCAAAGGAATTATTGAACTACACAAGAAAAAGAAGGAAGAGACTAAAAAAAAAACTAAGTCCCCAAAGAGGAGCTCTCAGGTTTGGGCAATGAAATTTTAAAATCCTCGACCGAGTGGTTATAAAATTATGTTTATGATACTAATGTCTTGTGATCATATACAAAATGAATTGTGTGCTTCAATGCATTAAAAATAAATTATATTCATACCACAATTCACAATTAACGAGTTAGGAAAGTCTGATGAGTAGACTCTCCAAAAATGCCATGTTGCTTTGGAAGAGCTTTCATTGATCATGCATCGATTTATGTGTATGTGTATATTCGCATACTTAGTGCAAGTGGTGTACTAACCCTATACAATTTACTATATTTATAGGTGCAGGTCAGAGGACAGATTGACGACACTTGCAGCGGTTTGGACTTCAGCATTTCTCTAGACAATTTGGTAGGTCCTCTTAATTTTGAGGATGCTACATCTTATTCTAGCGTTAGATATAGACATAGCTAGTGGATATTGTCCCTAGCATTTCCTTCACAGTTTATTTCGAAGCTTTTTGTAAGAAGGCCATTTTTGGCAAACGTATTTATGATATATTCATATTCTGTCTTGAATTGATTCTTATGATAAATGGTTGTTTCATTTACGTTGAGCTTAGTATATGATGCAATTATGTATTAACTATATGAAGTCTATGTAAACTTCATACTTATAAAAAGTTTTAAATTTTCCGCTAAAATTAACCATATGAATGTGATGAATGCAAAAACAAGCTTGTCTGCGACCTCTTAGAGGTCAGCAACGCCGATCATAATTTGGATTCAAGAATCCGGGTCGGGACACTCCAAATATTAGTAGAAAATGTGGTAATCAATTCCACATTCTTCTTTGTATCTCTAGAAACCCGAGTCCATCTATAAAGTTCGGTGATCATACTAGAAAGGGGAGGGAAGTCTGGCGCTTCTTGGACAATATCATACCTATCCCCATATTTATCCTTGTCTCATCAATAATGCAACCAAATAGGCTGCCGGCGGAGAATAGACTCATTTTGGGATGACATAATAGTGTTGCTGATTAAGCCAAACCAGAACCTTTCAGCTATGTTGAGATCCTTCTTTTCAATTAGTGCTCTAATCTCCAACAACTTAGGAATACCGTTCAATTCTACAAGGTCCAACCACTTCTTCATATTGTCCAATGTCTTTGTACTGATCAAATATGGGCACTTGTCATCAACAGTATCAGAGTATCCTATGACGACATTAATAGCCTCACTACCACACTTGACCTTCATTCCCTGGATAAATACGTAGTCAACCGTCTTGAGTGCATATGTTTGCTTCTTTATCTATGTTACCAAGTCTCTATAAGCATAGTAGAATTCTCGAACCCAATTAGGAATGCAAGGGACACGGGGCTTGGTGAAGAGTTTAAAGTCAAGAAACTTTAGGAAACTCAATATATAAGGTACCTGTCAATAAATCCATTAGCAGAAAGTCCCTTCTCCTTGATAATGGTCGTCAGTCGTTCAGTCTTTAGTATGTTCATAGGCTTGGGAAGAGGAACATATACTGATGTGTAACGACCCTCAAAATAAACTAGGATAAATTAGAGATTCACATGAGTTTTATGAGTTAATAACTTAATAAAGTAATGAATATTAGATTTAGTAGTTAGTTGTAAAGAGTTTTGAATTCAAATGTCAAGGGACGACAAAGACGTTTGAAAACTAGCTTTTTGTGTGTTGATGTGTCCTAGTACGTTGTGCATGTTTTTATGTGTTGGAACCTAAAGCCAGTGGGGATGAACCTAACATCTATAGGGACATGTTTATTGTCAAAAACTCCAGGGACGTCTCCCGCAAGGACCAACTTAAGGGTCCTTAAGGAGGACCTAAGCCTTGGCAAAGAAATTGCCAAGGCAGCGTGTGGGCAGTAGATATAGGAAGCCATTCATGTCGCAAAATTGCTCCACCAAGGACCAAAAAGTTGGTCCACTTCACGGACCTCTCTGTCAAAAAATTTATTTCCAGAAACTTTTGGGAACACCTCCGCGACGCGGATTTGTTCCCCGACAATAATTCCAAAAATATATGTCAAGTTTAACTTATTTAAAAAAGTCCAATTAATGTAGGGGTGTTTTGGGTATTTTGGGGTTCACTATATATTGAATTTGAGTCACTTTACACCCATTCACACCTCAAACAAAAAAACTATATCGCTCTCACATCTCTAAAAATATTCTCTCTATTCAAATCCTTCATTGAAGAAGTTTCAAGCTGCAAGAATGAAGGTCAATGCTTCAAGTTTCAACCCAAATTTTGTGGGCTTTCTAGTATTAAGGTATGGTAATCCTTCATTTTTGAATAACCTCTCATTCAAGACCAATTCAATGGTTTTCAAAAGTGAATTGATGATCAATTCCCCCAATTTTCAATTCTATGCCTTGTTAAAACGTTTTCTAAGTTATGATATTGATATATTAATGATTGAAACTACGTTTTTAAGATGATTTTAATGGAATTCCTTAAAGAACCCATGATTTTTTAAAATCTCCTAAATTAGCTTATGAAGTGGATTTAATGCATATGATTTGATTTTTCTCAGAATTCTTCTTATACTATGATGAATTTTTGTTATCTATTGCTATCTGGGCCTAATTATGGTGAATTTTTGGAGAATTGAGAAAGGGAGATCATGTCTTAGATAAAGGGTAAGTTTAAATTGTTCTATTTTTTATTGAATTGTTCTTGTGTGATATGGTCTAGTTATGGTGGCGGTGTTTAGTTAATGTGTGTGTGTGTATATATATATATGTGTGTGTGTGTGTGTGTGTGTGTTGTGCTTGTCTCCTTGAAGGCATGAATGTGAAGTAAATTGATGCTATGATGTACATGTATAGAGAATTATTGTGAAGATATGCATGTGATCCTTAAAGATAGCATGATTATTGAAGTACAATGTGAATGTGAAGTATGGTTGTGTGTGGATTATGATGAATGTAGTATGATCATGTTTATATGACAATGTCATGAATAAATTGAGGATGGTGGTTATGTGAAAGGTTTTATCACATAAATGAGAATGTACTGAATGTGAGTCTATTATAAGGTATTATAAATAGAACTCTAATGAATGAATGAGGAATTTCGGGGTGGACACTCTTCGTGAGTAGAGATGTAGTGTCTAGTAACAACCTCGATATTCCTAAGAGATTTTCAATGAATAAATTATAGGTTAGGATGAGTATTCTTCGTGAGTTGAGATTTAGTACATAGTAGAAATCCTTTAACCTATAACTAATGAATGTAAAGAAAGTACAGAACTCCGTGGGGAATAATGTTGAGCACCGAAAGGATTTTAAATGGCGTGGTTACTTTTCGTGAGTAGAGATATAGTATTCAAAGTAACCTCTAGAGATGGGTACTCTTTGTGAGTTGAGATGTAGTACTTAGAAGTAATCTCCTAATCCCTTAATTATGAGTCCGCATAAGAATAGCTAGTGGTGTTCCACGTAAAGGCTAAAACAATGACCATACCTTAAGCAAGTGGAGACCCCTCATTTGGAAAGGGAAAATGTCGGGATTCATGTTAATATCCCATGGTCTTTTTTGATTAAAGCTAGCCCTTATAAATGAATGTGACGAACTAGGTCTCCTTAAGAGTGTACTACTTAGGGTAGGTGGTGGAATGGGACGCCATCTATGCATTGCACAAATAGGCATTTGGAGGGATTCTTGGTGTGTCCTTATAATGTTAATGAATGAATGGTTTTTCTATATGTTGTTAATGAAGTAATTTGACTTTATGTTTTAATAATAATGAAGCATATTGGTCTTATGTCTAACTGTTAATGAAGGTTATGTTGACTTGTTAAGTTATGATGGAAAAGTAGTATCCGTATCCTTTTTAGTCTTAAAGAACACTTAGGTGTATATTGACGAGGCTGTATGGGCGGTCTCTTCATGTCTTACCAACGTGGACCTTAGGATAAGTTTTTATATAGGGCTTAAAGTGGTTAATGGGTTACTTAACGATTATGATTATGTTATGTCTATATCTTATAGATGAATGTGGTTGATTTCAAGGAGTTAGAATTGTGAGTCCATCTTAGGTGGCCTTAGATTAATGCTTGAGGGTGGATGGTGGAATGAGAAACTATCCACTCATTGTACCAAGTGATGCTTTAGGGTTACTTGAGGTGAAGAGGTAAAGGAAAAGATGATGGTCTATATGTAATGAATTTATCTCAATATGAAGAACGGTTTAGTATGTGAGATGATTGGTTTCTATGTATTTTATAGCATGATTCATAAGGATTTTACTAAATTGACATAATGCATAGTTTTCCACTAAAAAGTCCTGTTTAAAACATTATTTTAATGATTTCCATACTTAGTGCTTAATTATACTAACTTCATATTCTTCTCTATTTATACAAGTATAAGTGGAAGAAAGTGAGGATCTTAGAGTGGAAGCTTGGGAAATGGATTGTTCTCTCAAGACTCTTGGTATGTCATCATATGTTTGAGGACATGGATGTTCTTTTTAGTTTTGTTTCATTAATGACATTGTATCAAGACTAGTACAATGTAACGGCTATAACCCAATGAGAATTAGATGAGTAAAAGAATATCTTGTGGTTGTGATACATAGTTTACTTATGTTTAATAAAAGAGTTTCCTTATTGACTTTATGTGAAATGTTTTACTTCTGCACTACTTTTCATACCTATGTGATAAATGAAATCTAAGAGACTTGTATAAGACCTCTGAGAGGTCAAGTACGCTGAGTCCCGATTTGGGGGTGCTCTCGAGTCGTGACACGGTGGTTCTAGGACCACAACTTGTGCTAGAGCGGGAGGAGAAGTAGTGGTGGCATGAGGAGCCCTGATCCTAAATGTATCATTCATCCTTTTGGATCGCAGATTTGCCCCATGTGCTTCTAGTAGCTCATCCTCTTAGGCTTAGAAGATGCATCTTGATGCTCATGGTTCTCATCCTCACTCTCAAAAGTAGTGAAGCGAGTTGCGTAAATACCATCGTTGTTAGAGTTGTGCTCCAGTGACACATGTGCCTTCTCTTTGCCTTATCTTTCTCACCAGTTGTGGGAAGTTTTGTGGCCTTGCCCCTAGATGCAATTGCATACTCATTTATTTATATTCGTTTAACCCTCTTGCAGGGAGGCATGTTCTTACCAACAACCTTTATTCTAGCCATGTATGCAAAATATCGACATAAGTTAGGAAAAATTTAAGAAGAAACACAAAAAAATAGTTGCAGACAGACTTGTCGATCTAGTAAACGAGTCGACATATCACTTTGGTGATCTAGATCGGTCTATCCAAAAGGACTGGTCCAAAAATACCATAATAAAGGAATGCGAGTGATTGGGAGGGCCTTCTATCGAATTGCCAACAACATTAGGTTACCCAGGTTTAGCCTAGCGAAACCTACAATAAACTAAGGGATTAGGGGCGCAGACAAATGGTGATCAAGAAGAACTTTCTGTGAGTCGAGTGCCCTCGGCAAACTCAAGCTTCTTGCCGAAAGTTACAAAACCAAACTTCAGATTAATCACAATATTAAAGGCGATAAAGGGAAATTTGGCATATCACCAAGTTCTTCGGCAAGCTCGACCCAGCTTGCCAAACAACCCGATGTACCTACTACCAACCCAACTTATCAAATTGAACCATGCAGCCCCCGAAAACAAAATCAAAAGATGCACTCTTATAATTAAGCTACGACTTATTACACCTATGCCCCCGGGATACTCAAACTTCTTCTGGTGAGATACATTTTCTCCATTTGATGACTTTTGTCCTTAAAAATGACATCAACCTCTTATCATTGAGAAAAATATGTCATTTGGCATAAAGTGGTCTACTTAGACTTTACCCGACAAGACCCAAAAACATGAAAGCACAACCCCATAAGTTTAAGCAATTTCATGGCACAAAATACTCAGAAATTTAATAACATAAACATTACCAGCAAGATATTCAAATTAAAACAAGAATACACAAGTATAATTACGACAGAGAAGCCTATCACAAATCACTAAGATAGAAATCACTTACAAATGAGTCAAATTAACTAGATAAAGATTTGGGGTTTGGAAAACCAACCTTTGATGTTGTGAATTCTTTTTAAATCTAGGCGGAAAAGTTATCCAACTCTGAACACAAATCCAATGCGAAAATGCTCTAAAATGTAAAAAGTATGAGAAATATTTCACCCGTGTGTGAGTTTGGGAAGTTTAAAAGTGAGGGAAAGTGAAAGAGTTTGAAATTTTAAACCTTTGGCCTTTAAAAATCATCTAGTTCTTTCTCATTTGGTGACATAAGTCTTTCTCACCGATTTACTCGGCGACACGCTGAGTGGGCACTTACCTCACCAAGTTTTACAGGACCTCTAGTTATTTTAGGGATCCAAACAAAGGACAAATTGTGATCGCCTACCTAGTCGGTGATTCACCAATCAGCGCTTGTGCTCCTTGAGTTTTAGAGACTCCACTTTAAAAATGACTTGAGTGAAATGACGGTTTAAGTCAGGAACACCGACCTATTTGGGGATGTACCGATTGGACTTCTGGGTCGTAAACTTGCACTTTTAAAACATATTTCACACTGACCTGCACAATTAATGCACCATTATTCTAAAACAAAACTAAAATGATAAAACCTTTGGTTTCCTCCTAAGAAGCACCTTAGTTACCATCGCAACAGGATGCAAGTCGACCCTCAAACCTCATTCTTTGGGTTAACCATAGTATCACTAGGCGCCCCCCTTGCTGTCTCGGGTGCATATCACATGAGATATGATCCATTTGGCTCTCCCACTTCTTGATAGGACGGAATGAGAGATAAACATCTAGCTAAGATTTGACACGTCTTCTTTTGTTTCTTTTAAAAAGTTGTCTGACCCTTCAACCTTGTTGAGGATATGAGAAAGCATATCCTCTAACCTCCCACCTTGTGAATCCTTTGGCAATTGAAGCTCATGGGGAGGCACACACCTATCCTTCTCTCCAGAACAGGAATTGGGATTTCGATCCCTCCATTATTTATCACGATACTTACAACCTTTATACATGTTCCAACCTTGGTTACCAACATACATTTAGTAGTTTAAACGATAACCGCCACCTTGTTTGGCTGGGAAATTCACCACTTTGTTGTACTAAGCGTCAAACATGGTCTCATCAAGATTAACACACTCGAAACCTACGAAATTGACACTTTGAGCACTAGCTTCCATGACATTTTTGGAAAAAATTTCAAGTTGTTTCATGATCTTGTCCATGTTTTGGTTCGTCTCTTGGTCATTCTTCATATGCTCCTTGGTAAATTTAATTTGAAAGGGGAGACATGATCTTACGGGTGTACCAAGACCGAATGATTGTGGTCATGCCATCCAAGAGCTGAGTTGCTATCACATAAAGTTGGTGCGTCAAACTTCCAAGAGAAATTTAATTAGCAACAGTTTTTTGTAACAAATCAAGACTTCAATAAAAATATTGCAACAACACGTTGTCAAGCAAGCCATGATTTGGGCATTGGAGTACCAACTTTTTGATTCCTATCCACGTTTCATGAATAGGTTCGTCCTCCAGACGTTTGAAGCTCTGGATTCTGTCCCGAAGAGTCATCATCTTTGAATAAGGGGAAAATCCCACTTGAAATGTGGTGAACAGATCCTCCCACGAAGCTATTGATTCACGTGGTAATTTATCTAGCCACATTTATGCTTCTCCCATCAAAGAGAACTGGAAAAACCTCAACCATACCGACCCTTAAGATATTTTCTTGAAGGAGAACGGTCTGCAAACATCCTTGATATTTTTAATATGCTCATGGGGATCCTCATGAGCCAATCCACCAAACGACCCCTTCAATTGCAAAAGCTGCAAAATAGTACTTGTGATGTGGAACAACGCGTACCCTTAGGCTGGATGCAAGCCAATGGTACCAATTCCACCCATAATATGAGGGTTATTAACATAAGGTTCATTTACATCAGTGAGGTTGCCGATATCATCTTGGTGGCCTACTTGGCTACCATTGCTTCTGCTCACACTCATACTTCCTCTTCAATACACACACAAGAAAACCAAATCTAAAAGTAAGTAAGTTCAACTATAACTAAAGAGAATAAAACTCAACTAAACCAAAAAAACATAACCAACACCACTCCCCGATAGCGGCACTATTTTTATTGAATAATGTTGTCAAAGACACTTAATGAAGTTCTAAGAGTGAATGTCGTGACCTGAGAGCACCCCCGAGTCACGACACATCGTATTTGACCCCGAAGGAGTCTCATACAAACCTCTTTGCATTAATTTCATACAATATAGTAATAGTACAAAATTAAAGCTTATTTAAGTCTAAAATAATAAAACTTAATTTAATATAAAACTTGAAATATAACGGAATCCTAAATCTCACATGGCCATCCTAGATCCAAATTTTAAACATACTAGAGACAAAACCCTTTGAAATTGAACATAACTATTGAAATGTCTATTACATGACTTAAGGAAAGCATAAAGTCTTGTCTTTGAATGATGCGGACATACCAAGTCTTAGAA
Source organism: Solanum neorickii (assembly GCA_027704865.1). NCBI lineage: Eukaryota > Viridiplantae > Streptophyta > Magnoliopsida > Solanales > Solanaceae > Solanum > Solanum neorickii. The sequence continues at coordinate 36,236,606 of JAKWJC010000367.1, forward strand.
TAAAGAAATCCAACACTTCAAACTAGCTAAAAGAGATATCACTTGTCGGAACCTACCCTTGTAGAAAAAAATTTAAGAATATGGGTTAGTAAATAAATGTACTAAGTATGATAACCATGTAAAAACATGCTAAAAAGAGACATTTTATTGGAAATCATGCATTATGCCCCTTTTGAAATATCATGAACAATATCACAAAAGACACCATGAACAAGTACAAACATCATATAAGTCAAAACTTCACGTTTAGACCATAATACAAGAAAATCATTACCTTTACCTTAGAACGTTCATTCCAATAAACCCTAAGGCAATACCTTGTGAAATGTATGGATAGTGTATCATACCACCATCCATACAAAGGCACTACACTTAGATCACAAAAAGTGAACTCACCTTCCAATCCTTTCTTTCTTTAAACAATAAAGCATTTAAAAGACAAACATTACATGAATCACTTTATTACTTAGGACCATCATCTAAGACAACTCTAATTCATACTTGTGCAATGTTCAAGTAGCATCCCATAATACTAGTCACACTAACTATCCCTTTGGAGCCACCATAGACTAGGCACATTCAATTCATTAAGTCATGACAAGGAAAGTAAGGCATTTGTACAATCTAAGTAAAGCATGCATAATATCAATTAGACTCCAAGTCAACATTCTTCATTATCTTGAATAGAGACTCAATCATTCATTAAGGACACATTCTTTCATTAGTCATTAAGATTTGGAGATACCTAATATGACCCTATCCAAGCCTACTCGTGCAATGCAAGTTGAATCCCATAATACTACCTACACTTTGTAGAACCTATTAAGAAACCATAATGACAGATCACATAATGGGAATAAACATTTAACTGAGATAGACTATGAGACATAAATAATGGAACCTGATGTATTATCCCACATCGTAAGGGTTGGTCTACTTACCTAAGGTAAACCGGTAAATAACTTAAGTGGATCCACTAGATAGACCTATGAGGGGTCATTGTTTATGGAATAAGAGGGATTCTACAAGATACCATGCCTCAAATCATGGATGGTCACTCATAGCAAAAGATTCCTGGTAGATACCCCGCCTCAAACCTTGAAGGAGCATCCATCTCATAAAGTATCCACTCGGTGCTTAGACTACATTCCCATAGCGTATTTCATTCATTAAGGGAAAAGATATTGTTATTGGATACACCTCCTAAACTCATGGATGAGTATACATCCCCTCCCTACATTCATTCAATGGATAGCTCAATGGAGATATTGTGATTGCTACTAGGTACTCCGTCTCAACTCATGTATGAGTTTTCACCTCAAGCCCCACCTCTCATTTAATCGTTAGAGTTTAATCGTAAATAACCTTTCAATGGACTTTACATTCATTAGCATGTTTTTAGAAACTTCATTCATGCTTCATTCATAAATATTGTTTCAGAACAAGACCTCAATTATAACTCCACTCTATACTATAAATAATCATGACAAAATCATAAATATTTCACAAATATATTCAACAATAGATGCATTATGTAAACCACCTCTACCTTACATGTGGATGAACATCAAGCTACCAATTCTATATCAACAAGTAATTCTTCAAAGCTTGCCTTTAAGGCCATGAATCTCAATTACCTATACACCAACAATTTTGTCATAAATAAGCATAGATAATACCATACTTCAACAATCTAATGCCACTTAAACACTTTCTATTCATATGCATTCATTACAATAACCCGCTTTATAAAGGCTTAAATTGAGAATAGAGAGAAATCATTGGTTCATAGAGTATTTTCACTTTAAATCACCAATATAACAACAATATAATCATATAATGTCATTATAAACCTTTCAAAACTATTTAGAGAAAGAACATATGAAATTGAGTAAAAACCTAGTTTTCATGATCTTAAAAGCGTGAAAAGTTATTTTGAAATAGACTCTATGGTCACAAGCAAACCTTAGATGAAGAGTCACCATACTTTAATATTAAATAATCCCATGAAAATGAAGAAAAAATGCCTTGAAATCCCTCAACCCTAGCTTGAACTTGACCTTGGACTCCAAGAAAATTTCTAGAGAGAACTTTAGAGAGAAAGGCTGTTGATTTGAAAAATAGAGTCTAAATGAGGAGTTAAATTTTTTTCATACTCTTAAAATACCTAAAAACATTTAAAAGAAACGTTCAAACACATCAATTGGATGAATGAAGATAACTCTTATAAGGTGACTATGCAACCCTCCACATATGGATCATAGGTTGGTTTGCAGAGCGTTGGTTGGCTTCGTGGTATAGGTCCAATGCCTACCACTTGCAATCCTGATCAGACGTTGACCTATGCCAAATACCTAGGGGTGTCAACAGGTTTAAGGGGTGTAGATCATGGAGTATATTGAGCTGTTTTAACAACTCTTTGGGCAAAGTTGGGGTCCTTCTCAAGGACCCTTGGGTGGTCCTCGAGGAGTTGTTGGGTGGTCCTCAGGGAGTTGTACTCAGAATTTTAATTCCAAAACATGTATTTCTAAGTACGAGAACCATTTATCTTGATTTTGACCTTCAAACGACAATACAAGACTCCACTACAAGTCACTACAACACATTAGATCAAGTGATTAGTTTCTGGTTGCCATGGTCGTTCATTGGCGTTCGAATTCAAAACTCTTAAAACTGAAATTGAAAAATAATTCATCATGATATAATCAAGTTTCCAACTTAAAAAATACATATGAGTCTCTAGTTCTTTCTATTTCGTTTTAGGGTCGTTACGTTATCCGTCACACGAAAACATTCGTCCTCGAATGACACTTAAAACACATTAAGAGTAACGACTTAACACTAGAAGCCCACAATCATGCATGCAAAATTAATATAAGTACATACACATAGAAGGGATCATAAATTCCACATCAAAAAGTTAAAACACAACAAGCAAGTAGGAACGACATCTACAAACTTATTATGCATCGAAACTTCACATTCTTCATTTCGTTGATGGAACTTCCTTATTTATATTACATTATGCTCATCACAACACCATTATACAAGCCATGCAATTTTCCACCAAATACCATATAGGCATTCTTTAACATTCAAACTCATTAACATTTAGGAACTTATTATATATGAATATCAACATGAGCAACCTAATTATAAAAACTCATTTTCTCATTTAACAAGAATTCAACTTAAACATGCATAACATAATGAAGCCAATAAAAACTCATTAACACTCATGAATCCATAAATGCAACAAACCACAAGAAAACTCAAGATTTCAAGCTTGAATAATAATAGAAGGAAAAGACAAGGATACCTTTATGACCTCAATCTTCAACATCTATTTCCCCACTTAAGAGAAATTCGAACAAAGGAAACATAAGTTAACAACTTACCTGCACTTTCATTTGGATTAGATCCCTTTCACTCCTTTGCTTGAAGTGCGTAGAAACTACCATAGTTTGGAGGAATAGGAACTGTAACCTCATTAGAATCTTGCCTAGCCTCACTTCCTTTTGCCGAGAGGGTTGGTAAATATCTCATCTTATGACCTTTCTTCCCACACCCAAAGCATTCGTTCGTGTAGGCTAGTCACGTTTCCATATGTTGCTTTCCACACTTTGCATACTTAGGTCTTTCAAAAAATGAATCACCTCTATTTCCTCCATGATAACTAGGGTTAGGCACCCTATGCTTGTTCAACATTAGAGCATCTTGGTTGTAGAACCTATTCTTGGGCCTAGATTGATCTTGTTCATCACACCTAGACCTCTTCTCCTTACACATCCTCTCAAGATTGAACTCATCCATATATTGAGCAGGCACTATGAGTCTAGAAATGTTAAAATTATAATGAAGCATTGCCGAACTAAATTCTTCTTTCAATAAGTCAAACACCCCGGTCACAAACCTACTTTTCTCATCCCTATGGTTTGACACCCAAGAAGGAGCATACTTAGACAATTAAGTAAACTTTGAGGATTACTCTTGAACACTCATGTTACCTTGCCTAAGGTTGATAAACTCCTCCACCTTAGCTTCTCTATTCTCACAGGGGCAAAACCTACCAAGGAAAGCTTCCTTAAGTTCCCCCTTTCTACATAATCAACTCCCACTGGCCTATTGGCCTTTCATTAAGTGAACCACACTTGTGCAACATCCTTCAATAGATAGAAAGCCAACTCCGCCTTTTTTGTAGGGGAAACTCCCATAGCATCCACTATATTATACACCTCATCTAGGAATTCTTGGAGATCCTCTTCCACCTTAGAACCTAAAGACACTGGAGGATTCATCCTCATAAAGTCACTAAACTTAGAAGTCATAGTAAGCTCATTTGCATTCACCTTAGGCCCCACATCTCTAGTTACTTGATCCATTATGGATCGGGCCAAGGTCAAGAGAGCCGTTTTAATTTCTTTATTTGTCATATCTGGAACCTCTACCAGAACCTGATCACCTTGAGGACACTGGAGAGGAACTATATCCTTCTCATTCTCTCCTCCTACTCTCCTTGTGGGTCTCTCTCTTTTATTTATATCCTATATACGCAAGATAAATATTAGGACAAAACACTTATAGAACTAAACTCTAAGATATGACTTCAAGAGTATGAAAGAAATGAAACTTTCTAATGTCCTATAGTCTCTTAGTAATATTTTTTTCGTGACTCACACTGATGAACAAGACTCTACTAGATGTGGCATGTGAGAGTTTGATCCTAAAAACCATTTCCAAAACCTTGTGCTTTGATACCAAGTTTATCACGACTAAAGAGCACCCCCAAGTCGCGATGCAGTGTACTTGATCCCAAAAGGGTCTCATACAAATCTCTTAGCATTTGACTGAGAAAAACTACAGAATTAAAACTTATTTAAGTCTAAAATTATAAAACTTCATTTAATATAAAACTTTAATTATAGTGAAAGTGTAAGTCTCACATGGCCATCCTAGAACCAAATCTTAATCATATAAGGGACAATGCCCTTTACATTTTAAAATAACTACTAATTTGCATATTTCGTAAATTAAGGAAAACATAAAGTCTTGTCCTAAAATCATAAGTGTAACATTCCAGAAAATGTACTTGTCTAGTAAAGAGCCTATAATGTTTTAAGAATAGGTATTGGGGGTACATAGGCATCCCAATGCCAAATATTTAGAAATATTGGGAATATTAAAGAATATTGGCTTAAAGGGTGTTAGCCAATTTTCTATGTATTGACAATCTTGTCCAAGAAATATACCATCAATAAGGATCATATGCTAAAAATCTTCATTTTCATCGTTCACAAAATAAGTGTGATGCAATCATGTGTAAAGCCTAGGAATCATAGAACATGACCAATTAAAATGTCCATGTGGAGTAAGAAGTTCCAAAGGATATTGTGAGAATCCTTGGAACAATAAGAAATGAGCAACAACACATGTGCAAGAATTCGGTTAGGGTGGTTAGGGCGGTTAGGGGAAGGCGCACATGTGGGGGTCAAGCCATGTAGGGCTGAGCTTTCTAACAAACTATAGTCTTTAAATAACTTACCTAACTAGCTAAATAACCTAGAACTAACCGAAATAAACTAACTAGTGCACCTGACAACCTAAGACCTAACCTGGTTACACTAACTTAGTAACTAACACAAGAAACATCCTAGTACCTAACCTAGGATTGTACAAAAGGGTTAGTTATGGCCCTAACGAGTTTGGGGTACTTTATTAATTACCCTTGATCACTTAATTAATTAAATATAACAACTTATTTAATTAATTAAATGGGCAAATCGAAATCCTCACACTAGAAAAGTGACTAACTAAGAAACATCCTAGTACCTATCTAGGATGGTCCAAAGGGTTGGTAATAGTCCTAACAACTTATGGGTACTTTAGTAATTACCCTAGATCACCTAATTAATTAAATTACAACTTAATTAATTAATTTAAATGGGGAAACTGAAATCCTTACACTAGACAAGTAACTAACTAAGAATCATCCTAGTACCTAACCTTCGATGGTCCAAAGAGTTGGTTATGGTCCTAATAACTTAGGGGTACATTAGTAATTACCCTAGGTTAACTAATCAATTAAATTAGAAATTTAATTAATTAATTTAATTAGTTAAAACCGAATCCATTAAGCAATTTCCAGATTTTGGGTTAAGTCAAATGTTTTTCTAATTTTTAATCATCTAGGAGGGGCTTTTTAGTAATTAATTAATTTATTTATTTAATTTACTTAATTATCCAAAGTTTAATGAGTCAAGATCAGTTCCTAAGACTTATACTCACGTTTAAACACAATGAAATTGACGACGCAATACAATGGACAAACGAAAAGGAAAAAACAGAAAGCTTCTCTCTATTCTCTTAGGCGATTTCAAGGTTTTCTTCAAGGATTCGTGCAAGGTGATCTTCGTAGATTTAATTCTACATAATGTATGGGTTTTATGTCATGGAATTCATTATCCAAGAGACTTTTCAAACGTTTGAATTCATGAATTTTGAAACTAGGGTTGTTCCCCCATGATATTGTTGAACGTCCATCTCCCTAGTTATCCTTGTTTTCGATTCTTTAAGTATATAGATGTAATCTTGAACATTTTGTTTTTACGTGGTTCTAAATGATCATTAACTATCGCTTCTTGATTAGTGAATGACTAATGATGCATATATATACTTGATTCATACGATTAGTGTATTAGTTATATGAAATAAAGAATGATTTAATTCTTAATTGTGTTCGAGAATATGAAGTGTTTTAAAGTCGATTACGAAGTTAGCTACTGTTGAATTCGACTTGCTGCCTATTGAAGGTATTATTCTAATATATTTTAGAGGTTAATTTATGTGTTTAGTGATAACATAATGAAGGTTATTTAAGTGAAAGTTTGTTTTATGCCAATAAAATGGCTAAAATGTCTTTCCCAAAAAGTCGAATGAAACAAGTTAAGGTGAGTAATAACATAATTAAAAGTCATTAGATTATGAAAGACACTAGAATGGGGTGTTAAAGGAAGTGAGACAGGTCTCACTTACACCTAGGACAACTATATTAAGGATACTCACAAAGCATGGTGGTAATAATCGTGAGACAAGTCTCATTAACACCAATATGATAATGTAAGGTTGAATTCACATTTCATCAAGTAAAGAAAGGGATGAGCACTTATCCAAAGATTTATGTAAACCTCATAACTATAAGTAAGCTTCCATAATGTTTGAGTAAACTCTAAAAGATGTAAAGAAAAAGAAGTTGAGCAAAGCACCAATAGACTAGCAATGAGCTTGTGCCAGCACATGTAATCCTCATGAGGTGAGGTTACCACCAAGGTGGATAAGTAGTCTATGTATGTCTCCTAGTATTCGAACTATGTTGCCAGCATAGGAACTAGCCAGTGGATTCCACCTAAGCGAGCTAGGTATGATGTGGTTTAACTTTGGCCAGTGATTCCACCTCTTTTTTGTGTGGGGAATACACCGAATTTTATGCCTAGCTCACATGATCTATGTCGGTTAATGCTCGAAGAAAGCATCTGGTTCACTATAGTCGTGAACCCCTCTTTTCGGTGTGAGGAAGGCACTGACTTTGTTGCACTTTAGCTGGTGAACCCCGCTTTTCGGTGTGGGGTAGACACTGATAATCATTCACCTCAACCGGTGAATCACCTCTTTTCGGTGTGGAGGAGAAAATAGATTTCATATTATCTCGCATGATCTACTTCCGCTTATGGTTACGAACTCTTTAAGAAAGTAAGAAAGAATGAAAGTATGTTCAAAGTGAACAACAAAGAAAAGAAGTGGAAATGTAAGTTCATAGTGAATTAAGAAAGTAAGAGCTTAAGAATATCAATCGTCAGTGCTTGATAAGAATGAAGTTTTTAGCAAATAATGGGCATAGCCAATAATGACTTCTTTTATCATAAAAATGATCCAAGCCAAAGAAGATTGGCTTATAATGACTTATTTTAATATGAAAATGATCATAGCCAAATAATATTGGCTTATAATGATTTCTTATATTATGCAAAGAAACACATAACAGGCATAGCCAATGAAGATTGGCTTAATAAGATTTCATGACCCAAATTGTAGTTAAATCATTTCCTTACTTCTTCGGATTACTTATTTGATTCATTATAGTTATGGGACTACAATGAATCATTGCACTTGTAATGAAAACATAGGATCAAATGAGAACATTGAACTACACAACAACAAGAAGAAAAAATAGAAAAAATAAACTAAGTACAAAAAGAGGAGCTCTCGGGTTTGGGGTATCAAATTCCAAAATTTCGCTCGAGTTGTTTTGAAATTATGTTCATGACTCTAAGGTCTTTTATAATATAGAAAATTAGTTGTGTGATTTGAGTGCATTAAAATACGTCATATTCATATCACAATTCGCAAATAACGAACTAGGAAAGTCTAGTGATGTCACTTTCCAGAACTGACATGTCATTATAGGAAGAGTTTTCCTTAATCATGCATGGTTCCTATGTGTATGTGTGCATACGCCCATACTTAGAACAAGTGTGTACTAACCCTATACTATTTTATCTTTTTAGGAGCAGGTCAGAGAGAAGGTTGACGACTCATCGAAGCTATTTGGATTGTCGATCTCCAGACTTTGGTAGGTCCTCTTGTTGTTCGAGGATGCTATACATATTTATATAGCTTAGTAATTTATACATAGCTAGTGGATGTTTTCCCTAGCATTTTGTTTTCATACATTTATTTCAAAGGTTTGTGTTAAGGTCTTTATGGCAAACATTATGTTATACATTGATTTTTTCTTTTAAATTGATTCATCACTTGTAGATGGTTGTTTTAATTTGAGCTTAGTAAAATATTAATCTATGTTGAAAACATAAGAAGTCTATGTATACTTAATTATGTTTTAAAAGTTTTAAATTTTCTGCAAATCTAACTATATGAATGTAATGAAAGCTAAGAAGAGGCTTCTCTGCGACCTCTGAGAGGTTAACGACGCCGGTTGCATTCGGATTCCAGAATCCAGGTCGTGACAATGAGGACATACCAAGTCTTGGAAGAAATCAATCCAACACTTCAAACTAGATAGAAGGGTAAGTTGCTGGAACATACACTTATAGTAAAAATTTGCAAAATATAGGTTAGTACACAAAAATTTACTAAATGTGATGACCATGAAAAAACATGCATAAAAAGGGACATTTTGATTGGAAATCATGCATTATGCAACTTTTGAAATATCATAAACAATAGCATAGAAGTCACGATGAACAAGTATAAACATCACACAAGTCAAAATTTCACATTTAGACCATAATACAAGAAATCATTACCTTTACCTTTGAACCTTCACTCCAAGCAAAACTTAGTCTATATCATACCACCATCCATACTAAGGCACCACACTAATATCATCAAAAGTGAAATAACCTCCCAATCATTTCATTCTTTACTCAATAAAGCATTTAAGAGACATAAGCATTACATGAATCACGTTATCACATAAGGGACATCATTAAGACGACTCTAAGTTATACTTGAGTAATGTACAAGTAGCATCCCATAATACTACTCACACTAAGTATTCTGTTGGAGCCACAATACACTAGGCATATTTAATTCATTAAGACAAGACAAGAAATGTATGGATCCACTAGCTACACTTATGAGGTCTCACAAGTGGATCCACTAGATACACTTATGAGGTCTCATAGTTTATGCGACAAGGGGGATGCTACAAGATACCCTGCCTCAACTCAGGGATGGGCACTCATCCCAAGAGATTGCTTCTAGATATCCTTAATCAGCTCAAGGAGAAGAATCCATCTCATACAATATCCACTTAGGCTTAGAGTATTTCGTTAATTAAGGAAAAAGATATTGTTATTTGATACTCCGCTGCAACTCCTTAATGAGTACCCATCCCCTCCATACATTCATTTATTGGTTAGCTCATCGGAGATATAAGATTGCTACTAGATATCGGCCTCTACTCATGAATGAGTGTCGATCTCAAGGCCAACCTCTGATCATTCATTCTATATATTTCAATCAAGAATAACATTTCAATAGACTCTTCATACATTAACACATTCTTAGAAACTTCATTCATGGTTCATTCATAAATATAATTTAAGAATAAGACCTTAATTATAACTTCATTCCATACTAGGTATAATGATGACACAATCATAAATATATCACATATATATTCAACAATAGATGCAATATCTAAACACCTTACCCTTTGAAATGGATCAACATCAAGCTAGCGATTCTATGTCAACAAGTAGTTCTTCAAATTTTGACTTCAAGGCCATGAATCTCAAGTACCAATACACCAAAAAAATTGTCATAAATAATCATAGATAATAACATACTTCAACAATTTAAGACCATTTAAACAATTTCTATTTATATGAATTCATTACCAAACAACCCACTTTATAAAGATATAAATTAAGAATAAAGAGAAATCATGGGTTCATGGAGCATTTTTACTTAAAATCACCAATATGACAACAATATAACTATATAATGTCATTATAAACCTTTTAAATTAATTAAGAGAAAGAACCCATGAAGTTGAGTAAAACCCTAGTTTTCATGAACTTGAAAGCTTGAAAAGTTATTCTAAAATGGAATCTATGGTGAAAGAAAACCATATATGAAGAGTCATCATACCTTAATATTGAAGAATCCCACGAAAATGAAGAATAAATTCCTTGAAATTCCTCAACCGTAGCCTTAACTTGACCTTGGACTCCAAGAGAGTTGTAATAGAGAACTTTTAAAAGAGAGGGTTTTGATTTGAAAGTTAGAGTCTAAATGACGACTTAAATGTTTCAATAATCTTAAAGTACCTCAAAAAAAAAAAAACGTCCAAATAATTGACTAAGTAAATGGGGATTTGACCAAACCACCCTTCACTTGGCCGAATAAAGACAACTTTTGCTGGGCGACCTACCAAACCCCCCAGCTACGGAGCGCAAGTGGGTTGTCGGAGCATAGGTTGGCTTCACAGTTTGGTTCATAGACCACTACTTGCATGACTGAGTTGGCCTTGACCTAATCCCAAAACCTATGGGGTGTCAACTAGTTTAAGGTGCGTAGACTATGCCCGTAGATTGAGCTGTTTTGGCAGCGTTTTGGGCAAAGTTGGGGTCCTCCTCAAGGACCTCTCGGGTGGTCCTTAAGGAGTTGTATTCGAATGTTGAACCCCTAAACTTTTTGTTCTATGCACGAGAACCGTGTATCTTTATTTATACCTTCAAATGACACTCAAAAACACTATTACAAGTCACTACAAAACATTAGATCAAATTACTAGTTTTTGGACATCATAGTCGTTCCTTGATGTTCTACTTTAAAACTCGTTAAACAAAAATTAAAAATATATTTATCATGATATAATCAATTTCAAAAACACATATGAGGATCTAGTTGTTCCTTTTTCATTTTAAGGTCGTATAGTCAACAATCGTTAGTCAGCATATAATCCAACTAAATGAGCTGAGGTTGAATCCCACAGGGAGTGATACGTGCTTAAAATTAAATAGCAATGCGTTAATATGTTCAAGTCAATCGTAAGAATAATTATTTTCAAATAAAAACATAGTTAAAATTAGGGGGTGACACAAATGTCAATAACAGAGGGGTTTTTGTTGTAATTATCAACTACTACAACAACAAATAACACTAATTAACAAGTAATGAGATGGGTTCTTGGGATGTGATTTGGTTATAACCTAATGTTGACATATTGATGATTGCAACTCTTAGTAAATAGTTGTAAATCAGTGAATAGGCTAGACTTTAGTGGGGACAAACTGTCTCTCATAAAATTGACCCGAAATCAAGTTGGTTTCTCACGAACACCAACAAATAACAATTATGAATAACCTAAAGTTTAGTCTATTCACTCTCTTGAGCTGAATGTGTAGAAAAGGGTTTTGGATGTACTCCATCGAATTGAACCCATGAAAACCCAATGCCCAAAGACTATCAATTCAGAAATCTTGGTTTTAGAACTTTTCTCTCAAGCAAGCCAAAAACACGAAGGTAGACTTTCATTTACAACTACAACCCTATAAATTAAGCTACAATCACTAATTGAAATAACTTTTAAACAATATTTACACTAACAATTAACAATATCCAGAAGCTAAATCAACACATGATCACATCCCAAGAATTGGGATTTTAATCGGACATCATAAAAGATAGAAATTGTTACCAAATTATGTCTCCATCAACTGGGTAAGATTAATTTAGTCTTTACAAAGGTTAAAATTGAAGAATCTCAAAAACCCAGCTCCGATTTCTTAAAAATGAAAAACTTCAATTTGGGGTTGCTTTTTCCAATAAATGTTGGCTACATTTCATTATGTTATTTGTACCAGTAACCTGTTTATGGATGATTGCTCTTGGAGTAGCTGGTCTGGATTTGAACCTACGTGCCTATGACTTCGTTTCCCAGGAGATCCGTGCAGCGGAAGATCCTGAATTTGAGACTTTCTACACCTAAAATATTCTCTAAAAACGAAGGTATTCGTGCCGGCTCAAGATCCGCTACTATATTTCCATTTTTATTTAGGAAATAACTCCCCTTACTAGCATGCTGCTCTGAAGGTGAATCAACAACTTCGCCTCTTAGGTTAATAGCGCATTTAAAGGAAGTCCAGGACTTGATTACTTACCCTGGTTGGATGTCGCAGCACTTCCTCTACCGATCGAGGGTGTGAGAAAGAAGAAAGCAAAGAGAATCACATGTTGGTTCACCAAGTGAAAGAGAGGTACTTGCTAAAGGACGTCTTACTCTATGCCAAAGACGGGCTCCTTTTTGTTGGTGAGAAGAAAAGAGGATTATGAAAGGCAGTTTAACCAAGCGGGGTAGGAATAGCATTGGATGAGAAAGCCTCTTTATGCATATGAGAAAACTGATCATGATGCAAACTTTTCTGGATAAATGTTATCCTCCTAGGCTACTAATTTTCCCGGTTCTCCCCTGAAGTGGGAAATAATGTCGGGAGCTTTTCAAAGAAATGATGTAAATGGATGTCCACAGACTCCTAGGCGGGGCTCTAAGGTGAATGGTATGGCTTGCTCACCCTAAGCTTCGTATGAAAGCGGAATAAAGACCAAGGAAATAGCGGTTTTGCTGTCATCACACGTAATTTCCCTTTTTTTTTCCACTCTCGAAAGCCCACGATAAAAGGAAGTACAAATAGAATAGTGAGTTGAGTCTTTATTAGGGAGATTTTTCACTCCAAAGAAGATTCATAAGAAAAAAAAAGAGAAAGAGGACGAATGCACGAAAAATCATATCCTTATAGGGCTCGCTTCCTGTTGTTCTCTTCGGTTTTAAAGTGCTGCTCAAGATGAGCTAATTATAGGTCCAAATTAACTGGGACACCAGACCATTCATATCTTATGCTCTTATGCGGAAGCAAGCTCTTTGTTTCTATATGACTTTTCTTCACTTAGGGTGAGCAAACCATACTTTCAAGAGTCAACGAGTATAGAATCTATTGAATTACTCATCTGCGTATCAAGCTTCAAAGAATATCCTAAAAAAGAGAATACAATTGATAAGAAAGCGAGTAAGCCAATGGCATCCCTTTATTTATGTTTGATTTTCTGTTAGCTAGTTGAAGTTGCTCTCCTTTTGCCTGCCTTAAATCGAGTTTGACTTTCTTCTATCGTGCCAGGCGAGCGAGTGCAAGCGGCCTATGGAGAGTTAGGCCCTCTCATTTCTTCCCCCCATATATTTTGTATATGTTCTTCTAGAGAATACGTTGTGCTCCTAATTGAATTTACTATATAAGTACAACCAAGCTTGGTGCAAGTTGCACTAGTTAGAGTTGAATAGGAGGTTTGGATACATGCGAAGACTTTCACTCGATAGGAAGTCTAATAGGTGAGGTACGAGGTAAGAGAAGAGTTAGAGTTTCCCTCCCTGATCTTTGAGTTGGAGCTTGTTTCAGTGCTTTTTGCTGCAAGTTTTGTTACACCCCTTTCTGCTACATCCCGCAGCATCAGTCCAGTCCTGTAATATGTTTTTCCTCCGAGGACTACTTTACCAGCAAGTGTAAGTTCATCGTCTCTTTGATTAGTCCCGCAAAGTAGAGATGGATAAAGAAGGGACAACTCAGTTCGCTTTGTTCATTTTTAGGGCTTTTGCTTCGTTTTGGTTGGGCCCAAAAGTCGTCAAATCTAAGGAAACAATTGTCTAAATACTCAGAGTTCTCTCAAAAATTCTATAAAACTCTAACTTAGATGGATCCTAGATAGATAGGTCCATAGATATAAAATGTTTAAAAGTGTATTTATAGTCGCCAAAAATATGTCGCAAAAGACCTTTCTGCGTAGTAAGTTAGGATATCTGATTAGCTCGGCGATCCGCCCTTTGGTCAATTCCATCGCCTTTTTTCTTTGGCCTTCAGCATCTTTAAGTTCTTTAACTTTGGTCAATAAAATCACTACAACGCAGAATCATTCGGCAAGACGCTGGTTTGGCAAACTGAAACTTTGGGCGAGGTAAAATCCACAAAGAGACTCGCCCAATGGAATAGACTATCAACATGCCTTCTTTTTTTTTGTTCTTTTAACTGCCTTGTTTCTTTTTGCTCGTTAGTGTCTATGTTTTGTTTCTCACTCCAAATACCTAGAAATCAACGGTTTTGCATCAATTATTGACACAAAATAAGCACTTGAGGAAACTAAATCTATCCAAATAAAGCCCTAAGTGAGTTCAAATCGTGGAATTATGAATCATAGTCATAGATAATTGCAAAAATGATACTTAAACAATATATGATGGATATAAGATTTTACATTTTGCATCATATTCAAATATAGGTCACTATATGTACAAAACAATTGATTTTATGTAGCTCTTAGGTTTTGTTATTATTTAGTATCAAATAAAGTGAAAGATTATATTTTTCTGAAATAGTATGGTGTTTCCATTTGTAGGTATGCATCAATCATTTACTTTTTTAGGATTTATAAACCTCATTTATTGAAATGCAGAATATGTCATGTAAGTAAAAATATTTCAAAGCACTCAATAAAGTTTGGTCATACTTATAACTCGTATTTTCATGAAGATTTAGTGTTGTCAAATAAGGACGAATGTATGGAACTGTTCAAGGATACTATATGTTCTCCATACGTAAATATTCCCAAATGCAACTATATGGTAGAGGTTGAGCAGGACAATCTTGACAAAGAAACTCATATCGTCAACCAAAGAAATGTCTTTCAATTAACTATCAGAGAGTTTGTTGTTATTACTAGTTTGAATGTAAAGGAAATATCAAAGATTTTACATATATAGATTCAAAAACTAATATGTTGTGTCAAAGATATTTTCTAGGTCCAACTTATAATGTAAATAAAGGACATTTGGTAGATCGTTTTACTATGGGTGGTTAGGAAAACACTAATGATACCCTTCAGATTGCTAGCTTGTACTTCATTCGTTCATTTGTATTCTTGCAACTTGGTGAAGCAAAATCCCTATTAAAGTATTGTTAATGGTAGATATGGAAGATATCAACAGTTTACATGGGGAAACTTCTCTTAACAATGTTAATGAAATCATCTAGTAAAGAATATGAATCCAACAAATAAATGAATCACTTGAATAGATTCCCGTATACAATTAATATCTGAGTATATTAATGTGGGTATGTAATACACAACGAGATAGTTTTTAAATAAGAAATTGGTATACCAAGGATATTCAATTGGAATATTGTTGCTGAAAAGCCCAAATTTTAGATGTTTATGGACACTATCTTTATTGAGCTAATTAGTACATAAAACATTTCTACTTATTTTTTAGCTAGCAATACATTATATTTTTTTGATTCTCATGATGTTTTACCATTTGGTTGTATAAAATGATTATCATAACATTCTGTCAACTTCCGAGAAAATAAGATCACTTTATACAAGAAAGAAGTCATGCACCTCCAACTCAACTAGATTCATCAATGTCAATCACGAGGAGGTTCAACCAAAGAAGGTTCCTGATTTTTAAAACTTCTCATTAAAACTTCCGGAGCGACAGTTGTACCCCACCCCCAAGAGAACAAAGGTTGCACATCCATCTAAAACTAATGCCCGAAAACCATACAACCAGATGAGAAACCTAATCAGTAGTTTTAAATCCAAATTCACAACTGCTGCAAGCTGATAGTGTATCTAGTGTTCCTAATAATTTGATTTTTTGAAAAATAGTTTTGGAGCGTGCCAGACTTGAGAAGCTGAAGGATTAATTGAAGTGTTATGTAAGTAAACACATTCATTTCATTTAAACATTTATTTGTTTATTGTTAATTCCATTTAATATGCTTAATTTGAATATAATTTTGACAAAAAAATTGGAGTCCTTGAGGCGTTAGCAAAAGAAAATAATTTTGAGTTGATGTAAGCAGTTGGGACGAAAGATAACAAGAGTTAAAAGGTAATGATTTTATTTTTTTTCTTCCCTTTTCAGTTTTGTGTTTTACTGATTTTTTAAATCATGAAGCATGTTGGAGGCATGCATATATAGTGTAGATTCCGTAGAGAAAGGTAATATTGATCCACAATCCACTTCTGATCAATTCTTTCAACTACCCATTTCATCTGTACAAGTTAATTTTGCAACTGTTGATCATGATATTGATGTACCTGTTTTGGAGGTTGAAAAAATTATGGTATTGATGAAACGGTTGCAAAGATATGTATCTTTAATATCACATGCACTTATTGTGTGTATCAATTCCTTAAAAAGTGTTAATAATGAATCATGTGCAATGCTTGATACTTTAATAATGAAACACGTTACTATTTTTAAGTATTAATGATTGTACTTAAAATATTAATAATGTATTTGAAACTGTATTTTATTTTTGAAGCAGAACACTAGTATTTTACCATTACCAGATACTTAAATTATTTTTCATTATAAAAAAAATTATAAACATAGAAGGATTACACATCCATTAAAGAACATGCAATGGAAGAGCCCACTGAGGTTCTACCCACAACACACCGATCTTCTGGAAAATAAGATTCATCATGATAAGAAAGTTGTAACTAAAGAGTTCTTGAATTATTGTACATTAATCATTTTTATGTATAATCATAATAGTATTGGATATTCTTTTATTATGTGTATGGAAGAGTTGAAGCTACCGAATCAGAAGTTTTGAGCTGTAATGATATTGTTGATTGAATACAACAAGACATCAAAAAACATACTTCAAATTCAATAATTGTTGATATTAAAAACATACTTCAAATCCAATAATTGTTGATACATTGTATGGTTCTAATTTTTTTACTGGATAATGTGAATAGTTTCTTATTTAATTATTTTTTTTGGTTATATTTTTATGACATAATTGTTGAATTCTATCACATTGGCCTACATTTCATCCAAAACTAAAAATTTCATAGATACACTATATGGACTTCCAAACCAGCCAATAAATGTCAAACCATTGAGTTTAATCATTCTACTCCAGATAACTGAAAATGATAAATTTCTATCTGATAGCCACCTACTCAACTGCCACTCAACGAGCATGCACACAATCTTGATACAGAGACTCCAACTCCATGTACCATAATGTATTCAAAGATTATGCAATCTCCTTATTTGACTTCTTTTGAATCAAATGATAAGGGCAAGGAGAAAATAAACAATGAAATTTTTTCATACACTTTATTTGATGATTGTCGCATCACATATAAACTTCGTCAATTTTAATACAAGAGTTCTTCGAGTTGATACAAAAGGGACTCCTGAAATCACATGCAAACAATTATATTTATTTATTAATGTATCTATATAATATTAATTTTTATTATACTATTTTTAATTTTACTATAATCATTATCATAATAAAAGGATAAATATAGAGGCAAATTTACTCGATTTGATTTTGACCATATAAATTTTCTTGTCACATTTAGTGTGGACAAGAACTTATTTTTAACTATGTCACAACCAATGAAATAGTGGACTGGTCAGGTACAATATGCATCTCATTTTTGTATATGATACAAAGTCAATATGTGTCATTTAAAATAGACATCAGATTACTAATTGTGTTTTCTATATCTTTCATATATCATATATTTTGTATCACTCTCCTTACCAATCCCCTTCAAGGTCCCACTAATAAGGTCGTGGAAAAAGCAGAAACCAGGATAAAAAGAGACAAAACAATTAAGTTCTCTTGTTATCTTAGAAACTGATAAAAGATTATACTTAAAATCTGGTATGTACAAAACATTATCAAGCATCCCTATTCCTCCCAAACTGCATTTTCCTATGTGAGATACCATTGTCACCTCACCATTAGGCAAATGAACTTTCCTTTTATGATATGATCTCACAGATTCTATATCATTCAGTGTATCTAAACTAGCAGTCATATGATTTGTAGCTCCTGTGTCTATTATCTACTTCATCTGCTTTACGGTGGACAAAGTTTTGAAATCAATACCTGCCATATGAGCCATGTAGTCTGGTTGCTTATCATTATCAAGCATCATTTTGATCTTATCTTGCTGTTTCTTAGTCAAAAATGGTGCTCTTTGAAAATCTCCTCTTCCACTTGAGGATTCAGTATTAAAACCTGCATTCATATCTGAATGTACACTTTCAGTTTGAGCATTATACGCTGTAGCTTCTCCCTGATACCTCTGTTTACTATTATCTTCATTTTGAGCAGTGTTTGCATTAGGAAAATCTTCCTTCTTCTTTCCTTTATATCCTGGTGGATATCCAATAAGTTTATAACATACATTCTTTGGGTGACCTTTAAGTTTGCACTAATCACATTGAAGATTCCAATTCTTTGGAGGTCTGTGATGAATGTTTCCTCTTCCTTCCATCATAGCTCCTAATTTAGTTCTTTCTCCTGAATTGATAATTGACCTTTGACTCTCTCTTTCGATTAACGTAGAGTAAGCCTTATTGATGTTAGGAGTTGGACTTGTCATAAATATTTGGCTTTTAGCTTGTTCATAGTTTTCATTCAGCCCCATAAGGAATTGCATCACTTTTAACCTCTGAACATGCAACATAAAATCCTTGGATTTAACACAATCAAAAGGAGGTGGTGTCATACTATCAAATTCTACCCAGAATTGTCTCAATTTTTAGAAATAAGTTGATACACTATCAGTTCCTTGACTCAAGGTCACCATATCATTATGCAATTGATAAATTCGTGAAGTGTTTACCTTATCAAATCTTTCCTTAAGATCTTCCCAGATCATCTTTGCATTTTCTGCATATACAATCCCTGCATGTAGTTCTTTTGTTACTGATCCTAATATCCATCCAATCACAGTAGCATCACATCTATCCCATTGATGAGCTAAATCTGAAGGAAAATCCTCTTTCTTCCAGGTTCCATCTACGATCCCAAGCTTGTTTTTTCCAAGCAACTGAATTCGCATTGATCTACTCCAGATTGAGTAGTTTTCAGATCCTATTAATTGAATAGGAATAATCGAACCTCCAGTTGTATCTGAAGGATGTATGAAGAGTGCATGTGTACCGTGGCTGCCATTGCTGTTCTGCTTCAGCAATTACACTCACCTTCCAACTACAATGCTACTCTATCTAAAACAATCGATTAATAACTCACAACAGTGGTTATTGCTCTGATACCATGATGAAATCTATTAACAACTAACAATCAAACTTCTCTAAACTTCCATTAATGGCCATTAGAGGAAGCTTCAACAAGAAGGAAAAGAGAGAACAAGTTTATTAAGTAAAAATGAAAAAAACAAACTGAATGCATTGTATTGTAAATTGATGCAGTACATATATTGTTTTCCTAACTAACTTCCTAACAAACTTCTAACTAACTACACTTAACAACTTTAACTAACTTGATTAAAACAGTAATGACTAATTTGCCCTTGTGTCATGTAATGCCTATTTCTTCAAATTTACCTCTTGTTATACATTCTGAGAAGGGCCTGCATTTTGGTTTGGATACATTAGAGGTAGTGATACAACAATTTCCACAAGAGTTATAGCATAGGATATTCTATCCATCAAAGTGGTAAAACTATCAGTGTATAAAGGTGGGCTAATAGCACTAGAAACCTTACACAGTGCTTCCCCTAACAAATATCCTACTGGAAGACCTGGGAAGGTAACTCACATGGGTATAGTCGTGATACATTCAGGGTTAAATTTAAAATCTATAACCCAATTTTGAAGTATTAACGGTTTGCTAAAGAATGAATTTGTCCCTGCTTGCATAACCTCATATCATTTTCTGGATCAGAAAACTAATGTCATCGAACATCCATCTTTATGTAATTTTGTTCACTGTCATTTGGTTTCAACTTAATAGGTTATTTCACCTCTGATTCCATTTCCTCTCCTTCATAAATTGGATGGATCCAAGATGGGTCAAAACGTTCAAATTGTAGAGTTTGTAAACGATAGTTCAGCTGATCCTCCGGTATTACCAGTTGTGCTTCTGATATCTTAGTCTTACCAAAACTTGTTAGTTGCAACAAATTTAGTAGAATTGCATTTGGTGTATTTAGCAACCCTTGCTAAACGTACATCGATTGTTTAATTGTTAATGTGTGAGTATTGTACTGCTCTATTTCTTGGGTAGGAAATTGCATATGGTTGCACAGGTTGTATTCAATATTCGTGTTGCCTCTTTTCTATTGATAAAATATATTTCTACAAATGAAATCATTGTTTTAGTTGAAACATTAGTGTTTTAGACATCGAATAAGGTGTGTAGTCGAATGGTTTTCATAGAAGATTTGGAAGTTAGGTAATTGTTAGTTCTTTAGTAATTATTTCCAATATTACTGGCTTATTTTATATAAGATATCCTATACTAAAAATATTACAGAATGTTAGACATCATAAGGTTGAACCAGTACTGATGTTATTATTTCTTGCATTCTTGTAGTTCACTATATGTTCATTTCCCCACGACTGTGAGAAGAACATTCATGTAAGAGGAAAATTGATTAAGCTGATGTGCAATTTATCCTGTACGTACACCTCCACTAGAATTTCCCTCTATGTTGCTCCATGGTGGAATCATTTATATTGGCATGCCGATCGTCATATTTTTCATCATTAGATACTTTCCCAGTTACCCTGTGTTTAATAACATTTGCAACAATTTGGCATAAGTATGTGTTTGTACATATACAGGCTAACATCCAACTTGTTCATTCTACCATCTTATCCTAGTTTATATGGTCTCTCAAAAGAGTTCCTTCATTTATTGAGTAGCATGGTTTTTGATGAAAAAGTTTTCTGCAATGTTTCCTTTCTGAATTAACTCCAATGCTCAAGTAATTGACAGATAAGTCTCTTAGAATTATTGCTTCTTTTCTGAATAAAGTTCGGGAAAATCCCTCGTGTTATAGAAGCATGATTTTGGACGAAAAACTATGGAGAATTAATGGACATCATGAAATCTTTTGTTAATTGGAAGGGTGATTTTTACATAAATAAACACAGATAATTTGTTCTAAGAAAGTTCTTTATCCTCTCGTTAAATCACTTATTATCAACGGATATAACTTTATGCAAATTATTTTTAGTATCTATAGAAAATGAAGAAAAGGGAGAAAATCATAGCAATGATGATCTTGACCTTACATGAGAAGATTTTTGAATTTCTGATATTAGATAGTTCTAAAGTTCGTCGTGCCATCAATCATTTAAAAACATAAATCGTAACTCATTAGTACTGATGAAAAACCTAACAAAATCATTTGGATTTGAACATATGTTTTGATTTTAGGGATATATTATTATTTTTAATTGTGAATGTTTATAAAATTTTTTTGAAGGACGACTAATTATAGATGCATGTTGTCTTTTAGTTTATTATGTATACATATTGATAGTGTCTTACAACTAAAATTTCAGTTTCATATAGATCATTGCAATAATTAGAGTCGTGCATACATTGAATAGATAAAACGGAAAAGAGTCTAAAATACCCCGAAGTATTGGAAATGGTATAAAATTACCCTCCATCCATTTATTGGCTCCAAATATCCCTTTCATCCATTTATTGGCTTTAAAATACCCTTTTCATCCATCTATTGGCTTCAAAATACCCTTGTCATCCACCTTAGGATTCAAAATAGACTATTTATTTAACGGTTTCAAATTTAAACCATTCAAATATTTTTATAAAATACTTAGCGCGCAACTACTGGATACAATTTAGTTTATTACAATCATTTTTAAACCAACTTACTACCCACTCATTACTAATTAAACCCCACCCAATTAATAGACCAATTCTAAATCAAAATCACCCTAAACAAAACTAAAACACGATGAAATAACAGATTTTTGAAAATGACATTCAAAATTATTCGAGTCCGAATTGAAACCTTGATTAAGTTAAGGTGAGCCGCTTATTTAGGAGGATACTTTCAATAAGGTTTTCTTTCAAGTTTAAGTTCAAATTTTATGATTAAAGGTAAAGAATTAGTACATTCCGAATTAAGTCATTTTTAATATAATTCTATAAATATTTATTATTTGTTTAAAACTTTAATCTATTATTTTTTAAAATAGTTATTTATTAAGTAATATCACATAATCGAGACGAATGAATAATTAAGATGAACATAGTTAGATTTTTAAGTTTATCGATAATTTTTAATTAGACACTTGAATTATAATATGCTTGATTGAGAACGTGAGTGTATGATAATCTTCTCCTATACACATTGTCGCCTCAAATTTTTTGAAACACTCATTGGCAGTAGCTTTTCTGTTGTTGTATTAGTAATAAGCCGGGTTTATTAATCTGGTGTGGTTTAATTAGTAATGGGTGGGTAGTATATTGATTTATAAAGTATAATAATAAGTTAAATTATAACAAATAGTTGAGAGTCATGTATTTAAAAAATATTTAACTAGTTTAAATTTAAGATCGTCAAATAAATGGTCAATTTTGAATCAAAAGGTGGATGACAAGGGTATTTTGGAGCCAATAGGTGGATAAGAAGGGTATTTTGGAGCCAATAGGTGCATGGAGGTATTTTTGTACCGTTTATGAAAATTTAAGGGTATTTTAGGTCCTTTTATGTAGATAAAATAAGCAATTGCAATAGAATCTGGAACCGTTGCAATAGGTTAAACAATTGTTGCAATAGAATTGGAACTCATCGATTTACTATAAATATAACCGTTGTTATAAAGAAAATAATTGGTGCAATATATATTCTACGACAACGTCTATAAACCATTGTATTTGCCAAGTATTTCGGTCCCATCAGAAGGATGTCATAACGTTGCTATATGAGTAACTATGGAAACACAAAGTAACAACCTTTGAAATAACCGTTGCCATAACTATATAACTATGCGCACATATGTAACACATGGAAAAATGTTTCGTTAGATCCATTGAAATTGTTTGTCTATCTATAACATCAATTTTCTCTTGTTGCCACATGCCTATTTTCCAGTAGTGTGCTACACCAAAATTTTGTATCTCTTCATCAATTTTATCTGATCTATCAATTTATATTGGATACATACCGAATCCTATTACCTATTTTTTAACTTTTATGTTCAATTTCATCCCATATCATTCCTAATATAAAATGGAGACGAAATATTTTCCCCAATCACTATCCCAAAATTTTGACATCACTCGTATCTAACATCACTTTCCCATTATTGAATGCTTAAGAAGATCAAAAAATTGTGCTGCATTTTTTTTGAATCAACCTTCTATCCTTTCTTTTTTTGAAACAGAAGGACGCAATGTCACAATTTTAAATTTGAACTTTCTAGTTAAGTAAGCGTTTTGTTACTGAATGATAAGCAGAAGAAAGAAACGTACATATGATTTGTGGGAGTCAATTATGATTTCTATTTTAATTCCTTATTTAACGCACTAAACTTATAAAAATAACTTTTAAATTAATGTATCCACTCATAAAATACTATACCTGAAAGACACTAAAATAAAGAGATTTTTGTAATTTATGAAAGAGTGTGGGAAGTAATATATTTATTATATTATATGCTTTTCATGATTTTTACTTTAGCTAAAGAGTAAGTCAATTGATTTTAACTATAATAGATGAGCCCAGATTGTTAAGCCCAATTTCATCTTTACTTAGAGGTCCAGTTTGGTGTAAAGTGTGTCAAATGATGTGTCATGTCAAGTCAAACTATCACGCCCCAAAGCTACCTCTAGGACCTACGATCATGAGTAACCCCAAGCTAACTCTACTAGCATATCATAAGCATAGAAAAGTAAATTGAATCAATATACATTGTGCAGAAGCTAAATCACATGAATAATCTAAAACAGTCGGGAAAACGATATACTATCTGAATAAATGAAAATATTTTTTAAATTCAAATGAAAAGTCAAACTCTAACACTTAAACTGAATCTAATTATGTCTGAAATAAGTCTTTAAACTAACTAGAAGTGCTCGGACATGCCCCAACTAAATCTAGCAAAAAATCAAACTAAAACCAAATGCAAAGAAAAATAATCATGTCACTCATCCTCGAAAAATGTCTGAAAGCTCAGAACCTGAACCTATGTCACGAGAAGATGTAGCGCAAAGTATGCATCAACACTTGAAAGATACTGAGCATGCATGATAGAATAGCTGAAAAATAACATAACTGAACAAGAGATGAAGCAAAGATATAATTTAAACATGATAAAGATACTAAAAGTATCGTACATGACTAAATTAAATGCAATGACCAAATTTATGACATGTTAAGACTGAACACTGGATTGTACTGATAACGCCGTCAATGCAATAGAATTTGACTGAACTGTGGGAGCTAGTAATAATAGAAATAAAACCACATGAGCTAAATGTGAAGTCCTATGTATATGCCCCATTGAGAGTACCAAACATACCCTGCCACAAGTATAGAGGCAAAGAGGGGACTTACAACCTACGGGCCACATGGTTTTTAGACTTGAGGGTGATTAAACCTAGTTCATTCGTCATTAAGCTTCTCCCAATTGATTATGTAATGTACATTTTATGATTGAAATGTTGTAATGCTAGATAGTTCAAAATAATGATATGCTAACTTAAAATGCAACATTAATATGTTGATAATAAAACATTTAAGTATGTGGAATTTATAATGACGAGCCCATAAATTGGAGTCATTTAGGGCTAGATTTTAATGAAAATAGTGTCCTCAAATGCGAATTTTATCCCAATATCTGATAAAATCTCTCAAGTTTCAGGTATTTAAAGATTTAAGGAAAGCATCGAGACTATATCACAAAAAGGGACAAAAAGTCTGAAAAGAACGAAAAAATTGAAGCATGAGCTTGCCAAGATACTTGGTAAATCATCGAAGGGACACACTTCACCTTTTATTCTTGTGTGCTAAGCCCTGAAGGAAGAGGATCAGATCGACGAAGAAAGGAGTAGTTGGCACGTCAAACAGTTCCCCGGAGCAGTACTATACCGCCCAATGATGGAGGTCACACAAATGTGATGGGCAGAACAAATATTTGATGAACTAGACGATGGGAGAATCGTCGAGTCGATCGGCGATTCCTATTAACCCAACCAAACATTCCGTCGAATCACAGATATGAAAGATTCAAAAACTAGTGAAATAGTAGCTTTTAAGGGAGGTAGATCACATCTCTTAGGGTTCCGTCTTAGACAAAATCATTGGTATACTTTCTTAATACTTATTATATTCTTACTCTCAAGTTTTGTAAGTGTTTTTGGAATACTTGAAGAAAGAAAGATTTCATCTTCCCCAAATTGGAAGTGGGTCTTTTGATTCTTCTTCCTTCAATTAAATCAATACTTATTTTCCTATACCCATTTGATTTAAAAATCATTCAAGGTATAATTTCTTATTTCTTGATCTATGGCTAAAATCCCCTATTCTTAGAGTGGGATTTAGCAAATATGAGTTAATATTATTGTTGGGTCTTGCTTGTTGATAGCGTAGATGTAGTTTAATGGTGATTTTTTCTAGTGTTTGTGGTTTAATATAATGAATTAGTAGTTTAAAATACAATTTCACCCATGTATTTTTGTCTTGCTCGAGAGAGTTCGTGAAATAAAGACCGCTAGATGGATGACCTAAGGAGTAGGTCGACATGAGGTTCAACCCAAGAGGGTGAGCCCTAGTCCCATATCCTAACTCTCATCTCAAGTGAGTGGAATAAGGCATAGTTTGGTCTTATGCGACAAATGAGTGTTCGAAAGGAACCCATTTCAAATGGGGTAAGTTGCTCGAGAGACAAACTATTTTCAATTAAAACTTAAACTAGTCACTATTTTTCTACAAATTTTCTCTCAAAAGAATGTACCCAATAATTTGTATTAACTTGTATTGAGGTCATATCCCAAGAATACCCCCTCTCATTTCGTAGATTTCTCATTGTTTTTGCTATTTTTACTATATTTTTTAATAAATCACCCTTTAATATTTTAAACTTTTGTCTCACCCCCTTTAATTTATATTGTTTTCATTAGTAAATTTATTTAGTTACGACTAATTAGAATTAAATTCTAATTAGCTACAAATTTTCATTACCACTACATTAGGACATGACCCCAACCCTCGGTTCTAAATTATCGATGATTGTAGACACTCGACCCATAGTTAGTGTAATTGGTCACGATAAGCATCAAAATTGCACCGCAGTCGAGGAGTTGTGTCACATCAAAATATAGTTCATTAGAGTCTTTGTTCTAATTTAGTTGTAGTTTTACTAACCTTATTTTTAATTTTGCTTTCTTAAATTTTGCTTTGAAGCAAGGTGCAAATATATTTTGTAAGCACCCACCAAATAGTGTAGCTCCTTCCACTAGAGGTAATGAGGTTGCGAGATCACATACTGACCTTTAAGCAGACGGAGGGAGAAAAAATATATAAATCATGGGCAAGTTTAAAAGGATTGATAGATCAAAGCCCAAATCATGGCATTCCTGATATGATCCTTCTAGAATGTTTCTACATAATCCTCTGTCCCATAAACAAGCAATTACTTGAGAAACTAATTCCAGGAGGGATTGCAAAGCAGCCCTACATGACAATTGTTGGATTGCTAGACCACGTGTTTGAAGCTAACCGAGAGATGGATAAATATCTTTGTTGGCCATATTGAGGACTCAGGTGGATGGATTGTCTAAAAGGGTGGTGAAGATAGTGCAAGAAAAAGGATAAATATACTCCTCCTTTTGAGCGCAAAAATCATATTGACAAGGAGGCAAGATGCATTGAGGGAATGCTCTCAACAACTCTACTCAAATGAAATGATGAAGATAGAGCTGGAAGAATAGAAAGAAGACACTGAAGGAATAAAACGTATTAATTGGTATCACTCTAGAGTTGTCCAGCTGCTAGAAAAGCTTGTGGATCAAGAACTACCTCATATTAACACCCACTAAAATGAGGGATTACCTAATAATGATGTGGGCAACCCCAACTATGAAGCCTAAGTGTTGACTTGTATTTTTCCACGACATTAACTAAGGCACTATTTGGGACGCAACCCAAAACCATTTAACTACTTTTTGTGTCATTGTAAAATTACAGTATGTTGTTTATAAAGTTCGAAGTTAGGGAAATTCTTGAAAAGGCGTATACGGGCGAGTAACTAGTCCAGTTGGCGAGCAGCTGGCAAGTTTGGTGAACCCGATTTGTTCCGTTGTCTCCATCAAGAAATCTTCATATTGGACCCTATAAAACTCGGTGGTTTGTAGGAAATATCGGTGCATCACCAACCAGGTTAACAACCTCGAGGAAAACCACTGTTGGGATTTCCCTTGTGAATTGACCTTCCTGCAAAATTTAGCGAAGAAACTAGGCAATCGGCGCTTCGTGAGTTAATGGACGAGCTTTACTAATGTCTCCAAATAGACGAAATTTAGACAGTCGCTGCAAGCCAATGTGTTAAAAGTTGCATTTTCATTTACTCTTCCTGACTTTTGCTTCTTCACAAACTCACACCAACACTCTAGCTTAATATTTCCTGCAATTTTAGAGTATTTTAGTTGGCAAATTGTGCTCGAACTAGGATAGAATTGCCACCTAGAATTTCATTAGCATTTAATCGGCATCTAAGGTTTGTAATCAAACCCCTCAGTTATTTTTATCATAATAGTACTCGTTTGCATTGTATAAAATTTTGTGGAACCTTTAAAAGATTTTTGTATGTTAATTCAATCGCATGTGTTATCGAATATTATTCGATACCTCTTGCTTAGTTGGGGAAATCCTGCTCGAGTATGATTTAAGTTGAGTTATTTTCGATATGAGAATATGCATATATGTATATTTGTTGAATTTGTGCAGTAGAAGCTTAAAATTGCATTAGCAGGGTTGCAGGGTTGAATTAAGAAGACAGGTTGTATATAGGCACGTTGAGAGATTTGTCGAGCTGGGTCATGCTCGGCAAATTAAACCATTTGGCGGTTCTCTGAATATCGCCTTTCTCTTTTAATTTAATTCTAATTTTGTTGGGTGTTCTGTAGCATTTGGTGGAATGCTTGACGTCGCCAAATATTTTTGGCTATTTGACGAAAGACCTCTTAATTCGCACTGTCTGCACCTTTGTACCCTATATGCACTATGTTCGGTGAATCATCTATGTGGAAGATCACATCACCAATTGGTTTGTTGAACTGATTCAACAATCGAAATCCCCCTGCTCTTGTTTATATATTTTCTAAATTTTTCTCAAAGTGTTCGCAAAAATGACTAGACCCTAAGTTGTAGAGACAAATATACCACCCAGACATGTAAGAGCATGAGAGTTTAAAAGAGATCAAAAGATAGTAGAACTATCCAAGGAAATGAAAGCGAATAATAAAGTAAGTTCTAACATGAGGGTTCCCATTGACCCCACTATTGCATCATTGAAACAGGGGTTCATTAATGCATCCATGCCATCAAAGGATCTCACTATGTGGATAAGATGGTGAAGGCAAATAAAGTTAAATCCACCGCCGAGGAACAAAAGCTAGTGAGACCAAAAATAAGGATGGCACAAATCTCAGTACTAGTACCCAGATCCATATCTACACATCAAACACTGATGCCCCAACAGATGGAGAAAGTGTCTAGACAAGACCCCTCTTGAACTCACTCTTTATTTTTCTTTCCTTCTCTTCAAAATATTTCTATTAATTGAATTCGAGGACAAACACATTTATTTGTGGTGGAATGAGGTTCACCTTTTTTTGCTTACTATGTATGTTTGCGTTAATTTGAATTTTGTTGTGTGTACATGCTTGGTCTGTCTATTTATAAGTTGTGTTTTATATTGCTTGTGTGATTGTTTGAGCTTATGGCTCTTCTTTTGGTAAAAGTTGCTAAGGAATTTGACCTTTGTGACACCTCAAAAATCACATAGGTGAGAGCCTAACATGTTTTTCATGAGGGTCTAAGGTACTAAATTTTTTTATAATGTGGTATTGAGGCAGTGTCTATAGTATTAGGCTAATAGGAAGTTAAACGTCAAGGGACGATTAAGACGTTCAACGATTAAGTCACCTATATGCCTCATGTGTGTTTGTGTGCTTATATGAGTGTTTTATGAGATTATGAGATCCTAATATGAGTTATTACAATGTTTATAGGAAGTGTGCAGAGTTTCATGAAGTTTGGAGGTATAACGTCCAAGAACGTCCATGACGTTCGAAAGGTTTTTCTTGAAACGACCTTGTGTATCTTGGCATGTTTCGTTGAGTTTTGTTTGTTCATTTTTGATGAAATTGATGGGGGAGATCCTAATCTTTTATACAAACATATTCGGGTTGGAAATGTCCAGATAAAAGTCCCCAAGGACCAACTAAGGGTCCTTGAGGTTGGACCCTTCCTAGAGACAAAGGCTGTCTTGGATAGTCCCAAACAATGGAGGCAAACGACGACTCATTGGCCAGTAAACGCTCCATCGATTGGATTCATTGGCCAAGACTTATCCTAGGGATCTCAAACTCCCAGTGGAAAGTCTCTGAAACCATTGACGGGCAGCAAGGACAGACCGTTTGTGGACCAATGGCCTGTGGATGGGCAGTCATAGGTTGGATTGTCACATGCACAACTTCACTATTAAGTGAAAGGGTGAATTGGTAAATCAACCCTACGTAAAAATATGATTTTTTGTGGTTACTTAAGGGTATCTTTGGTATTTTAAGGGGTTTATAAGTCCTAAATACCTAGATGAATTCATTTTTCCAAATCAAAACCCCAAAATCTCTAAGACATTCTCTAGAACTCCATTGAAGCCAAAATTCAAGAAAGATCTTGGATTAGAGATTTGAGTGGTGATTCTTCATCAGTTTCGTGGATTAGCATCATTGAGGAATGGTTTTAGATCCTTGAAACTTTATTCATCAAGGAATCTAAAATTCTAAGAGATTTCTAAAGTTTTCTAAAGATGAACTTGTCCAATTTTATGATCTAACCATGGTTCTTGCATTAATGTTTTTGAATCATTACATATTGATTGAATTGTTGTTAATTGTATGATTTTTAACATAATTAACCTATGAACCAAAGAAATCCATAAACCCTAGTTTTTGACAACTTTATGGGTTAATAGATATTGTCTTAATGCTTATGAATTTAGTGTAGTTTTCATTGGGCTAGTGAATGATGTAAGAATTGATTCAAATGATGTATAGGTTGTCTTGTATTGATAAATATACATTTAATTGACCTATATTAATTGAGTATTATAGTTCTTGTATTGAATTGATGTTCCTGGCCATTGGTAAGGGCTTTTTGGTATTGAAATGGATGTTTTAGCTACGGATTAAATAGGTGATAATGGATTGGTGGTACGCTTCCCTAATTATCTTTATTTATGTAATGCATCTATTAAATTATGTTATGATTGGTACTTATGGTAACGGTGCTATGTGCTTTACTAGTAAATGATGTGGCCTCGTCGACGTTACTTCATTTAATATGATGATCATGACCTTGTCGTCAACTACTTGATATACTATGATTATTTGTGTAAGGATTAATGTGAAGTATTATCATATTCATCCACTTGTGATCAAGATGAAAGAATGTGTTCTTCTATTGTTGAAGGTGATCATGTTAGACTATGACTATGTCCTTATGTGTGTAGTCTTAGAGTTGAGCATGATTATTCCTACTTGACTATTTGAGTCTATGATGGTTATATTGATGATTTTATAGTAGCGTGTAGGATGACATATAGATGATAATGGTTATTCCTCTGTGCTTTCTAGAATGATATACTATATGTCATAAAGTGAAGCCATTTGTGTATCTTGTGGGTAGAATTGTGTCTCTTACTTGATACATGTATGAATGTGAATATGAGATGTATTGACTTAGGATGCTAAAACCTCTTAGTCTTTTATGTATGAATGACATGAGACCTTGAATGATGCTAAGAATATCCTTTTCGTGGAACCTTAAACCTAGTGGTAAGGTTATGAACCTTGAAGTCGAAAGCCGTAATGGTATCCTTCTTATATAAATGATGGAATTAAGGTTGGTTGGCTGGAATAACAACATATAATCCTTAGTAAAGTCATTAAGCTATCTTCGTTGCCATTGTAAGGCATCCCTAGGGTACCTCTTTGGTAGGGTGAATGTGATTGTTCATGAAATAGATATGGAACCTCTTCATGTGATCCTTTAATGTGCATTACATTATGAGAACCTAGTCTAGCACCGAGTGTTTATAGTAAGGGAAGTAGCTCTAGTTAAAAGATGAGGCTAGAGTGTAAAGAAATCCATCATATTCCTTAACCATGTGCCTACATGGGGCGTGTCAAAGTTCTACCATTCGCAAGTAGAACACCCTCTATTGGAGTAGGCTACCACTCTGGATTCCATGTTTTTCTACCATGGTCTATGTCGGTTATTGCCTATTCTCATCATATGGGATACCTACTTGCATTGGAGAAAATCTATGAAGTTTAGGTGGTGGTATGAGACGCTATATAGACATTGCACAATAGGTTTTGAAGATGTTAGTGAGAGTCCCTAGGTCTTCTTCAAGACCATTTCTTCAAAGTCCTTTATGTGATGAATGTCTCTTAAATGAACTAATGAATGTAATGAATTAAGTTAGAAAAGCATGCTAAATGAATAAGTACTTATCTAGAGTAGCTAAGGGTTGTCTAGTTATGTTGTGAAGGGGGCATAGGAATGATCACTCTATACCTTACCTAGATAAGCCTTAAGAATGACTCTAGTTAAGAAGGTTGATTGATTAAGTAGGTATGATAGAAACTTAGATAGTCTTAAGGATTATCTAAGTAATCTTGGAGAGGTTAAGCATGTACATTATCTTTTTGGTTTACTTAATTAAGTCTTTTGATAACTTTTGGAACGGAGAATGTCATATTATATGTTTTTTATCGTATTAAGTGAGAATGATCTATTCCTACTTAATCTATATGATCTTTTAATTGTGTGTGAAGGATTGTATGGGAGGTCGCTAACAACTCACTCAAGTGAACCTTAGAATCACCTTTGGTGGGAGAATCTCATGTTTATGTGTTTGATGTATTGTGAGTGTGTGTACCTCATTATAGATAGTCTTAAGGATCATTTAGGTGTGCCTAGATAGGGTGTATGGGAGGTCTCTTTTTGTCTTAGTTAAGAGAGTCTTAGGATAGCTTTTAGTGAGAATATTGCATGCTAGAAAGTGTCCAAAGTGAAGTTGAGGAAGTTACTGTTGCGGTGAGGTAATCCACTGTAACAGTGATATAGTTTACTATAAAGTGTTCCTTAAAGTGAATAAATGGTTAAGACTTATATTATGTGTTTCTAAGTGGTTAAATGTGGTTCTTATGTTTATACTATATTAGTTAAATTAAAAGATGTATTTTTTCATTGAATTTATGTTTCCATGATTTTTATGCATTATGTCGTACTTAGTACATGCGTTTGGACTAATTCCATGCTTTTATCTATCTTTATGTCGTACTTAGTACATGCGTTTGGACTAATTCCATGCTTTTATCTATCTCTAAATTGATTCACATATAAAGGTGATTTTGAGATCGGAGCTTGGATTATAGGATCTTTCAAGCAAGTTGAAGTATGTCCTCATTTTACTCGAGGGCATAGATGTCTTTGCTTTCTTTTATTGAAGTATTGTAATAGACTTAGTGGTACAATATTTCAATTGAATGGGTCATGTACCAAGTAATCTTGTGTCGAGGATTTTATGAAATGAGACTTAGTATTTCCTATTAGTTTTATAAGAAAGAGTTTTTGAAAGGCTAATCGAATGTTGTGAAATTTTTTAATTCTGCACTACTTTTATATATGTATATGCGATGAACGATACGAAAGAGATTGTACAAGACCTCCGATAGGTCAAGTACGCCTTGCCACGACCAAAGAATTCCTTAACTTCTAGGGTATAGGTGTAGGTCGGGACAAACGTGGTATTAGAGCGAGGTTATTAAAGTGACCCTAGGAACCAAAAAGTCTCCTAAAGTAATGTCTAGTAGAATCTTGACCATCGGTGCGAGTCGCGACACATCTATGGGCGAGAGGCAATAGGACGATAGGGTTTCCCTTTTATACTCCTATGTTGTGCCGTAGATTAAAAGTTATGATTATTCTTTTCTTATTGTTTTCCTTGTGTTTATAGAACATCAATACTAGAAGGATGACCGCTAGAAAGTTTAAAGAAGGAAGGGTAGATGGGGAAGTTCCTCCTCAAGTTGAGCATGTTTCTTAAGGTTCTCAAGTCCCTATTGGAGGTCAAGGTAATGATGTTCCGGTGGTTCCTCCAGAAATAACTAATGGGGAGATTAGAGAGGCTTTACTTACTTTATCCCAATCTTTGACTACCCATGTGAATATGGGTATTAGATCTAGAATAAATGTTGTGGAGAGCACTATGACATCTAGATTGAGAGATTTTGTGAGGATGAATACTCCTATCTTTCTTGGCTCTAAGGTTGGAGAGGATCCCCAAAAGTTCCTAGATGCATTGTATAAGGTGTTCAGTGTCATGATGGCGACTTATAGGGAGAAGGCGGAGTTAGCTTCGTACTAATTGAGGGAGGTTGCTCAAATGTGGTACACTCAATGAAAAGATAATAGGCTAGTAAAGTCGGGTCCCATTGAGTGGGAAGAATTTAAAGAAGCCTTTCTAGGAAAGCACTTTCCCCACGAGAGGAGGGAGCTTAAGGTAGAGGAGTTTATCAATCTCAAGCAAGGTAAGATGAGTGTTGAGGAATACTATTTGAAGTTCTCTATGTTGTGTAGATATGTTCCGACCTTAGCGTCTAACCCTAGGGATGCAATGAGTAGGTTTGTGGCCGGGGTCGCCGACATAGTGAAAGAATAATGTCGTACATCTATGCTCCATATGATATGACCCTATCTAGACTCTTGGTTTATGCTCAATTGATTGAGTAGTCTAAATTTAGTAGGATTTCTAGAAACTTGAAAATAAGTGGTTCAAGTGATCAAAGTCAACCTAGCATAAAAATAAGGTTTCAGGTCAAGAAGAACCTATTGGGTGCAAAAGTGAAATTGGAGAAAGGAGGTGGTTTTCAAAATGGCAACCCTACATGTGATACTTGTGGGAAGAGGCACTATGGGGAATGCCTATTGAGTACCGTAGTTGCTTTGGATGTTTTAAATATGGACACAAAGTGAGGGATTGTCCTATTAGAGATGGTAAGCAAGTTGCTTTTAATGTTCCAAAAGATGATGCTATAAAGAAGAGACGTTTCTATGCACTCCTGACTCAAGGATCAAAGCCGGATGAGGGTGATGATAATGATGGTAAGTTATTGTATTTATCTCTTTGGTGTTATAAGTTCCTTCTAAGTGTGGGAGTATGGTTAATCGATGGGCTAGAAAGTCATAGAAGCTTGTTGCATGTGCATGGTGTCTAGGAGTATTGTGGAATTGAATTTCATTGATTTCTTCCATTCTATATTTTATGAAGTTATAATTATGCTGTAATAGATGTTTATATGATTTAACGTTGCATATAAGAATGTTTCCATCATGAATTTCCTAAAGGTTGCATTTTTTAAAAATGTTTAATAATTCATTGTAAAGCTGCCAGGGAAAATCTTCTCACTGTAACATTTTTACAAAATTGACTAACTCCTTGTTTGGTTGAAAATTTTGGAAGGTGGTTAGAAATGATGTATATGAGCATGTTAATGAATATAAAATGAGTTTGTTTTTTGCTATTTGAAATGAAGGATGTGGGTTTTATGCATGATGATTTGTAGCATATATTCTAGTTTCTTGTTGTGTTATGATTCACTTGATTATATGAAATTGATATTTTTATAGATTTTTGTATTGTATAATGTGTTATATGGTATTGTTATTATCGTCTAGTTGAATCTTTTCTCTTGGAAGTGTTAAGAGAGTGGAGAGTGTCATTCGAAGAAAAATGTTGTCCAAGAGGGGGAGAATGTGACACCTCAAAAATGACATAGGTTAAACTAGAGCCTAACATATTTTTAATGAGGTTATAAGGTCCTAAAATGGTTTATAATGTGTTATTGAGGCAGTGTCGATAGTATTAGGTGAATTTGAAATCAAACGTCAAGGGACGACTAAGACTCGATGACTAAGTCACCTATGTGCCTCATGTGTGCTTGTGTGCTTATAAAAGTGTATTATGATCATACGAGGTCCTAATACGAGTTATTATAGTGTATATAGTTAATGTTCCAAGTTTCACGAAGTTTGGGTCTCAAATGTCTTAGAACATCCATGACGTTTGAAAGGTTTGCATTGAAATAATTTTGTGTGTCTTGACATGTTTCATTGAGTTTTATGTGTTCGTTTTAAATGAAATTGATGTAGGTGGTCCTAAACTCGTATACGGATATATTTGGGTCGGAAACATCCAGGTAAAAGTCTCCAAGTACCAACCAAGGGGCTTTGAGGAAGGACCGTTCCGAGAGCCAAGACTCTCTAGGCCAGTCTCAAACAACGGTTCGTTGGCCATTTGACGCCCCATCAATTGTCAAATCTCTTAACCCATCGACGGACAGCCAGGATGGTCTATTTGTGGACCAACGCCCATTAATGGGTAGTCGTGGGTTGGACTATCACCTGCGCAACTTCACTGTTAAGTGAAGGGGTGAATTGGTAAATCCACAACGTCTAAAAAAGAGTTTGGGGTGTTACTTAAGGGTATGTTAGGTATTTTATGGAGGTTTTTAAGTCCTAAATACCTAGATGAATTCATTCTTCAAAATAAGAACCCCAAAATCTCTAAGAAATTCTCTAGAACTCCATTGAAGCCAAAACTCAAGGAAGAGCTTGGATTGGAGATTTGAGTGGTGATTCTTGATCAATTTCTTGGATTAATATCATTGAGGTGGGTTTTTTATCCTTGAGTGATGAACTTGTCCAATTTTATGATCTATCCATGGGTTCTTGCATTAAAGGTTTTGAATTATATATTGATTGAATTTTTGTTAAATATATGATTTTAACATAATTAGCCTATGAACCCAAGAAATCCATGAACCCTAGTTTTTGACTACTTTATGGGTTAATTGATATTGTGATAATGCTTATCAATTCTAGTGTAGTTGTCTTGGATTGATAAATATATATTTAATTGACCTATATTCATTGAGTATTATAGCTTTTGTATTGAATTGATGTTCATGGCCATGGGTAAGGGATTTTTGGTATTGAATTGGATGTTTTAGCTATGGATTAAAGAGGTGTTAATGTATTGGTGGTACGCTTCCCTAATTCTATTTATTTATGAAATGCAACTACTGTATTATGTTATTATTGGTACTTATGGTGGCGGTGCAATGTGCTTTACTAGTAAATTATGTGGCCTCGTCGACGTTACTTCATTTAATATGATGATCATGACCTTGTCAGCAACTACTTGATATACTATGATTAACCGTGTAAGGATTAATGTGAAGTATGATCATATTCACTACTTGTGATCAAGATGAAAGAATGTGTTCTTCTAATGTTTAAGGTGATCATATTATACTATGACTATATCCTTATGTTTGTAGTGTTAGAGTTGATGCATGATTTTCCTACTTGACTATATGAGTCTATGATGGTTTTATTGATGATGTTATAGTAGTATATAGGATGACTTATAGATGATAATGGTTATTCCTATGTGCTTCTAGAATGATATACTATATGTGATAAAGTGAAGTCATTGGTATGTCTTGTGTGGTAGACTTGTGTACCTTACTTGATACATGTATGAATGTGAATATGAAATATCTTGACTTAGGATGCTAAAACCTCTTAGTCTTGTATGTATGAATGACATGATACATTGAATGCTGATAAGAAGGTCCTTTATGTGGAAACTTAATCCTAGTCGTTAGGTTATGAACCTTGAAGTCGAAAGTCGTAACAATATCCTTCTTGTATGAATAATGGACTTAAGGTTAGTGGCTGGAACGACACCATATCATCCTTAGGAAAGTCATTAAGTTATCTTTGTCTCCATTGTTAGGCTTCCATAAGGGACCTCTTAGGTAGCGTGAATGTCATTGGGTTATGAACTTGATATGGATCCTCTTTATATGATCTATAATGTTAATTACTCTATGATAACAAAGGCTAGCACTGGGTGAGTATTCAAAGGGAAGTGTCTCTAATTAAAGATGAGGCTAGAGTGCAACGAAACCCTTCATACTTATTAACCATGTGCCTACTTGGGATGTGCCCAAGTTCTACCATTGGCAAATGATTACTACTCCGGATGAAGTTTATGTAGTGGTATGGGACGCTATATAGACATTACACAATAGGCTTTGAAGATATAAGTGAGAGTCCCTAGGTCTTCTCCAAGACCATTTCTTGAATGTCCTTTATGTGATGAATGTCTTTTTTAAATGAACTAATGAATGTAATGACTTAAGTAGAAAAGCATGTTAAATGAATAAGTACTTATCTAGAGTTGTTACAGGGTGGCTAGTTAAGTTGTGAAAGAGGCATAGGAAAGGTCACTTTGTATATTACCTAGATAATCCTTAAGAATGACTCTAGTTAGGAAAGTTGGTTGTTTAAGTAGGCATGATCCAAACTTAGGTAGCCTTAAGGATTATTTACGTAATCTTGGAGAGGTCAAGAATGTACATTATCTGCTTGATTTACTTATGTAAGTCTTTTGATAACCTTTGGGAGGGAGAATGTCATTTTATATGTATGTTTTCGTATTTAGTGAGAATGATCTTATCCTAGGTAATCTATAAGATCTCTTAAGTGTGTGTGAAAGGATTGTAAGGGCGGTAACTTCACAACTCACTCAAGTGAACCTTAGAATCACCTTTGGTGGGAGAAAATCATGTTTATGTGTTGGGTGTATTGTGAGTGTGTTTACCCACTTATAAGTGGTCTGAAGGATCATTTAGGTTTGCCTAGAAAGGGTGTATGGGCGGTCTCTCTTTATATTACTTAAGTGCGTCTTAGGATAAATTGTAGTGAGAAGATTGCATGCTAGAATGTGTCCAAAGTGAAGTTGAGGAACTTCACTATAACAATGAGGTAATTCACTGTAACAGTGATATAGTTTACTGTAGAGTGTTCCTTTAAATGTGGATAAATGGTTAAGAGTTATATTATGTGTTTCTAAGTTGTTAAATTTGGTTCTTATGCTTATACTATGATAGTTCAATCAAAAGATGCATATTTCCATTTAATGTCCGTTTCCATGATTTTTATGCATTATCTCATACTTAGTATATGTGTTTCTACTAATTCCATGCTTTTATCTATCTCTAAAGTGATTCATAGGTAAACGTTCTTTTGAGAGCGGAGCTTGGATCATAGGATCTTTCAAGAAAGTTGAAGTATGAACTTATTTGACTCGAGGGCATAGATATCTTTGGTTTCTTTTATTGAAGATTGTAATATAATTGGTAGTACTATATTTTTACTGTATGGGTCGTGTCCCAATTACTCTTGTGTCAAGGATTTGATGAAATGAGACTTAATTTCCTATGAGTTTTATATGAAAGAGTTTTTGAAAGACCATTCGAATACTGTGGAAAATTTAATTCGGCAATACTTTTCATGTGTGTATATGCGATGAACGATATGAAAGGGCTTGTACAAGACCACCGAGGGGTCAAGTACGCATCTAGGGTATATGTGCGGGTCGTGACAAAAATTCCGAAGAAATTTAATTTTTTTTAAAAAACTTCCACCGCTTGTGTTGAAAGTTGTTGTTCTCTTGCAAATATAAAGCTTCGTTTCAATCTATACCAATGACTTTAATAGTGACCACAATCAAACAAACATGAATGTGCATCTGCGACGAGATCAAATGAAGTTATATAGTCAAATATGTGAACACTTTGAATCTCGTCGTGAGTAGCCATTTTTCAAATTGATTCTCCTGTGATGACTGTTGCACAGTAGCAAAAGTGCATGTCTTGGTTGACTTAAGTGTTAATGCCTAGTGTGATAAGCTTACCATGAACCATTCACTAATAAACCTAGAATTTTTCCCATTAGTCCAGTAAATGAAGTAATGCTTTCTCTTGAAAATATCTTAGCCAATCTAAATAGTGTGAACAAATTTGACATATACCTTTTTTGTGACCCTCCCTTATGAGTGTGTGAAGCTCTCTTTAGCACTCCTTGAACTTAACCTTTATTTGGAAGAAACTTGATAAAACCCAGACCGTTTTTCATCCATTACCTGTATTCCTCACGACTTGCTCAGTGAATAACCAACTTAATCCAAAAACTAAAGTTGGGGGTGTGGTGAAAAGGAAAAAGGTAAGTCAATAAGTGCAAGAGAAGTATACCCTAACACATGAAATCGCAAAGGAAGGAAACCTCCATATAAAAAAAGATAAAAGGAAAGATAAATAAAATAATGAAAAAGAAAGTTGTAGGATAAAACTACAAAAGAAATTTGGGGTTTCAAGCAATTCATGAACATGAATAATTGGATGAGTCTGATGCACCGGAAGAAAACTTTATAATAGAAGGACGAGAAATGGAGTGTTGTGAGAACAAAAATTCATGAGGATCATTAGTCAGTAAGCCTAAATGACCATACATTTGCACTCAGTCCCATTACAAGCCTTGAAAAGACCTTTTTGGTCTTGAGAAAGCAGAAACGATTGTTGACTTAAAAATAAGGGCAAGCCTATGGGTGAACGCATGCACTGTGTCCCTCTTTTTAAGTATGAGCATTGTATTTGATTCCTAAACTCTAAATTGATTATACACTTG
Source organism: Solanum neorickii (assembly GCA_027704865.1). Classification (NCBI taxonomy): domain Eukaryota; kingdom Viridiplantae; phylum Streptophyta; class Magnoliopsida; order Solanales; family Solanaceae; genus Solanum; species Solanum neorickii. The sequence goes on from JAKWJC010000367.1 coordinate 36,276,836, forward strand.
TGTGTATAAATGAAATCATCATTAGTGTGATGACACCCGAATGTTTTTTTTTTTAGCTTGGCTTGTAATTGAAGCAAGTAATGCGAGCTTGAGAAACTTTGATAAAAGTGTGTCACCACTTGAATTTTTTAGTACACAATTTATCCTTTCATAATTAGTTTGTGTCTTCTTGTGTCTGTACATTATTGAGTCTTGTCTAGCACTATTTTAGACATCCTATGTGAAAAACTGAACTTGAGTTTGACTTGAGGATAAATAAAAGTTTATGATGTGGGTATTCATGAGTCCAGAGATTGAACTCATTTATGAATATATTTTAATGGAAATAGTGTCCTCAAATGCGTAATTTATCCCAATATCTGATAAAAATTCTTAAGTTTCATATATTTGAGGATTTAAGGAAATCATAGACAATATGTCAATAAAGGGACAAAAAGGTTGAAAAAGAACGAAGAAACGGAAGTCTGATAATTGACAAGTACTCTTGGCGAATCACCGAAGGTATGCACTTCACCTTTTGTTCTAGTGTGTTGATCCCTGAAGGAAGAGGATCAAATTGACGGAGTAAGGAGCAGTCGACGCTTTGCTAAATAGTTCTGCGGAGCAGTACTATGCCGCCCAATGATCTAGAACACTCTTGTTTTGGACAAGAACAAAAAGGTGATGTACTAGACGATGGGCGAACCTTTGAGTCGATTGGCAATTCCTACTTACCTCGTTGAACGATCCGACTCAAAACATATTTGAAAGCTAAAAATACTATTAGAATAGTAGTTTTTAGGAGAGTTGGATCATTTCTCGTAGGTTTAGGAATTAGACACAAACATTAGTTAATTTTCTTATTACATTTCATATTTTTACTCTCAAGTTTTGTAAGGGTTTTTGGAAGACTTGATGATGGAAGGATTTCATCTTCCCCGAGTCGGAAGTGGGTCTTCTCAATTCTTCTTCCTTTGATTGAATAAAGACTTATTTTCCTATACTCATTTGATTCAATGTCATTGAAGGTATAATTTCTTATTTTGTGATGTGTGCCTTAAAATCCCATTCTTGGGGTGTGATTTAGCAAATATGAGTTAATATTATTGTTGGGTCATGCTTGTTGATAGCGTAGATGTAGTTTAATGGTGATTTTATCTAGTGGTTGTGGTTTAAACTAAAGTACTAGTAGTTAAAGAATACATTTTCACCCATGTATTTTTTGCTTGACCGAGAGAGAGCTCAAAAAACTAGGGACGTTAGATTGATGGCCTAAGGAGTGTATAGACATAACGTTCAACCCAAGATGTTGAGCCCTAGTACCATATCTTGACACCCAATTGGGGTAAGGCGTACGTTGTTCTTCATATGGTGAATGAATGCTTGAGAGGAATCCATTTTGAATGGGGTAACTTTCTCGACGGAGAACTTATTCCCAATTAAAGCTTAGCGTAGTCACTATATTTATACAAATTTTCTATCAAAAGCATGTACCCAATAATTTGTATTAACTTGTATTGTTGTCACATCCCAAGAATTCCCTCTCTCATTTCTTAGATTTCTTGTTATTTTTGCTATTTTTACTATATTTATGACAACCCCCACTTTGACATTTGACAGTTTCGTGCCCTCTTCTTTAATTAATAATCTTTTTATTCTTAAATTTCCTTAGCTACAACTGATTAAAATGAAATTCTAATTCGATAAAACTTTTCACTACCACTCCATTAGGACAGAACCCCAACACTCAATTGGGTTACTATATTCTCGTTGATCATAGACACTCGAACTGTAGTTAGTCTTGTTGGTCACGATAAACATCAGATAAATTAAATATCTAACCTAGCATGTGTAATTCATCATCTAAAATAACTACATAGATAGGGTTTTGAATTTTTGAAAGGATCTATACAAAAAAAAGCTAAAATTATGATAACTTAATTATCAACATTAAAGTAACTAATTAATAATAATCTACTAAAATTCTTGAAACCCTAGGTCCGGTAATATGAAGCGAATCAAGACTCCGACTAAATTCTAGAACCTATTGGGCAAAAGAAACCCACAAGTGAAATTCCATATACCTAGAGACGAAATTCACAGGACAATCTTTTGATTTCGGGGCTAAATATGATGGAAACCTGCTGCACTCCTTGACTAGGCTTCATCGATTCTTTCTCCTTCAGCGTTCTAATTTTATATAATTTTGGTGAATGACGTGCTTAGGTAGATTTTATTTTAGTTACTAGGATAAAACTGATAAAAATTACGTAGTTTAGGGGTTAAACAACATAGTTTTAGGGGTCCAATGAATAATGAAAAGACCAAAATATCACTAACTTAACCGTTGTCGGCGTCACCGATTGACAAGGCCGTTATACAGTTGACCGACCGATGGTTCGTGATGGCCACCCGTTGAGGACTCAAATCTGGGGCCTCAATCAATAGACCAGGACTACTGTTCGGGGTCTAGCCTACGGTCTATATGTCCGGATATGGGTCTACTCTTGGCCAAAGTTTCAGAGGGTCTAGGGAAATGATCTCATGCAGTGCGGCACAAACCTACAGAATGGACCACCAGTCCTCCTACGATCCGTGGGTGGTGCCCGTCAGTGCCATCTGCAATATGCAATTTGGTATTTATAGCATACGGGGTGTTACATATCTCCCCCTTTTGGAACATTCATCCTCGTATAAAGACTAAAGAAGATTAAATGGAGGGAGAGAGCTGCAAACTCTACCACTAAACACTGGAACGTTATTTCTAATGTGTCCAAGTTCTAGCAACATGCAAATATGCTGAAAATGCAAATACAAAATTAAAGAAAATATTGCTACGACTTATATTGCGCATGAATAACTAAAAATTGAAGAGGAACTATTACATCAAGCTGGAATAGAATCCAAAGAAAAGAGGGGAGGATACTTCACCGTTATGGCTGCTTTATCTTCACAAGTAGCTCCCTCTATTCTAAAAAAAATATTTACTATCGTTGAATGGGTTAGTTTTGTATAAAACATATTGACTACAAATTTAACCAAAGAAAGAACGTTGATTTTTTGACAATATGAAGACCTCAATCTCGACTTAGAATAATCAAATGACCATCACGAGTCACATGGAACCCCAAGCCGACCTTGCCCCCTGTTATATTGAGGTCATGTCTAGTATTCAGAATTCGTCTTAATATGGTACCACTCTCGCGGGCCGCAATGAAATCGTGCTCTTCCTCTGCATTTCTAGTCAACTACTACGCCTCAACACATTTCGTGCAGAACCACCTAGCTTTGGGTGCGAGTGACATTTCACCCTAACGAGAACTCGCCCGCAGATTCTTCAACAGTAGTCGGTCGGACCTCTACTTAGTTTACCCAAGCTTCATCCCGGTCATGGATAGATTACCCAGGTTCGGGACGATAAGTATTGAAAATTTTCCTATGAATACTCGCTTTTACTACGGCTCCGGTGGGTTCCCTTAACCAAGCCACTGCCTATGAGTCCTCGTCTCAATCTTCAACACACACGCAGTCAGAGCCCTAACTCCTCACTCTGCTTGGGAGCTTACGCTTTTATGTTCTATTTAAATCCCGAGGTTCTTTAGCCTCACGGTACTACTTCTCTATTGGTCACCAAGGAGTATTTAGCCTTGCAAGGTGGTCCTTGATGATTCATACGCAATTCCACGTGCCCATTACTACTAGGGCTAGATCCTAAGCTAGTTATGCTTTCGGCTACTAGAATTCTGCCATCTAGGGTGCAGCATTTGGATTAGTTTTCCTAGTTGCACAGTGCTTGTATTACTCTCCCACAACCCCATTTTCACAAATTAGACACCTCCCATTTCGTCCACCGCTACTACGAAAATCATTTTTGCTTTCTTTTCCTCTGGCTACTAAGATCTTTCAATTTGCCTGGTTCTCTCCTTCCCGCCCATGGATTCAGCAGTAGTTCGAAATGTTGCTCCAAAGTTCCTCCTGGATGCAATCCAGAAAACTTGAATCTTGAAAAGATTGATCTAAGGAATTGATCCAAAGCTCGAGTATGGTACGAGGATCCATTCCATACCCTTTCAAGAAAGTTTAACGCAATGATAAGCCCCACTTATTTATTTGCATAGTTTAAAGTCACATGAAGCGAGGTGACAAAATAAAGAAAATCAATAGGAGAGGAGGTAGAATTGTAAAAGGCCTGGCCGATTCCAATTCCAATAATGGTACGATGTTTTAGGGCGGCGAGATTCCTAGATACCAATTGGTTGGATGCGTTTAAAAGCCTCGAGATGACTTGCACAAAAAATGCTTTCTTAGGGTTGTCTTATGTCTTTGAAACAATCTTGAAAGCTTGAAGAAGAAAAAAAATAAGCCTATCTATTCTACTTTCTTAGTTTAGTAAAGGGTTTTCCCCTTACTAGTCAAGTGGTTAGGTAGGGCGCTCTTCGATGATGAAAATAGACTTTAGGAAAGTGGTTCAAGTAGCTCAGCTGGTTAGAGAAAAAGACTGAAAATCCTTGTGTAGGTGGTTTGAATCAAGTTCTAAGCAGGCGAAAGGTCCAAATCGTAGACGATAGTGAGCCGGATTGAGAAATTAATGTGAAAGATTAAGCAAAAGAATGTGAGTGCTCTTGCACTATACGGATGACTTTTTGGCGGTAGGGTTGGGGTCAATACAAAATTTAAGCATTTAGTGACTGATAGAATCCATCGCTAATCTATGATATTCCATCGATAAATTGGATTCTCAATGAATCATTGGTTGTTATTATATCGCTCGTTAGTAATCTCTTAGCGACGAAAATTATGAGTTCCATCGTAAATTTAGCGACTCCTTAGAAACGAGCGATTTACTTTGCCACTTGTTAGCAATAGACTAATTTCATAATTGATTTTTCATTTAAAATGAATTTGCGATGAAACTTCTCTCACTAATCCGTCACAAAATATTCTGTTATTTGGGTCAGAACATTCTTCTTTTAAAATTATTTCATTTATTTATTTTGAATATACACTGATGAAATAAATTAAATACAGTTACTAAATACCTATAAAATAATAAAAATTCATATAAAATAATATTTAGACGGTTCAAAATATTCTTCAGATGATAATGCACAAAGATTCTCCACGTAGTAAGTTTTTTCTTTAGATCCAAGACCCTATATTCTTCTCTTCTTTTCTCACTGTTGTAGCTTTGTAGTATGTTTCACATTGATTAATATTAGATTGAGAGGTTGTTATTTCTTGTAATATCTCTTCATATTTCTTTCTGTAATAAATTGAGATAAAGAGAAAACATTAAAGATTAGGAATAAAATTATAATGGAAGAAAAATACAGAAACACATAACATTTTAGCTTAATTAAATGTGCTAATAATTTTCTAGTCAACTTATAGTATATTTAAATTTATATATATCAATGATGGTGCAGCAAAACAAATTCATAGTTCCATTTCAAGAAAAACGTAACTCAATAAATTCAAAATAAAGAAAACTACTGAAGGATCTAGCATGGAGTATTTTCGTAGAAAAACCCGAAAGATGAATGTTATCCGTGAAATAATATCCATTTTTTGTCAAATAAATTTTAGTCAACCCTACAGAATAAATAACACATCAAGAATTGAAGACCGTGAAACTACTCTCACTAATCTGTCACAAAATATTCTGTTATTTGAGTAAGAACATTCTTCTTGTAAAATTATTTCATTTATTTATATTAAATATACACTGATGAAATAAATTAAATACAGTTACTGAATACCTATAAAATAATAAAAATTAATATATAATAATATTTAGAAGGTTCAAAATATTCTTCAGATGATAATGCACAAAGATTCTCCACGTAGTAAATTTTTTCGTTAAATCCAAGACCCTATATTCTTCTCTTCTTTTCTCCCTGTGGTAGCTTTGTAGTATGTTTCACATTGATCAATATTAGATTGAGAGGTTGTTATTTCTTGTAATATCTCTTCATATTTTTTTCTGTAATAAATTGAGATAAAGAGAAAATATTAAAGATTAGAATTAAAATTATAATGGAAGAAAAATACAGAAACACATAACATTTTAGCTTAATTAAATGTGCTAATAATTTTTTAGTCAACTTATAGTACATTTAATTTTATATATATCAATGATGGTGCAGCAAAATCAATTCATAGTTCCATTTGTTAAAAAAAAACGTAACTCAATGAATTCAAAATAAAGAAAACTACTAAAGGATCTAGCATGGAGTATTTTCCTAGAAAAACCCAAAAGGTGAATGTTTACCGTGAAATAATATCCATTTTTTTGTCAAATAAATTTTAGTCAACCCTACAGAATAAATAACACATCAAGAATTGAAGACCAGAATGATTGAAATCAATTATCCAGTTATTCACATATAAATTCATTGCTACTAGTGTAAACTTAAAACAAGTAAAAAAATAAGTTCAAGGACATACCACATAGAACCATTCCATCCTCTGTTGCAGTATTGCCCTCTTAAAAATTGATTTTGTTAAATAGAACAAGGCTAATGTTGTGTTAATTATACATGGACTCAAGATGGTCAACAACAATGAGAAATACTATTCTATTTGTCTACCAGCCAACTCATCTTGTTAAGATACTGTCAACCATGCAACATTATATCGATTTTGTGACTAAATAATGTTCCTATATGTTATAAGAGACGAGAAATGGTGAGAGAGTTCAACCTTATGCAAACTTGAATTCAGTCCCATCTGTGGAACTAAAAAACTACACATGTAACACAATTTTATGGCTAATAAAATGAAGTTTACAGTCATCACATAGTCAAGATGTGATCAACTTATCTCAGTTTATGATAATAGAGCAAAGAAAATGATGTACATAATAACATACTTGCTACAAATGAATACTGCAAACCAAGTCCAGAATATATTAATCATACATTCAAGCTATTTGAATCATTTTACAGCAACAAATTGTTGTATTGATTGTCATTACCCTATTCCTTCTATATCACTTGACTCAAATATATATATCGTTGTCTTTATAAATTAATTAAAAGCTCATATAACTGCTCATTTCCAATAAAATCAAATAAAATAAATGCTCATAGTTTATGTAAATACCACTGATGTTGTTATTAACTTTTTTTATCAAAAAAAGAAAAGAATAGAAAAGCAAAGAGTATTGCATATCATCTTAAATAATTAATTGGAGGACGAATATGTATTTAAGATTGTATATACTATGACTCAACCCATATAAAAGATTTAGGCTAACGCATACTTAATATTTCAATATTCAAAGTAAAAAAAAACACCATTTATAAAAGATATAGTCAATAATTTTTGTAGGTTGAGGTGGAGGAAGAATGATTAAACAAACATATAGCAACTCCAAATAGAACATGTTTAGGTTTGAAGTATTGTGTTGTGTGTTTAGTCATGCCAACAATCAACCATTTTTGCCTAAACAATTTATTTTTTACATATAAAAATGATCATTCATTATGTAACAAGACAAAATTAAAATTCTAGGGTTGTAGGAGGTAAATCAAAGTTACTATGTGATTAAAATGTGATTGCTAGTGGTTTGCCTTATACGGCTCTCGCGACTGCTACTGGTTGTTATCACCAGCTGCTGCTGCTTAGAGTCGTTGATTCTTGGTGGGTCGCCGTTTGAAGTTGTTGTTCACCAGTGAATCAGCGCTAGAGAGGAGAGGAAGAGCAGCAGTCAGGGGACGAAGAAGGGTGACATGAGAGAGGGGGAAGAGGGGTGCAGAGGAGAGGAGGGCGGCATCTCTTCTTGTTCTCACCGAAGATGGCACACATCTGTAATGACCCACAAGTGCACCCTAGAAGTTAGGGCAACCCTTAGGTAGGAAAAAGGCGTGCATGACCTCTCGGAGGTCTTACACAAGCCTCTTAGCTATCATTCATTACATAAAGTACGAAAAGTAGTGTAGAATTAAAACTTTTCACAAGAATATAATAATAACAAACATCTTTTATAAAATCTAAGGAATAAGTCTCGTCGTCACAAGTCAATCTTAAAGACACACCTTAAAAATCTTAGGGACACGCCTCTTTACATAGAATTAAATACATATATATTCTAATGCAAGTCTTAAACAAGAATTAAAGAAACATGAACTATGCCCTCAAATATATGAGGACATACTTAGTCTTGATAGAGTCGATTCTCAAACTTGCCTTCTAACCTTCAACTTGCCTCCAACCTATACTTATATAGTATAGAAAAGTATGGGGCTAGTAAAAAAATTGTACTAAGTATGACATTATATAAAATCATGTAAAAAGGGACAATTTAGTTGAAACATACTAGTCGTACTATTTTGATTAAAAAAAATTTCATGAATTAAGTTACAAAATATCATATAGTATCATCATTTAGCACATAAGGTAAAACTTCAGTTTTTCTTAACATAAGAGCATACTTACAGTGAACCCATAAATAGCACATGAACTACTCCTATTCTAAGATATCCTAAGGCTCCCCTAAGTAAGACATAAGTAAATTGCCCATACAATCTCCTCAATACCTACTTAAGAGATCCTTAATACTCTAAGGATAAGCATACATCCTTTCATTTATACAAGTCATCATCCAATATCAAAGACACTATAGAAACATACATGTTCTTAGGAACATACATATACTTAGGAACATACATATACTTAGGAACTCCACATAAGAACCATCCTCCAAGGAAACCCCTAATTTACACTTGGTGCAATGTGAAAGTAGCATCCCATACTACCACTTCCACTTAGTTCTCCTTAGGAATAACTGTATAATAGGCTCATCACATTCATCACATACTAAGCTTTCATCATACAAGTCATAACATCAACATGCTTCGTTAACGTTAAACAAGAAATCACATAACTTTCATGTGCATCATTTCATGACCCATTCATACATTTCATATAAGGACACGCCAAGACTCGCTCCACATGTCTACTTGTGAAATGGATAGGTAGCATCTCATTCCACCACCTACCCTAAGCAGTACACCCTTAACAAGACTTAGTTCATTTGCATACATATATGGGGATAGCTTTAACCGATATAGACCATGAGAGATAGACATGGAATCCCGATACTACCATTACCGGATGAGGGATACCTACTTTCCTAAGGTAGGGTCATAATCTTTAGCCTTTACATGGATTCTCCAATAGCTATATGCGGGCCCATAGTAAAGGGATAAGGAGATTGTTACTAAGTAACTCATTTTCTACCAACGAGGAGCACCCATCTCAAGAGGTATATTGGATACAACATCTCTACTCATGAATTGTACCCACCTTTTCTTAAAATACTCTCGGTGCTAAGCATAAACCCCCCAGGGAGTTTTAAACATTCATTGACTCTTGGTTAATATATAACTATTGAACTCCACATCTCAACTCACGAAGGGTATCCGACCTCCAACCTATCCTTGGAAAGCTCATCGGGAATAGTAAAGTTGCTACTAAACACTTCATATCAACTCACTAAGAGTGTTCACCCCTAAAATCCACCTTTATCATACTTAGGAATAGGAGGGATGGTCTAGACACTTCAATCTGTGCGTACGAAGAGTGTCCACCCTACAATCCCTCATTTTCATTCATTGACTTTATCATGCATTCAAGTGTGTGTGTGAGTACATGTGAGCACACCTTTCACATAATAACCATTTTTCATAACATTAACTTCTATACATGATCATACCCACATTTATCACAATTCACACATTATTATACTTCACATAGCAAATTCATACTTCATTTAGATATAAACCCTTCAAGACACTCACTTCAACCTCCTAAAACATATCACACATATACATATCAAACTCATCACTTCACTTCACATATCATGCCTACAAGGCCATTTTCACAAACAAATATATCTTCAAAAACTTCATGTAAACACCGCCACCAAATGTGGACCATACCACTCAAGAGAATTTTATAATAAGGATTAAACAACATAGCTCAGTTACCATTTATCCAATATTTCACCACCTATCCACAATTTATCCCACAATCATAAAATATCCCTTAGGGCAGTAGCTAATCCTCAACAAAACCACCAAGAAAAAACAACTTTTACATTATCTAATCATTCTCATTAAACACATTTTGCAAGCTAAAAGTTGATAAAAAAAAATAGACATGATTATATTGGTGTTTTGATATTAAAATCATCATTTAAAAATAAGATCAACTCATTTTAATCATTAAAATATTTTCATGCAAACACTTATACTTAAAGTCAAGGAATAAAGAAGTTTGAAGTTGAAATCCTTTCTGAAATCTCTTTTAAATGGATCCTTGAATGAAATAAGGTTCAAGGATGACTACAATACCTTAATATGAAGAAACCCACGAATTTTGGTAAAGAAAATGTGAAGAGCTTGGTCCTTTTCCTTGGAGCTTGAAGCTTCTTAAATGGAGAATTTTGGAGGAAGCGTTTTGGAGAGGATTTTGATTTCATCTTTAGGGTTTGAAATTGTGGGTGAAATGAGGTCTAAGATTACCTAAATCATCCCACAAATGATCCCCAAAGTACCCAAAGCACCCCTACACCATTTGGACACTTTTTAAAATTCAAATTTGACTTAAAAATAACGCGGCCAAATCTGGGGCTTTACTTTCAGCATTTTGAGTAAGTGAACCTCGTGGTACAGGTGCGTCACATGGTGGTCTTCAAAATCTGCCCCTGCACGATGTTTTGGACAGCTCTTTTGTCCAACTTTTAGGTCGTCCTTGGGGGCCCTTAGGGTGGTCCCAGAGGAGTCGTTCTCAAACGCGTGACACTTGTTACATCCCTCTAGGTACTAGGGTCATCACCACTGTTTTTTGGACACCAAACACTACCCAATAACATGCACCCAATAAAGGGCACACTAGCCATTCCAAGGCACATTTTTTGAATGTCTTGGACGTTGTTGGATGTGTGACTTACAAAATTCACAAACTGACTTCCAATGCCAAAATACACTATTTTAAATAATTATTAACTCATGAAGCACATGCGATGCTCTAGTTTTACCTATTTCATATTTTAGGGTCGTTACAACATCAATGAGTCGCTTCATTGCTGAAGATGGAAGACAGAAAAGAGATGAGGAGGAAGAGAAAAGGGTGGGGTGTGGCGGATCTAGAGAGAAGAAAAATGAGTAATTAATGTTTGGGTTTTTTGGTAGATTAAAATAGTAAAAAAGCTAGGGAATTAAATCTTGACCGTAGGATTATTTTGAAAGGAAAGGGTAAGATTGGAAGGATGAGATACACAGCCACGATTAAATGATGGGGATTGGGTTGAAATATGAAATTAGAGTGAATTGCAATGGAATTAGTGACGGATTCTAACATCTGTCGCTTTCAAATAAATATATATATTTAATAAAATTATATTGACAAATATTTTGGTCACTATAGAATGTATTTTTTATAAAAATAAATTTAATCGTTAAGTAACCTTTTTCCGTCGCTAATTTTCTCGCCCAATATTAATTAAATTTGTCATCACTACTTTGTTACTAATTCCATTAGAAAAATGAAGCGCCAAATTATCGCGCTTTTATTTTGCGACGGATTAAGTATTCCTTTGCAAATTAATTGTTACATTATAAAATAAAAATAATTTGTTAAATTCTCAACAAAATTATTATTCTATTGCAAATTCTTCGTCCTATAAAGACGAAATATTGTTGGTTGCTAATCCATTGTTAAACGCTAGTTTTTAGTAGTGGTGCTTGATACATATTTTAAAAAGTGATTAATTACTTGGATTGGTTCTCGAATCCCTCCAAAAGGATGGGTGAGTTCGGTTTGGGTGTTCATTGATCAGGTGAATCTATATGCTTAGGGTGGTGACACAAGGGGTAGAACAGTCTGGTCATCACATTTGTTTTGGGTACATAGGACCATAGGTTCGAATATTGTCACCTTGATGTAATATGGCCACAAAAAAGGTACTCTTTCAATGATTATGCTGGCGTTAAGATTTCAAACTTGTCGTCTAATTTCAAGAAAGGTTATGATGAGTGTGATCACAAAAAAGGCTCTGATGAGATTGAGTCGAATCACGAAATGGGCTATGATGAGCCCTTGAAAGTTTTAGAATTTCATGTGTGAAGCATAGTGAGAGTGACACAGATCTCCTTTTCAAAATAGGGAAAGAAAATCTTAAATATCACGTAATATGGGATCATTAGAATACAGAACTACCTAAAAAATGAAACTGTATCAAGAAGAGAAATCGCAACTTCATCGAGAAGGTACTCGCGACATGCTGACTAGAAATAATTTGCGAGAAGGTCTTTTGGCACAACATATTACTAGTCGGTTCCTTGGTAATTCCTGATTGAATAAAACCTAAGAAGAGTTACACGCCTATATAACAGCCCTCCCAGCCCAAACAAAAATGCTCAGATAATTTGAAAAAAAAATGTATCAGTCACGCATCCTACTTCGTCAGCTTATGCCGACCATAGTCCCTTCCCTTCTCTTAGTTTGATTTAAAGGCACTATTATGGCTAGTAAAACGAACATGTTGTTGGTTAAATGAATGAATCATAGGCTGCTACTCCACAATATGAGTTCCTTGGTTTGCCCTTCAAGGCTTGGCTCCAGTCTCTATGGGGTGTGCAGTAGCTTCTCGGGATCGGCAACCGGCTTGATGCTATTCCTGATGCTGGCCTTCAGCAATGGTAGTCACTGCTTCTTCAGTCAGAGAATCTGCCTTTTTGCTGCTTGCATCCTGGGCGGCTCAGTTCGGCCGAGCCCGTCGGCATGGTGTTTTGTCCGTAGTTGGATCAGCAAATCGATTGGCGATTTGCCTTGCTTGGCTTACTTGCTTGATTGAATGAGTTTTCCCATTTGACAACTACTATTAATAATTAGATTGCCTCTATTGAACCTAGCTTTACTAAATATCCTAAGAAAAAATCCAGTTAATGCAAGTGCTTGAGAATGAGTTCACACTATTATTGTTACAGTAAGTGTTGCAATTGAATCAGCTCTTGATGCAATAGAATAGGAGTTCTTGGTGTAATCGTCACCGCATTTGACTAAATATCCGTCGTGGTTGAATCACACGGAAGAAAGATTGTAGCATTCGATAGAGTAGACTCAAAGGTATGCCATAAAGTTATCCAAGTTCACAGGTGTCCTTGCTTTCCTTATTAGTTTGACGGGAACAGAATGCAGAAGTGAAGTGAAACTATGAATAGATGACTCATTCGTTGACCTCTTAGTATAGGCAATAGTGAAGGCTCAACTTATCAATATCATAAATATCATAAGAGACGAAAAGAAGGTAAAGAAGTATGCCTGGTTTACCTGGTTCTACCACTGCAGGGACCAATCATAGTCAAAAGTGGAAAAGAGAGGATTTGCAAGAAAAAGTCAAAGAGACTCTCTACGAGCATAAGAAATAAGAGAAAATTGAATTATGTATGATGATCTTGAGTCGAGTCATTAAAAGGGCTATGATGAGCCATTTTAGAGTGACTTTCACGGTGAGGATGAGCTTTTTTATCATATTTCCAAGATCGAAATCTAGTTTTTTATCGATTATGTTATTATATTTCCTTTTCTCTAGCTTCTTTCTTGCTACCTTCTACTCTCTATGTTTTCTATTGGGATCTATTGAGTTATGTCTGGGCTTCCTCAAAAGGCTGGCTTTATCCGTAGGTGGTAAGGCTCTTTTTTTTGTAGAGGATTTGGTTACTCCAGAGCGCTGGCCTGGCGAATGCATGGGTTTGTCAATTCTTCATTTCTAAATCCTCAAACATGATGGCTCCTTCGGGAGGACTCTTGCTTAGGATCAGGTCACGGTGCTGGAGGAATTCGCTTTCGCTTGGCTTAAGAATTAGCAAATTTATTTAGAAGTAGATCCCCTGCTAATTTTAAAGTCGATCTTCCCTTGGAGACCTATTATACCACTTCCCAGAATAGAAGACAAGAAGGAGGTTTTACATCACTCTTGACACAAGAAGGTCAACTCACCGAAGGAGGGGGGGGGTAAAAAAGAAAAGGCTCGAGAAGGAACGACACTCAAAGAATGGAAAGGCTTGCTGCAAAGGCGTAACGATTGTTCTCAAATCAAATTTTTTCACATTTTTCATCATATTAAAGTCTATAATAGCATCTTTTTGATGAATAAAATTCACAAAAATAGATAATGTTGTCTTTGTTCGATCACGTTCGGGTGTTGGAACATGTAGCATTACATGGCGTCATTTCTTGCTCTAACTATCATAAAACCATATTATAACAGCTTCAGACTTCATATAGTCTTAGACTGTAGTAAACATACAAGTTGAGTAGTAGATAGGTGCCCCACTTGTAGAGACAACCCAGCCTACAACTCGTATTAAACTCGTTAGGTTGTCTATATGAGGAAATATCTTTTCAAAGAAAAATTCTATATGTCTAGTCAATTCCAAGCTTTCCTTTTTACCTAAAAGGACATTTTTAACTTATTATATAGATTCAAATCCATATTGTGCGTAGTCTTTCCATAGACCAAAGGCAGAGTGATTTCACTAAATTTGTATGGAGAAGGGGGCATACATATTGATAATAATACCACCTTCCTTAAATATTTTATACCCAGCGGCTTTTAAGTACTCTATAAACTCTGATAGAAAGAAATCTTAAATATCGTTTATACGTGGATGTTCTAAATTTTTTACTTTAGTAGGAATAAGATTCGTATATTCAGCAAGTCTCGAAATCTAATATAAAGTAAATAATTATCTGATAAGCGCTAGTAGATGCATCTTGAGTTATAGGAATTTTATATGGTGATAGAACAATGAATTCGTGAGGAAGATCATATTTCACAACTGATTCAACAACAATTTTTTCTGGTAAACTTTCAAATTAGTCTTTTTAATCTACTATAAAGGTTCTAAATTGGCTCCTTAATAATTAGGATAATTATATTCTTGAAAGGATCAAGGGCTTCACCCTTTAGCATAAAGTCTTAGGCTCTTATCAATGGGTGAATGGCCGATCCAAATTTATCGTGTTAGTGAGGAAGGGAAATGCCGCCTATAAACTCTTTCTTCAAGCGCGATTATGATAGGTCTCAAGAAAGAAGCCCGGCTAACTCCGTGCCAGCTGTCGTGGTAAGACGAGGGGGAGGGGAGGGGAGGGGAAAGTGTTCTTTGGAATGACTTGGTGTGGTTGTGATTATCGGGCAACGGGTATCATGAACGAACTATAGCTCTACCTAAATACAATTGTGGAAGAAATTGTTGCTTTGAAAGACAAAGGCTATCTATCAGCAATCGACTTTAAATCAATCGTACAAGTATGCTATCTATCTGCCTGTCAATCTGAGTTCTCGAAAACAACTCCAACCACCTTTATGAGAATCCCACTAAAAAATATTTTTTTTAGACAAAACCTGCCACCAATCTTTTACAAGTCGCTAACTTTCTCATTGTATGATAGGGACCAGTCACCCCTCCCCCTTCTTTCCGACCTCTAACGTCAAAGCTATAGGGAAATGTGCTTCGATCATTCCATCGATAGAAGCAGTAGGTATATGACGCATGCAACTAAAAGGTGATAGGAGGATGTAATCCCTGGTAGCAGGGGTACTTTGGCAAACTAGGCGTTTCTCCTATCTCATTATTTATTGTTATATTTTGACCCTACAATGGTAGAACCTAGAAATCTTCCATCTCCAGTGGTTTGGTACCGTCTAGCCTCTAGCTAGGACGTCTTGGATTCATATACCATGTAGGTGAGAAAATCGTCCGTAACTAGCTATATTTATTCTACACCCAGTATGTTTAGGAATATGGGTGTGGGAAGCTCGGGGACGACTACGATGAGTACATGTTTTATATAGGATCATACGACTTTTGTTCTATCAAGGGACAGTGATAGTTATGATCTTGTAACTTAATGTTTTCTGGCATTTTATTTTGGGTAAGATACACACTGAAAGGAAACACTATAAACACTTTTTATCGGTAGTCCTCAATCGAAAGTTAGCTCAACTCAAGTCGAAAAGCGAGAGACAAGGTTAGGTGAGGTTACAAGGCATCATGTGGGATTTACAATCTATTATTCCTGTTGTTGGCTTTGCAGATGCTTTTAAATAATCTAGCAGTATATTCCATTTATTGTATATATCCTTTTTTCGTTTCATTGACATCAAAGATTGAATTCAATTAAATGGATTGACATAACAATTGTTCTAGTCTATCTGTAGTAGTTCGGTTTGTTCATAGTAGAATAGTACCCACACTAGTTATCCAACATCACAAAATGCTTTGATCCCATTAAAAAAATCAAGT
Source organism: Solanum neorickii (assembly GCA_027704865.1). Taxonomy (NCBI): domain Eukaryota; kingdom Viridiplantae; phylum Streptophyta; class Magnoliopsida; order Solanales; family Solanaceae; genus Solanum; species Solanum neorickii. The sequence continues at coordinate 36,293,131 of JAKWJC010000367.1, forward strand.
ATGTCTCTATGTATGTTACTTGATTTTCAAATCAACCTAATTTTCATGACCCAACCAAGAAACGTTGCGTCCTCAACAAGAAGAACCTGATTCAAGGGATCAGCCCCCCTCACAATCGATTAAAATGAAAGTCTCCTAGAGATATTTGTTCAAATCCAATTCTTGAAGATAGAGTAAATTCAAATCTAAGAAATCAAGTCTTAGGCCTCACTATCTATCAATCAACCGATTACTCATTCCTTCCGAACTAGATAGGGATTGTGATCTCGAGAGAGGGAGAAACAATTGACCTCCGACAATAGGTAGATGGGGTGGGCTACGATGAATACTGTGAAATCATTCCTTATAATTCACTCCCTCTCACTGGCCTAAAACATATGTAAATCATGATTTCATCAGAGTTGGCCGGCAGGCAAGGCATATGGGGTCCAGTGAAGAAGTTCCTCAAAGCGCCACAACATTTACTTTGGTTCCTTTTATGCAATTATAAACTCCAATAAACTTTATCAATTACGACACAACTTATCCTCTTGGAGATGACATAACCAACAAAGCCAACATAAATCCTATCAGAATAAAAAAAGAAAAGAAAGTTTATTTAATGTTGTATACCAGTCACCAGTTCTCAAACTTCCAGTTATACTCAAAGCATATAAATCCGTAAATAGATTTGTATGTATAGCCACTTCAGTCATGCTCGTCCTTTCTTGAAAGTATCTTTTTTTGGGAACATGGTCAACCAGAAATTATTATGTTCGTGATTCCAGATACACCAATGCATAAAATGCTCCAGCTTTCTATTCTCATATGAGGCCAGACAATGGATTGGGAACAGGTCGGCACGAAGTGATTCATCATGCTCAAACATGAGCCCATCGCTCATTAGACACGGTTTATAGAACATAAAATTCTAACAAATTAAATGAAAAGTGGTTCCATGTAAATGATAAAGACCTCGCAAACAACAACGCTCCTTCCCCATATTGAGTTCAGAACCCAAATGCAATCGTTGAGTGAACTGTATCTTTTTTATGTTAGTGTTCTCACGCCCCACCCTTACTGTTGGAATCGGCCTATGAATTGTACGTGGGACGAGTTTTTGCCTCATATAGCTCAGGACGAAGAATGCGGGAAGTTTAGAAGAGATGGGAAAACCTTAGTAGTCAGTTACGCGGGATAACCAGTCGATCAAATCAATTTGTGGTTAACTTGTCAATCAAATCATTTTGGGATAAAACTTTTGATCAAATCTAGGCTAAGCTTCTAGTGAAAATTAAATCCATACCTTATAGAATGAAATTCCGCAATTTTGCAATAACTTGGCCTTTTTCTTGACTTTAGCTTTGAGATTATTTTAGCCAACGGTGGCCGGCTCAATGAGCACCTTAAGGCGGTGCTTTCTTGATCAACTATCTGACTTATTCAAAACGACGTTGAACTAAGACGTGAATAAGTGAAATGCAAAAGTATGTCTTCATTCTAGAATCCTCGCACAGTAGATGATAAAAAATCGCTAAGGGATAGCTTGAACTAAGAAGAACTGAAGTAATACTTGGCCAATTCCTTTGAATTTATTAAAGACTTTACGCGTACCTCTGCTAATTTTTTTCTAATGAAATACTAAGGATGCATATATGTATTCATTAGTAGGAAAAAGCCCTTGCATCCTTGCATCAACACCCTATTACTTGGTATCCTTAACGCCTGCCACCAGGCCATACCCGCAATTACATCATATCATTGCTTTATAGTATCATAGACCCGCATCTTTTAAAGAGACAAATTGTTACGTATAGGCTTTCGTCATCCATTTTATAATGTGATAGGAATCTTATGTTGAGGCTAGCATACTATGATGCCACATTTATAGGCGAGGAAGTAGCCTTGTAGTCTTGCTTCTTCATCCTCGAGGAACTGAACTCCCTTGAGATAGGAAAAAAAGAGTGAGGTAGTGGATGACTAAAAAAGGTTATATTTTCAAGGATAGAGTGCTATAACGAAAAGTAGGTAGAAGAAGGAGACAAGAACTATCTTGCTATACTTGAATCAGTTTGACTCAATGCTTGCACTTGGATCTTTCTCCCCAGCTTCTTTCTATGATTATAGTAAAGCCCGGCTAGTAAGTCTCGAGAGCCAAAGCTACTTCTTTTCCTTAACCATATATAAGAGTTAGTACCCTCAAAGCCAAAGTCTTTCAAGTAGAGCATCTTTTCAAGTGAGTTTTGTCCCGCCTTATCATTAGCAAGTTTCTCGGTTCAAAAAATCTCAATCGAGTGCTTCATCCCCCCTCTTTTAGGAGAGTTAATTCATTCCACCCTTTCTCTTTCTATTTTGAAACACTTTCGGCTTGAACACTATTCGTTTGATATTGCAACCCTCCTCATCTTGTCTTTTCAGACTCATTCCCTTTTTATTTTGAAACAATCTTAATTAAAGCACTGGCCGACAGACTCATCTCCAACTATATTTCCGGAATGCACTCCTAGACAGGGAAGCGCAGGTTCGAGCCCAGCTCGTGAAAAGGCCTTTGCTATTAAAGGAGAATGAGCCTTCTCTATCTCCGCAACTCTAATTGTAACATGATCTGGGGAAGCTGTTCAGTAAGGAAAGATCGTATCCGCGTAGAGCAGCTAGGGCTAGAGCAGCAATCTTCTTACTTCCGGCTGACTGAAAGGGAGAATAAGACTCTTTATTTGCCTTAGTTTGCGAAAGACCCCCGGAAATACAAAGAAGAGTAAGAATACAGTTTCTAACAAGTATAAATCTCCAGATTCAGCGAATGGAGCAAGAGCAGGTTTATCAGCTGGAAGTCATGTCCCCGGCTAGTGGACATGCCCAAAGAGAAGGTACTCTCAAATTGAATATCTTGTAGAACCACATCTTTAGACAAAGGGTAGGTTCACCTATAAACCAGTCAAATGTTGGAGGATGAGACAAAGAAAACATTTAAAAGCTAAGCACAATGCATCTCCACTGAACCATCCTCCTAAGGTTTCACGAAGTCAACACTATATGTTCACAACTAGGGACCATGTTCAGTTCAGGCCAACAAATAACAAGAGGAGCTTGTGGTCTATCACCACTTAAAGGGATACACAATGGAGATCGGATCGGCCTCGTATGGAATGGTTTTTGGCTACCCAAAGACCTTCCACATGATCGAAAAGCACTTATTCCAATTTCTATAGGACCTAGCTACAACTCTTTATTTGTGTTCTGCTCATGTCGCTAAAACAAGGTTTCACGGATTTGAGTTCAAGTAGAATCTTTATATGTATCAAATTATTTGTGCATTGAAACTCTCTTTTCTTTTAGCTAAGGCAGGGAATACCCATCCCTCTCTTTCGAGTGATTCTTCCCGCAAAAGGCATATGTTTTTTCTTTTTATCCCAAATAGAACAATTGAATAGGACTAGATGTGAGCAAAATGCGTGCAAGCTTAGGGTTAGCAGATTGTTGGCTAGGAGAGCTGGTAAAATAAAAGTTTCACCATAGCATGTGTGAAATCCATGGTAGTGATGAAATTATCACGAATTCCTCGTTCCCTTTCGTGTGAATTCCCCAACGGCGAATTTCAAACTTGTGGGGACATATCTATTCCATCTCTCAATCCCCAAATAAAACCCCCTACCCTTCGGAAACAATATATATTTTGAATCTATAGATATGGGCACCTGATATCTATGAAGGTTCACCCACCCCGGTTAAAATATTCCTTTCTATTTTACCTAAAATCTCTATTTTTGCTAATATTTCACGTTTTCTATTTATGGTTCTTATGGAGCTACAGTGCAAAAGAACTTCTATTTCTGTTGCATTGCTTCTATGATATTAGCAGCACTAGCCTCCATGGCCCAAACGAAAGTAAAAATACTTCTAGCTCATAGTTTAATTGGAAAAGCAAGTAACAAGCAGGAGCAGCAAATAAAGATAGATTTCCACACGGGAGTAAGTTCTGTTCTCTTTATGACCAACAGAAACAAATTTTGAAAGAACATTAATTTAACTAGGCTTTCTTACTTTTAATTTTCAAGTCTCTCCTCTATTTAAAAGTTAGATCAGGAGGAAGCATTTGGTCATATATCCCCAAACCTTCATGGGAAAGAAACAAACTCACTCGCCCTACTTTTTAAGATAGATAGAAAAGGTTAGCAAGTCCCAGCTCCTGAGGTGGCATAGTGATAGGTGAGAGCAACGTTTGCTATAGCTCAAAGATTTTGCTCTTATTGCTATCTTGTTTTCCTTTTATGCGTGGAACTGAAGGAGAAAAGATCAAATGCGACTAATATGCATTTTGCAATGTAATAGAGGTTAGGTACAACAATCTACAATTCTACAGTAGAAAGATTTATGTGCACCAGCCCGTAGTATAACTGTCTCTGAGTGCGTTTGAAGGATAGGTTCAAAAAAGGGGAGAGGCAAGTGGCCTAAGGGCCCCTTTCTTTACACTCAAGTGGCTTTCCATCTCTAGGGAGATTGTGTACATAATCTTGTAATATAAGCCTTTCTTCTTCTGATGGGCTCGTATTAGCTTGTTCAATATTAAAGGTAGTCATTCCCCCGTTCCTTTAGTGTTTTCAAGACTACTTTTTTCTTAAGTGGCGGTAATGTCTTGCTCCTGGTATAGAGACCGCTTCCATGTTTTCCCTGAATTTCATCAGTTTGAAGCTCAAGTGCATCTTCATCTATTTTCATTCTAAATAAAGGCGAACATCTCCATTGAGTTACTATAACTAATATGGTTTACAATCACTAGTTGTTAACCAACCCTTTCTTTTTTGAAATATTAATGTTTATTAATCAATTCATTATTATACTATGTCTTTTTGTGTGAATGAATTGCAGTTTATTACTCCAAAGGATTTCACTTAAGAGAGTACCAAATGCTGACGGTGACGAAGGTTACCGTCTTTCAGTGGACACGGAGACAACGAGTTCAGTCTAATAGCATAACGAGTCTAAGGTTATAGAAGCGACATGATCAAGTCTACGAAGCTTTTCTATCATCGTAGTCTACAAAAATCCTCACCTTTATGATACATTTGTTAAGCAGTGCCTCCCCAACCACAACAACCCCTCGTTCACCACCCTCCTATACAAGAGCATACTTGTGAACATATGTCTCTAGAAAATTGAAAGCAACTTCTTCAAAATCACAAGGAGGTTGTCGTGGTGATTCAGTATATTTACCAGGAACTCCACACACGCGTTTAAGGGGTTTTAAGTTGAGCGCCTCAAAGAAATGCTGGAGGAGAGACATGGGGAAAGGATGGGGTAAATTCTTTAGAGTCTCCAAATGGAGAGACGCCATAGCCCCTACTTTCGGGAAGTGGATCAGGGTTTTGGAGGTACAGAGATGGAACTGCTAAAGGACGAAATGGAGGGAAAGGAGGCCATCCCTACTTCAATGTAAATGGGGAATTGTTGTTTCGCAGCTGCTCCTCTCCTTACATTCATGTGGCTTTCACTCCCAGGAAGTGGGAATATGACTCAATCGATGACAAAAAAGATTGTCTAATGAATTTTCTTTTGTGGAAAGAGTTCTATATCCCTAGGTTTAAATTCCTTCTGGAGAGAACGAACCATATTCCCTTTAAGATAGGGACTAGGGAGATGAAATTAAGGGGGAGCCTTTTTAGAAGGCTATTCTCTCCAAGGGCTATGGATCAGGGTGAGGGTCAAAGCAAGTGAGTTGGTTTGTGAGGGTATATGTATGCGAGCATTCTATTCATGAAAGTCTTACCTATAAAGTAAGTAAGGCCGGACTTGGACTTGTTATAATGAGATATTCCTTTTAGCCAACAGTCGACTGACTCTCAATCCTGTGCGAAACAGAAGTCATATACTACATCTGAAGATAAAAATTCTCTCATAGGATCTTTTACTTCAATAGTAAATATCAGGCCTTTATTTTGACTAGTTAGGCTAGAGGACTTGACGGACCCCCTTAGAGGTCGGAAGAAGATACTTGGTCACCACCGCAACCCTTGCTAAAAGGGGTATGGCGGACATATCTACATCTAGAAGTCGTAATTCCAACCCATCACTTTACGCTCTCTATCTCTCTTATATTCGAAATAACCTCCTAGTCTTAGAATAAACCTGGGGCAATAAGGTTTCTAAACGAATTCACTTTAATTAATCGAATATAGGTCAGCGGAAAGGGGGAACACCCCTAGATACTTAAGTTTTGGAATTATGTAATTCCAATGCTATGAGCTTCCGTAATCCAATGGAATCTTCGTAAAGTCGATCATTACGAGTGTTACAATTCATGATCCTCCCATATGAATGATTTCTTATCTTAAGGGATGCTCTCATGACCCAAGTTATCTATTAAGTTGCCATATTTGCATTCATTGATTTTTGAATCCAGCTAACAGTAATCTCGACCCCTAAAGAGACTTGTATTCTCTAGACTTATTGAAGACGTATTCGTGGCATTGTAATACCTCAAAAATGATTCAGTAAATATATAGCCTAATATGTTTTTTTCATTAGGGTATAAGGTCCTAAAATGGTTTATAATGTGGTATTGAGGCAGTGTCTAAAGGTTTAGGTGCATTCAAAGTCAAACGTCAAGGGCCGACGAAGACATTCGACGACTAAGTCACTTATGTGTCTCATGTATTTTTATGTGCCTGTATATGTGTTTAATGATATTATAAGATCCTCATTTGAATTTTTTATTATGGTTATGGGCATTGTGTGAAGTTCCATGAAGTTTGGATGTCAAACGTTCAAGAAAGTCCATGAAGTTTGAAAGCTTTGCCTTGAAACGACCTTGTGTGTCTTGGCATGTTTCATCAAGTTTTATGTCTTTGTTTTGGATGAAATTTATGTGGGAGGTCCTAAAATTGTATACGATCATATCCAGGTTGGTAACGTCTGGTCAAACATCCCCAAGGACCAACCAAGGGTCCTTGAGGAAGGACCCTTTATTGAGACAAAGGCTGTCAAAACCAGCCTAATAGACTAAGGCAAACGACAGCTCATTATTCATCAACTCCCCATCGATAGGAGGAGTGGCTTAAAATTTAGCGTAGGGATGTAATCATTCATTTCCAAGCCTCTGATCAAATCGACGGAGGACAGGACGATCCATTTGTGGACCAACAGCCAGTTATTTGGCAAGTCGTCTATGAGCACTGTTCCCGCATAGTAAACTATAAACTCTAGGCGTTAATGGGTAGGTTCATCACACGTATAAATAATAGAAATGGAGGTTACTTATGGGTATTTTAAGTGGGTTTATAAGTCCTAAATATCTTGATGAACTCATTCTTCAAAATAAAAACCCAAAATATCTTAGAAAGTCTCTAGCACTCAATTGAAGCCAAAACTCAAGGAAGAGCTTGGATTGGAGATTTTAGTGGTGATTCTTCATCAATTTCGTTGATTAAAATCATTGAGGTATGATTTTTTATCCTTCAAACTCCATTCATCAAGGAGCCCAAAATTCCAAGAGATTTCCTAAAGTTTTCTAAAGATGAACTTGTCCAATTTTATGATCTATCAATGGGTTCTTGCATCAAAGGTTTTTAGATCATTGTATATTGATTATATTGATATTATTATATGATTTTAACTCAATTAACCTATGAACCCATGTAATTGCTGAACCCTAGTTTTTAACTACTTTATGAGTTAAGTGATATTGACCTAATGCTTATGAATTCTAGTGTAGTTTTCTATGGGTTATTGATTAATGTAAGAATTTTGTTCAATTGAGGTATAGGTTGTATTAGATTGATAAATATATATTTAATTGACCTATTTTCATTGAGTATTATAGTTTTTGTATTGAATTGTTGATTATGGCCATGGGTAAGGGCCTTATGGTATTGAATTGGATGATTTCACTTTGGATTGAAGTTGAAAGAATGGATTGGTGGTATGATGACCTAATTCTCTTTATTTTATGTTAATTATTACAGAATTATGTTGTGATTGGTATGTTCCACTTACATTGGTGGTGCTGTTTGCTTTACTTGCAATTGATGTAGCCTCATTGGTGTTACTTTATTATTATGATGATCATGGCCTTGTTGGAAAACTACTTGAAGTATTTTGATGATTTGTGTATTGATCTATGTGAAGTATGATCATATCTATCTACTTGTAATTAAGTGAAAGTATGTGTTCTTCTATTGTGGTTTAGTGATCATGTTAGACTATGACTATGTTCTTATGTGTGTAGTCTTAGAGTTGATGCATTATTATTCCTACTTGAATTTATGAGTCTATAATGTTTATATTGATTATGATATAATAGTGTATAGGATGACCTAAATATAATGTTGGCTATGTCTATGTGCCTCTAAAGTGATATGTAATATGTGAAGTATGTTTTGTCCTGTGATGGTAGACTTGTGTCCTTTACTTGATACATCTATGAATGTGAATATGAGATGTCTTGACTTAGGATGCTAAAACATCTTAGTCTTGTATGTATGAATGATATGAGACCTTGAATGATTTTAAGAAGGTCATTTATGTGTAACCTTGAACCTAGTGGTAAGGTTATGAACCTTGAAGTCTAAAGTCGTAATGATATCCTTCTTGTAATGAATGATGGACTTAAGGTTTGTTGGCTGGAACAATATCATATCATCCATAGGAAAGTCATTAGAGTTATATTCATTGCCATTGTAAGGCAGCCCTAGGGGACCTCTTTGGTAGGGTAAATGTCATTGGGTTATGAACTTGATATGGAACCCCTTTGTATGATCCTTAACGTAAATTACTCGATGAGAACAAAGGATAGAATCTGTTGAGTATGGTAAGGGAAGTAGCTTTAGTGAAGAACGAGACAAGAGTACAAAGAAAACCTTTCACATTCCTTAACCATGTGCCTACATGGTATGTTTCTAAGTTCTACCATTGGCAAGTAGAACACCCTCCATTGGAGTAGGTTACAAATCCGGATTCCATCATTTTCTACCATAGTCTATGTCGTTTATTGTCTATTCTCATCATATGGAATAACTATTACTTTAGACAAGTTCTATGAAGTTTAGGTGATGTTATTGGACGCTATCTCGACATTGTACAATAGGCTTTGAAGATGTTAGTGAGAGTCCCTAGGACTTCTCCAAGACCATTACTTGAATTTCCTTATGTGATGAATGAGTCTTAAATGAACTAATAAATGTAATGACTTAAGTTAATAAAGCATGTTAAATTAATAAGTACTTATCTAGAGTAGTTAAGGGTTGTCTAGTTAAGGTGTCAAGGCGGCATAGGAATGGTCACTTAGTATCTTACCTAGATAAGTCTTAAGAATGACTCTAGTTAGGAAAGTTTGTTGATTAAGTAGACATGATCCAAACTTAGGTAGTCTTAAAAATTATTTAGGTAATCTTGGAGAGGTCAATCATAGACGTTATCTTCTTGATTTACTTAAGTAAGTCTTTTTATAACCTTCGGAAGGGAGAATGTCATATTATATGTATGCTATTGTATTAAGTGAGAATGATCTTATCCTAGGTAATCTATAGGATCTCTGAAGTGTGTGTGAAAGGGATTGTATGGGCGGTCTCTTCACAACTCACTAAAGTGAACCTTAGAATCACCTTTAGTCGGATCTCATGTTTATGTGGTTGGTGTATTGTAAGTGTGTATATCTCATTATAGGTGGTCATAAGGATCATTTCGATGAGCCTAGAGATGGTGTATGGGCGGTATATCTTTGTCTTATTTAAGTGAGTCTAAGGATAGCTTTTAGTGAGAAGATTGCATGCTAGAAAGTGTCCAAGGTGAAGTTGAGGAACTTCACTATAACAGTGAATTAGCTCAGTGTAATGTTTTTAAAGTGTGATAAATTTCTTATATGATATCTTATGTGTTTCTAAGATAATAAACGTTGTTCTTATGCTTATATTATGATATTTAAATCAAAAGATGCATATTTCCATTGAAATGTGCATTTTCATGATTTTTATGCATTATGTCATACTTAGTACATGTTTTTGTACTAATTTCATGCTTTTATATATCTCTAAAGTGATTAATAGGTGAAGGTGCTCTTGGGAGCAAACATTGGATTATATGACCATTCAAACAAGTTGAACTATGTCCTCATTTAACTCGAGTGCATAAATGTCTTTTATTTCTCTTATTGAAGTATTGTAATAGACTAAGTATTTCTATATTCGCATTGTATGGGTAGTGTCCCAGGTATTCTTGAGCCTAAGATTTGATGAAATGAGACTTAGTATTTCCTATGGATTTAATATGAAATATGTTTTAAGATATTCGTGTGAAATTTTTTAATTCTACACTACTTTTAATATGTTTATATGTGATGAACGATTCAAAAGGGCTTATATAAGATCTCCAAGAGGTCAAGTACTCCGGTTGCACTCTAATAGTGTCATATCTTCTAGGATGTGATTTTGGTTTGTGACAGGCATATTTGAGAAAGTATCATTTTTTTAGTTTCCTTTCAATCTCTAGACCTAACCCGAATGGGAAGAAGAGGGTCAGCGAAACTGCGGTCCACTTTGTACGTTAGCTGAGCAAACCCCTCAGGCATTTTAGAAAAGGAAAGGGAACTTCTCACCACAACGGAGACGGGAAGCTATAACTTCTAGAATAGAAGATTCTCCTTATTAACCTGCTTGTTGGCTCTGATTAGGATCATCAAAACATCCTCAATGATTCTCTTGAAAAGCTTGACTTTCAAGCAGAGAATTATGAGTCTCGCCCACTTTTTGGGTAAGCTTCGTGATTTTATGCTTGGAAAGTGCTCTTATATCGCTGGCTTCCTTTCTTTTATCAAAATCTAGCTTAACCACAGAACAACCGAAGAGATTTTTGCAATATATGAGAACGATTCAGCATCATCTTCATGTATTAAAAACAAGAATGTCCTAATCAAGTCATATAATGACATATAACAAAATTTCGTAATTAGGATCTCTCTTGCAATGGATGGTTGTTGCTCTGTTGAAGCTAGCCTTTATTATTTTTGGAAGTCATGATAGACTAAGTAGTTTTGAGTTTGCTTCTTGTTTGTCTTAACTTTTTCTTCTTCCGATGGTTGATCCTATAACTCACGCTTGAAGCTTTTACTAGCGCTGAGGTAAGACACGAGATAGTATAGAATGGGAGTAATGAGTCCCATCCAGCGGTAATTATTCGTTATTTACAATTTCTTAACCGATAGGTAAACCATTGATTTTTTGGATCAGCTTCATTTTAACTTCACTTAACGAGTCAATGATTTTTGTTGAGCCCATTTATTCGGGTCAACTCTTAGAAACGAAATTTGTTTGTCTCTCTAGCAGGTTTTCAATATGTTCCCTGAGATATCATGTGGTTAAACTTCCGAAAAGCATGCGTTGATGGCTTCAACAAATTTGATTCATTCTATTCCCAAATTCGAATCCTAACAGAAGAAATTTTGCCTCGGTTCTCTCTTTATTGTTCGTGTATCAATCACGCATTGACAAGTTTAGTTTTTGAGATTGGTATACTCTAAACTAGTAAAAGAGACCCTCGGGTCTTGCTTTGTCTATACTGACGACATGCTACCTCGCTTTTTGTTGGTGAAGTGAATGAAATCGTTAGATTCCTATTTGGAATCAATACTCTTTGAGCTATTGACATAGTTTTTAAAACTAGTGGCAATAAAGAGTGACAGTTTTGGCGGTCGCTTCCCCCTTTCCTTTACCACGAGCTGGTAAGTAGTCTTCGTCGATGTTAAGGTTAACAACAAGGCAATCTCAATAACACGTCTACGATCTCTTTTTCCGTGCTCATATCCTAAGCGGGCAGGGTTACAAGACTTTTATGCAGGGTTCAATATGGTCTTTGAGTACAATCCTGGGAGGACCAATTTGTCGATGCCCTAAGTTGAAGGGTCGATTTGGCATCCAACAAGTTTGAATTAGAATAGATAGCATCCATGAAGGACCGTCACCAAATGCATAAGACAGAAAAAGGACCCCGTAGCCCAGACCCTGCTGAAAAATGTGAGCAGCTTCAGTTAGAAGTTCCACTCAAGTAGAAAGGTTATTTGTACTTTATTTCATATCCTCCTCCTGTTGGTGATTTACCTATTCCTTTCTATGAAGAAAGTGGAACATAACTAGTAGCATAAAGGCATTAAGTTAACTTGCTTAGAATTTTCTTTTAAGGAAAACAAAAGGTGATCTACTATTAATTTAGGGATTATGCCCAAGTACCCCCTCAACCTATGCCCGAAATCTCAGAGACACACTTATACTATACTAAGGTCCTATTACCCCCCTGAACATATTTTATTAATAATTTTTTACCTCTTTTTAGTCTACGTGGCACTATCTTGTGGGCCCAACGATGGTTGACTTTTTTTTCAAACTAGTGACACGTAGGCTAAAAAGGGGTAGAAAATTTCTTATAAAATAAGTTCAGGGGGGGTAATAGGACCTTAGTATAGTATAAGTGTGTCTCTGGAATTTCGGGCATAGGTTAAGGGGGTACTTGTGCATTTTCCCATTAATTTAATCAAAAGGTGATCCACTATGTAGTCTTCTTGATAGGACATATCAAGTCAAGAGGACGAGGCTCCCAACAATGGGGGGTAAGGGGAGTGTGTAAGCGGGATCCTTTCACTTGACTGGTTAGTTAGGACTTTTTTCTACGTTGTTCGAGATCTTCGTCTCATAGAGGGTGAAATGAGATCTTCTTAGAAAAATATCGGAGATGTTGGATGGACAAATTATCCCTTAAGTAGAAGACCACTACCAAGAATTGTTAATTCACACAAGGTTTTTTCATTTATTGCTTTTTCCACTTGCAGATCCACATCATCGGTTTTGAGAAATTTTACAACGTTGAAATCAAAAAACCTGCAGTTTGGATCAAAATAGATCTTGTAATTGAATATAGCCCTAAAAACAGATGGATCGGGCATAGATTTATGGTCAACCTCATACCAAATAACGCATCCCACCACTTTAATAATAAGTGTCAAGTAACATCAAAAATACACCGGCCTATATGTTAAAACATTTGTGAAAACCTTTTCAACAGCACCATTCACTAAACCATGAAGGTAGCAAGCCAGGCACTGGTCTTCCTATCTTCTGGCTTCTCCTAGAAGGAACTTCCGAGCTTTTGGAATTATAGTTGTGACACTATCTCTATTATAAAGAGAGGGGACTTATTCTTAGACTTTTGGAGCTTTGGCTTTAGTTTGAACCTGCACTAGTTTGAGAAGTGAGAGCACCATGTTGGAAGATGTATGTTTGAGAGGACCTGGAAAAATGCTAGTAAGAAGGAGGCTAGTTCTCTAGGTTGTAGATCTTCTCCCTTATTGTTTATAGAGGAATCCTCTAAATTCAAATAAGATATTTCTACACTCCATCAAAAACCTAATTGAGACAAATAAGCTCTTACTGATCTCCGATCTTTACTCTTCCTGCGGGAATGGCTATGCTAGACGTGTGGTCGATGGCTTGGGAGTACCTCTTGATGGAAAGGGGTCTCTAATCCATCACGAGAGAAGGAATGTTAAGTGAAAGCCCCTGGGATTATTGAACGTAAATCAGTGCATGAGCCTATGAAAAGAGGTTTAAAAGCGGTAGATAGCCTGGTTCGTATAGGTCGGGTCAACGAGAACTTATAAATGGGGACCGACAAACTGGAAAAACTGTTATTGCTATCAATACAATATTAAACCAAAAGCAACTGAACTCAAGGGACACCTCTGAGAGTGAGACAATGTGTTGTGTGTATGTAGATATTGGACGGAAACGCTCAACTGTGGAACAATTAGTTCAAATTCTTTAAGAATCGAATGCTTTGGAATATTATATGTTGAATTCGGTACATGTACAGAAGTGGTTACAACAAGCATCATACTCCTGATATGGATTTATCGATTGAGCTAGATTTACCCACCCTTTTCACCTGATTCCCTTAAGGACACAAATCATGAAAAGTCGGGCAAGATCGCTATTAAAGATTGTTTCCCAGGAAGATGATCTCGGCAAAGACTAAGGGAATATCTTTTCATCACTATAAGGCAGATGAAGTTCGACATCAATAAAGAGAAAGACTTTATTCTAAAATACTAGATCCCATCTTTCATGCTTCTGGATACGTAGAAGGTGAAAGGTACAATGATAGAACTCCGAGCACATAACTCCTAGGGAAGCAATCTCTAGGGACATAACAACATTTTGTCAAGGTGAAGTTAGGGCATTGGATTAGGATTCCCCCACCTCATAAAACATCATTTCATGTTTTTGATACATATGATCTGAAAGAAGATGAGTATTTATTCGCCTTGTTAGGCATAACTTCTTTTCAATAAAGGGGTAGAGGATATGAGTTTGACACCACATCTAGGCGTGGGTCCGCAAACTGTATACATGGTAGAGACCGCTTCATAAAGTATGTTATTGTCCTTCTCTAAAGAGATTTTCCCTTCAAGTAGCAATTCCGAAGTGGAAATAGCAGAGGTTATTGTCATTCTTGCTTGTCCTCTTCTTCTTCTATCTAAGGACAAGGCGGAACTTTTTCTCTTCTTTAAAACGTCTTTAAATTAAAGGCTTATAGAAAGAGCTTTAATGAATGATGTAATATGGTGACCGAAATAAGTGAATTTCTCATTAATTACTTATGCAATGACTTTTTTTTAGCGTCAATGTTACCTTTATATCTCCTACATCTAATCGAGATTCCCTAAGAGAAAGGGGTCAAATATGTTGTTATAGTTTCTGTATGTCAATCCAATCTCGCTTCCATTCATCATCCATTTTGAAGATAGATTTTTGAATAACAGGATAATAATATTCTTATAAGTCCTTGTTGCATACTACTAAAATCCCAGTTTTTGCAACAGTTGTGTTCTTTTATGCAAGAAGAAGACTTAGAAAGAACAAAGAAGTTTGAATTTGGGAAAGCATACTTAGGAAGTTCTTTCGCTGAGCACAACAATGGGACCCAATCAACAGGATGTCGACTAGTGTATGGAGCGTCGATTTACAGGCATGGTTTGACACTACCTTGACAGATTTTTTTGTCAGCCTTTAGGTCCTCCTCAAGGACCCTTAATATGGTCTTTGGGGAGTCGTACCCAGAAGTTTAGACCCTTAATACGTCCACATATATGTTAGGATGCCCATTATCATTTTAGACTCCCAAAAACACGTAAAACATGCAAAGGTACACTAACACATAACACGACTAGTTTCCAAACGTCTTGGTCGTTCATGGACATTTGTCTTCCAACCCTATTCATATCAACTATACAAGTTATGACACCCTTAATTAACATGTTATTAACTCTTAAATCAGATGAGGCTCTAGATAAACCTACTTAATTTTTAGGGTAGTTCTAAGCAATGTCAGTACCAATACATTATTTGTTTCTTTTGCACTATAATTGGTTATCCAATATAAAATTAAATAAATAAGTAAAATATAATTATAATTAACAAAGAAATGTATATTTGAATTATATATTTTTGGAGGTTCAAAGACTTCACCTTTTCGATTACAGAGAAGAATAATTAGTTCTATGGAATAACATAAAAAGGGATGAAAAGTTACAATATTTTTAGTGATATCATGAATTTTGAGTGAATAAAAGTTAGAACTTAACCTATTAACTAATTCATAGTTTACATATAGTTTACCAATATATTTATGGGTTAAATATGGGTATCAACCCATATTTTAGCCATTGAAAAACACTCACTCAAGCCATTTAATTATGGGCGAGTTGTGCGAATCACCAAAATATGTGTTCATTTTGTCTTTACTATCCACGTCACATATATTAATGTAATGTCATAATTATTTGTAAAAACAGATAAAGAAACCGCTAAACTTCAGCAAAACTTATTTTAGTACTTAAACTACATAAGAGTTTAAAAAACCCCTTATCATCTTCGAAGTAATTTTTCAATCCTGAGACTGTAACACTACTCTCATCTGCCACATCATAGCCACGTAAGCGCCAAATCATAACCATGAAGGTACCACATCATTAGTCTTTAGTTCTTTCTTACTTATTCACTATTTTTCATTAAACACATTTTAATATTAATTATATAAATTAATTAATTTATAAATGTGTACCCCCACCTCCTCTCTTTTTTCATAATTGTTGTTCACCATTTCAACCTTCAATACTTCTTCTCTTCTACATATTCGACAATTCTTTTAAATAATTAGAATGAAAAAATTCGCTATGATTTTTACATTATCTTCTTCGAACCCACCCTACGAATTCACCCTCTTGCAAAATGAATTTTTTTTTGAAAGCCAAGTTTTTCTTGACAACTCAAATAAAAAATGATGAAAAAATATATATAAATTCTATGAAATATATTTAAATAGATCTAGAAATAAAAATGGGTCACTAATAATTAAGAAAGTTTGCATTTACGAAATCGACACCAATAACATAGAGTGAAATCAACGTCATTAAAATGACTTTGGTATTGAATTTTACAATTAGTAAAATTAAAAAAGTTTTTTTGTAAGTGCGAGGAAAATGGATGAGGAGGTGTGTCACTAGAGAAAAACGGTGCATTGAGGAAGACAACAAAATGAGAAAAACTAAAAAAATTAAAAGGGGACCCACTAATTCTATATATCTCTAAATTAAAAATAAATACATATTTTTAGAGAATTGATAAATCAATAAAAACTATTTAAGATATTAATTATATATTGACCAATAAAGAAGGTCATGTGCAGAACTTTAAAAAAAATTACTTTTTTTTTTCGTTTTCACGCGCTTTAAAGAGAGTACACTCAATCTCTTTGTCACGTCATCCCTTAAGGGGTGTTTAAATCACTTGAAAAATGTTAAAAGAAGCATTTAAACGCTCATGTAGTTTAAGGGTTGAAGTAAGTTTTTTTGCCAAGTTTATAAGGGGTTTTATGATTTTTCTTAATTTTATTAACAAAAAATGTTACTCCACAAAAGACAAATATGATAAATTTCTATTTTAGAAAATAAAATAAAATAGTTATTTCTTTCGCCTTTCCTTCTCCTTCCTCAACCCACAACCACCATTAACACTATCTCCTCCTCCTCCTCCTCCTCCTCCTCCTCCTCCTCCTCCTCCTCCTCCTTCTCCTTCTTCTTCTTCTTCTTCATGCCTTCATTGTCTATTGTTGTTACAAGACCCTTCATGTTCTAAAAAATTATAGTTCAATTTGTCTCAAAATTTTTATCATTCGCAAATCTTAATTGTAACAATCTACCATCATTTCAACCGCCATAGATCTTTTTTCATCATTGAAGCAAATACATCACCATTTAAATACTTCAATATATCATAATATTTGTACACAATTTTACATAACACATCTCATCTAATTTTACAAAAATATCCAACAATCACTTTTCATCTTTTAAAACTATTAAACCTTTTCACCTCATGGGTTGTAAATTACCAATAAAAAATGGAAAGAGAACATAGATCTACATGAACAATACATTATTGTTTCTGAGAAAGAAAGAAGAAAAATAATATATATATATATATATATATATATCAGAGAACAAACAAATTAGAGAGGGCAGGGAAGGGGGAAAAAAGAGACAAATAAGGGTTAGTGGGGAAGTAAAAGAAGAAGGAAGTAAAAAATCGTTTTTAATTTTCTTATGTTTGTTTTTATTAAAAAAAAATTTGTCTGAATTTTGTTGTTCACGCTCTTGTAGACGTTAAAATTTTGTGGACTCTACAAGATGCGTTCAATTCAAGTTGGGACTCTACAAATTGTGTTCAACTTAGATTAGGATTCTTGGAGGCTACTCAAACCTAAACCCTAGTTATGCCTATACAAAGGATACTAAATTCCCTTAAAAGGCATCTCGAAAATTTCATAAAGAGATCAAGATCTCTAATACTCCACAAATTGATAGATTATTCATATAGATGGATAAAATCTAAATCATCCTAGTTCAAGAAATACACCACTAACGGCCTTCGAATCATGGATAAATCTTACGAGAGTAAAATCAAGGGATCAACAGAATTGTACCCGCTATCTTGATGAATAAAATCATGTTTTTTCAGATTTTATTTGTGTGGTTTACTTATTTTCCATATGTCAAAATATGATGCAAACAAATTGGCACACCCAGCGGGACCAAATCGGCCCTTCATCTCTTCTCTCTTAAATCAAGTTTGAAAATCTGAAGCTACAAAGGTGGAAGAATGAGTACTTCAAGCCTTGTCTTTGAGTTTCAGCAAGTCTACACTCCGTCAAGCCGTGAAGCAGGAGGCATTTTTAGACATTAAAATATTGTGGGACTCTACAAGATGCGTTCAATTCGAGTTGGGACTCTACAAATTATTTTCAACTTAGATTAGGATTTTTGGAGGCTACTCAACCCTAAACCCTAGTTATGCCTATATAAAGAGTACTAAATTTCCTTAAAAGACATCTCAGAAATTTCATAAAAAGATCAAGATCTCGAATACTCCACAAACGGATGGATTATTCATATAGAGGGATCAAATACAAATCATACTAGTTCGAGAAATACGCCACTAACGGCCCTCGAATCATGGATAAATCTTACGAGATTAGAATCAAGGGATCAACAGAATTGTACCTGCTATCTTGATGAATAAATTCATGTTTCTTCAGAATTTACTTGTGTAATTTATTTATTTTCCATATGTCAATAATTTGTTGCAAACAGCTCCTTTAACGTGTGATAGCATGTATTTGTGTCAACTCAATAATTAAGTTGTCACATAAGCTTGGTCAATGGTTAGAAGGGTTTAAAATATTAAATTCATTGAGTTTGAAGGTTCAGTTGGCAAAGGGTTAAGTAGAAGGGTTCAAAATACAAACTCACATAAGTACAAGGGTCCATCAGACCATTGTGACTTCAGAAATCATATCAGAATTATAACAAGAAGCCATAGAGAGCTCATGGATCAAATGACACATATTTCTCTACAAGCATTCAAGTTCAATATAAAGATCAACACCATAAAATTCAATAATAAGCTTAAAGCCCTTAAATTCAAGTATAAAGTTGAGTTCAAGATCAAGATCAAGATCAAGTTCAAGTTCATCAACATTTCAAGATCCATCTCAAGAACCCTTAATTCAAGATTAAATTGAGGTTCATCAAAAAGTTAAGAATAACCTTAAAAACCGTTGAATCCAAAATCAAGTTCAGGATCACATTCAAAGTTTAAGATTAATTTCAAGAGCCCATGAATGTATATCTTAAAAGACGAATCAGAAGAATAATAGAGATTATAACACTCATATTCTAAAATCAGTAAATACGACTGTTGCGATATTTTTCGGTCTTGATTGTCATTTCCTTACTCTAATTTTATCATCTACAGTAACAATTAAGTATATAATCAGATTTTTCCAATGGATGAACTTTTTTTAAAAAAAAATAAAAATTATTGCAGTTCATGATTTAATAAGGCACATTTTTTATTATAATTTTTTTTCCGAGTTCGGCCGTAATGGCAAACTTTATTTATTTTTCTTTGAAAAACGTTATAGTTCCTTCAATTACATGCGAACTCTGAAAAAAATTATAAAACAAACTGAACCAATTCGGGCAAAGCAAAATGTCTATGTTTCTATTTATACAAGCAGGTTTTCTGCCCTCCGAAAATAATCTCATTCATCATTTTCTGAAAATAACAAAACCAGAAAATACATAAATATTCAATTAATTTGAAGTGAACAATTTAATTTTTTTCACCATTCTTCAAAACCTACAATCGAGATTTCTTGGAGTCCTTGATATTTTTATTTTACAATACTTTTGCAATTATAAGCCTCTGGTTCAATTAAATATCACGACTTTTCAAATTGTCGAGACATAATTATCAAATTTCAAAATGTAAACTATAATGTATAAAAATGTTGAAGATTCATAAGAAAATGTGGAGTGAATAACACATATTTATTGTTAAAGAAAGAGATATAGCTTCATGCGTGGAATAAAGAGATATCAATTAACATGAGGAGTTAATAAAAAGAATTATAGTTCGCCCATTTGTGGACGAACTACCTTTAAAGTTTGTACGATATTATTTTGAAAGAATTAGAAGTTAACATGAGATAACAGTGTTAAAAGATGGTTGCCATAGCTAGTTCGCCCATAAATGAATGAATATCCGTTTCAATGTGTATTTTAGAAAGTTTTCTGTTTTGTGTTTAGGATCCAAAAAGCGTACGTTTTTGTGCCGAAATCCCTAGTACAAATGAAAATATGTCTAAATCTAATATTTCTTACTGCAGCCTATAATTTTTATCTTAAAAATGTTAACTCGCTTAACTTTAAACCTGACTATTTAGTTAAACTTTTGTCATGGTAGAATTATTTATTAATGTGAAGTGTTACTTTGGCACTCTTTTTGAAAAAAAGGTGCAGTACACACTATAACATATTAGTTCGTGTGTTTTAATAAATAATAATGTTTATTTAGATAAAAAATTTACATACTTAATTATTAATATATGAAAGAAAAAAAAGAGTTTTAACCCTTAACTCAAACAAAAAGTTTGGAAGCATGTCCAAACAAGTTTTTGTAAAGTAATATTATATTAATGGTCTTGAAGAAGGTAGCATAAAAATTAAGATTGGAGCTTCATTTTAATTGAAACGATAAAAGAATTTAATATATCATTGTACTATTATAATAGTTTAAATATACTAATCGTACATTTTTTATTCAACTAAATATGTTTTTTTTTTGGGTTATATTTTCCATCTAAATATAATTCTTGCTCTGTTACACTTCTATGAAAAAAATTATCCTCAATTTTGATGGAAGGACACGTTTCAAGGTCATAGCTTAATAATTCACTCCTAAATTTAAATACACAATTTTATAGAAACACTTCAATTTAATCCGACCCGACACTTCTTCATTCCATCGACTGACACGTGTCTGATATTTAAAATTAAGAATAAATTTAGATCAAAATATAATGAGAAGAGACGAGAGGTATATGTGGATCTAGGATGGTCTTAACCCCAAGGCCACTAAAGTCACGGGCTCTTAATATTTTTTTAAATTAATTTCTCTATGTTTTTTTAGTCATGGCTTGGGGCTTCCATTTTTTTAAAATTTCTTCTCTATTTTTTTTTAAAAATAAAATTATGTGTACTATGAGTGCCATGATTTCTGCTAAGAAAAATATATATGTGATAAAAATAAACCTGAATTTTGTAAGAAACAATTTGATGAAAATATGGATTAGGCAATAACTAATTCCTTGAAGAATCTCTGGAGTTGATTAGTTTATATATATATTGAGTAGATCAAACTATTTTTCACTTCAGAACAGGTTTGAACCAATTGAAGCATATAAAAATACTTTTTATGTCTTATTTTTTGGTAAAATATTTACATACTAGATGATGAAAATTTTCTAAAAAATATTTTCTTAACCTTGAACTTTTTTTAACCCATAATAGTTATTCTGATATTGATTGTTTTGATTTGTCTTTTGAATTAAATGTGTTGGATATATAGCAAGAGTTAATAGAAAATGGAGGGAAGATGAAAAGTGAGGAACTTAGAAAGCTAGGAACTTGGAAAATTCTCTTATATATGTTTTAGTGAAAAGACATTTATTCCTTTATCGGCGGTGGAAAGAAAAATAGAAGAGTTTAAATATAAAAACACTCATATTAATTGTTAAAAGGATTGGAAAGAGGGAACCCCCTAGCGCTGTTGTCGCTTCGGCTTTGAAAAATGATTGAGCCATTATATTTTTGATAAAGTTTATTTTAATTATTTAGTAATTTATTTATTTAATTAATTAAATTAAATTAAATGGCCAAAATATGTTCAATTAATTAGTTGACAAACGAAACATTTTCAATTATTTAGTTAAGATTAACCGAAACCTTTCAACCTTTTAGTTTATTAACCAAAACATTTCGACCCGACTCAGATTCGCGTGATCCGTTTTATTTAAATTATTTCCATTTTAACTTGAATTTCCCGCTTTCGGAAATGTCTGCACTAAGAGGTTTCAAATTTCAGGAATAACCATGACAATTTGAAACATTGCAAACTTTCATGAATGATCGTGTGATTTTTGAAAGCATTGAAACCTTTCAAAACAGTTATTTTTGTCTATAAATATCGTTCATTCTTCAGACTCTTTCCTTACGAAATTTTTAGATCTTCTTCTTCTTCTTTTGCACAAAGTTTCTTCGTGTAATTTACTGTCATTGAGTGGCTCACTGATACCAATGTTTTGGGTATCAATACACTGGTGATTGAGATCATTCTATACGGGGAGGATATATTTCAAATGAAATCTCAGATACTAGAAGGGAATAATTTCCTTAAGCGAAAAATGTGCATTCAGTGGGCTTGATCTTTTTCAATTCTGATAATTTAGAGTCTGGTATATTTACATATTTTAGTTTTTTATGAATTAATTTATGTTCTTCTATGCTTACTAGTTCATTACACTTTGGTAACTTCGTATTTGTGCAAAGTTTGTTGAAATCACTAATTCTGTTTTTGAAACAGAAATTGACAAAAAAAATTGTTAAGAGAAATAATAAAACTAGAAGATAATGATTTAATGAAAATACTCAGTTAAATTAAAAAACTTTCTTTTTCAAATATATATATATATATATATATATATATATATATATATATATATATATTGCTTGTAGGATAATGTTAACTATTCATGCAACCATTGCCTCAACCGATTTTTTTTAAAATTAAGATTGATTAAATTTACTTTAAGATCAATATGCCTCAAGAGAGATTGAATGAATTAGTTGTATGGAATTAAGAGAGAGCGAAGAGAGGACGCGGTAAAGTCCCTTTTTTTTATTGATGAGGGGAAGTCCCCTATATATACAAAATACTTTACATAATGACCTTTACTTTTACATATGGCCTTACATAGTACTATTTATAACTTTACAACTTTACATAATGACCTTTACTTTTACATATGACCTGACATACTACTATTTATAACTTCACAACTTTACATAATGACCTTTACTTTTACATATGGCCTGACATACTACTAATTATAAATTTACGACTTTACATAATGACCTTTACTTTTACATATGGACTGACATACTACTATTTATTTCTTTGTCTTCTAGTTATTGGTTGTTTCTGCTTTTATTATTCCAGCTGTACTTCTGGGATGTAATTGTCTTCTTCGTCACATTTTGTGCATAGATGATCTGGGTATTTTTGGCCTACTAATTTACAGTATCTAGTCATCATATTTTGGGAAATAATTTTTTTTTCTGATAGCTCTTGTGGTAGGTGGCTGCTCTGGTTTCATAAGGCTTAGTATCCATTGGCGTAGTTCTTCCATATCTGCTGTTTTTAGCTCTCTGCAATTGAAATATATCATCGTCTGATCTCGATTGTAGTTGTTCCAAATTGCATTTCTTTTTAGATAATTATTCGATGATTCATACAAAATGGAAGCTATCCCAATAGTTCTTTTATTTGCATAGAATTCTGGGATATTTACACTTTGTATTTCTTCTCATATTTCTATTTTCTCCAAGATTATCATTTCTTTGGTTAAACCTATCTTGATAACTTGTATTATAGGTTTGATTTCGTCGTATAATATTTCCGCATTTGCTGAATAAAATTTTATATAAAATAAAGTTCTTTTAGGTATTCTTTTGTAATGTAGAAACGCTTTGTATAGTTCTGGTATCTTAGCTATTTCTTCACGTGTTATCGTGTATACTATACTTAAAAGTCCATAATTGTAGCAAGTTGCTTCTAGGTTTGAATTGGTACATGGTTGTGCTATGAGTTTATTATATCCTTGTAAGTGTTGGGTTATATAATTTTCATTTGGATTTTGAGTATTTTTTGCTCTGGAGTTGAGATACAAAAAGGTTTGGATTTTGTGTATATTTTCTATATATGTCCTGGTGATATGGTTATATATTTGTTTGTGTGAATCCAAAATGATTTTGTAGGTATTTACTTGTGGGGGAACAAATACATCTTTTTGGGTGTATTCTGGAAGGTATGGTCTGGAGAATAGTTTATTCATATTGGTATTTGTATATTTTGTCTTACCGTATTCTTTTTTTGTAGTTGATCCTGCTGTAGATGTGCTACCTGCAGTTGTATTTAACATTTTATTATGGGTTCTAAGGTGTTTCCCAACGTCACCTTCTAGCTCCGCATGTTTAGAGCCATGCTGCAGACTTATCTGCGCATGTTTAGAGTCATGCTGCTGACTATTAGCTGTCTTTTTTAGCATCTGTACTTCGCTTTCTATTTTCTCCATTTTCTGACAAAGTGTTGTCATGGTATCTAGTATATTTTTCAATGTATCTACATTATTTTTCTTTGGAGAGGTAATGTGCAATGAGATTTTTGTTAGTTTTGATCACTTTAATTGTAAATGTGGAATTTAATATATTCAATACTAATATCCTTATTTCTTTTGTTGTAACTGAATCTTGTACCTTTTTGGTTATCCACTATTTTACCTGTGTATTTTCTGTTCTCACAATAAATATACAATATATGGTTCAAATGCTAATAAATATTTATATAATGCAAAAAATTCTTTTCTATTTATTTCCCATTTTAATTGTGCTTCTGTTTAGGATCCTAAGTAATATCTACAATGGTGTTCTACTTTTTGTTTGTCATATTTATTTTTTAGGACTCCTCCATAACTGTGATTGTTCGAATCTGTTTCAACAATATAAGTAAATAATTTATTTTCATCTGGAAAATATAGTTTCAGTACTTTTTTGCATAAGTTTTTGATATGTCTTATATGTTCTTTATCTTTATTGTCAAAATGATATTCAACATCTTTCTTATGTTTTTTGTGTAATGGTTTTAAATGTTATGCTAATTTTGGTATGTATTCTCTCACTTGGTTTACTAATCCTATAAAGGATTGTAATTTCTTTTTTGTATCTATATTTTCATCAAGGGTGATTATTTTCTGTACTATGTGGGTTTGCATTTTTATCCCATTTTAATCTATCGGTATTCCTAGAAATTCTATCTGAGGTTTCATGATTTC
This sequence comes from Solanum neorickii, assembly GCA_027704865.1. Lineage (NCBI taxonomy): Eukaryota > Viridiplantae > Streptophyta > Magnoliopsida > Solanales > Solanaceae > Solanum > Solanum neorickii. Next base: position 36,318,157 of record JAKWJC010000367.1, read on the forward strand.
TGGTTTCTTTCTACTTAGGCTTATGCCAGAATATTCAATTATGTGTATAAATTTTTCTAATAACCTGACATGTTCACCTTGTGTTTTTGAATATAACAATATATCATCTATATAGACAATGCAATTTTCTAATTGATTAAAGTAATTGTCCATAAAATGTTGGTATCTACCTGGTGCATTTTTATATCCAAATGGTACAACATTACATTTATAAAATCCTTGTGATACAGTAAATACAGTTAATTCTTTAGATTCTTCTTCTAGTTCTAGATGGTAAAATCCTGATTTGCAGTCAAATTTAGTGAAGTAATTATATCCTTGGATTTGTCTAATTTTTAATATTTTGTTAGGTATCGGGTAATTATATGTTTTTGTTTTTGCATTTAGATTTCGATAATCTATGACCACCGTACTTTTACCTCGTTTTTGTTCACTATGTTTGTTTACAATAAATGCTGGGGTCGTGTGTTTACTATTGCTTTCTTGTATGTAGTTATTATTTAGTAGTTCATTTATATGCATCTTAAATTCTGTTAAATCATTCGCATTGTATTTTAAGGATTTTTGTGTTATTATGCTAATTTCATCAATTAACTCAATTTTATTTTTGTTTTATGTTTTTCCCATCCTTGTAGTGGGTTTTCATTGTACAGTAATTCTAACTTGTCTTGTATTGCTTTAACTTTATCTATTGCAAAGATAAAAATTTCTAACTGAGTTGTTTTTTTTTTTTATATATTTTCCAATTTTTGCGTAATTTTTTCACTTCCTTTGATCCATTATGTGGATTTACATCGTTTGTTATTTACTTTTTTTCCTCTTACTTTATATTTGCATGGTGTGGTAAACCACCAGTGTGTTCTTGTTATTATATGTGGGTATAATTTATCTAAGAATGACATTCCTAATAACATATCTTTTGTTGTGAACTCAAAATTATAGATTTCTCCTATTGTTAGTATTTTATCGCATATTTGTATTTTTACATTTTTTGCTTTATACGTAATCATACTTCCTTCGTTGTTAAATCCTGTTACCACCATATGTGTTTTTAATTTTTCTCATTTATCTTCTGGTAAACAATTATACTTACATATATTTGCTTCTGCTCCTGTATCTATCATTGGTGTGTAATATCTGTTGTAATATTTTTCTACAATAATCTTTGCGAGTATATAGATTTTCATTATTCATTTTGTTCTTTTGATAATTATCTTCTTATATTGATAAGTTATAGGTTATTGTTCATTATCGCTATTATATGGTTTAAATTTCTCTAGACATTTTATCCCTAGGTAATGTTTTGATTTCCTTGGTAAATTTTAAATTGAATTATTAAGTGTATTCCTCCTATAATTATTTCTTTTTCAGTCATTTTCTCATTTGTACTTATTCTCTAGGTAGTTCAGGGCATAATTGTCCTGTTTGTATGATTTCTGTTTTTGGTATTAATTCTCTTGTTATATAATTTTCTTCTTGTCCTGTATTTATTAAGATTTGGTATTTTCTTTGGTCCATTATTCTGGTTATGTAGTAATGGTATGGCGTTATTTCGTGTGTGTTTAGTAGTAAGTTTTGTGGGAGTATATAGTTTCTTTTAGATGTACTCATTCTTGATGATGTAGCTCTTGTTAGTATATTCGGTACGCTTGAAGTACTTAATCTTTCTTTTACTATGTCTAGGTCTTCTTCTATATCGATTTCTTTATAACTGTAGTCGTTATTATCTATTACAGTGACTATCCTTTAAAATGCATTCTCTATTTTTATTTTATTTATCTTATTTTTTGCCGTTTTTTTTTTGTTGTCAGTACATATAAATTTTTACATCTTGCTGTGAATATCTTACTTCCTGGTGCTAATTCTATGCCGGACATTTTCCAGTATAGAACTAATGATTTATCTATATTTCGGTCTGTTAATGATACTGAACAGTTATCACTTATTATGAATTTAAATTTTTTGTATATTAAGTTTCCTTTTACTGCACTGATTATGCTTTTTTCTATAGGTTGTATAATTCTATCGTCTGCTAGATATATTTCAATAGGAGTATCTATTCCTTCTCTAAAACATGCTTTTATTAGTATTTCTGTTCCTCCTAAATGTACATATTTTATTTGTGTCTTGGTTTTTATATCTTGTATTTCTTTGTCTATTATTTTTTATTTATTATTGGTATTTGTGCCTTTCCTTTTGTGTATTTACAATCTATGATGTGTTCCTTTTAACTAACTATATAGTATTCATCTTTTGTGCTTTCTGAATCTATTTCTTATGGTTGGTATCTCAAGTACTTTTTCGACACTTAAGTCTAGTTCTTTTCCTTTTATTTGTTCAAATATTGTACTATCAAATATGACTTTTTGTTCCGATGATTCTTCGTATTGATAATTTACTTTTGATATTATTTGTATATCTTCTTCAGATATTAGATTTCTTCTTCAGTTATTTCTTCATCTATTTCTAAGCTTAGGTCGTTGTATGATAGTTCGTATATGCTGTCATTTTCACTTAATTCATAGTCTAAGTAATTTAATTGCATGTATTCTTCATTGTCTATTAATATTTCTGCTATTTGTTTTTTCTTTGAATTTTTTGGTAGTCTGCAATCTTTAGCAATGTGTCCTAGCTTTCTACATTTGTAACAACTACATTCTGTGGTTTCTTTTTTGGCTTATATGGTCCTTTTGTTTTATAATTCTTTACATAATATCTTTGATGTGGTTTCCTGTATTTATATTTAGTTCCATATTTTTTATATCGTCTATGTCTTCGTTTTTTATAATATTTTCTGTACATCCAAATTGTGGGGCTGTCTTATTTTTCCAGCATTTTAAGTTTTTGAGTTATACTTTTTCAATTTTTGTTTCGATTTTGTGTTTTTCACATAGTTTTATAAACCAATGTTGTAAGAATTTTATTCTTGCTCCTAGGGTATTTGTTACTCCTTAATTATTCCAATCTTTAATTATTTTGGAACCAAAAGGTTCTGGTAGTTTTGAGAAATATAGCTTTCGTATCTCCTTACTTTTTTTTATATTGTACTTTTCTTTGTAATACTATTCCTTAAATGCACAAGTATATTCATCCAGATAACACATATTACATATAGCTAATTTTGTCATAAGGAGTCTATTGGTTAATTTTTCTTTTTTTTGTTCTTCTATTTCTGTAGTCATACTACTGAATTCATTTCTTATAGCCATTTCATATTTAGCTAGTATATCCATATTTGTTGTTTCTATAGTTCCATCCAATTGTTTATTACTTCAGAACATTTCTAAACTTTCCTTAGATAGATTTCCGAGCCATAGTTTTGTTGCTCCTATTAGTGTTCTTTCTATATAGCTTGGTGTTCCGTTGATTGCTATTTTATTGTCAATTAGTTGTTTTGATATGTATCCTATCCATAATTGGATTGTTTTATTAGTATCTGTAACACAATCTAAATTTATGAAATTATGTTGTTCTGTTATTGGTTTAGGTGTCAATTTTTTATTTAGTTTACTCTTCCATATCGTAAAGATCTATCTGATTGTTCGTAAGTGTAATAAATGGGGGTTTTTCTTCTATGACTACTTCTTGGATTTTTTACTCCTGATGTACTGGGTTTGTCATCCATTTTAACATCTCCTGTTTTTATTTCTAATTCATTTGGGTTATTTATTTGTTGTAAAAGTTCTGTATATGTTTCACCCATATCACTTATTTCTGATTTTTGGTCATGACCTATTGTATCTAATTCACCTATCTCATCTATTTCAAGGTTTTCTTGTAACTTTTGTTTAATTTTATTTATTTCGTTAGTTAATTCAATTTCTTTGATTTTTCTTTTTGTTTATTTTCATATAATAATTTTAGTTCATTTAGTTCATTTTCTAATTCGTTGATTTTTATATTTTTTATTTCTTCTATATATTGTACTTCTTGTTTTGCTTGTGATTTTATTATTTCAATTTCTTTTTGCTTATCTATCTCTTCATTTTCTTTTGTTATACGTATCATAGATGTTAGGCTATCTTCCAGTTTTGCCGTTTCATTTTCTAGTATTAGGTATAAAATATTTCCTAAAGTTTTTATATCTCCTTCCTAAGTTTGAAAATATTATTTTTATTTTTAATCCATCTTAGTTTTCATATGTCTTTTCATCTACTGCAAATTCTTCTTTATTCATGGTAGGTTATGTTGTAATTTATATTCAAGGTGACATATTTGTATTTCTAAAGTAAATATAACTTGTGCTAGTATTGATTTTTGGCATATTCCTTCTAATATATTTGTTTCAAGTCTGTCTTTTCGATGTCTTAAGTCTTGTCGTTTTTCAATTGTGTTCTCTATCAATTTTTGTTTATGTTCTTCTTTGTTCATATTGTTTTCTCATATAGTAAATATATTTATATTCCGTTTTAGAAATTATATCTATTAAGTGGTCCATATTACTTTCATTTGTCTTACTAATCTATAGTATTTTATAGTTTTTATATAAAGTTTTTAACTTCTTACGTATTTTTCGTATTTTCCTTTTTATCTTAGTCCTTGTTATGTCAGTAGCTTTATTTGGTGGTGAATTGTCTTTTAACATTTTCATAAATTTCTCTTTGTTGTTTGGTTAGCCTAATTATTTCCTTTATGTTTTCTAGTATATATTCTTCATTCTGCATATCTTTGGATCTTTGATATTCCATTATATTTTTGCTTATCAGATGTCCTAGTAGTATTAGGTTTTCTGTTGTTTCTATCAAATAATCCAAATAGTCGTAGTTTATCATTAGTCAGAATATATTTCTAAGTCATGGTATAGGTCAATTTCAAATTTATCTGGTATGAGTAATTTTGTCCAACCTTGGATTGTAACTTCTATTATTTCCAACATTAATAATTTCTCATAGATTATCCTTTTTACATATGTGTTTATATTTTTTAGTATATATAGTATCATTACTTTGTAGTTATCATCATCGTCTAGCAAGTAGATATTCATTTTATCACATGTTGTTATTTAAAAAATTCTATTCCCCCTAACCTCTTAGCCGATTATACTTATTCATCATGAGATATTAATAATTTAATAATCATCTTTTCTGGTCACTACTATGACTTTCTTCTTCAATCAATTACCCTAATAGCACCTCAACTTTGTTTACTCCCCTAAACGACCTTATTGCCTACTGGTTTCAACTTTAGGATGACATAGTCTGGGTATACCTATTCTCAGAATATTTCCATAGCAAACTTTCTAGAGATAATTATCTTAACATTACTATAGCATGATGAACATTTATAATTAGCTAGAGATTATAAGGAATAAAAATGATTTAGCGGCTCATATTCATAAAAATATATACCTCTGTTTGTAGATTCTCCATGGCTGAGATTTTCGTACTTCGTTTCTTTCTTCCTTACTTAGCTCTAATACTAAAAAAGGGGGGATGTATGGAATTAAGAGAGAGAGAAAAGAGAGGGTGAGGTAAAATTTATCAAAGAAGATTGATTATATATCATTACTTAATGATTTTGAATCTAAAATAATAAAAGAGTTTATTTTAAATAAAAGTATATATGCTGAAAAAATAAAATATTAGGCCCGTATTTTATGTTTCGCTTTACTCCATCAATGTTATTAAGTCGGCCCCGCGTGGATCAAAAATATAAAAAGATAGAAATATTTGAACCGAAAATATAAAATGAGATATATTCAATATATTTCTAATAGTATGATGGAAAATAAATTTGACTTTTAGTTGGTGGGATGTCTGAGCTAGCAAATAGATAGTAATAGAATCTTTAATATAAGAAATTTAAGGAATTAGCATTTGTTAATTTCTGATTAGGATTTGACTAATTAATAATGGTAATTTTTTTCAATCATGTGCACAAATCCTCTTTGACTTTGTATATATATATATATATATATATATATATATATATATATATATATATATATATATATATATATATATATATATATATATATACAAGAACCATCACATGGACAATCAAGTTTATTTTTGTAATTTTCCACTAATCCAAGGTCAGAAACGTGATAGTTGGAAAGACCAAGATTAAAATGATAATTTTTACAGATAAATGAACTCTCTCCAAACATCTAGAATCATCCAAAGCAAGATATTTAACCCACCAAAAATCATAAATCCTCATTCTTCGGTTCTCTTCATCTCTACAAAAGTGAAGCATCTGGTATGTTATCTTACAAAACAATGACGAGGAACATATGGACTATTCATAATTCCAGGTATATTTTCTTCAAACTTTTTCTACAAAATTCTTTCGGCTTTTACTATAGACTTGAATTTTGCGACTCAATTTTGTCCTTGATGTCTTTGTTATTCTATCTCATTCTCTTTCCTAGTTTTATTGCTGAAATTCACGAGTGTTGTGAAGGTTTATATAATAAGAAAATAACAAATTAGTAACGGGTTCGAGTTCATATTTGTGAAATTGTGTTGGTTTATTTTATCAATAGGTATGCATGTAATGTACTGATTTTGTTAAATGTTATTTAATATTGTTGTTTGGATCTAGTTACTCTTTTCTCTAGCTCTCCTTCTCTATATGTCACTCCTTCCTTGTCTGTATTAATTTCAATGATATTGAGACATAATTTTTAGGTCTATAGTGATTAAAGCCCTTTTAATTTGGAATTGAGTTTGTTTGTTTTACTCCTATTTCCTGCAACCCTTAAACATATATAACATTTTTATTAACATAATTCAGAATATAAAGATTTAAGCACACATAATAAAAAATAAGAAATTTCAACTCTACTACATATACATACGATATAATTTTTGCCAGTGTAAGATTTTTACTATGAAACTCCCTGGGTACATTGGCTTATGTAATTGACTTGGTTTTGGAATGTAAGTTTGGGACCACAATCACTTATCATAACTCTATTATAAATAAATTTGCACATATGTGGAATAACTAAACAGTTGACAATGGCTTTTGATGATCCATTAATAAAGAAAAAAAGAACTATTTCACGCAATATTTACATTTATATTATATTATATACTAGAAATATGTACACAACATTTAAATGTAGTAGGAGCTATTAAACGGTAGAAAATACGTGTTTTTTGTTAAATGAATCAACTTCAAAAATATAAAGATTGAAAAAAAATCCCAACAACATTAGTATATTGAGGATAAAATTACATTGAGAGCTCAAATAAAGTGGTGGGAAAATACTCTATGCAGGTTACTCTTTGATAAAACCAGCAATGTGAGCTGGGAAACTATCTCCTTCCTCCATTAATGGAGGTTGAGCTTTTACTAACAATAAGAGAAGAAGAAGATATTTTGGATTGAAATACTTGCCTTGATCAATACAATGTAGATGTGTATATATACACATTAATGGGAAGCTAACAGATTTAACAACTTCAACAAACTTCTGTAAATGCCTAACTAACTACTTGAATGAACAGTAGTAACTAACTAACTAACTAATTAGTAACTAACCGACTTATTAAGCTACTAACTAATTAAACTAATCTTATCACCCCCCTCAAGTTGGAGGTGAGCTACTAACAGACAACATGTTCAATAAACTAGTATGTTTAACTCCACTTAAGGCCTTAGTGAAAACATCAGCCAACTGAGACTTTGTAGGAATATATTGAAGTGTAATCAGCCCATGTTGCAGCTTTGTCCTGACAAAATGGCAATCAACCTCTATGTGTTTAGTTCTTTTATGAATACTGGGTTCTTAGCAATGTACACTGCTGCTTGGCTATCACAAAATACATGTATAGGTAAGGAAACTTTCACTGATAGTTCACCAAGTAACCTTTCCAGCCATACTACTTCTCCCACTACTTGTCTCATAGCTCTATATTCTGCTTCTGCTGATGATAATGACACTGTGGGTTGCTTCTTAGACTTCTAACTTATAGGGCTATCACCCATGAGAACCAAATAACCACTCATAGGCTTCCTTGAATCAGGACAAGAGGCCCAATCTGAGTAACAATAAGCACTGATGGTAAGATCAGATTTATTATTGATAAATCTCCTAAAGTTAGGATCATGTTGTAGGTATATGAGTACATGATAAGCTGCCTTCAAATGAGGATCTCTAGGAGATTGCATGATTTGACTAAGGTGTTGGACACTGTATGCTATATCCATTCTTGTGTTAGAAATAAAATTAAGCTTACCTACTAGTTTTCAGTAGTGAGTAGGATCTGATAGAAGTGTGCCTTCTGTGAGCTTTAATTTCTAAATAGAGTCCAATGGTGAGGTTGTAGGCTTATAATTCATAGAATCAAATTCCTTCAGAAGATCAAGAGTGAACTTTCTTTGTGAAATGAGAACAACATCATGTCTGTACAATATTTCTAAGCCAAGAAAATAATACAGTCTTCCTAAATCTTTTATTCTGAATTTCTCATGTAAGAAAACTTTCATAGAATCAGTCTCCTTTATATCAATACCAGTTAAGATAACGTCATCAACATATACAGCCACAAACACTAAAGAGTTTCCATTATTCTTATAAAACAGTGAATAATCATTGTATGAATGAATGTAACCCTTTGAACAAAGACTATTGGACAACTTTTCATACCGTTGTCTACTAGCTTGTTTTAAACCATATAATGACTTCTTCAATTCGCAAACCATATCACTACTGTCCACTTCCAGGCCTGGGGGGTATTGTCATATACACCTCTTCATTCAAATCACCATGTAGGAAGGCATTATTGACATCCAATTGGTACAAGTTCCAACCCTTCTTAACTGCCAAGGAAATTAGAGTTTTGACTGTGGTCATTTGGACCACAGGTGAAAAGGTTTCATTGTAATCTATTCCAGCTTGTTGAGTGTATCCTTTCACCACCAGTCTAGATTTGAACTTTTCTATACTACCATCTGCCTGGTGTATAATCTTATACACCCATTTACACCCAATAGCATTCTTCCCTTTTGGCATTTTAACCAACTCCCAAGTATTATTTGCATACAATGCATCAAATTCCTATTTCATTGCTGCTTGCCAGGCTGGATTCAGGATTGCCTCTTCATAAGATGTAGGTTCAATATCATGTGAAACATTATGAATTAACTGCTGACTCTCAGGACATAGTGTAGAAAAACATACATGATCAAGGTGAGTTGTGAATGATGTGAATTAGTTTTGAGAATCAGCAACATCATTTATGGGTTGAGAAGGATGTAACTTGGGTAATGAATAATTGTAATCTTTTAAGTAGATTGGAGGGTGACAAGCCCTAGTTAATCTTCTAGGTGTGAAGGATACATCATCAAGGATAGGTACATTTGGTTCAATAGAAGATGTTGTAGGTTCAGTGATAGTTGTAGGTTAAATGATTTGAGATGTTGTAGGTTCAGTGATAGGTGCATTTTCAGATATGGAAACTTGATCATAAGTGACTTTATCCAATGTGTGAGAATTCAACATTGAACCATTAATAAAAGTATTTGTTTTACTAGACATGCAAGGAAACTTATCAGAATGATGGACAAGAAATTGTAACACAAAATTAAAATTGGAACCAGTAGGAGCACTAACAAAAGAAAAAAATAGTTTCATAGAAAAAAACATCTCTAGACACATGAATTCTTTTGTTAGCCAAATTTAAGACCTTGTACCCTTTTGTATTAAAAGGATATCCAATGCAAATGTGAGGTATATTTCTTGGTTCAAATTTGTCTTTATGAGTTTTGAGGTAGTTGGAAAATAAAGACATCCAAAGTTTCTAAGATGAGAATAAATTGGTTTCTTTTGGTATAACAATTTATATGGGGATTTATCTTGAAGTAGTTTTGTATGCAATCTATTGATCAAATAAGTTTCAGTTAGGATACAATCTCCCCAATATCTTATGGGCATTTTTGATTGAAACAAGAGTGCTCTTTCTGTCTCAAGAAGGTACTTGTGTTTCCTTTTCACTACCCCATTTTGTTGAGGTGTGTAAGGACATGATTTTTGATGTATTATGCCTTTTTCTTTAAAGAAACAGGTTGCTTCAGTGCTTGAGAATTCCAGGCCATTATCAGACCTAATAGTTTTCAATCTGGTATGAAACTAGTTTTCTATAAGAGATATGAAGGCTTTTATAGTATCAAGTGCATTACTTTTACACCTAAGAAGTTGTGTCCAAGTAGCTCTACTGTAATCATCCACCATGGTTAAGAAGTAGTGATATCCATCATGTGTTGGTACATTATATGGTCCGCATAAATCAATGTGCAACAATTCAAATATTGAACTAGTTGCACTGACACTTTCTGGGAATTGCATTCTAGTTTGTCTGGCCATTGGACAAATTGTGCATGTGAAGTGTTGTTTGTTGGAAATTTTTAAAGGAATGGTAGATATATTTTTCATTTTTAGAAAAGTAACATGTTTTAATCTAGCATGCAATAAGAATTCATTGTCTTGACTGAGAGAGAAATTGACAGCTCAACATGAAATATGATCCGTAGAACAAGCTTCTTTATTGATTATATGAGAGTGTCTTACACTTGGTGGTGAAATCCTTTTACAGTAGTTGAGAAGAGAAAAAAGTTGACACTTTTGATGAAAAACAACATTATCACTTATAGGTGGAATGTGACACTTTGGACAGAAGAAATACAAACCATTGTTTGTCTTACCAAGTGCCAGAGGGATCTTCAGAGAAGGGCCCTGCAGTAAGCAAGAACAACTGTTAAAACTAACTATTCCTTTGAGTTAAACAGCTAAGCAATAAATGATATTAATTTGAACTTGAAGCTAGGTATGTACAATACTTTATACAGAGTTAATATTGAATTCAAACAAACATCACCAATTTCAATCACTTTAATTTCGTATCCATTTGGAATGGTGATTAAGAAAGGATAAGGTAGAGTCTTAAGGTTTGTGAGATTGTATTTTGTGTAAGTCATATGGTGAGATTCCCCTGAATCAATGATCCAAGAGCCAGTAGTCAATTTATCACATTTCATGACAAATCACCTATCTTATTAATAGAATAATAGCAAGCAAGTATACCTGCTAGGCTTGCAGCTCCACTTGACATGTTGTTTGGGTAATCAGCTTCATTTCCAACCTGCAGAGTTCAAAGTAGATTGAGTAGTTGTTCATATTGGCCTTTGGACAGATTCACTGTCACTTGTTTTCCCTTATCAAAATTTTCTTCAAATTAACTTCCATCACCTTCAGAAGTATGTACATTTGCTGCAGATCCTTTACCTCTTCCTCTTGGGGTCCTTGTGTTGGTTGGGTAACCATGAAGTTTGTAGAACCTCTATTTGATATGCCCAGTTCGTTTGTAATATTCACAAAACATATTTGATCTATTTCCAGTGCTAGAGTTCCCCCTAAAAGTATTAGTGTTGTAATAACTACCAGTACCTCTACTTGTGCTTCCTCTGTGAGAACTAAAATGAGTGTTGAGCCCTGCATTATTTTGAGATTACATAGATACCTTTAGTGAGGTAGACTCCAAAACCATATGATTTAGGGGCTTCATTTCCCTCTTCCTTTCCTCCTGTGATAGAATGGCAAATGCCTGTACCATTGTAGGCAAAGTAGACATCATGAGAATGTTCCCTCATACAGCAGTATACATATCATTTATACCCATTAGAAAATGTATGAGTCTTCTGTCTTGCTCAGCCTTATACATTTTTACTTTTCCTCCACAAGTACACACACAACTACACTGTGAATTAACATCAATAAGATTCATTTCCTCCCATAGTTTCTTCATCTTAGTATAGTAACCAATAACATCCAAAGTACCTTGCACCAAATCATTTATTTCCTTCTGCAGTTGATATAGTTTGCATCTATTAGTTTGATCATACCGATCTTCTAATTCCTCCCACAGTTCCTTAGCATTGTTAACATACTGTAAGCTATCTCACAGTTCTGCGGAGTGGGAGTTTAAGATCTAAAATATCACCATATCACCACATCTTTCCCACAGCATGAAGGATGGATCTGTAGGATTTGGTTTCACGATTTTACCATTAATGAATCCAGTTTTACTTTTAACAGACAATGCGCTAAGAACTGCTCGTCTCCATGACCTCTAGCTAGTTCCATCAAATACAGCAGGAAGCAAAGTAGAACCTGCATTCTGAGAGGGATGCAGATAGAAAGGACTATTGAAATCTGGTCGTTTTGAAGAGTTGTTGACATTCACATCAGCTGAAGCATCACCCATGGAGAACAAATTGAAAATAAACAGAATGCAACAATAACAAATCAATAAACCAGCAACAAGTGTGCAAAAACAGAGAAGAAAGAAAAATCGATGGATCGATTGAAGAAGAAAATCGATGGATCGATTAACAAAAAGATCAAGAGATATAGTGTGAGCAACCTTGCTATGATACCATGATAAAACCAGCAATGTGAGCTAGGAAACTATCTCCTTCCTCCATTAATGGAGGTTGAGCTTTTTCTAACAATAAGAGAAGAAGAAGATATTTTGGATTGAAATACTTGCCTTGATCAATACAATGTAGATGTGTATACATTAATGGGAAGCTAACAGATTTAACAACTTCAACAAACTTCTGTAAATTCCTAACTAACTACTAAAATGAACAGTACTAACTAACTAACTGATTAGTAACTAACTGACTAATTAAGCTACTAACTAATTAAGGTAATCTTATCACTCTTCAAGTTGATTAGTACGTCACTCATATTGGTATCTTGAAAGGTTCAAAATATAAGTTTTTATTCTTTTCAGTCATCAACAATAAAAATTGTACACAAATTATACGCCGACGTGCATCTTGAACGTGATCAATAGAGCTAATTTAATGTACATTTAGAAAGCTAAATCTACTAATTTAAACCTTCCACATGATTAATCATACCTCTCAAATGTTAGATAATGAGTTCGTTTCTGATAGGTCATCGAATTAAAGAAAGTAAGGTTACAACATTAATATCACAATAAAACATAACTCAAAAAATTATGTGATCCCACAAATATGGTTTTTTATATTCTCCTTTATAATAAGAAAGTTTTTATGATTAGTTCTCTCCATCATCTTTCGCTATTAACTATAAAATATAAGAATATAAAGATGAATTTTAAATATATCATAAATAGTTGTGAATTTTATGATACTTTTATATGGTCATACACTAAATTAGGCATAATAACTTTGACAACCTTGTAATTACCTCATCTCCTTGTTTTATATAAACAACTTTGGAATGAACATCGACTCACTCATCCCTTTGGAAGTATCTGAAGCAAGAATCAGTGTCTTCATTCTATAATTTATCTGGTATTCATATGACTGATCACATACTTTTGGCATGTTATACCTAAGAGATTCCAGTATTCTCCTATAATTTTGGAAGTTTCGGTGTTACCATAACTCTTTTGCTGCTTATTATCTATAAACTCTTTAGTCTAGATAGAAACAATAATAATGTACTTTTATTCCTGGTTTCTTCTTTTTATTATTTTTTTTGTCTCATTATCCTTGTTTAGGGGTTCATTATATTTGTCATATTTAGATATCAATGTCGATGATGACATTAAACTATATGTTTGAGGGACATCCGTTGAAGACATTGATATTGCGAACATAATCATTATGGGGTGATTATGGTTATAATTGTTTGGTATCACAGTTAAAATTTGGTTATTTAACTATAAATGAGATCTAGGAGTAACTATTTGCATGTACATACTGTGCATATTGATCGTTGTATATTTTTTTCGGAAGTCAATCGTAATGTTTTTATTTGCTTTTTTCTACAATTCTTTTTTGGTTCATGTTATTTATGAAGGAATGAAGTCTGCTACTGCGTGAATCGTGATTTTCCTTATGTTATGAGCAATCATAAAAGTCTTGAACTAATGAAGATAGAATTTGATAAGAAATAGATTCTTGAGTGATAAATATGACTTTCGAAGTAGAAAATATCATCATATCTTTGCTTCTAAATCTTCTTGTTTTCCCTTCTAATATAATAGACTACTCAGAACAATCACAACTTGTTTTAGGGAAAATTATACTTACTCTTGTCCTTGATATCTTTAAAGAAAATTTATCCAGTGAGACAAACAAGTTGAGTGGAGAAATATTGAGAAGAATTTTCAGTGTTTGTGATAGTATCAATACATCCAATGTTTTTCTTTTGTCCTTGTAGAAATGCACATTTTCTATTTTAGATAATGAGTAACATCCTTTGAATTGTTCTGCTATTTACTAGAAAGAGTTTGAGGTGTTAATTCTCACTAAATGGAGGGTGGGGGGTATAAATAGCTAATCCATGATTATCACTGACCAAGAACATCATCTTCTTTTCAATATTTGAGAAAATATGTATCTATGATTACATAATTGCTCCTAAAAATAACTTTGGGGCAGTTGAGGAATGTATATTTATAACAATTTAATGTGAGATAGAGACTCACATTTATCCCTAACTTAGATAGAGACTCACATTCATTCCACACTTCAATCGTGGTATGGCTGATATTTTGTTACTTTTGTAGGAACTATGAGAATGAAAAGGGTAGGGTGTGTCATCTAATTGAGCGATATTTATACTATATTTTCTGAAATGGAAATTCTCTTACAAGTTTGACCCTTATGTTCGTAAGGTTATTTATATGTGCTGTCTTCCGAATTAGTATAGTAAATGATGAATGTTTTCTTTGAAAATTCAACTGTGAGATGGGATATGTACAAACACGATTTGGAGTAAGGGGGTCTTCTGTTTTCAAATTTCATAGAAATTTAGATAGTAGTCTGCCGAGTACTTTATTTTACGTTTATACTTGGCAGTAAGTCTGTCCTTTTCTATATGGTTATCCTTTGGCCTTTTATTGGTGTTATTTTACTTTCCCGAATTTTTTCGGGTGGATGCAGATTGTCTATGGATACCAATCTTCTTAATCCACTTAAAATCTTTTGTTTAGAAATTCAACTGCATCTGCTTTCTAATTTAAAGCAGTATTGCAACTTAGAATTAAGAGAATGCATAGTCATTATTCCTGTTTGAATTGATTTACTTAATAAAATCTTAGAATTGATAATTTTTAATCTATTTGTAAAACATGGTGAAATCTTAACTTTAAAGTTCTTAGATGAAGAGGATTTTTTGCAATTTAGCATGAATTGTGGTTAAATTTTAATTACAATACAATTGAATTTTGATATGTAAATAGTTTTAAGTACTAAATGATGTTTTATAGTTTCTCACGTCTAAATGATATTAGAAATTACTATAAGATGCGATTTCTTATCACCCGGATATATAATGAATTGTTTTAATTTTTTGCAGATATATACAATGAGATGACATCACAAGGACCCAAAAAAGAAGTAAGAGAACAATATATGAACCCTCGATACATTGAACATAAGCCATATGCTGATGAATTTCTGCATCGCATGTGAGAACAACCACCTAGGAACTTCACACTTTTTGTTTTATTGTATTAGAAGAGAACTAAGATAAGCCATGGAACATGTGCTGAATTGGTATTTTGTGACAGAGCAATGCATAGTTAATTATGTTTGATTAAAATCTGGAGATGTCAAATTTCAAGTTTTTTAGAAAACAATTGTGTTGTATGGATGATCACAGTTTATGAGACCTCGATATTTGATATAACCTTAATGTTTTGCCCTACATTTTATTCAAACTGAAGAGCCATGCGGTTTGACATATATTTCCCCTTTCAAACTAACCATAACCAACTTCCTTTTCCCTATGAGCCTCATATTACACTTAGTTAATATTGTTAAAACTTGTAAATTTATCGATTATTTAATCTGGACTTGATTTTGTTATAATCATAAAAAATTCTATCCTTATGAGCTATTTTTTAAAATTGACATAAGTTAAAAGCTTTTTTTTCTTATTAAATATTAAGTAATGTTTTTATGTATTGTCTCAATATTTCTATCATTTTGCCAGTTTAAATTTATAAAATGTTATTTACTCTATATTTACCAAGTGTAAGAATAAATGGTACGCTAATACAAGAAAGCTAAATTTGTTGGGGCCGTGCATAGCACGGGTATATTATATATAGTATTTTATATAGAGGAGACATGAGAAGGACGATCAATGACATTTTAGTAATTTTAACATCAATTAAGAGTAAATAATAATTGTATAATTAATGCATAAAATGAGAATCTAGAAAAATCCATACATGTCTTATCTTTTGTGATGGGCCCATAAGGATATTATTGTAATTTTGTTTTAAATGAAGTGTTTATATTACTTGATTAACTTCTTACAAACAATAATAAATGTGTTTTGACATATTTTAGAAAGACAATTTTTAACTAATTAAATAAAATGAGTTTGAATAGTTGATATTTTGTTCCTAGAAATACTTTAAAGAAATATTGCGCAGACATATTTTTAATATTATGTTATATAATATGACCACTAAATTTGTATTTTGATTATTAAAATAGTCTCTAAAATGATGTATCTGTACTTTTTAAATAATTTAAGCAAAGTATCAAATTTCATGACAAAAAGAATGAACAATGTTTGACTATCAAGAAATCAATAATTTGATAATATATTCATCGAAAAATAATAAAATATAAAATTTTTATTTCTTTATTTTCTTAATTTTCAAATGTGATAAATTTGATAAGATCAACGTTT
This sequence comes from Solanum neorickii, assembly GCA_027704865.1. Lineage (NCBI taxonomy): Eukaryota > Viridiplantae > Streptophyta > Magnoliopsida > Solanales > Solanaceae > Solanum > Solanum neorickii. The sequence continues at coordinate 36,334,817 of JAKWJC010000367.1, forward strand.
AATATTCAAATCCTAATGAATACTGAAGTTCAAAATAAAGTATATGAGTAATTAAAAAATAAAGAACAACAACAAAAGAAAATGTCAACAGACAAAAACTTTGTTTAGAAATATAGAGGAAGAAAAAACTAAAAACGAAATAAGTTAGAAAAAAAAACTTGAAAAAAAGTATATTGGTTATTTTGTAGGGCAAAGTATTAGAGTTTTCTTCACGGCATGATATTTAAGTGTAGTATAAAAAAAATGTAATTTTGAATATAACATTACGATAACAGTTTTTGTATATAGAATAATGTTTATTTCATGATTTTTTGTTTTGTGGAGGCAAAAATTATTTTTTTGTTAAATATTTTCAATATTTAGAATATAACATTACGATGACTGTTATTATATATAGAAATAAAGTTTCTTTCCTGATTGTTTTTATTGTTGTGAAGTTAGAAATCAATTTTGTAAGTATTTCTATTTATGGAAGAAAAACATAAAATGTATCGCAAAATTCATCGACAAAGTCAAATACAAACAGATTATACTTAAGTTGAAGTAATAGAGATCTGAAAGACTTTAAAACAATCTTTACAAATTGATTGATCAATGATTAGTATTTTATGAGATGCAAAGCTTATGGTGCAAATATCACAAAACGAAGATAATAACATTGTGAAAAATAGACACCGGTTGCGAATTTATATGAAGACCGATGAATTTTTCAATCAACATTTTATATATTCCTTGAACATTAAATGTTTTAACTCATATCCGAGAAGTTTTCTCAATTACAAAAATCTCATATTTTTCATTTATCTCAATATATATATTCCTTGGTTGTCCAATACATTGCAAATGACATATTACTTCGGATGAGGGATATATTCGAGAAGGAATAAATATATATCCGAGAGGAAATGGATGTATCCAAGAGAAAATAGGGATGCATACGAGAGAGCACTATATTATCTTAAGTTGTGAATTTCTCTAATTTTTTCAACAAATTATGTGAAACTATATTGGGCCCGTATTAAGTATGTATATATATATATATATATATATATATATATATATATATATATATATACACATATATATATATATATACACACATATATATATATATATATATATATATATATATATATATATATATATATTAGAAAAAACTTGTTTCAACATGCCTGTTTCACTTCTCTCAAGGGTAGTTTTGCCTTTTTATTTTCTATAATGTATACATGTCTTTGTCCTGGCTTAAAAATTTTGTCATTTCAGTTCATTATTTTGATGTGTCTTCTCCATCGTGTGCACATTAATGTTGAATTTTCTCTTCAGCATTCTCCATGTATGATTTTTACATGTTTCAGTTGATGTTTTTTGTGTCATCTTCCTCTCCGTCAAAATCAAAGTTCCGAATTTGATTTGGATGCGAAAGTGTTTTATTATTTTTTTCATTTGGATTTGTTATTGATGTTGGATTATCTTTTTGGTTGGGTGATTATGCTTCGCTGTTCTATTTTGGATTGTTGGAAAACTACATCCTTGGTTTTCAAACACAATTTTCATATTCCAAAATTAACACTTCATCAACTAAAATTTTAAATTTATCGCGTAACAGGAGCTAATGTACCCAATAGCCAATGTTGTAAAAGAGATTGATATAAATAGAAAAATATCATAAGAAGCAAAGTCTGTAAATAAAAGTTGGGTTCTCTTTTACATACCCCTTTGGTGGAGTTGTGACGGTAACTCTTTGGCTTCTTGATTCCAGTTCTTTGAGCCTTGTAGGACTGATTGTGTGCAGTATGATTCTTTGACTTTTAATTTGTTCTTCGGTCTCACAAATCGAACATCCGAGAGATAAAAAAAGGGCAGAATTACAACAGAATTCAGCATTCAAATTGCAGTTTTTACTAGCCTTTTCTAATATAAGAGTAGTGTAATTCAAATTTGTGTTGTTTTTTCTCACATAAAGTAATTAGTTTGATCTTTTTTCTTTGGAAATAATATTATGAGTTTCTTTATTTTAGTTGGGGTTTCTTTATTAAAATCCTTTTGAACTTCCTCTGTTCATATATGAGTTCTAGATCAGAATTAGTTTTATAGGATTTTGTGGTTTAGCTTGGAGTTTAAGGATGCTCAATTACTTATACTCGAATGGACTTACTGATCTAGGATAACAGAAAGATAACGTCATCTATTGATCTATAAGTAGCATACAAATGAAAAAGTGCATTTAACAAAATTAAATTCGATTGAAACCCAAATTTCTATGCATACACATGAACAATTCTCCCACATAAAACCCGCACAAGCCTTAAGAACAAATGAGCAAGTGAAATAGTCAACACTCACATGTAACTACGCATTTGAATTAAAGAACTTACCTTATAGCTATTCCATATAGAAATTTCTTGCTGATCAATGGAGCTAAAAATCTCTCCCAAAATTTAAAAATATCTTGTAGATTTGATGAACTTTTAATTCAATCCAAACAAGCTCTAAATTATGGCGATTTATATTGATTTTTGGGACATGAATTCTTAATTAGTAATTTATTATGAGATATGTTAATGTAGGTAAATTAAGTTCATTGAACAAGGTATAAGTTAACCGAGAAAGTAGGAGGAGTTAGGGAGGTTTACTGGTTAAGTTGTTTAAGCTAAGCTCGAGAGGGGATATGGTGGAGCAGGGTAGTATTCAAAATTTCTTAAATGCTATTTAACCTTGTATATTTTTCTATTTCATACCATTCTTCTCCCGTTAATGATGTTGGTTTGCATATTTCAACCTCAATTTTCAGTCATGACAGAAAGAATGAATATCAACAATATCGACATGAGCAGAATAATGGACCTGTAAAGTCCAAGTGGTAGATAGAGTCATCCTCAAACCAGCAGTGAGGGAAATAAGAAATATCAATTAATGATATTACAAGATGAAGAGGTATTTTCCACTAAACTAACAAATAGCCATCTATTCACTAATCATTTTGTAGTTAAATTGATATGTTGCATACTATTTTTAGTTTGCTTTTTACTCGCTCTAAGAATTGTGAGGTTTCTTTTAAATTTAATTTGGCTATTGATATATTTGATTTCGCGCTAGAGTTCTTCTCGGTTGCTTGTGAGTTTTGATGTGGAGTACTTATTGTCACTCTAAATCTATGTTCTACTACTTTGCTTTATAGGCATAATTTGTGTTATATGAAAGTTACAGTTTGGGTTGAATGTTATTGATTTTCTTTGTGGAATTAGGGAAAGTTGAATTCTGAGGTTTCCTTGTAGTTAAAGTTTGCTATTGATTAATTTCATTCCATGCTAGAGTTCAATTCTCTCGTCTCTGTGTGATTTGAGGAGGGGTGATTATGGTTTTCTTTTTAAAAAAAACTCATTGTTTCATTTTTCTGATTTACTTTTGTGTCGTAACAACTTTTTGGATCCCGCTAAACTGAAAAAATCTAATCTCCAAAGCTTTTCAAATTGATAAGTGAAATTTTATGTAAATTTTTTCAGCTAAACCTTATTTGCTACATTTGATAGTGTTAGTTGGAATATTGTTGCCTTTGAGTTTTGGTTTGTAGGAGTGCTTGATTATATCTACAAATTTTCAATTCTTTAAAATATATTTAAACTTCTTCATTGTGTCTTTGTTATACATTTGTTTATTATGATTTTTTAAATATTAATTAAATATTTTTAAAAATTATGTCAATGAGACACAAAAATTATGAATAAATCTATGTTTTACTCTTTTGTTTTGTAGGCATAATTTGTGTTATTGGAAAGTTATTGTTTGGGTTGGATGTTGTTGATTTTCTTTTTGAAATTTAGGGAAAGTTGAATTGAAATTTGTATGGATACCAATCCATTTATGAAATGCAATTTGTTACTTTAAAACCATTGTTGTGTAAGGCTTAAGATGACATAGGATAAGTAAAAGCTCAAGGAAGTATTCAGGGACGACCAGTGCTGAGGGATCATAGAATCAGTAAAATTTTATACAAAAAATGAGGGAGGATCAGTGTTTAGCAAAATCGTCTGTCAACGGATTTTGTTAACACAGGAAAATCTCATAATTCTGTCAACTGATCTTAAGAATTAGTTTTTGTGCTAAGATTTTTTCTTAATGTTGTTTCCATGTTGCTTTTTGTGAGAAAATAATTGTATGCAAAATCAGAAGTTATATCCTATAAAATATACACACGTATGTCTGAGTTATATAACTGGGCATACTTAAATAATGAAATATATCCTAGACTTTCATGTTTATTCATGTCCCCCTTTAATGAAAACAGACTTATTTAGGTTAGTTGAGCACAATTAACTTTCTGCATGCTAAGTAATTCTAGATTTTATTGTGTACTTGTTGATTTTAGTCACTTCACTAATATAAAAGAACGATCTTTAAAATTTTTATTACTGTCTGACCATCTGCTTTATATATCACGTCCATGGATAAACTTTCACCAAAACTCGTGTGTTTTAAATTTCATACACCCTATAAAACATAACTTTTCCCAAATGTTGTATGCTACAATGTGGTTCTTTATTGAGTTATCAATCAGTCCCTTGTTGTTATTGACATGATGCTTACTAATTTCTGCTCATTGTACTTCTCAAAATATCCTTACACTATAATTACCACATATAATCCATTTTCATAACTATTCTAACTAACTAATAACTCTTTACTTTCTGCAAGATATTCTTGCCATTGTGATAAATGGTAGCCCTCCATCATATGTCTCAAATGGAAGCAGAACTCAAGAACTCATCATCATCGACTATCAGTAAGTACATTTTACGTCCTAACATTCAAAACTGAAAATTGTGATCTAAGCCTCGCGATGTTAAGACATGTACATCAATTAATATTTGATACAAATAACTATATACCAGTTGTTTTATCTTCCACTTATTGATTATAACTGATAATACATTTTAGGTATGCAAGTTGAATTTTGTTAATAATTTGTTTAATCTAATCAAACATATCTTTGAGTTTGCAAGCTTTATGCAATAACTAATTGATTAATTGACATGTTATAGCTATCCAATTTAAGTCTAATTCACACTATACGACCTTCTATAATTGCTTATATATAACAAGTTTCCGTAGATAAGAGTGAATATCCAACCTCTTTGAGTCATTTCAAACCTCTGTCTTAGAAATCATCCCTTCGTTCCTTAAAGTACCTTTTTTTGTGGAGGACAACAAGTCAAATTGTTTGGAAAATTTCCATTGCAAAATATTGATGAATGTGTTAGGTTGTGGAGCCTGATTAATATATATATGGCTATTTATGCGGTTTATTCTTTATTTATTCTCTGTAACCAAAATTACTCTGATATATTAATATAAATATAGCCCACCGCCGTGGATGTTTACTCACGGGGTGTTACCACGAAATATTGGGTTTTCTCTTTCTCTCTCTAGATCTCTCATCTCTTTCTCTTGAAAGTTCTTGTTTTCTTCATTCATCAAGTGTGTGTGCGTGAATTTGATCCTAACAGAATGGATAAGCTTAGCATGGGGTAATGCACTTAAAAAAGCAAGAGAAACTCTTTCTGTATTAACGCAGAGAACTTTACTAACAAAGCTTCAGTTTTAGATGGGAGCATCTCCTGGATTGTGAGGGCCACATCAACAGCTGTAGCTGCTGCTTTTGAAGCAATAACAGCTTTGTCCGCAACTTAGAGTCTTTTTTTAGATGTTTTTCTTCCATTACAATCTTGCGAATCTAGGACTTCAAACGGGGTATAATAGTATGCTAGCAAAAGCCATTACCATTTTTAGTGGGGTGGTAACGATACCAGCAATATAATGCATAGGATAGAGGCATATTTCTAAAAGATCAATTCAAAACCTTAATTAAAATCATCATTCAATAATTTAAATATTAGAGTCTAACAGAATCATGAAATGGAAGAGTCGAACAATTGATTTTTGTTACTGGGTGAGTTGATAGATAAATAGTGAAATATATTAATAGAATTCATGCATTGTCGCTGCTTTGTCGCTGCTCCATCGACCATACGAAATGTTTCAAATATCAGAGAAAGGTACACTCAACAAATACTCAGGTTAACTGTTTGTATTTCGTGCTAAATGTGCCATATGTAAGAGCAAAACCACATTGACTAGATACTCTTGTATAGTCGAATATAAAAAAATTCAAAAACATTACGAGATTGGTGACAAATCAAAACTTCAAAACTAATTAATGTGATTTAGCTCTACCGAAGTATGCAATTTTAGTGTGATTTCTACAATAGATAATGATCCACGTTCTCCTTCCTCCTTTTATCTCCATGATTAGTAGCGGTACGGTCACGTTATTCTGCACCGTTTTGATTGATAGGAAACTTGGGTGTGTTTAAGGAGTTTATGGATACAAAGTTGTTGTCTTTGTTATTGGTGAAGAGCTAAATACAACTAAATATGCTATGGCTCATGGGCATTCTTCTCTCACTGCACTAACAACCCTAGAAAGCAGTAAACACAAGTGAAGCAAATCATGAAAAAGGTATTCTCTCCACACAACTTCCAATTGTTATCAAACAATATATCTTTTGATGCACCAGAAAATTTCAACTGTTATGATAAACAAAAGGAAAATGTTGCTACACACAAAAGAAGTTAAGTTACTGCTAGGATGACCTACTATCAAGCTGACATTGTCTTTTGCTATGTTTAAATGCTTAGAGAAATGAGTCTTCGGTACAGAAGGATTGTCTTCTCCACTTTTCGATAGCTAAGGGTTGGTTATCCTGTGTGAAACCAATTGATGTCTTGATACTTCAATTTTGATTGTTAGTGTATAACATATTTTATACTCATTTTCTACTTGTTGTTCAATATAAAGACTTCTGTTTGATTTCTCTTTTTTTTTTGATAACCCATGTTTCCTCGGAAGTTCACCAATTGAATAGTTTATACTTTAGATTTGAATCTCAATAAGCTTTTCCATAGTCAAATATTCTATTGATTTAAATCAAATGATTGTATGTCAATATAATAACATGATAATTTCTCTTTTTATTTATCAATGTAGTAGCTTTTTGCAATATGATTCGCAACATCCTTTTGGCTGCTCAACTACTACAATTGTTGATGGTGTACACTTTTGCTGTCGATAGCAACTTTGCTGCCTACTTCCAGAAATTGACAGGTTGCAATAATAAATTCTTAAATAGTCCAGTACTATACTCCAAATTTACTCCTCCCCATAAATACATACTAAATTCATTTCCCAGTCTTATTTTACATATGCTTCCAGTCTAGCGCTGAGTAACATAGTAAAGCAGTCAAAATGGAAGCATTATGTAAATACTGTGCAATGTAGATACCAATCTAAATAACAGAGTCATGGAAATAAACAATATTTAGATATATGTGCGCGTGTCTGCTTTTGTCTCCATGTGTACACCACCCTTACTGAATCACAAAAAATTGAATCACAAAAATTTGATAATGTTGGGTCGTGCTTGCACGGGAAACTCTTGGCTAGTACTTAGAGAAGTTGGTGGAAGTTGTGGGTTAACATTTATATTTTTAATTTGTGAATCATATATTTGACAAAATTCTAAGGTAGTAATTCCAAATATGGATGAAGTGATCATTAGGTAGAAGTTTGGCTTTGAACTGTGAGTGAGCTGTCTTTTATGATTTCTTTTTCCTTCTAGAATCTGAACTCTTCTCACTAAATAAATAGAATGAAAGATTGATGTTGAAAGCATAAAAAGATAATCAAATTACGACCAATTACTAAACTCATATTTGGGAGAATTATCGGGCATATATATAGAAAGATCAAAAAATCAAATCGAATGAAGTTAATATAATTTTTTGATTCTTTGATATTCGATGTAAGGATCTCAAAATTTGGGTACCTGTAGAACCAAACTTTTAAATTAATTTTTTTTATCTCTTTTTTAAAATAGACAAGTAGAAATTATAGTTTTTATTCGATATTATGAAACTGAAGGAGTACTAAGTGATGTTATTATCTTCTAGATAAATCCATAGTTGTTAATAAATCATACGCTGAGACTTGAGAGCAAAGACTGCTAATGAATTATTAATAATTCTTATATTATTATTGTAATAAGAAAATCATGGTAGTATCATCCAGTTTGCATGTGCATCTTTGGCCTCCCCAAAGAATTGCTACCTCCTCCTTTTCTAGACATTGGTTGTCAAGTTTTTTTAAAATTTATAAAAACAATGGGGGGAAATAACCTAATTAGATTGTTCTAAGTCCTACTAATCTCATAATTATATTCAGGAAAAAAAGAACATAGGGAAGAAACCACAAATCAGACTTTTTGTTTTTTTAAAAAAAACAGCACACGCAGAAAACAAGAAAAGAATAGAATGTTGTGTAAACCAAGAAATAATTAAACCCTAATGTCTATGTCATCTCCGCTCTTAATGGAGGAAGTATCACAGTAAATGAAGATGTACAATTCGATGTGATAGGACAATTCTCTTACGATGATCTCATTTACAGCAGGATGTAATAAGGAAATTGTATATAGCCAAAACAATGTGAACTCAAATTCGATTTGAGTAGTAGATATGTTCATATTTGTGTGTAGGACTAGGTCCATTTATCATAAAAGCTAGGTATTTTTACATAGGCCATAAGAACTGGTACTACCCAATAACTGGCATATATTGTTTAATCTAAAAGAGGAAACAACAATCGCTATTGCATGGTTACTTTTCCATCAATCATTGCCTAGAAACCATTTTGGGAAGAGATCTAACTGGTGTGCAGATGCAGTGGGAAAGCCTTTTCAAGTGGACATGATATGAATAAGAAAAGATATAGCTGTGCTGCAGTAAGAGTGGATTTGCTAGGGAATTTTCCCAATATTGTAGTAAGAAAGGTAAAATCAAGGGAAAGATGGATACAGATTATATCTTGAAATATTGCAGGGCATAGTAAGAAATATAACTATGTGTTGCATTAAGAATTTTATCCAAAGGAAGAGGAGGCATACATAGAGAGATCAAAAGCAACATAAGGAGGTGGATCAAGACAAAAACACTACTGAGAAGAGAGTTGACTAAGGAACACAACAGGAGATAAAAGATAAAGGGAAAGGCAACAAGAATGAGTTCCAAGAACAAATAAATAAGGAATTTGAGAGTAAGATACCAAGGCCTGATGAAATCAAAAACATACTCCTAAGGAAGGGAGGAAATTATCAATACAGTTCCCTGGAGAACAAAGAAGGAGAGGAGAAAAAGAAATACGAAACAAGCAAATGAGTGGAGGATTCGTTTGGTAAACAAATGATAGCATGTAATGGAGAAAGTTCCAGTGAAGTAAAAAAGGTTGAAAATGAGGAACAAAGCAAAAAAATCACAAAGAAAAGAGACAAGCAAATAAATAAACACCTACAAAAATGATGCTAAATCGTGAGAGGGAGAAATAGAGTAGTAATTGAACACTTGAAGATACACCAAAATATAGAAACCATAGAGAGTAGAAAGAGTAATCCACAAACTACTTCTCAGTTTGTGAGAATATATTGTGCAAGTAATATTATTGTGAGTTGTAAGACATATAAGAGTGTTGAGTAGTAGTCTTTTTATACTACTAAGTTTTTCATCAATATTATTGTATTAGTTATTCGGGTATCATATTTACCCCATTTAATTATTTTGTGTCCTTGTTACTCTCTTCCTATTGCTATTTAGTTTGGATATTATCCTGGGTGTAATTATCAGTTTGTCCAACAAGCTTCACATGTGTATCAGAGAAACTTCTTGTTTATCCTCAAATGCCCAGGTATATTTGATTTCTTTTTGATTTTTTTTCTTTCTCTTTTTTCATAATTATATGCGTTGAATCCCACTAAGAAATTAACACCACTATCTAAATTTAAAGCCTTTGAATGTATAAACTTACCCGACTTAGTACTGTCTATTAGTAGTGACTGGGCAAAAATTGGGCCTATTGGCTTTGTGCTGAAGTTTGCACAATATTTTCAGGATGGTGCTCTTCAAACGTCTTCTAAGTGTTGGTTTTATGCCATTTGTACACCTCAAAGCTCTCACCAGGTTCGTGGCATTTATAACCAATAGAGCATATTTCCAACTCTAGAAGAACTATGAAGAAGTATCACCCCTATTACTCCTGCTTTCTTCTCGCTAAGCTAGTTGTTTGCGTGATACCTTTGCATGACTAGAAGTAATCATTATGTGTACTTGTTTATTTACATATTGACCTGATTAACTAGCATTGATTAACTATATTTAGCTACTGTGTGTATTGATTCTCATTTATAGAGTGTTACTCTTATCTGAATTGATAATCTTCCTGTTCTGATAGGACTTCTTCAAAATTCTTTAACTCAAAAGAACCTGCAAAATTAAACACCCATTTAGCGAAAACATTAGCCAGATCATTCCTTTTCCTTAAGAAATGTTGTACTCTAACTGATATAAAATATGTAACACCTCGTATTCTAGACAGACTATAAATGCAGAACTCCAAAATTTGTAGGTGCCGCAAACAGTGCTACCTACTCCCCATCTGCAGAATGCCCAAAAACATTTGCCAAGTTAATAAGCACGCTATGGACCGTAGGTTGGAACACAGTTCGTTGTCCAGGTCCATCGTTCAGACACCCCGATCTAATTTTCTGAAGCCAAATGACGATTGACCAAACCCTCTCCAAGAATGCGACACGGATTCCTCCAATTCCAGCCCTAAAATCAAAAGATTTCTCCTTGAGATTCGTCACCAAGTATGTGAAATTTTACTAAAGGGTTCCTTTCACTCATTAAGTCTCCTAAATTCAGTTGGATTTTTTATTCTCTATATCATATTTAGACCTAGGGTTTCTTAAACTTTATAAAGGTGTTGTGATTCGACTATTAGATTAAGCCAAATATAATTATCATGTTTTTCAGGAATTGTTGCTTAGTTCTTTGCATGAAACTGAGAAGCCTAGCCGTGTAAATTCCTTTAGTTCATGAATTGCACTTGCTTGGTCTATTTATTCAGATTTACATGCCCTAGTCAAGAATATTTCATTATTACTACAATAATATTAAATTTTCAGTTAGCATATCAATGTTTTTAGATTTTTAGTATTACATAAATTAAGATATAATGTGTTACTTAGATATCATGTTGGGAGTAGGCTTAACACCGACTGGACTAGTTTCAGTAGCCCTCATAGTCCCAAAACTACGTGCCCCCATAGGATAACTCCCCTTTGTTGGTAAAATATTTGGCGATCACTCCAGTCATGCCTTTACACCACCGGTATTGCACATTGGGTCCTCTCGATGGGGCATAAACATCAGACTCTACAGAAAGCTCTCATGGTTTTATGTCGATTAATAGTAACTCCCACTTTAGTGCATTGAACAGGTTACCAATTACAGTTCAGTATTCAGTCAAAGCATGTTATGTATCAGTTCATATTATATCAGTGCTCTTATCTCTCTATTCACTTATGTGTATATTGTTCAGCTTTATCCTATCCTACATGCTCAAAACCTTTTTTAAAACTGACACATACTCTACGCTACATCCTCTCAAGTTGTAGGTTCATGTCCTCAACATTAAGATCACAAATAGATTGGTTCCAATCTCTAGTTCAATATTATTAGTGGTGAGTCCTTATTCTTCGAGGACGACATACATGTTTTATTTTACTTTCAATCTTTCGGTTCCACTTTTCTAGAGTTATTTGAGGGAATTTCCCGTTATCTCTAGTCAGTTAGAGGCCTTTTATTGAGACATTGTGAGATTCAGTTTCAGATTTGTGTTTGATCTTTCAGTTGTTATTGACTGTTAGTCTTTTATATATTCAGATTTAGAATGGGCATTCCCCATCAGTTCATTTTATATCATGTTTAATCTTCCGAACAAAAAAATTAATTTAATAAATCTTTAAGTATTCTCATGATATGTCAATTCAGGATTACCTTGGGGTCACTCATGATCATAGGTCTTATGTTACTTCTAGGGGATAGTCTCAGGACACGACATAATGTATCGTCATAATAATAGAGTTGGCCTCCATTGTAACACTCCAAGTTGTTTCCCAAACTCCATAACTAATATTCACCATTTCTAGGGAATCAAATTCTTTTATTGTACGGGAGAATTGATTCTCTAAAATGTATTTCAATCCTTCTCTTATGGCGATCGCTCCTGCAACTAGATTAGTCGAATCTGGAATCTTCGTCCCTTTTGCCCCTAGAAGGTCACCATTGTAATCTCTTATACAAAACGCACCACCACTAAGACCACGATTCCCCTTAAATGCCCCATCAGTGTTACATTTCAACCAACCAATAGGAGGGGGAGATAATCTAACTATCTTTTGTTGAAAACTTGGTCTGACGTTATCAACTAAAGATAGAATATGAAGCCAAGTGTGGGATGAGTTCAAATTCCAATTGAATCTTAGCCTGGCAAATTTGCTAATGGTAGAATTGATATAAAAAAATAGCTACCTCTTAGAGAAATTTCCTCCATATTAACATAGCATTTCTCCTCTTCCATATAGCCCATTTGATAAATCTCTCTTTGTCTTGAATTTCCTTGAGCATCCCACAAAATCTTCATTGGTTGTCTAACATGAATTAATAGATCACTAATACTAGCAACCCTATTATAACGCCCCAAGAATTTTTTGAACTAAGACTTGAACCATCATTCGTTGTGAATAGAATTTTACCAAGGAATTTAAAATTTCTCGAGTGTTAAAGTCACTAGATATAGAATCTTGAGTTCCAAGAAGCACCAAAAAGAGTTCATTCAAGTCATTCTTAAGTTCCTTTAAATGTTTGGTGAACTTCAAATGACCATAACATTCATTATAGGATAAATTAGATGGTCCATAAGATCTAAAATTAACTTTCTTTGAATTATCTTTCCAATGCCACTGAGTTTTCTTAGTTTCGAGCTTGTATAAGAGAGAAATGCCTGTTTGAAGTCGGGTTTTCCAATTAAGGAAGGTTACCAATAATAGTGAGAGGTATTTTGGTATTTACCTTACCCAATCAGATATAATTCGTTTTTAGTAAGATTTTATGTGTCCAAATGATCATTTTCAATTTTATAATCCTAATATACACCTAGTGTTTTAGTTGAGAGTTCAAGAAGAGGAAATAGGAGCGAATCAAGACGTTTGTCAAGATTCTTGAGTTTTGTTGTGGATTTTCTCCAAGGGTTTAATCCTTTAGAGCTATGTATGTTTTCATAGTGTTTGTTTTTTTCATCCATACACCAAACTTGATTTTCATATTTGAATACGTCCATAAAGATTGCAAGATTTAAGTTCTTTATATGTGTTCTTGAAGTTCATTCTAAATCTTGTCTTTTTTGAGTTTTGATGATTTATTGAGATCAAAATGTGTGTTTTGAGGGATTTATTGAGTAGATTAGTTTATACTTATCCAAGTTATTGGGGAAGAACCAGTTCGAATTTAGGAGAACTAGGGTGAGAAAACAAGCAAAAAAAGTCGTTGGGTTTTCTATGTTGGGGACTGAAGCCCTACACTAGCCAGTGAACCCCAACCAAACCTTTGTAGGTAGAGGCTGGTGGCCCTGCACCATTAGATACGCTAGGGTTTCCTACTCCCACCCATTCTATGTCGTTTCGTCCATTGGAGTCCTTTAAAAGGGTATCTTCAATCCCTATTGATTCTAAACACTATTAACTACTTTTAGAAAACTAAAAATCATTCATAACCTTGAATTTGTAATTCAAACTCAAGGTAGAGTTCAGAGATAAGTCTTGATATTTCTTCCTAACATTTTGAGAAAGTCTCTTTGAGTCTTTTGGGGAGTCTTGTACAACTTCTATTGACTTGTTTCAAGACTCGAAAAATGGAGTATGAAAATGAGAAAAATGTATTCAAGAGTCTAAATTTTCATCACGAGATCATTCGTATCATGAACCATAACTCTTGAGTTGATAGTTCAAATTCAAGAGAGAATTAAGATTAGAGTTTAAGAAAATCTGAGTTCAATTGTGAATCCTTTGAGATCTTCTATCGATTTCAAGCAAAGTATTGAAAAAGTAAGTATGAGAATGAGAAAAATGGTATACTTGAGTTCCATATTGTTAAGGAAAACCTTGATTTGATTCGTTCATGCCCATAAATTCCGCATGAACTCCATAAGTTGAGTATGTTTTAAAGGACCAGTATTTTCGAGTTCTAAATCTTGAGTATTGTGTTCCTAGCCCTTTTGAGATTTTATTCATAATCACAACACTATTACATATTACCCATGAAGTCCCTTAGTTGAGTAGTTCATGCCGATAATTCAGCATGAACCTTATGATTCTAGCAGTCTCGAGATGAGTATGCATCACCCATGGAGAACAAATTGAAAAGAAATAGAATGCAACAAGAACAAATCGATAAACCAGCAACAAGTGAGAAAAAACAGAGAAGAAAAAAATCGATGGATCGATTGAAGAAGAAAATCAATTGATCGATTAACGAAAAGATCAAGAGATCTAGTGTGAGCAACCTTGCTATGATACCATGATATAACCAGCAATGTGAGCTGGGAAACTATATCCTTCCTCCATTAATGGAGGTTGAGCTTTTACTAACAAGAAGAGAAGAAGAAGATATTTTGGATTGAAATACTTGCCTTGATCAATACAATGTATATGTGTATAAATTAATGGGAAGCTAACAGATTTAACAACTTCAACAAACTTCTGTAAATGCCTAACTAACTACTAAAATGAACAATACTAACTAACTAACTAACTGATTAGTAACTAACTGACTAATTAAGCTACTAACTAATTAAGCTAATCTTATCACTCTTCAAGTTGAGTAGTACGTTTCTCATATTGGTATCTTGAAAGGTTCAAAATATAAGTTTAATTCTTTTCAGTCATCAGCAATCAAAATTTGTACACAAATTATACGCCGACTTTCATCTTGAACGTGATCAATAGAGCTAATTAAATGTACATTTAGAAAGCTAAATCTACTGATTTAAACCTTGCACATGATTAATCATACCTCTTAAATGTTTGATAATGAGTTCATTTCTGATAGGCCTTCGACTTAAAGAAAGCAAGGTTACAACATTAATCTCACAATAAAACATAACTCAAAAAATTATGTGATCCCACAAATATGTTTTTTTATATTCTCCTTTATAATAAGAAAGTTTTTATGATTAGTTCTCTCGATTATCTTTTGCTATTAACTATAAAATATAAGAATATAAAGATGAATTTTAAATATATCGTAAATAGTTGTGAAGTTTATGACACTTTTATATGGTCATACACTAAATTAGGCATAATAACTTTGACAACCTTGTGATTACCTCATCTCCTTATTTTATATAAACAACTTTGGAATGAACATCGACTCACTCATCCCTTTGGAAGTATCTGAAGCAAGAATCAGTGTCTTCATTCTATAACTTATCTGGTATTCAGATGACTGATCACATGCTTTTTGCATGTTATACCAAAGAGATTCCAGTATTCTCCTATAATTTTGGATGTTTTGGTGTCACCATAACTCTTTTGATGCTTATTATCTATAAACTCTTTAGTCTAGATAGAAACAATAATAATGTACTTTTATTCCTGGTTTCTTCATTTTATTTTATTTTTGTCTCATTATCCTTGTTTAGGGGTTCATTATATTTGTCATATTTAGATATTAATGTCGATGATGACATTCAACTATATGTTTGAGGGACATCCGTTGAAGCCATTGATATTGCGAACATAATCATTATGGGGTGATTATGGTAATCATTGTTTGGTATCACTGTTAAAATTTGGTTATTTAACTATAAAAGAGATCTAGCAGTAACTATTTGCATGTACATACTGTGCATATTGATCGTTGTATATTTTTTTCGAAAGTCAATCTAAATGTTTTTATTTGATTTTTTTTCTACAATACTTTTTTGGTTCATGTTATTTATGAAGGAATGAAGTCTGCTACTGCGTGAATCGTGATTTTCCTTATGTTATTAGCAATCATAAAAGTCTTGAACTAATAAAGATAGAATTTATTAAGAAATAGATTCTTGTGTGATAAATATGACTTTCGAAGTAGAAAATATCATCATATCTTTGCATCTGAATCTTCTTGTTTTCCCTTCTAATATAATAGACTACTCAAAACAATCACAACTTGTTTTAGGGAAAATTATACTTACTCTTGTCCTTGATATCTTTAAAGAAAATTTATCAAGTGAGACAAACAAGTTGAGTGGAGAAATATTGAGAAGAATTTTAAGTGTTTGTGATAGTATCAATGCATCCAATGTTTTTCTTTTGTCCTTGTAGAAATGCACATTTTCTATTTAAGATAATGAGTAACATCCTTTGAATTGTTCTGCTATTTACTAGAAAGAGTTTGAGGTGTTAATTCTCACTAAATGGGGGGTGGGGTATAAATAGCTAATCCATGATTATCACTGACCAAGAACCTCATCTTCTTTTCAATATTTGAGAAAATATGTATCTATGATTACATAATTGCTCCTAAAAATAACTTTGGGGCAGTTGAGGAATGTATATTTATAAGAATTTTATGTGAGATATAGACTCACATTTATCCCTTACTTAGATAGAGACTCACATTCATTCCTTACTTCAATCGTGGTATGGCTGATATTTTGTTACTTTTGTAGGAACTGTGAGAATGATAAGGGTAGGGTGTGTCTTCTAATTGAGCGATATTTATACTATATTTTCTGAAATGGAAATTCTCTTACAAGTTTGACCCTTATGTTCGTAAGGTTATTTATATGTGGTGTCTTCTGAATTAGTATAGTAAATGATGAATGTTTTCATAATCCACTTAAAATCTTTTGTTTAGAAATTCAACTGCATCTGCTTTCTAATTTAAAGCAGTATTGCAACTTAGAATTAAGAGAATGCATAGTCATTATTCCTGTTTGAATTGATTTACTTAATAAAGTCTTAGAATTGATAATTTTTAATCTATTTGTAAAACATGGTTAAATCTTAACTTTAAAGTTCTTAAATGAAGAGTATTTTTTTTGCAATTTAGCATGAATTATGGTTAAATTTTAATTACAATACAATTGAATTTCGATATGTAAATAGTTTTATGTAATAAATGATGTTTTATAGTTTCTTACGTCTAAATGATATTAGAAATTACTATAAGATGCGATTTCTTATCACCCGGATATATAATGCATTGTTTTAATTTTTTGTAGATATATACAATGAGATGACATCACAAGGACCCAAGAAAGAAGTAAGAGAACAATATATGAACCCTCGCTACATTGAACATAAGCCATATGCTGATGAATTTCTGCATCGCATGTGAGAACAACAACCTAGAACTTTACCCTTTTTGTTTTGTTCTATTAGAAGAGAACTAAGATAAGCCATGGAACACGTTATTGGTATTTTGTGACAGAGCAATGCATAGTTAATTATGTTTGATTAACTACTGGAAATGTCAAATTTCAAGTTTTTTAGAAAACAATTGTCTTGTATGGATGATCACAGTTTTTGAGACCTCGATATTTGATATAACCTTATTGTTTTGCCCTACATTTTATTCAAACTGAAGAGCCTTGTGGTTTGACATATATTTCCCTTTTCAAACTAACCATAACAAACATCCTTTTCCCTATGAGCCTCATATTACACTTAGTTCATATTGTTAAAACTTGTAAATTTATAGATTATTCAATCTGGACTTGATTTTTTTATAATCATAAAAAAATCTCTCTTTATGAGCTATATTTTAAAATTGACTCAAGTTAAAAGCTTTTTTTTTTCTTATTAAATATGAAGTAATGTTTTTTATGTATTGTCTCGATATTTCTATCATTTTTCCAGTTTAAATTTATAAAATTTCATTTTCTCTATATTTACCAAGTGTAAGAATAAATGGTATGCTAATACAGGAAAGCTAAATTCGTTGGGCCTGTGCATAGCACGGGTATATAATATATAGTATTTTAGATAGAAGGGACATGAGAAGGACGATCAATGACATTTTAGTAATTTTAACATCAATTAAGAGTAAATAATAATTGTATAATTAATGATTAAAATGAGAATCTAGAAAAATCCATACATGTCTTAACTTTTGTGATGGGCTCACAAGGATATTATTGTAATTTTGATTTAAATGAAGAGTTTATATTACTTGATTAACGTCTTACAAACAATAACAAATGTGTTTTGAAATATTTTTGAAAGACAATTTTTAACAAATTAAAATAAATGAGTTTGAATAGTTGATATTTGTTCCTAGAAATACTTTAAAGAAATATTGCGTAAACATATTTTTAATATTATGTTATATAATATGACCACTAAATTAGTATTTTGATTATTAAAATAGTCTTTAAAATGATGTATCAGTAGTTTTTAAATAATTTTAGCAAAGTATCAAATTTCATGACTAAAAGAATGAACAATGTTTGACTATCAAGAAATCAATTCATCGAAAAATTATAAAATATAAAATATTTATTTTTATATTTTCTTAATTTCAAATGTGATAAATTTGATAAGGTCAATGTTTAGTATTCAAATCCTAATGAATATTGAAATTCAAAATAAAGTAAATGAGTAATTTAAAAATAAATAACAACAACAAAAGAAAATGTCAACAGAAAAAAACTTTGTTTAGAAATATAGAGGAAGAAAAAACTAAAAAACAAAATAAGTTAGAAAAAAAACTTGAATAAAAGTATATTGGTTATTTTGCAGGGGAAAGCTTTAGAGTTTTCTTTATGGCATAATATTTAAGTGTAGTGTAAAAAAAATGTAATTTAGAATATAACAATTACGATAACAGTTTTTGTATATAGAATAAAGTTTATTTCATGATTTTTTGTTTTGTGGAGGCAAAAATTATTTTTTTGATAAATATTTTCAATATTTAGAATATAACATTACGATAACTGTTATTACATATAGAAATAAAGTTTCTTTCTTGATTGTTTTTATTTTTGTGAAGTTAGAAATCACTTTTGTAAGTATTTCTATTTATTGAAGAAAATAATAAAATGTATCGCAAAATTCATCGACAAAGTCAAATACAAACAGATTATACTTAAGTTGAAGTAATATAGATCTCAAAGACTTTAAAACAATCTTTACGAATTGATTGATCAATGATTAGTATTTTATGAGATGCAAAGTTTATGGTGCAAATATCACAAAATGAAGATAATAACATTGTGAAAAATAGACATCAGTTGCGAATTTATATGAAGACCGATGAATTTTTTCAATCAACATTTTACATATTCCCTGAACATGAAATATTTTATAACTCATATCCGAGAAGTTTTCTCAATTACAAAAATCTCATATTTTTCATTCATCTCGATATATATTCCTTGGTTGTCCAATACATTGCAAATGACATATTACTTCGGGTAAGGGATGTATTCGAGAAGGAATAAATATATATCTGAGAGGAAATAGATGTATCCAAGAGAAAATAGGGATGCATCCGAGAGAGCACTATCTTAAGTTGTGAATTTATCTAATTTTTTCAACAAAATATGTGAAATTATAGAGGGCCCTTATTACGTATATATATATATATATATATATATATATATATATATATATATATTAGAAAAAGCTTGTTTCAACATGCCTGTTTAATTTCTCTCAAAGGTAGTTTTGCCTTTTCATTTTCTATAATGTATACATGTCTTCGTCCTGGCTTAAAAAATTTGTCATTTCAGTTCATTATTTTGACGTGTTTTCTCCATCGTGAGCACATCAATGTTCAATTTTCTCTTCAGCATTCTCCATGTATGATATTTACATGTTTCAGTTGAGGTTTTTTGTGTCATCTTCCTCTCCGTCAAAATCAAAGTTTCGAATTTGATTTGGATGCGGAAGTGTTTTATAATTTTTTTCATTTGGATTTGTTATTGATGTTGGATTATCATTTTGGTTGGGTGATTATGCTTAGCTGTTCTATTTTGGATTGTTGGAAAACTACATCCTTGGTTTTCAAACACAATTTTCATATTCCAAAATCAACACTTCATCAACTAAAATTTTAAATTTATAGCATAACAGTAGCTAATGTACCCAATAGACAATGTTGTAAAAGAGATTGATATCAATAGAAAAATATCATAAGAAGCAAAGTCTGTAAATAAAAGTTGGGTTCTCTTTTACATACCCCTTTGGTGGAGTTGTGACGGTAACTCTTTAGCTTCTTGATTCCAGTCCTGTGAGCCTTGTAGGACTGATTGTGTGCAGTATGATTCTTTGACTTTTGATTTGTTCTTCGATCTCACACATCGAACATCCGAGAGATAAGAAAAGAGCAGAATTTCAACAAAATTCAGCATTCAAATTGCAGTTTTTACTAGCCTTTTCTAATATAAGAGTAGAGTAATTCAAATTTGTGTTGTGTTTTCTCACATAAAGTAATTAGTTTGATCTTTTTCGTTTGGAAAAAATATTATGAATATCTTTATTTTAGTTGGGGTTTCTTTATTAAAATCCTTTATAACTTCCACTGTTCATATATATGAGTTCTGAATCAGAATCAGTTTTATAGGATCTTGTGGTTTAGCTTGGAGTTTAAGGATGCTCAATTACTTATACTGGAATAGACTTACTGATCTAGGATAACAGAAAGATAACATCATCTATTGCTCCATAAGTAGCATACAAATGAAAAAGTGCATTTAACAAAATTAAATTCGATTGAAACCCAAATTTCTATGCATACACATGAACAATTCTCCCACATAAAAGATCTCATAACCCCGCACTAGCCTAAAGAACAAATGAGTAAGTGAAAATAGTCAACACTCGCATGTAACTACACATTTGAATTAAAGAACTTACCTTACAACTATTCCATATAGCAACTTCTTGCTGAACAATGGAGCTGAAAATCTCTCCCAAAATTTAAAAATAACTTGTAGAGTTGATGAACTTTTTATTCAATCCAAACAAGCTCTAAATTATGGCGCTTTATATTGAACTTTTGGGACATGAATTCTTAATTAGTAATTGATTATGAAATATGTTAATGTAGGTAAATTAAGTTCATTGAACAAGGTATAAGTTAACCGGGAGAAAGTTGGAGGGGTTAGGGAGGTTTACCGGTTAAGTTGTTTCAGCTAAGCTCGAGAAGGGATATGTTGGAGCAGGGTAGTATTCAAAATTTCTTAAATGCTATTTAACCTTGTATATTTTTCTATTTCATACCATTCTTCTCCCGTTAATGATGTTGGTTTTCATATTTCAACCTCAGTTTTCAGTCATGACAGAAAGATTGAATATCAACAATATCGACCTGAGCAGAATGATGGACCTGTAAAGTCGAAGTGGTAGATAGAGTCATCCTCAAACCAACAGTGAGGGAAATAAGAAATATCAATTAATGATATTACAAGATGAAGAGGTATTTGCCACTAAACTAAAAAATAGCCATCTATTCACAAATCATTTTGTAGTTGAATTGATATGTTGCATACTATTCTTAGTTTGCTTTTTACTCGCTCTAAGAATTGTGAGATTTCTCTTAAATTTAATTTGGCTATTTATATATTTGATTTCGCGCTACAGTTCTGTTCGGTTGCTTGTGAGTTTTTATGTGGAGCACTTATTGTCACTCAAAATCTATGTTCTACTCTTTGCTTTATAGGCATAATTTGTGTTATATGAAAGTTACAGTTTGGGTTGAATGTGGTTGATTTTCATTGTGGAATTAGGGAATGTTGAATTCTGAGGTTTTCTCTTAGTTAAAGTTTGCTATTGATTAATTTCATTCCACGCTAGAGTTCAATTCTCTCGTCTCTATGTGATTTGAGGAGGGGTGATTATGGTTTTCTTTTTTTAAAAAACTCATTGTTTCATTTTTCTGATTTACTTTTGTGTCGTAACAACTTTTTGCATCCCTTTAAACTTAAAAAATCTAATCTCCAAAGCTTTTCAAATTGATAAGTGAAATTTTATGTAAATTTTTTCAGCTAAACGTTATTTGCTACATTTGATAGTGTTAGTTGGAATATTGTTGCCTTTGAGTTTTGGTTTGTAGGAGTGCTTGATTATATCTACAAATTTTCAATTCTTTAAAATATATTTAAGCTTCTTCATTGTGTCTTTGTTATATATTTGTTTATTATGATTTTTCAAATATTAATTAAATATTTTTAAATATTATGTCAATGAGACAAAAAAATTATGAATAAGTCTACATTTTACTCTTTTGTTTTGTAGGCATAATTTGTGTTATTGGAAATTTATTGTTTGGGTTGGATGTTGTTGATTTTCTTTGTGAAATTTAGGGAAAGTTTAATTGAAATTTGTATGGATACCAATCCATTTAAGAAATGCAGTTTGTTACTTTAAAACCATTGTTGTGTAAGGCTTAAGATGACATAGGATAAGTGAAGGCTCATGGATGTATTTAGGGACGACCAGTGCTGAGGGATCATAGAATAAGTAAAATTTTATACAAATAATGAGGGAGGATCGGTGTTTAGCAAAATCGTCTGTCAACTGATTTTGTAAACACAGGAAAATCTCATAATTCTTTCAACTGATCTTAAGAATTAGTTTTTGTGCTAAGATTTTTGCTTAATGTTGTTTCCGTGTTGCTTTTTGTGAGAAAATAATGATATGCGAAATCTGTAGTTTTATCCTATAAAATATACACACGTATGTCTGAGTTATATAATTCGTTATTTGTTGTCCAAAGGAACCATAGTTATTTCACCTAATTTTGCATCTTTTTTGACCTCTACTGCTGCTCTACATTCAGAAATGTTTCAATCCAACACACTCTTAATTCAATTTTTGGTCTTTCTTTCAAATTTTGTTCTTATATTATCTTCTTATACAATAGATCTTAGTTCTCCAGAATTCTGAAAGTATTGAAACTCTCTTCTCAAATAATTGACGATTCCAATAACTGAAACAGGAACTAAACATGGTGTCAAATCATGTTTAGAAATTTTGTTCTATTCTTCAACAAGAATTGAGACTCGGCCTACTGAAATAATGAAATATATCCTAGACTTTCATGTTTATTCATGTCCCCCTTTAATGAAAACAGATTTATTTGGGTTAGTTGAGCACAATTAACTTTCTGCATACTAGGTAATTCTAGATTTTATTGTGTACTTGTTGATTTTAGTCACTTCACTAATATAAAAGAAGGATCTTTAATTTTTTTATTAATGTCTGACCATCGGCTTTATATATCACGTCCATGGATAAACTTTCACCAATACACGTGTGTTTTAAATTTCATATACCCTTTAAAACATAACTTTTCCCAAATGTTATATGCTACAATGTGGTTCTTTTTTGAGTTATCAATAAGTCCCCTGTTGTTATTGACATAATGCTTACTAATTTCTGCTCATTGTACTTCTCAAAATATCCTTACACTATACTTACCACATATAATCCATTTTCATAACTATTCTAACTAACTAATAACTCTTTACTTTCTGCAAGATATTCTTTCCATTGTGATAAATGGTAGCCCTCCATCATGTGTCTCAAATGGAAGCAGAACTCAAGAACTCATCATCATCGACTATCAGTAAGTAAATTTTACATCCTAACATTCAAAACTGAAAATTGTGATCTAAGCCTCGTGATGTTAAGACATGTACATCAATTAATATTTGATACAAATAGCTATATACAAACTGTTTTTATCTTCCACTTATAGATTATTACACATAATACATTTTAGGTATGCAAGTTGAATTTTGTTAATAATTTGTTTAATCTAATCAAACATATCTTTGAGTTTGCAGTCTCTATGCAATAACTAATTGATTAATTGACATGTTATATCTATCACATTTAAGACCTTCTATAATTGCTTATATATAACAAGGATCCTTAGATAAGAGTGAATATCAAACCTCTTCGAGTCATTTCAAACCTCTGTCTTAGAAATCGTCTCTTCGTTCCTTAAATTACTTTTTTTGTGGAGGACAACAAGTCAAATTGTTTGGAAGATTTCCGTTGCAAAATATTGATGAATGTGTTAGGTTGTGGAGCCTGATTAATATATATATGTCTATTTACGCGGTTTATTCTTCATTTATTCTCTGTAACAATAATTACTCTGATTTATTAATATGAATATACCCCACCGCCGTGAACGTTTACTCACGGGGTGTTACCATGAAATATTGGGTTTTCTCCTTCTCTCTCAAGATCTCTCATCTCTTTCTCTTGAAAGTTCTTGTGTTTTTCATTCATCAAGTGTATGTGCGTGAATTCGATCCTAACAACTAGTATCAGAGCTAAGGAGAGTTAACACGATCACTGAAGATGGATAGTTCAAAGCTTGGAATCGAGAAGTTTGATGGATCCGATTTTAGTTTTTCGAAGATGCAGTTTAAAGATTATCTGTACCAGAAAGATCTTCACGAACCGTTGACCAGGGTGAAGCCGAAATCCATGACGGAAGAGTATTGGAACCTTAAGGATCGCCAGGATCTAAGGTTGATCCAGTTGACATTGTCAAGAAATGTGGCGTTCAACATCGTGAAGGAGAAGACTACGTTTGGTTTGTTGAAGGTACTGACAAACATGTACCAAAAACAATCGGCAATGAACAAGGTATATTTGATGCGTAGATTGTTCAATTTACGGATGTCTGAGAATGGTTCCGTTTCAGATCATATAAACAAGTACAATATGATTGTGAGTCGACTCAATTCTGTGGATATTAATTTCGAAGATGAAATTAAGGCGTTGATTTTGATGAAATTAAGAAGTTCCCGTGGATCTGAGAAACTGAAGTTTGATGAAATCCGTGATGTTGTTCTTAGCGAAAGTATTCGCAAACGTGAAGTGGGAGATTCATCAGGTAGTGCTCTCAGCGTTGACTGAAGGGGGAGAAGTAAGACGAAAGGCAAAAATCAACATTGTCGATCAAAATCAAAGAATCACGGAAAATCCCTGAACAGATCAAACGTGACTTGTTGGAACTGTGGAGAAAAAGGGCACTTTCCGACGAACTGTACAAAGCCAAAGAAGAAACATAATAAGAGATTTGGAGATGACAATGATTCTTTAAATTCAGCAGAGGACATTGGGGATGCTCTAATCCTTTGTATAAACAACCCAGTTGAATCATGGATTTTGGATTCCAGTGCATATTTCCATTCGTCTCCAAGCAAGGAGTTGTTCCAAAATTTCAAATCTAGAAATTTTGGAAAGGTGTATCTTGCTGACAATAAAGCCTTGGAGATTGAGGGATGTAAGCATAAAGACCACCTCGAGAAACCAGTGGACATTGGAGGATGTCAGATATATTCTTGGGCTCAAGAAAAATCTGATCTCTGTTGGTCAGTTGGATAGCACGGGATATGCAGCAGAGTTAGGGAAAGGTTTGTGGAAGATTGTGAAAGGTGATATCATAGTAGCTCGTGGCACCAAATCTTGAACCTTGTACACCACTGCAGGGTGTATTAACATGACCGCTGTTGCCGAAGGTGCTTCCGGTTCATGTCTGTGGCACAACAGACTTGGACACATGAGTGCTAAATGAATGAAGATGCTGGTTGCAAAAGAAGCATTAGAGGGTCTGAATTCTGTTGATATGGGTCTTTGTGAGAGCTGTGTTATGGGCAAACAAAAAAGAGTAAGCTTCACAAAGAATCCTAGAGAGCCAAAGAAAGTTCGGTTGGAAATGGTCCATACTGATTTTTGGGGACCATCTACAGTATCATCACTTGGAGGATCCAGATTCTATGTTACCTTCATTGATGATTTCAGTAGGAAGGTATGGGTTTACTTCTTGAAGCATAAGTCAGATGTGTTTGCAACTTTCAAGAAGTGGAAAGCTGAAGTTGATAATCAGACCTGTTTGAAAGTCAAATGCCTAATGTCTGACAATGGAGGAGAGTATGACAAATCAGATTTCAAGGCATTCTTTGCAGCTGAGGGAATCAGATTGATGAGAACAGTTCCTGGTAAGGCAAGGCAGAATGGAATTGCTGAGAGGATGAACAGAACATTGAATGAGCGTGCAAGGAGTATGAGGATACACTGTGGGCTGCCCAAAACATTTTGGGCGGATGCTGTGAGCACAGCTACAACTTAATCTACAGGGGACCATCAGTTCGTTTAGGGTTCAAGATTCCAGATGAGGTGTGGATAGGAAAAGAACTTAATTACTCACACTTGAGGACTTTTGGTTGCATGACTTCTGTTCATCTTGATCCAGAAAAGAGAGACAATCTTGATTACAAGGCTGTGAAGTGTTACTTCATAGGCTATGGTTCTAATTTTTTTGGTTACAGGTTTTGGGATGACAAGAACAGAAAGATCCCGAGACATTGTGAGGTGACATTTGATGAGTCTGTCCTGTACAAGGACAGAGAGCAGAAGGTTTTAGAGATTACAAAGCAAGTGGGAGTTGAGGTTGTGTTGGATAAAAGTAACCCAAGAGATGTCGAAGCATATACTCAACCAACTCCTACTGCAGAATCTGAAGTGGAGCAAGTTAAACTGGAGCAGGTGTTAAGGAGATCATCCAGAACCATCAGGGCACCAGATAGGTATTCACCTTCATTACACAATCTATTGCTGACTGATGAGGGGGAACCAAAGTCTTTTCATGAGGCCCTACAGGTGGAGAATTCAATCAAGTGGGAGCAAGCCATGGATGATGACATGAGGTCACTTGAGAAGAACGACACATGGTTGTTTACCGAGTAACCAGCAGGGAAGAGAGCTTTGCTGAACAAGTGGGTGTTCATAATCAAGACTGAATCAGATGGCAAAAGAAGATTCAAGGATCGTTTAGTGGTTAAAGGATATTCACAAAGGAAAGGTGTTTATTATGCTAAAATATGTTCTCCTGTTTGAAGTTAATATCTATTCAAATTCTGTTGTAGTATTGTTGCATCGGAGAATTTGCATCTAGAGCAAATGGATGTATAAACAACGTTTTTACATGGAGATTTGGACAAAGAGATCTATATGAAGCAACTGGAAGGATTTGTGGTTCCAGGCAAGGAACACATGGTGTCCAAGCTCACCAGGAGCTTGTATGGACTAAAGCAAGCACCAAGGCAGTGGTACAAGAAATTTGACTCCTTCATGACGAAGAGTGGATTCTCTAAAGCTTAAAAGGATCCTTGTTGTTACTTCAAGAAATACACTGACTCATATGTCTTTCTATTCTCGTATGTGGATGATATGTTGATTACATGATCTTGTATAATGGAGATTAACAATCTTAAGACAAGGTTGTCTGCAACATTTGAGATGAAAGATTTGGGTCCATCGAAGCAGATTTTGGGGATGAAGATTTCTCGGGATAGATTTGCTAGCACTTTAAATCTATCTCAGGAGCTGTACATTTAGAAGGTGCTGAGAAGATTTAGGGTTAATGATGCTAAACGTAGGAATACTCCATTGGCAAATCACCTTAAATTGTCAAAGGAGCAGTCACCCAAGACTGCCGCGGAGCGTGATCACATGGCACTTGTTCCGTATGCTTCAGCAGTTGGTAGTTTGATGTATGCTATGGTCTGCACTAGATCTGATATAGCACATGCAATGGGAGTTGTTAGCAGGCACATGGTGAACCTTGGTATATTGCATTGGGACGCTGTGATATGGCTTCTTAGATATCTGAGAGATACATCCAGTACATCACTTTGTTTTGGCAAAGGCAATGTTACTCTACAGGGTTTTGTGGATGCTGATCTTGGTTGGGATGTTGACTCGAGAAAGAGTACATCCTGGTACATTTAAACCATAGGTGGAACAGCAGTGAGTTGAATGTCCAGGCTTCAGAAGTGTGTTTCTATTTCATCTACTAAAGCTACGTATGTGGCAATAGCTGAAGCTGGGAAAGAGATGATATAGCTGGCAGATTATCTGGAGGAATTGGGCAAGAAGATGAGCGATAAGATTCTTTACTCACATAGCCAGAGTGCCATACAGTTGGTGAAAAATCGAGTCTATCATTCGAAGACAAAGCACATGAGAAGGCGATACCATTTCACTCGCAGGGCAGTGGAGGATGGTGATATGTGCTTGGAGAAGATAGAGGGTACAATGAACCCGACAGACATGTTGACGAAATGTGTTGATGTTGGGAAACTGGGGTTATGCAAAACCTCGATTGATCTTCTGTAGTTGTTGCTACAGATGTTGCGGTGCGGTAAAGATATTGATGATGAAGAGTTTTTTTTTGAGAATGTATTTTTTTGATGACTGAATCAGTCTCAAAGTAGAAGAATTGTTAGGTTGTGGAGCCTAATTAATATATATATAGCTGTTTACGCGGTTTAACCTCCGCGGTGAGGTTGCCAGAGGGTTATGGGGGGAGGGAGCCCCCCGACCTAAATATTAGGCTTTACTATTTATTTTCCATTTATTCTCTGTAACCAAAAATACTCTGATTTATTAATATAAATATAGCCCACTGCCGTAGAAGTTTACTCACGGGGTGTTACCACGAAATATTGGGTTTTCTCTTTCTCTCTCTAGATCTCTCATCTCTTTCTCTTGAAAGTTCTTGTATTCTTCATTCATCAAGTGTGTGTGCGTGAATTTGATCCTAACAGAATGGATAAGCTTAGCATGGGGTAATGCAATTAAAAAAGCAAGAGAAACTGTTTCAGTATTAACGCAGAGAACTTTACTAACAAACCTTCAGTTTTAGATGAGAGCATCTCCTGGCTTGAGAGGCCACATCAACAACTGTAGCTGCTGCTTTTGAAGCAACAACAGCTTTGTCCGCGCAACTTGGTCTTCCCTTTAGAGCATTTTTTCATCTTTTTCTTCCATTACAATCTTGCAAATCTAGGACTTCAAACGGGGTATAATAGTATGCTAGCAAAAGCCATTACCATTTTTAGTGAGGTGGTAACGATACCAGCAATATAATACATAGGCTAGAGTCGAACAATTGATTTTTGGTACTGGGTGAGTTGATAGATAAATAGTAAAATATATCAATACAATTCATGCATTGTCGCTGCTTTGTCACTGCTCCATCGACCATACGAAATGTTTCAAATATCAGAGAAAGGTACACTCAACAAATACTCAGGGTCACTGTTTGTATTCCATGCTAAATGTGCCATGTCTAAGATCAAAACCACATTCACTAGATACTCATGAATGGTCGAATATAAAAAAATCACAAACTTTACGAGATTGGTGATAAATCAAAACTTCAAAACTAATTAATTTGATTTAGCTCTATCGGAGTATGCAATTTTAGTGTGATTTCTACAATAGATAACGATCCACGTTCTCTTTCCTCCTTTTATCTCCATGATTAGTAGCGGTCCGGTCACGTTATTCTGCACCGTTTTGATTGATAGGAAACTTGGGTGTGTGTAAGGAGTTTAAGGATACAAAGTTGTTGTCTTTGTTATTGGTGAAGAGCTAAATACTCCTAAATATGGTATGGCTCATGGGCATTCTTCTCTCACTGCACTAACAACCCTAGAAAGCAGTAAACACAAGCTGAAGCAAATCATGACAAAGACTAAAAGGTATTCTCTCCACACAACTTCCAATTGTTATCAAACAATATATCTTTTGATGCACCACAAAATTTCAACTGTTATAATAAACAAAAGGAAAATGTTGCTACACACAAAAGAAGTTAAGTTACTGCTAGGATGACCTACTATCAAGCTGACCTTGTCTTTTGCTATGTTTAAATGCTTAGAGAAATGAGTCTTCGGTACAGAAGGATTGTCTTCTCCACTTTTCGATAGCTAAGGGTTCGTTATCCTGTGTGAAACCAATTGATGTCTTGATACTTCAATTTTGATTGTTAGTATATAACATATTTTATACTCATTTTCTACTTGTTGTTCAATATAAAGACTTGTGTTTGATTTCCCTTTTTTTTATAACCCATGTTTCCTCGGAAGTTCACCAATTGAATAGTTTATACTTTAGATTTGAATCTCAATAAGCTTTTCCATAGTCAAATATTCTATTGATTTAAATCAAATGATTGTATGTCAATATCATAACATGATAATTTCTCTTTTTCTTTATCAATGTAGTAGCTTTTTGCAATATGATTCGAAACATCCTTTTGGCTGCTCAACTACTACAATTGTTGATGGTGTACACTTTTGCTGTCGATAGAAACTTTGCTGCCTACTTCCAGAAAATGACAGGTTGCAATCACTAATAAATTCTTAAATAGTGCAGTTCTATACTCAAAATTTACTCCTCCCCATAACTACATACTAAATTCATTTCCCAATCTTATTTTACATATACTTCCAGTCTAACGCTGAGTAACTAGTAAAGCAGTCAAAATGGAAGCATTATGTAAATACCGTGCAATGTAGACACCAATCGAAATAACAGAGTCATGGAAATAAACAATATTTAGATATATGTGCGCGTGTCTGCTTTTGTCTCCATGTGTACACCACCCTTACTGAATCACAAAAAATTGAATCACAAAAATTTGATAATGTTGGGTCGTGCTTGAACGAGCAACTCTTGGCTAGTACTTAGAGAAGTTGGTGGAAGTTGTGAGTTAACATTCATATTATTAATTTGTGAATCATACATTTGACAAAATTCTAAGGTAGTAATTCCAAATATGGATGAAGTGATCATTAGGTAGAAGTTTGGCTTTGAACTGTGAGTGAGCTGTCTTTTATGATTTCTTTTTCCTTCTAGAATCTAAACTCTTCTCACTAAATAAATAGAATGAAAGATTGATGTTGGAAGCATAAAAAGATAATCAAATTACGACCAATGACTAAACTCATATTTGGGAGAATTATCGGGCATATATATAGAAAGATTGAAAAATCAAATCGAATGAAGTTAATAAAATTTTTTGATTCTTTGATATTCGATGTAAGGATCTCAAAGTTTGGCTACCTGTAGAACCAAACTTTTAAATTAATTTTTTTATCTGTTTTTTAAAATAGAAAAGTAGAAATTATAGTTTTTATTCGATATTACGAAACTGAAGGAGTAATAAGTGATGTTATTATCTTCTACATAAATCCATAGTTGTTAATAAATCATACGCTGAGACTTGAGAGAAAAGACTGCTAATTAATTATTAATAATGCTTATATTATTATTGTAATAAGAAAATCATGGTAGTATCATCCAGTTTGCATGTGCATCTTTGGCCTCCCCAAAGAATTGCTACTTCCTCCTTTTCTAGACATTGGTTGTCAAGTTTTTTTAAAATTTATAAAAACAATGGGGGAAAATAACCTAATTAGATTGTTCTAAGTCCTACTAATCTCATAATTATATTCAGAAAAAATGAACATAGGGAAGAAACCACAAATCAGAATTTTTTTTTAAAAAAAAAGCAGCACACGCAGAAAACAAAAAAAGAATAGAACGTTGTGTAAACCAAGAAATAATTAAACCCTTACGTCTATGTCATTGCCGCTCTTAATGGAGGAAGTATCACAGTAAATGAATATGTACAATTCGATGTGATAGGATAATTCTCTTACGATGATCTCATTTACAGCAGGATGTATAAGGAAATTATATATAGCCAAAACAATGTGAACTCAAAATCGATTTGAGTAGTAGATATGTTCATATTCATGTGTAGGACTAAGTCCATTTATCATAAAAGCTAGGTATTTTTACATAGGCCATAAGAACTGGTACTACCCAATGACTGGCATGCATTGTTTAATCTAGAAGAGGAAACAACAATCACTGTTGCATAGTTACTTTTTTATCCATCATTGCCTCGAAATCATTTTGGGAAGAGATCTAAGTGGTGTGCAGATGCAGTGGGAAAGCCTTTTCAAGTGGACATGATATGAATGAGAAAAGACATAGCTGTGCTACAGTAAGAGTGGATTTGCTAGGGAATTTTCCCAATATTGTAGTAAGAAAGGTAAAATCAAGGGAAAGATGGATACAGATTATATCCCGAAATACTGCAGGGCATAATAAGAAAGATAACTATGTGTTGAGTCGAGAATTTTACCCAAAGGAAGAGGCGGTATACATAGAGAGATAAAAAGCAACAGAAGGAGGTGGATCAAGACAAACACACTACTGAGAAGAGAGTTGATTAAGGAACACAACAGGAGATAAGAGATAAAGGGAAAGGCAACAAGAATGAGTTCCAAGAACAAATAAATAAGGAATTTGGGAGTAAGATACAAAGGCCTGATGAAATCAAAAACATAATCCAAAGGAAGGGAAGAAATTATCAATACAGTTCCCTGGAGAACAAAGAAGGAGAGGGGAAAATGAAATACGAAACAAGCAAATGAGTGGAGGAATCGTTAGGTAAACAAATGATAGCATGTAATGGAGAAAGTTCCAGTAAAGTAAAAAAGGTTGAAAATGAGGAACAAAGCACAAAAATAACAAAGAAAAGGGACAAGCAAATAAATAAACACCTATAAAAATTATGCTAAATCGGGAGAGGGAGAAATAGAGTAGTAATTGAACACT
Source organism: Solanum neorickii (assembly GCA_027704865.1). NCBI lineage: Eukaryota > Viridiplantae > Streptophyta > Magnoliopsida > Solanales > Solanaceae > Solanum > Solanum neorickii. The sequence goes on from JAKWJC010000367.1 coordinate 36,367,258, forward strand.
TGAAGATACACCAAAATGTAGAAACAATAGAGAGTAGAAAGAGTAATCCACAAACTACTTCTTAGTTTGTGAGAATATATTGTGCAAGCAATATTATTGTGAGTTGTAAGACATAAAAAAGTGTTGAGTAGTAGTCTTTTTATACTACTAAGTTTTTCATCAATATTATTGTATTAGTTATTCGGGTATCATATTTACCCCATTTAAATATTTTGTGTCGTTGTTACTCTCTTCCTATTGCTATTTAGTTTGGATATTATCCTGGGTGTAATTATCAGTTTGTCCAACAAGCTTCACATGTGTTTAAGATAAACTTCTTGTTTATCCTCAAATTCCCAGGTATATTTGATTGCTTTTTGATTTTTTTTCTTTCTCTTACTTTATAATTTGATGGGTTGAATCCCACTATGAAATTAACACCACTCTCTAAATTTAAAGCCTTTGAATGTATAAATTTACCCGACTTAGTACTATGTATTAGTAGTGACTGGGCAAAAATTTGGCTTATTGGCTTTGTGCTTAAGTTTGCACAATATTTTTAGGATGGTGCTCTTCACAAGTCTTCTAAGTGTTGGTTTTATGCCATTTGTACACCTCAAAGCTCTCACCAAGTTCGTGGCATTTATAACTAATAGAGCTAATTTCCAACTCTAGAAGAACTTTGAAGAAGTATCACCCTTATTACTCCTGCTTTCTTCTCGCTAAACTAGTTGTTTGCCTGATACCTTTGCATGACTAGAAGTAATCATTATGTGTACTTGTTGATTTACATATTGACCTGATTAACTAGCATTGATTAACTAGATTTAGCTACTGTGAGTATTGATTCTTATTTATAGAGTGTTACTCTTGTCTGAATTTATAATCTTCCTGTTCTGATAGGACTTCTTCAAAATTCTTTAACTTAAAAGAACCTGCAAAATTAAACACCCATTTAGCGAAAACATTAGCCAGAGCATTCCTTTTCCTTAAGAAATGATGTACTCTAACGGATATAAAATATGTTACACCCCGTATTCTAGACAGACTATAAATGCAGAACTCCAAAAGTTGCAGGTGCCTCCAAAAGTGCTACCTATTCATAGCCCCTCTGTAGAATGCCCAAAAACATTTGCCAAGTCCAGAAGCACTCTACAGACCGTAGGTTGGAACACAGTTCGTTGTCCAGGTCCATCGTTCAGACCCCCCGATCTCATTTTCTAAAGCCAAATGACGGTTGACTAGGACGAACCGTAGGTCCGTCCACGGTCCGTCAGCGGTCAACCCGTTGTTGGCCCCGACGTATTTAATTCAGAGGTTGTTTGGTGTTTTTTCTATGTGTTGACACTTAAACTAAGTTATTTAACACCTAAAATATGTCCTTTTGGTGAGCTTTATCCTAGTAACTTAATTAGAACTTACCCTAATCATGTAATTCTCTAAAATTCATCAAATTTGAACAAAAAGGAGAAGAAAGCATTGACCAAACCCTCTCCAAGAATGCGACAAGGTTTCTTCCAATTCCAGCCCTAAAATCAAAAGATTTCTCATTGAGATTCGTCACAAAGTATGTGAAATTTCACTAAAGGGTTCATTTCACCTATTAGGTCTCCTAAATTCAGTTAGATTTTTCATTCTCTATATCATGTTTAGACCTAGGATTTCTTAAACTTTAGAAAGGTGTTATGATTCGGCTATTAGATTAATCCAAATATAATTATCATGTTTTTTCAGGAATTGTTGCTTAGTTCCTTACATGAAAGTGAGAAGCCTAGTCGTGTAAATTCCTTTAGTTCATGAATTACAATTGCTTGGTCTATTTATTCAGATTTACATGCCCTAGTAAAGAATATTTCATTATCACTACAATAATATTAAATTTTCAGTTAGCATATCAATGTTTTGAGATTTTTAGTATTACATAAATTAAGATATAATGTGTTACTTAGATATTATGTTGGGAGTAGGCTTAACACCGACAGGATTAGGTTCAGTAGCCCTTATAGTCCTTAAACTACGTGCCCCCATAGGATAACTCCCCTTTGTTGGTAAAATATTTGGTGATCACTCCAGTCTTGCCTTTACACCACCGGTATGGAAAAATGGGTCCTCTCGATGGGGCATAAACTTCGGACTCTACAGAAAGCTCTCATGGTTTTATGTCGGTTAATAGTAACTCCCACTCTAGTACATTGAACAGGTTACCAATTACAGTTCAGTATTCAGTCTAAGCATGTTATGTATCAGTTCATATTATATCATTGCTCTTATCGCTCTATTCAGTTATGTGTATATTGTTTAGCTTTATCCTATCCTACATGCTCAATACCTTTTATGTACTGACACATACTCTACGCTACATCTTCTCATGTTGTAGGTTCATGTCCTCAACATTAAGATCACGAATAGATTGGTTCAAATATCTAGTTCAATATTATTAGTGGTGAGTCATCATTCTTCGAGGACGACATACATGCTTTCTTTTACTTTCAATCTTTCGGTTCAACTTTTCCAGAGTTAGTGGAGGGAATTTCCCGTTATCTCTAGTAAGTTAGAGGTCTTTTATTGAGACATTGTGAGATTCAGTTTCAGATTTGAGTTTGATCTTTTGGTTGTTATTGACTCTCAGTCTTTTATATATTCAGATTTAGAATGGGCATTCCCCATCAGTTCATTTTATATCATGTTTAATCTTCCGAACAAAAAAATTAATTTAATAAATCTTTAAGTATTCTCATGATATGTCAATTCAGGATTACCTTGGGGTCACTCATGATCATAGGTCTTATGTTACTTCTAGGGGGTAGCATCAGGACACGACATAATGTATAGTCATAATAATAGAGTTGGCCTCCATTGTACACTCCAAGTTGTTTCCCAAACTCCATAAATAATATTCACCATTGCTAGGGAATAAAATTATATTATTGTATGGGAGAGTTGATTCTCTAAAATGTATTTCAATCCTTCTCTTATGGCGATCGCTCGTGCAACTAGACTAGTCGAATCTGGAGTCTTCATCCCTTTTGCCCCTAGAAGGTCACCATTGTAATCTCTTATACAAAATGCACAACCACTAGGACCATAATTCCCCTTAAATGCCCCATCAATGTTACATTTCAATCAACCAACAGGAGGGGGAGACAATCTAACTAGTTTTTTTTGAAAACTTTGTCTGACGTTTTCAACTAAAGATAGAATTTGAAACCAAGTGTGGGAAGTTCAAATCCCAATTGAATCTTAGCCTGGAAAATTTGCTAATGTTAGAATTGATATAAAAAATAGCTTCCTCTTAGAGAAATTTCCTCCATATTAACATATATTTCTTCTCTTCCATATATCCCATTTGATAAATCTCTCTTTGTCTCGAATTTCCTTGAGAATCCTACAAAATATTCATTGGTTGTTTTTATTGAATTATTAGATCACTAATACTAGCAACCCAATTGTAACACCCCAAGAATTTTTTGAACTAAGACTTGAATCATCATTCGTTGTGAGTAGAATTTTACCAAGGAATTTAAAATTTCTCGAGTGTTAAAGTCACTAGTTGTAGAATCTTGAGTTCAAAGAAGCACCAAAGAGAGTTCATTCAAGTCATTCTTAAGTTCCTTTAAATGTTTGGTGAAATTCAAATGACCATAACATTCATTATAGGATAAATTAGGTGGTCCATAAGATCTAAAATTAACTTTCTTTGAATTATCTGTCCAATGCCACTGAGTTTTCTTAGTTTCGAGCTTGTATAAGGGAGAAATGCCCGTTTGAAGTCGGGTTGTACAATTAAGGAAGGTTACCAATAATAGTGAGAGGTATTTTGGTATTTCCCTTACCCAATAAGATATAATTCGTTTTTAGTAAGATTTTATGTGTCCAAATGATCATTTTCAGTTTTATAATCCTAATATACACCTAGTGTTTTAGTTGAGAGTTCAAGAAGAGAAAATAGGAGCGAATCAAGACGTTTGTCGAGATTCTTGAGTTTTGTTGTGGATTTTCTCCAAGGGTTAATCCTTTAGAGCTATGTAAGTTTTCATGGTGTTTGTTTTTTCATCCATACACCAAACTTGATTTTCATATTTGAATACGTCCATAAAGATCTCAAGATTTAAGTTCTTTATATGTGTTCTTGAAGTTCATTCTAAATCTTGTCTTTTTTGGGTTTTGATGATTTATTGAGATCAAAGTGTGTGTTTTGAAGGATGTATTGAGTAGATTAGTTTGTACTTATGTTTAGTAATCGAATCCAAGTTATTGGGGAAGAACCAGTTCTAATTTTGGAGAACTAAGGTGAGAAAATGAGCAAAAAAAGTTGTCGGGTTTTCTAGGTTGGGGACTTGTGCCCTACACTAGCCAGTGCACCCCAACCACACCTTTGTAGGTAGAGGCTGGTGCCCCTGCACCATTCAATGCGCTAGGGTTGCCTACTCCTACCCATTCTATGTCGTTTCGTCCATTGGAGTCCTTTAAAAGGGTACCTTCAATCCCTATTGATTCTAAACACTATAAACTACTTCTAGAAAACTATAAATCATTCGTAACCTTGAATTTGTAATTCAAACTCAAGGTAGAGTTCAGAGATAAGTCTTGATATTTCTTCCTAACTTTTTGAGAATGTCCATTTGAGTCTTTTGAGGAGTCTTGTACAACTTCTATTGACCATTTTCAAGACTCGAAAAATTGAGTATGAAAATGAGAAAAATGTATTCACGAGTCTAAATTTTCATCACGAGATCATTCGTATCATGAACCATAATCTTGAGCTGATAGTTCAAATTCAAGAGAGAATTAAGATTAGAGTTTAAGAAAATCTGAGTTCAATTGTGAATCCATTGAGATATTCTATTGATTTCGAGAAAAGTATTGAACAAGTAAGTATGAGAATGAGAAAAATCGTATACTTGAGTTCCATATTGTTAAGGAGACCCTTGATTTTATTCGTTTATGCCTATAAATTCCGCATGAACTCCATAAGTTCAGTATCTTTGAAAGGACCAGTATTTTTGAGTTCTAAATCTTGAGTATTGTGTTCCTAACCCTTTTGAAATTTTATTCATAATCACAAGACTATTACATATTACCCATGAAGTCCCTAAGTTGAGTAGTTCATGCCGATAATTCAGCATGAACCTTATGATTCGAGTAGTCTCGAGATGAGTATTACCATTGAAGTTCTTGAGTTCCAAGTATTGAGTTCTATATATCATTATTGAAAACCTTAAATTGAGTCGTTCACGTCCATAATTCGATGTGAACCCTATTTTAAAAAGTCTTTTACAAATTATTTTAAAATTTGTTCTAAAGACTTGAGCATTGAGTTTGAGAAAGAGTAGAACCGAGTTCATTCTTTTTAAAAAGTTATATGAGAAATAAGTTTTTTCACATAGTAAATATTTTCACATTTATATGAGAGAGGAAACACCGATTACCAAAAGAGATTTTGTGCTAGATTTTGAGAAATAATCTCAAACTACATAACGAGTTATTATTTTAAATATATGTGCTAGATACATTTTGGGTGTAATATTGAGCACCAATATCATGACGAGTTCGAGTTTACATAATTCAATGTCTCTATAAACCGTGTAGAAAAAATGAGTAGAAAAGAGTCATACTTTTTAGATGATTCCTTAGCTCTTTTTATCATAGACTAGTGGATCCACTTAGTGAGTAGGATCTATACCCCAACAAAGTATAGGACGGCCTTGACAGCGTGGGACAAGAGGTCGTATCACCTTTATCTTATAGTGAGCAGCTTTGAGATGTCATGGTCTTGGCCCAATATCTCTCTATAATAAGGGAGGCTTCGTAGTTAGACATTAGAGTTTCAGAAGTCTGTTCATTTATTTTGTTAATTTTTTGAAAGACTTAAGTTGCCTAAATTATGGTTATTTAAATATATTATTTTTATGCAGAGTTATTCGTAGGAGTTAAAGATATGTAATTGATTTCAATGAATTTTACTCAGTTTTAAGGTTTGTATGCTTAAGTTAGTCTTACGCTTGTAGTCAGTCAGGATGATGGTTCGCTTGGGGATTATCAATGATTCTCGAGTGCCGACCGTGTATAGGGCGTAGGCTCCGGTAGTGACACCTATTATAGTAATCTCAAATGCTGGAAGCTAGTTCACCCTTTAAAAAAGATGTTCTATAGTTTCTTTGGAAGGGTAGAACAACATATGCAATCTTGAGAAATATTGGGATTCCAAACTGATAAAACCGTTGTAACATCGACCATTACAAACCAAACTAACCAAAAAGGATATTTTAAAAGGAATTCCTATCACCGAGATCTTTATAAAACATTTATAAGGCTCAAATCTCCTTCTAATAATTTCCTAGACACTTTTGACTGAAATTTACCATAACTAGCCTTAATCCTCCTACTTCTATCTCCATAATCAATTCTCTAACAGAATTCATATTTAGTCTTACAAATTCTACAATGGTGGAAAGAATAAAATCACGCATAGTAACATAATCCCACCCTTCTTCATTTAAAATTGCATCAATATCAGTCGAGGGATGACAAGAATGACATTCAGTTTGTTGCAAGTACAGTGGACCAAACTTGGTCAACTTGTCATACCATACACAAGGTGTACTTCCCTTAGGTTCCCACCGTAACTGTTGTTCAATATTTCTCTACTGTTCACCATATGCTTCCATATTTGTGAACCATTATTCCATTAAACTAGAGATGGAATTTGTTTGTTGGAACTTTTTTCCAACAGAAGTCCGCCACAAAGATCTTTGTGTTCTATACTTCCACAATAGTTTAGCATGAATGACTTTAGAAACATCAAATGAAGATCTAAATCCCAACCCACCTTCATCATTGGGAAGACATATCCTAAGATACATAATATCTTCTCCTACTTGTTTCTTTATTACCCCAAAATTCTTTTGCAATGACTCTATGTAGTTCCCAGATCTGACAATTAGGAGGAACTATGGCACAAAGAACATGAATAGGTAAACTGTGCAATCACAATTAATAAAAACCTCCTTACCCCATACAAATTTCACATCAAACAAAGGTTGCTCCACTACTAGAAAACCTACCTGTAGCAACAATTAAATATATGTTGTCATAGATACTCATTCGCATTATAACCTTTGCAATAGACAACTGGACCTAATGAAACACCTTAATAGTTAAATGTGTTGCATTAGTACTACAAGTGTTGTCATAGTATCTTTATACTGCAACGGTTCTTACGAATCGTCGCCGTAGGTATTATATGGCAACAATTTCGCCAATTTTTTCCCTCCACTTATTTCACTAAACCAGCCAAAATTTTATTTTTTTATTTAATTGTAAAAGTAAAAGAAACGACAAATATCAGATTAGGTCTTTTTTTTCTCGTAGGTAACGACGCCAAGGTAACCACGCGATTCTCCCTTAAACAGAACAAATAATTCATCATCTTCTTAATGGGTTTTTCTTTAACCATTCTTGTTTGACTTTCCTTGTCGGAATCTTCAACTTGTGGGTCTTCTTGTTCGTGGGTTGTACCTTTTTGCAGCTACTTGTATGTTGTATTTCATCTTCTTCAAAGTTAGAAATTTAATAGAAGCTAGGGTTCTTGACAAATGTGTTTCTATGAAGTTGTTGTTTTTTCTAGATCTTATGATTATAATGTAATCTTATTGTGCATTTGAGTGTGTATCTCGATTTTGGTGAAGATTGAGAAATATCTGCAAAAAATTTTAGATGGAAACTCTAAGTTTAGGAAGAGTTGATGTTATGAAAGATGAGTTTTGATTATTCAATATGCATGATAATTCTTATCTATTGAAATTTTTTTTATGAATAGGACAAATGATTTCTAAGAATAAAATCTTCAATCTGCATGATAGTTCTTATCTATTCAAAGTATTTTTCTACTCTAAAAGTCATTGAAGTCGAGCATTAAGGGATTTTGTTTCTCTATTTCGAGTACATTTTTTGAAGTTCTAAGTTTATGCTTTCTTCCTTCTTGTCTGAATTTCTTAGTGGACAAACTACAAATTGGTCATCAAGATCAACTCACTGCTAAAAAAAGAGGTAATGTTAATGTTACTCTTTTTGATGTACATTTGTGTGTATGAATGAATCTTTTTCCTGCTTAAAAAGTAAGTCTTTCCGACATTGAAATAACTTACCTTCAATTTAATGTAATTTGAAGCTACATTTGGAATGTAGATGCATCTGTTGTTTGAATGTTATAATACACCCTGATGGAGTACATGTTTTTGCATTTCTTATCATAGTATGATGTCTGAATGCATCTTGCAACACTTGTTTTGGGTATAGAAATATAAAATTATGAAATAAATAGAAATGTAACGTCTCATTTATACAGTTCTGTTGGTTTCTATATTAGATACAACACTCATTTCTGTACCTGTGATCCACAAGGTGTTGTGGTAAGAAGGAGCAGCAAGCTACGTAACTGTAATCACTTACTCACATTTGCCAGTGACCTGCACATTTATTGATTTAATGTTCTTGTGTATGTTAACTGTGATGTAATGTTCAAGTTGGTAATGATCTAGTTTCTCTTACTGATCTATGTTCATTATTGCTTATTCATTATTAAATTAAATCATTCCATATGATAATATTTTTCAAATTTAAGGTCTGTATTGTAAGAATGTTGGAAAATTTTCACTTTATGCTTTTACTATAAAAAATTCATGATAAATTTTCTTTGTTATGAGTTAAGAGCTTCGATAACCAGATCATTCATGTTACTTTCTGCCCCAACGAACTCTAACTCGTCCATTCCTTTCCCAATGTACCAATGGAAGAAAGCTATTTTTCTGAACATAGTTTTGTAGTGTTGGTATGTATTCTTATTGAAATGAAAACAGAAGTCCGAGGTCGTAGATTTTTTATTGATTATGATTAGGGTTGCCAGGTGATTTCAACAAGCATTACTGGTTAATGAATAATTTGAGCAAACCTCGCATCTAGTTGATCATAGAATAAGGCTTTGATGATGAAATTAACAACTTTAATTTTAAGCACCGTATAAAATCTAATATATTGAGTAGTTCTTTGTTTTATCCTTTGATATCCTTTTTTATGATAACTATAATATTATCTGTCTTAATATCATTTCTTCTTTTGAAATACAGTGAGTAGATCCTTGGTGTAGTTGAGCACAAAATAAGGCTTTAAATGTTAACAACCTCTCTAAGGCTGCTTCTAGAATTGGATCTTCATATCTACATTTAATCATACATCCAAGTTCTCGTAGTCTGCTCCTTGTCTTTTCTTATAAATTTGAAGTTTTACTGTTGAGTTGCTTAGTTTTTTTACTGAGTTTATTGACTTTGATTTTCTTGTCTTTTCATGTTTTTCTTTTACCTTTAAATTTGTTTAGATGTCTTTAATTAGAGACACAACACCTTCTCTAAGTCTGCTTCTAGATTTTGTATTTTTTATATGAAATGAATTAAATCTTGAAAGTGTTTAGATTTGTCATAATTGTTTGACATTGTTGTCGTGTCATATCATCTTTAGATTGATTTTTAAATTTTAAATCTTTTACTTTTTTCTTTTTTCAACTAACTTAAATTATAGTAAAATTGATATTGTTAAGTAGACAACTGATTATGTGTAAACAAATAGTTCAAGGAAAACACACATTTGAGTTATGTTGGTACATAAAATAAGATAGAGCCACTGATCAGAATCTCCCTTTTTATGTCTTATCTTGGTAATTTGATTTTGGAGTCATATAGGATATTCTATATTAAATGGATAGTGGAGATAAAAGTTTGATGGGTCTCCGGAATTCCACCAATGAGTATATCAGTGGTGTGAATAACTTTCTTGATAAAACTTTTGAACTAGCTTCCAAAGGAGATGAAATATTGTGTCCTTTCAAAAAGTGTGCTAAATGTTTGTAGCATCAATGGAATGTTGTAAAGGATCACTTTGTTGTATATGGGTTTGTACAAGGGTACACCAAATGGATTTTTTATGGGAAAAGTATTTCCTCGAGAAATAATCCAGATCATTATAAGGAAGGTTCCAACATGCGTGACAATATTTATGGCCTACTTCATGACACTTTTTGAGATGTTGCAGGTGATTTGGGGCTTGAAGGAGTGAGAGAGGGGTTATCCGAAGATGCAAATAAATTTTATAAATTACTGAGGAAGGAAAACAAGAGTTATATCCTGGGTGTTAGAATTTTTCGAAACTGGATTTCACCATTCGATTATTCTTGTTAAAATGCATTCCTGGTTTGAGTAATGTTGCCTTTGGAGACTTGATAGACCTGTTAAGAGAGGACTTTCTATTTACTCATATACTCGAGTCATTTCGAAAAGCAAAGAATGTGATGAAAGATTTGGGTCTTGATTATGAAAAAATACATGCATGTCCTAATGATTGCATGTTATATTGGAAGGAAAATGAGAAGGAAAATAATTGTTCTGTGGGTGGCTCGTCAAGATGGAAGACTGTTAATGATCCCTTGACTAATAAAAGCACCAAATTCCTGCAAAGGTTTTAAGGTACCTTCCCTTAAAACCTAGGCTTTAGATAATATTGATGTATCATGAAACAACTGCAAATATGAAATGACATGATACTAAACAACCCAAAGATGGGAATATAAGGCATGCGGTTGATGGGGAAGCTTGGAAGAATTTTGATTCCTTGCATGAAAATTTTACTAGAGATCCTCGTAATGTTAGATTGGGTTTTTGAACTGATGGTTTCAACCCGTTTCGAACCATTAATATTCCCATAGCACATGGACTGTTATGTTAATGAATTATAATTTATCGCCGTGGATTTGCATGAAACCGGAGTATATTATATTATCTAAGATCATTCAAGGTCCATAGTCTCCAGGAAAGTATATTGATTGTCTACCTTCAACGACTCATTGCAGAATTGAAAGAATTGTGGGAAACTGGGATGGAAACATATGATGTTGATTCTAGCCAAACTTTCCAATTGCGTGCAGCCTTATTATGGACAATCAGTGATTTTCCAGCCTATGTAATGCTTTCTGGTTGGAGCACAAAAGGAAGAAAGGCCTGCCCAACTTGTAATCATGGGACATGCTCTCAATATCTCAAGCATAGTCGTAAGATGTGTTACATGGGTCATCAGGCATTCTTACCTCCTGATCATCCATTTCGATGAGATAATAAATCATTTGACGGTAAAGAAGATCACATATATGCACCTACTCCTTTATCAGGCATAGAAGTATTGGAAGGGTTGCATGGATTCAATAATGTGTTCGTAAAGGGACAAAATAGAAAGCGTCGTGACGGTGAGGGTCCATGGAAAAAAAAGATCCATTTTTTGATTGCCATACTTGGAACATAACAAACAGACACACACTCTTGATGTGATATACATAGAAAAAATATTTGTGACAGTTTGCTCGGGACTTTGTTGGATGTAACTGGAACATCAAAAGGCCATGTTAATTTTTTATATGACTTGCCAGAAATGGGGATACGAAAGGAGCTTCAACCAGCAAAACATGATAATGGAAAAGTTAATTTCGCTAAATCTTGTTTCTCCATGAAACCAAAAGGGAAGAAGTTGTTTTGCACTGTTCTTAAAAATGCCAAATTACAAAAAGGTTGTGTTATAAATATATCAAGATGAGTGGAAGTGGATGAGCTGAAAATATCAGGTTACAAGAGCCATGATGTTGATTTCATAATGCATTACTTGCTCCAAGTTGCTGTTAGAAAAGTGTTGCCTAAAACCGTTTCTATAGCCTTGATTGAGTTGGGGAACTTCTTTAGAGTCATAAGTGGAAAGGTGATAAGCAGATACGATCTTGATAACATGCATTCTAATATCAATGAGATTATATGTGACCTTGAAAACATTTTACCCCCATCCTTTATTGATATAATGGTATATCTCCCAATCCATTTAGTAAATAAAGTTAGGCTGGGGCGTCCGACACCTCTTCGTTGGATGTATTCCACTAAAATAAACCTATGTTTCTTCAAGGGGCTTGTTCGTAATTTATTTCATCTAGAAGCATCTGTACTAGAGGGATTCGTGGCACTAGAGCGCGTGAATTTGTGTTTCAGATACCTACATGTTGGGCTGAAACAAAATCCAGTCGATACCAATTCGAGGATGAGTAGGGAACTAAAACAAAGGGAGATAATTTGTCACATTTATTCCCTAAACTTGGCCATCCCATTGGAAGGGAGAAAAAAAGCAAAGGCAATAATTTTCACATGGATCTCAACCTATATCTTGATATACATTAATATGTATTGTTTAATGTCGGAAATGAAAAAATGGAGACCTTTATCATGTAAGATCTGTCACTTTTATTATAAGCATTAATATTTTTTATATGATAATAACTTTGAAACATCCTAATTTGAAATATGCTCGCTTGTAGGGAACATAAGACTGTAATTGACAATCATAGTAGATCAAAGACATGGATTACAACACAGAATCATAGTTAGGAATTTGGCAACTGCTTTAAGAAGAATGTTAAATATGTTGAAGTGTCTGAACATTTCCGACAACTTTCTAAATGGCCTAATACTGCGGCAAAAAGATATACAACATATTTCATCAATGGATATTCATTTCATACAATGAAACGAGATATTCAAGGTAAGACTCAGAACTATGGTGTGACTTTATCAGCAACAACCGATAGTTTTGCTAGTGCTAGACACGAAAACCCCATTGATGAAGATGTTGTCTATTATGGAGTTATTCAGGATATCATACAGATTGATTATTGAGGCTGCTTTAGTTTTGTGTTATTTAAATGTGATTGGTTTTGTTATGAATTAGATGAATATGGATTAACTCAGGTATACTTCAATAAGTTATGCAGTACTGAAGATCCATTTGTACTAGCATCTCAAGTGCATCAAGTTTTCTATGTCGAGGATCCAATTGAGAAAGTTGTTTATTATGCAAGGACTAAAGTCAATATTGATTTATTTGGTTCAGAAGAAGATCACAATTTCCCTAATATTGGAGACACATTTTTTGGGGAGCCAGACAATGACATTGGAACATCATATGGAATATCTGATGTTGATGTTGATCTTAGATGGTCGAGAGAATATGTACCTGGTGATGTCATTGATATGTCAACTCATGATCAATATTCAGAATACGTGAAAGAAGATCATATGGACACATCAGAAGAAGATGAGGACTTTGATGATGTCGATTGAGATTGGATGGTGGGTGATAATTGATGAAGGAACTATTAAAATTCTTTTAATATATCTCTATTTCATTTTCTTATATGTACTATTGGTTTGAAAGTCGTTTGAAGGAATGCTGATTTTGCCAATTTTATTCTTATTGTGTACTTCAGTCTTTTTTGGTTTCTAAACATTATTATTGATTGCATTAGTGCTTCTTTTGCTGAAATTAGTTCATTGATTTTTCCTCAGAAATCATATGTGAATTAGGTCGCAAGAAGTGGTAATTCTGATTTCTGCTTCACTTTTTAGGTTTTACTAGTCATTTAACTACTACTATAATCTCTTTTTTTGTTGATTCGGCTTTATATTCTTGATTTTGTTGGGATGTCTAACTCCTTATATGTATATCTCTCTTTTTTTTTTTACAGTAGCCAGTACTTGGTAGCCATTAAATAACAAGTTTCCTCAAGAATAAGGAATAGAGAAGAAAGAGCAACTAATCTAGCTGGAATGCTCACATCTTTGGAGAATCAAAAGAAGTTGTTGCTAGCAAGAAAAAGACAAGATTTAATCACTGAAAAGCGTCAATGTTTAACAGATTTTATTGAAGAACAATATCTTCTTGAATCTCACAGTCCAGAATAGGAGTTCTTATACAAGCTGACTTAACTAACAATGTAGTGGGACAAATAGTAGAACAACTTCAATTGAATTCTACTGCTCTTGAAGAAAAGGAACGATGTGCAGAACAAGGCAAGAAAATCAATATTTTATTTATAATATTACTTTTCTTTTTTTATTATAAAATTAAATTACAATACTACTTTGGAAGGGTTATCTTTATTTGTGTATTATTGTAGAGTCCTCCACTAAAAAGATAGAAAGGTCAAACGTAAAGATGTTATCTGTACATGGAAGGCATGATCATAAACTTATTATACTGACTAAGTTGGTCAGCCAGTTGGTCCTAGTAATGTCGTGATAGAGTTGCACAGCTTCCTCGGTACCTTTGCTAGGAAAGCGACCCTTTGTCCTGTTGATATAGAAAATTGGAAGCTGATGGACACAAAAGATGATTTGTGGGATTATACCAAGGTTTGAAGTATTCAATTCTTTGTTAAGTTAAATATATTAAAAATTTGTTGCACTAACTCAATGTTCAAATTTTCAGGAGAAATATGACATTCCAAAAATTGGTGTTAGATGGACTTTAAAAGCAGTTCAAGAAGTTTGGAGAAGGCGTAAGATTTATTTGAAAACACACCACTTTGATGCCTACGCTAATGATCAAATTCAGATGGAAAATAGGCGTGATGATGTTCAAACATCTCAATATAAGGAACTTCTTAATATTGGAACTCAGAAAAGTTCAAGGTAGGTCTTACTAGTTTGTAGTGGTTCAATTATGTTAAGTTAGAGTTTACATTATCATTTTTCCTTCTTTCCTTGTTGGATCCAAGAATAACCTGTAATAACATATTTCTTTGTTGAATTTTACTCCTTAGGGATTTAGTTACTTCTCTTTTAGTAAGAGAATATTGTGATTAGCTGATTTGGAGGTTATTTTTGCTTTTCATTCCCAAAAAATGTTAAGTTATATAGAGATCTCTTTTCTCTGTAACTGATCACTGGTACTGTTTGTTCTGTCTCTTCTTTTTGGAGCCACTAAGCTCTTATTTTTTTTAAGAATCATTGGATAGAAACTTTCCTCTTCTATAAAAAATCACTTGATCATTGTGGAACTTCTCTTCTATTTTCAGAAAATGTCAAAAATCAATTGTGAGAATCGGAAAAAATTGAAGAATCCACATACTATTTGCAAGAAAAGCTTTTCTTTAGTTCGCAATTATTCGGTATTAGCTCTTGTGTAGCATTCAATAAAAATTTATCACATTTTAAAGAAGATATTTGATATCCACTTTTAATGTCTATTGGAAAAAGAGAGGAAAACTAGTGATACTCATCATCAAAGGAATTTTTTGTGGTTACAAGAAAAATAAAGCCCAATCAATCATACAAGGATACATATTAATATACAACTAGTAAAATTGTGATATTTCTATCTTATTTTTATTTTGATTGATTTCAATTTGTTTTTCATATTTAACTCTTTATGTGTGTAATTGAATTCTGTTGTTCTTTAAATAATAAAACTGCATTATAGGTTGAGATGGATAATATTGAAATGCAACAAACAGAAGATGGAAATGAGACAATTGATGCATTTTCTTTTGTCATAGGATCAGAAAATCTAAGACATTTGAGATTATATGGAAGAGGGGTTACAAAAACTACTATGAAAGGGAAGTGGAACATTTTGAAGCCTTGTCAAATGCAACAAATGACCTCGTGAAAAAGATGGAAGAGATAATGATGAGAATGGAGGAAAAAATTGAGGAACATAAAGAACAATATGACTAAAAAAAGACCACGATGCGACAAGAAATTGTAGAAGATTTCATAACAAAACTTTAGCGTTCAGGCCTATAAATTGATGCTAATGTTCTAGCAATATTACTTGATGTTTCATCAACACAAAAAACAAAAATTCAATCAGTCTATCGTTCATCTAGCAGTAGCAACAATCAAGGTCAGAATCTCCCTCCTTCTTCTTCATTTTCTTCTACTACTACTTTTGCAGTTTCTTGTTTGGTTCATCTTCATCTATCGATTGTTATGTTAATCTGCTTCTACTTCTTTTTCTTGTGCTACTACACTTGCAATCTTCTTGTATTATTTTTGGTGCAACTGCGATGATCCTTTTATTTTTATCGAAGTTGATATTATTGAGATTAGTGTTATTGTTGTTTGCATAGTTCAGGTGTTGTTAGTTTTTAGTAACTGAGATCATCATTTTCCTATGTGATTCATAAATTTTTTCTTATGTATATGTTCTTGTTGTATTTAATCTCGATGTAGCCCGTATTTGTTGGTTTGTCTATTCTTTTTAACTATTATATTTTGATCAACAAATATCATGTTTATAATTAGGTAATCTCTCTGCTTCTGATTCTAAGGATTGTAATTTGTGATTTATTGGAATTCAATGTCTTCCATCCTTTGGTGGGGAGTGTTTGAAAACTGTGGTAGCGGATTGAGTTGTCTTGTTCAAGTGCAATGCTTGTAGTGTAGTTAGCTTACTGATTTGTTCCTTACTTAGTTGTTCCCGATAAACTTCTTCACATGGTGCTAATTCTTGTACGTGTTTGCTGTCTGCAAAACTGTCCTCATCCCGGTACACATTTATTGATATATTTTTCGAGTTGTTTCCTGTAGGTTTGGCTCCTCCTCATGAAAAGTTAGAGTTTCTATCTCTATGTTAGAGTCTTGGTTTCCTGGGAGTTATTTTCATCATCGATAAAAAGAGAAAAAAATAGGAATTGTGTGTCTTCTTTTACCTTTTCTTTTTTAACTTCTTCTTTCCTAATTGTTGACCATTTTGAAATTGTAGGTGAACAAAATAATGAACAAAGCGGCAAATGAAACCAGCAAAGACCTTACATAAAAGAATTGGTTTCTACAAACATTCTAGCACTATTTTACTTTTTGTCCTTATTTTGTTAACTTAAATGAATGTCAACTCTTGAACATTCTAGCACTACTTTTTACTTCGGGGCCTAATTTTGCCTCTTAAACATTTTAGGACTATTTTTATGTTTGGGCTTAATTTTGTGAACGTCAATGTACATTAACTCTTGAATTGTAAATGAAGATCATATATTTTAATCTATAATATATGAATGCTACAAGTTGATATACATATTGGTTTAATGTGTTCTATCATCATATTATAGTTTATATCAAAAATGGCTATAATATCCTGCAATAACCATTAAAAAGATCTATTGCAATAGCTTAATAACATTGTTGCAATAGTTAAGAAGAACCGTTGTAATATCTTAGGTCGATTTGTATAATAAAGTTGTGGTGATAGGTCATTGTTAATGATTTGCAATTGTTGCAGAAACTGCAGAAAAGTGTCATCCTAGACTAAATAATAAATGCTTCTATATATTGTGTGTTGTAGTAGTTCACAATTGTTGCTATAAAACCTTTTGCAACGGTTCACAACTGTTGCAACAACCGCAGAAAGTGTCTTCCTAAACTAAAAAATAATTTTTGTTGTAGACAGAGTGTGACAACAGTTTTTCACCGTCGCTATGAAATCATTTGCAGCGGTTTTGCAACTGTTGCAACAGCTGCAGAAAAGTGTCGTCCTAGACTAAAGAATAACTGTTGCTATATATGGTCTATCACAACGACCTTCAAATGTTGCTAGTAAATTGTTACTATAGATATATCGCAACAGCCTTATATGCAACACGCCAGTTTCCGTTGCCATATGTTAATTGAAACACTCTTTGAGTTTATGACAATAATTATTCTTGTGTTGCAATAGGCATGTTTTCTAGTAGTGCTCCCAATGACTTCCCCACGTATCCACACTTCCAACGATTACTCAAGACATCTTATCACTCAAATCAGAGATCAGATGAGGGAGAGATCACCTTTTGAAAAATAATAAATGAGGCTACAATTTCTTTTTTATATAAATAGCCAAGATCTTGTCGCTAAAAGTCCAATTCCGGTCGCAAAACTCTTATTTATGGTCGCTAAAAACCTACATACGATATTAGCACTTCTTGTGGTTGTTAAACTCCAGATTCTTCGATGCGGTGCCCAATATTCATTCGAACTCCCGTGCATGCAAACTAGATAGGAAACCTATCAAATTTGATAGTTCGGACTCAATCGAAGAGTTAAAATTCGCATACGAGATCATCTAAGCAAAAAGTGGGTCTGACACCCAAACTCTATAGTAAAAATCCATAAATGGGCTCCGAAGCAGATCGAAAGCCTTGGTTTCTAAACAAAGGGTCGTTTGATACCAAATTCACCATTCTGCAGTTAACTACGCTGCACTGACAGAATTGTCATATGATCTCGTTTACTCAAAATAATGACTAAAGTCAAACTTAGGCGTTAAGTTGATTGTTAAGGTGCCTAATCACATAGATTCACACTAAAACCTGGGAAATTAATTATATCTACCATTCTACTAGCCTAAAATAACCCCTACAGAACTTATGGGTTCAACAAAAATGGATTTTGAGGCCGTCTTCTGGAAATTTTGATTAAAACAAACTATTCAAGGTTGTAAAGCTCCAAAACACTGAAACTCACAGAAAAACCAAATGAATATCCAAGTGACTGAACTATCAGTCCCAACAAGTCATAAATGACTTGAGGTTTCTCTAGAAAAGCACTAAACAATGAACAAAAGACATAAATAAAAAAATTACTTGGAGTTCATAACATAAAATCTCTTTAGTATAAGGTGTGAACATCTCCCGCTCTCTAAGGAGATTCAAGTCCACTACAACAAATCTTTTCACTGGTCGAGCAGTAGTGTTTTTGACTTGTCCCCTCCAGGATAAAACAACTCTATCACAAAGTATAACTCAACAAACTCTGTAGAAGAGTTGATTCTAAATATCCACAAAAAGAACATCTCTCTTCAACGAATACAAACTCTCTTTTTGACTAACTTTATGCATTCTATATTTTCTTGTACAAAAAAGAAATGAAGACCACCACTATTTATTGTTCAGGAAGTCTTCTTAATAATGAATAAGAAGATAATGTGATAGTAAAAAGAGAAAAAAATGATTTAGAGGTTATATATGTTGGAAGGTATAATTGAGGAATAAAAAATAAAACAGAGTGAGAGGTAACAAATTCGTTCAATGGCTGATAAAGATGTTGCCCACGATTGTTGACCCCAACATTCTTTGGAATGTTTATTCGTGTATAATGTCAATTAACACTTGGTTTAGATTATTGTTATCCGTTGTATTATATTGTATTGTTAGTTTAAATATAGTGTTTATTTTGATTTTTACTTAATTGCTATTGTATCGTATCATTTAAATCCACCATTAGGTAACGACGAAACGACTCGGTCTAACCACCGATTTGGTGTGATTGTGTCATTATCTTAACATTTTCGGCTCATGTTATCTTTTATTTAAAATTTAATAATCATATTTCATCATTTATCCTATCCTCTCATAATAGCTCTACCCCTTAAGCTATTTCGCTTGTAGGTGTATCACTCAAATTATAAATATGTGATATTATGTAATAACAAAGAATGATACAATCTATCCAAACATAGTAATCATTAAAACACCTTAATACGATACATTATAAAACAATAGCTAATTAACAACCATCTAAACAAAGTGCAAGCCACTAAACTTTAAAGACAACAAAAGAGAAAGCCCACAAATGCCTGCAACAGTCCGTCCAGCACACACTTGCTGCTGTGAACCAATCTTAATATTACTGATATTAATATTAAAATGCTAAATAAAAGCACTTTGTTATATTTATAGGAGATGGCTAGCCAAATGTGCAAAACAAATAAACTCATTAAATATAAATTATACATATAAAAAATAAAATTAGTTGCAACTTGCAACTAATGTTCACACGAAATATTGGTTTTACCAATTGGTTAAAGAGAAAATTATTGCGACAAAAGAGGGTGACATAGTGATTGAAGTTGTTACTTACTAATATCATTTTGTATTCAAAATTATTACTCCATTTATAGAATTCTGAAAAATTTAAAGAATTATAGCCTAACTCTTCCACCCTCCTCCTCTGGGGCTGGTTGATATTTTCATTTCTTCATGAGTCATACAATGACGTTTCTTAATTGCTGAAATCTCCGTCTCCTCGTTCCACCATTCATATTTTCCATCTGAACGGTAAATAATTCTGATCACCCTGTTTTGGTTATTCAAAAAGATGAATATATGTTTTTTTTAATATCGTTTTGGAATTTAAATTTGTAATTCGGATTACGTTTATTCTTCAATGCCTTGTATTTTTACCATGGATTTTAAATTATACTTATAGCCAATTATGATTTACAATGTTTTTATGTAATTTCTAAAAAATCAATCTAAAAATTCATATTAGTCCCTCATTCTTTTAACATTAACCTAAATGAATATATTAAGATAATCATAGTTGAGGAACTATGTTTAAAACAAAATCGTTCTCTCATATAGAGATTTAGATAGTTAAATATATATAGAAGGATTTAATTCTTTAAACTTGAGACATAATTATTATTGTTATATACCTTTATTTAATTTCAAAATTCAATTGGAAATAAATGTTTAAGTCATGGCATCATTGTGCAGCTAAAAAAACATCAAATGAGTGAAATATTCCAAGAGCCTAAGGGCTTAAAATCAATGTCCGCTGGATTTTCATCTCATAATCAATCATGTCGCGGTAAGCAAAGGAAAATGGATGAACATGGAGGAAGCAAGGTGACAGGCATCAAGCAGATTGTAAGACTAAAAGAATTTCTAAGTAAATGGCAACATGTCACACTTGGTCCTAAGGGAAATGATAACAATTGCAACAACAACGGCAACAATAATAATAATAATCTTGGATCATCTTTGAAACATGGAAACAATTCCCCTAGAGGAATATCACCTTCGATTAGTATGAGGTTGAGGAATTACAATATATATTGTGATTCAGATGAAGAGAGTTGTCAAAGTCTAGAGCCACCCCATGGTGTCCCGAGAGGCTATTTGGCTGTTTATGTTGGACCGGAGCTTCGGAGGTTTATAATTCCCACAAGTTATCTTAGTGATCCATTGTTTAAATTATTGCTGGAAAAAGTTGAGGAAGAGTTTGGGTTTGATCATACTGGTGGACTCACTATTCCTTGTGAGATTGAGACCTTCAAGTTTCTCATGAAGTGCATGGAAAATCATCAAAGAGATCAACCTTCCTCTTCTCTTAATCAACACCATTCTGGTAATTAACTTTCTTCTTCGTTTTTGTCAACACAACTGCTATTGGTATCCACCTCAACTATTTGACCTCCTAGTGACACTGGTAACTATGTCAACCAAGATTTAGACACATGATAATAGAAGTCACTCTGCACTTTTGAGTGAATTTATCCTCTTTTTCTCATCATTTGTTTTTTTTTCACCACAAGTGCTACTGGTGTACACCTCGACTATTTAGGTATCTACGTACCTTTACCTTTTAGTTGTAGTAGGTGACTCTATCAATCAAAATTTAGGTAGATGACACAATAAAAGTCACTCCGTGCTTTTGTGTGAATCTATCTTCTTTTTCTCATCATTTCTTTTCTTTTTCACCACAAGTGCTACTATTGGTGTATATCTCGATTATTTTGGTAGGTACCTTTAGCAGCTCTTAGTGGCAATATCATGGGTAACTTTGTCAACCAAAATTTAGGTAGATGTGTGTTGAAGTCATGACACGCTTTTGTGAGAATTTATCCCTTTTTTTTCTCATTAGTCGTTTTCTTTTTCAGTACAAGTTCAATGTGGCAATATAATGGGTAACTTTGTCAATCAAAGTTTAGGTATAATGAAAGTTGAAGTCACTCCACGCTTTTGTGTGAATTTATCTTCTTTAATTAGGCACTTGTCCAAAACTTTTTTTTTATGATGTATGTTGTGATTTTGATTGTATAATTATTTAACAAGAAACCTTGATATTTATTATGCAGGATCTAAGCTTATTGTTGAGTGAGTAACTACCATGGTCTTAGTGATGATTGAATGTTTAGGGCTCATGAAATATTTTTTATTTGCTATTTGTTTTCTCTTCTTCTGATTAATTTATTTGCTATTTGTTTTCTCTTCTTCTGATTAAGAGTGTAGAAGGTCCCATTGTATTTTTATACAAGTTCATCCCCTGTATTTTTACACTTGCCATTTGTTTGTCATGTGTTTATATCTAATCTTGAAAAGAAAAAAAACACTGAAGGAAACAGAAAGTAAGGAGGGCCTAGGTAGTTATATTAAGAAGGTTTATCGGCAAAAAGGAGAAAGCATAAACCTTTGACCCTTTCTAGGTATTACCTATAAGAAAATGTGAAGATCAAGATTCACAAATGGTTATTGTTTTTTTTTTTTAGGTATTGTCAATTGTATTGGAATAACCCTGTCCAAGTATATATAAAAGCAATTGATTTTTAATTGTACAATGTTTATGTTGTGTCAATTCTACATTTCATTATAAGACAAGGGTCTTTATACAACTACTAGTATTTAATTAAAATAATGATAATCGAGTTTGAGGATTGTTCAATTGGTTGAGCACTTATTTCCCCTCATCTATTGTGAGGATTACCTTCCCCTTATTTCCCCACACCCCCAAAAAAAGTTGTGTTAATTGATAATTTGTCAGTTAACCTTCAGATTTTGCTCCAAGACATTTGTTTCAAGGAAAATCTCACAAATGTATAGAAAGAGTTTTTTTTAAAAAAAAATCCAATATATGTACAAAAAGTTCTAATTTAATGAAACATAAATTTGGAGCATATTTTTTTATCTTCGTATTGAGTAACATGGGTGCAGAAATTTACAAGAATTGTCATATCTACTAAAAAAAATTTCTTTCAATTAAATAACAATCCCGCGTAAAAAAATGAAAGAATTTAATTTTTAGGATAATGTCACTCAAATATATAAGAATGATAACACTAGCCCATGAAATCCCCTTATCATTCAAGTTTGAATAGGTCAATGTAATCACTCATACATTCATGAAGAACTTTCACATATAGCAACTAAAAAAATAACCTAATTACTCTTCATAACTATAGTTCGATAAATACAATTTATAGCTACATGTTATATGGAGGAGAGAGGCAAACGAGACTGGAGAGAGAGAGGAGAGAGGGCAAAGAGTGGGAAAGACGAGAATTGTATATGTGTATCAGTTAGATTATTGTATATTATACAATTATTTCTTTATGTGGAAAGATAGATTGAGAGAGGGAAGGAGAGAGGCAAGCGATATTGGGAGAGGGAGGAGAGAGGCAAACGAGAGGGCAGAGAGAGGGAGAGAGGTGAATTGTATATGTATTTAGGTTAGATAATTGTATGTTATATATATGCATTTGTATATATGGAAAGCAAGATTAGGAGAGGAGGAGAGACGCGAGCGAGATTGAGAGGGAGGAGAGAGTGGGAGAAAGGTGAATTACATATGTATATTGGTTAGATAATTATAAATTATACACACACACACACACACACACATATATATATATATTTATATATATATATATATATATATTTGTATATTTTGGCGAATTATACATATAAAAACTTGCTAACTATAGAAACTCGAAGTTAACCCATGTAATTAATGTATAATGTTAGTCGCAAGTGGTAATTATATCAAATTAGAGCTATGATGAGTAATTGAGTAGTATAAGTTTGCTTAATTGCATATAATTAACCAAACCATTTTAACCCGGTCAATTTAATTCATCTAATTCTGTTAAATAGCTATCCCAAATTGACTACGAAGCAAGCTCATCAATTTTATCATACACAGTAGGGATGTTGCTATGTTAACCACATGGTGGTCACTCAAACATACTTCATCAAAATATTATATTGTGAACGTACAAAATCATATTTTGTATATAAATCAAAACATCTTAGCTATTATACAAAAAATTAGGACATCCTTAACAATATACCTAGCTTCACAACTGATATAGAGCCTTGATTAAGATGAAGAAAAATTTATTTGTTTTGTTTGGTAAAAGAGTTTGATGATTTAGCAACCTTCTGTAACACTTCGAAAAGTCAAGACCTAATCTAGATCCTCATAAGTTGATTTCATGTAGGTTATACTGTTTTACGACCTAAAATAATGTTAATAAGTCGTCCGAAAAGTTTTAGAGCCAAGACGTCAAAAAACGTCCATGATATTCGAAAAGTAGCTAAATTGAACTAGTTGACGTTGCTTTGTTTGGTGAAGTTTGGAATGGTCAAATGAAGTCTAAAACTTTTAAAAATACTTTGGTTAGGTAGAGTGTGGTATATAGGGTCTAAACGTCCAATAACGTCGCCCCAAGGACCACCGAAAGGGTCCTTCAGGAGGACCCAAACATGGGTGGGCAGGCTGCCAAAGCAACCGGCGTGAATCAAGATTCAAGAGGCTGCTGCTCGAAGCGCAGACCACACGAACGCTACTGCCACAGATCCATTTTTCAAAAATCAAAATGGGCACTAGCCTCGCGACGCGGAGCTATTTTCCAGATTCGGTAAAATTGTGTTTTTGGAATTGACTTCACAAAATGACCAAATCAAGTGAGGGGTATTTTGGATAATCTGGGCGGTTATTATATATATCATAAGTATCATTTTAAGTCATTTTTCACTCACCTAAACCTAATTCCCAAAATAAAAATCCAAAAGCTCTCATCTCTCTCTACTCTCTCCCCCAGATTCTTGTGTTAATTACTATTGATTGATGTTACTACACCTATTATTGGATGTAATTAATTGGTTGATGGATAGACGATGATGATGGATTTTGAAGGAGATTGGGTAAGGCTTCCTGATCCAAACCTTTAGTTCAATTATGATTGCTTGTGATTGATGATGTAGTGCAATTGAAGTATGTATTTTGAATGACTGAGTAGGTGTTGGTACGATGTTTAATTAAAATGTACTAACTATGTGAGTGAGATTATTCTTAAGATGAAATGATACAAAGTTGGATATGAAGTACCTATGTTTCTTATTATGACATGATGATGATGAAATGCTACTCACATATGAGGGTTTCTATGAAAGTATATTATCATGCAATTCCTATTGAGCGAAATGACTATAACTATACAAGGTATTAGACCCTTTGACCTAAAATAATTTATGAATGAAAGAAAGACATTTCAAAAGGGACTGTAGCTTAGGACAGAGTAAACTAGTAGTGAAGAGTGTCCCATCCCACATAGGGAAGGTAGGTTCAGTGTTGTACTCATGATAGTATAAAGAGGGTTCCAACTACATCTCCTAGTTCTTGAATTATGTTGCCCCCATAGGATCACTAGCTAGTGGATCCATATAGATGTTATGTTCATGTTTTTATATTACCTACGCAAGTAGTCCGCCTTCTTCCGATGTAGGGCTTCATGAAACCGAATTCCACATTTGCTCATGTGGTCTATGTTAGTTAAGGCAAGATGTTCAAGAAAAAGTAAAAGTGAAGTAATGAAGTAAACACTAACTAGGGTGAGTTAAGAGGTTTGACTAAGCCTATGTAGGGGTATGGGACTCTACCTATGCCTTGCACTAGGTTACATTGAGGGAAGCCTTAGGAGTTTTTTCTTATGTTCTATAATGTATATGTTAACTTTGCACATTGATGATCCTATATGATGTTAGTTTCATTTATGAACATATTATTGTCTATATTGACAAACATGATGATGACTACTCTTGATGTTATATTATATGATGTTAGGCATTGCTTATGATCCCTTATTTGGTTAACTTGGTTGAGTAAGGTTATTGGGATTTACTTGTCTATTAAACTTTTAGATTTGATGTTGGGTTATGAGTAAGAGTGTTGCTTATGTGATGTAGTTATGAACTCTATACATGTTGACTTGACTATTACTTGTTAATGTTGGTCTTATGCTGTACATGGTTTGACTTATGGATATGTGAACATTTTCTTATATGGGTTCTTGGATGTGCATAAGGCTTTTCATAGTATATTAGCATGGTTTTGAACAAATGTCCTCTTTAGCATGATTTCAAATGTTTTATGTGCATATATTCATACTTAGTATAAACGTGTACTAACCCATCTTTTATGTTTACTACAAATATAAGTTCCGCATGTTGATATTTTAGAGGGACATTGAAGAAGGCTTGTAATCCTATTCTCCAAGTTCGGTAGGTCCTCACTTTTTGAGGACAATGCCACTATCTTGCTATTGAATATTATTTAGTCTTAATGACGATTTAGTTTTTTTTTCTTTCCTTGTTGACTTTGTATATATCTATATGAGGCCTTTAATGTAATGAAGTATGGATTGAACCTAAGATGTTGCATTCAACTGAGATGCTTTAATATGGGACGTATTCTAGACATTTTATAAATCTATATGGCTATATTATGTGTGTGAAATAAAAGTAGAATCCTATGTATTTCTTCCTATAAAAGGAGTCTATGTATACTCGCCAATTATATACTAAGTGTAAGTGAGAGGTCTAAGTAAACCTCAACGTAGGATTAGTTAAAAAGTTTTAAATTTTCTGCTAATTTAACCTATTAATTGTAATGACGAATGCTAAAAGGCTAGTCTAGTCCTCTTCGAGGACGACATCGCCGGTTACGTCTAGGGGGTGCTCCCCGGATGTGACTAACTTGGTATTAGAGCATGAGGTTTAATATCTCAAGGATTGATGTCTTATTAAACCACATCTATGTAGGTTCTTATTTATTATTGTGAAGCACGCCACACTTATGAGTGAGAAGCTATATGATGCTTAGGAAATTCACATCCTCTTGGAAATCCAATGTCGTGCCTCTAGAGTCTACTTTATGTGTGCTTCCACCTAACTTTGTATTGTGGTTATAGGTGTGAATACTCAAAGATAAGCTGCGCGAAGACTTGATCATGAGATTGCTAATGCGGGAGTTCCCCCCGTGTCAATCAAGATCCTCTTTTTGAAGAAGTTTCTAATGATGATCAAGCTCCGGCCAATCCTCCGGCTTTTTCCGATGGTGACATAAAGATAGCCTTTCTCCAGATGTCCCAAGCCATTACTACTCAATCGCAAGCCGTCACTACTCAAGATCAAGCCATGACGACCCAAGCTAACCATGAGGTGGTACCCCGAGGAAACCAACATGTTAGCACCAAGGCGTCCTGCTCGAGGGATTTCACAAGAATGAATCCCCCTACATTCTATGGGTCCAAATGGAGGAAGAACTCAAATATTTCATTGATGAAGTCTAAAAAATCCTCTATGCTATGGGGTTGACTACTAGTGAAAAGGCCGAGTTAAACACCTACCAACTCAAGGACGTGTCTCAAACTTGGTACATCCAATGGAGAGACAATAAGCCGTTGAGGGGTGGACCGTGACATCTGAGATTTTCAAGAAGAATTTTCTTGATAGGTTTTTCCCAAGAAAAAAGAGATAATCTATGGTGGAAAAATTCATCAACCTTTGTCAAGGAGGTATAAGTGTGCTTGACTACTCCTTGAAATTTACTATGTTTTTGAAATATGCTCCTTCCTTGGTTTCTGACCCGAGGGATGAGATGAGCCTCTTTGTGATGGGAGTGTCCAATGATTTGAAAAATATTTCGTTCGGCTATGCTACATGATAATATGACTATTTATTGTCTCATGGTTCATGCTCAACAAGTGGAAGGGGCAAGGATTAAGAGGAAACGTAGAGATGCCAATAGGGAAAAGTCATTTGATGGTATCTCTTTAAAGAGTAGGCTTGATATCCAAGACAAGCCTAGGTTCAAAAAGAGGTTTTCTAATCAAGTTACTTCCAAGTTCCCTAAGGCTCGTGATGATATGGTGTCTAACCCTAAGTCTCAAAAGGGAAGAGGTACTAGTTCACCGACCAAGAAGCCAACTTGTGGAAAGATGGCAAGAAGCATTATGGTGATTGCCTCGTTTGGACGGACAATTGCTTTAGTTGTGGTAAGAGTGGCCACAAGGTGAAGGATTGCACAAACTTGAAGGTTCAAGAGAAGGGTAGTGGGCAAGCTCAATCTAGTAGTTCTAAAGTGTATCCGCCAATAAGAATCACTTTTATGCACTTCGCTCTAGGGTTTAACAAAAGAGTTGTCCCGACGTGGTGACCGATATGTTACAAGTATTCTCTATTGATATTTATGCTTTAATTGATTTGGGTTCTACACTATCTTTTATTACTCCCTTTATAGCTAGTAAGTTTGACATATTTCTCGATATTTTGAATGAACCTTTTGTGGCGACTACCCAGGTGGGTGAGTCGGTTGTTGCAAAGAGGGTATATAGAAATTGTTCTATAATGTTTCCCAATAGAGTTACTTATGTTGAATTAGTACAACTTGATATGATTGATTTTGATGTCATTTTGGGAATGGACTTAGTTGCATGATTTTTTCGCTTCAATAAATTGAAGAACAAGAATTGACAACTTAAACATTCCAAATGAACCCGTCCTAGAGTATAAAGGGGGAAATTCTATTCCTAAAGGTCGTATCATTTGTTGTCTAAGAGCTTGTAAATTGATCACTAAAGGGTGTTTATACCACATTGTGAGAGTCAACGATTTAGGCTAAGAAGTTCCTCCCATTGAATCGGTCCCCGTAGTAAGGGAATTTTCGGAGGTCTTTCCTAATGATCTTCCCGGTGTTCCTACCGAACGGGAAATTGATTTTGGTATTGACTTGATACCAGATACCAACCCCATTTCAATTCCTCCTTATCGGATGGTTCTGACTGAATTAAACGAGTTGAAGGCTCAACTCAAAGACTTACTAGATAAAGGCTTTATTATACCAAGTATATCTCAAAAGATTGCTCTGGTATTGTTTGTGAAGAAGAATGATGGGTCCCTTATAATGTGCATTGATTATCGCCAACTCAATAAAGTCACTATTAAGAACAAGTATCCTCTCCCTCGAATTGACGACTTGTTTGATAAACTCCAATGGGCAAGCTACTTTTCTAACATTGACTTGAGATTGGGGTATCATCAGCTTAGGGTGAGAGATGAAGATATACCAAAATTGGCTTTACAGAAAAGGTATGGCCACTATGAGTTCCTATTAATGTCCTTTAGTCTCACTATTTCCCTGACGTTTTGTATGGACCTCATGAATAGGGAGTTTCAAAATTACCTAGATTTATTTGTCACTGAATTTATTGAAAACATTTTGGTATATTCAAAAAATAAGAGTGATCACATGAATCATTTAAGAGTAGTGTTGCAAGTTCCTAAGGAAAACCAATTATTTGCCAAGTATAGCAAATGTGAGTTTTGGTTGAGGTCGGTGGATTTTCTTTGTCATATCATCTCTAGTGAGGGAGTTGAGGTTGATCCAAGGAAAAAAGAGGTGATCAAGAATTGGCCTAAACCATTGACTCCAACCGACATTAGAAGCGTCTAGGGTTTAGCGGGATACTATAGGAGGTTTTTGGACGGTTTTTAATCCATTGCATCTCTTTTGATACTTTAACAAAAATAGTGTGAAATTTGAGTGGTCGGAGTCATGTGAAAGAAGGTTCCATATCTCAAAGGATAGGCTTACTTTCGATCTGGTGTTGACTTTGCTGAAGGGTACCAACGGATTCATTGTATATTGTGATGCATCTCGAGTGGTCTTGGGGTGTGTCCTTAGGCAATATGGGAAAGTAGTAGCCTATGCCTCTAAACAACTTAAGGTGGATGAGAAGAACTACCCAACTCATGATCATGAATTAGTGGTCATGGTTTTTGCTTTGAATATATGGAGGCATTACTTGTATGGTGTTCATGTCGATGTGTATACCGATCACAAGAGTCTTCAATATGTGTTAAGACTCAAAAGGAGTTACGACATGAATATTGTCTACCACCCCGGCAAGGCCAATATGGTTGAGGATGCTATAAGTCTTATGACCATAGGTAGTGTGTCTCATGTAGAAGAAGCCAAGAAAGACCTAGTGAAAGATGTTAATAGGTTAGCTAGATTGGGTATTAGATTAGAAGATTCTTCAAATAGTGGTTTTATGGTCCATCATAACTCCAAATCGTCTTTGGTGGTTGAGGAGAAGTCTAAGCAATACCTTGATCAACCACTGATGGAGTTGAAGGAGTCGTCTATTGGTAAGCTAAATGAGTCATTCTCCTTGGGGAGGGGGGAGGGATGGTGTCTTGAGGTATCTACGAAGATTGTGTGTTCCCAATGTAGATGGTTTGAGAAACAGGATTCTTGAGGAAGCTCATGTGTCCCGTTACTCCATTTATCCGGTCTGTACAAAGATGTATCATGAACTTATAGAGGTATTTTGGTGGGATGGTTTGAAAAGGGACATAGCGGAATTTGTTGCAAAATGTCCAAAGCGCCAACAAGTAAAAGCTGATAAACAAAAGCCAAGGGGTTTGCTTCAAGAAATTCAAGTTCCTACTTGGAAGTTGGGATACATAAATATGGATTTTGTGGTAGGGTTGCCTCAGACAGAAAAGCAACATGATTTTATATGGGTGGTTGTGGATAGGTTGACCAAATTCGCTCTTTTTATTCTTATCAAGTCCACATACTCGGTGGAGGATTATGCAATGATCTTCATGTATGAGATTGTGTGCCACTATTTTATTCCCTTATCCATCATATCGGATAGGGGTGCACAATTCACATCTAGATTTTGGAGGTCGTTCCCAAAAGAGTTGGTAACCAAGGTGAAGCTAAGTACCACTTTTCATCCCCAAATGGATAGTCAAGCAGAGCGTACTATTAAAACCCTTGAGGATATGATTAGAGCTTGTATAATTGATTTCAACGGAAATGAGGATAGACATTTTCCTTTGGTTGAGTTTTCTGACAACAATAGTTACCATTCATGTACATCTATGGCTCCTTTTGAGGCCTTGTATATTAGGAGATGTATATCTTCAATTGGATGGTTTGAAGTGGGTGAGTCATCAATTTTGGGTCCCAAATTGATTTATAAGACTTTGGAGAAAGTTCATATTATAAGGAACCTAATTAAAATAGCCTATTGTCGGTAAAAGTCCTATGCCGACCATAGGAGAAGAGTTTTAGAGTTTGAGGAAGGTGATAAAATGTATCTAAAAAGTTCACCCATGAAGGAAGAGGTGAGATTTGGCAAGAAAGGGAAGTTGAATCCTCGTTATCTGGGCCCTTATGAAATTTTTCAAAGGGTTGGAAAAGTTGCATACGAGTTGAAATTGCCTAGTGAAATATCATTTGATCATCCGATTTACTATGTATCAATGATTAAGAAGTGCATTGGTGATATCAAGTCCATACTTCCTATTGAGGGTCTAGATCTGGAAGATAACATCTCTTATGAGGAGGTTCTGGTTCAAATACTTGATCGTCAAGTGCAGATGTTTAGGAACAAGGAGGTAGCCTCCGGAAAAGTGTTATGGAGAAATCACCTAGTTGAGGGAGCATCATGGGAGGCCGAGTCTGACATGAAGTCCTGTTATCCTCATATATTTACTAATTAAGGTTAGTTATTCCTATTAATAATTATTTAATTTGATTTTGACATGTTTTGCAAAGATATGCATTATAAATGATAAAAGCTTTATGCTAAAATGAGCTATCATAGAAAATTACTCTTTTGCTTGAATTGCACTTATTTGTGTATTTGGTATGTTGTTGACTTCATAATGTGATATTGAGAATGTTTATATGTTGAGAAAGGAAATTTGACATAATTGACTCAAATGATATATTGAGCTTATACTGCAGTGAAGGAAATTCCTCACGTTGTGATTTTGAGTTGTTATGTGTGAAAGTTGATGTTTGGGTTATTTGTGTAAATGCCATAATTATGTGTTGAATGGAGTTATGAAACACTCCTTTATTTGTAAAACATGTTGATTTTTGTGTGTTGTTTTTTAGCTTGCTAGTTTTGAGTCTATCCTTTCCCTTTTAGAAATTTTACTGTCATTCTGGGACAACAGTTCCTATGTGGGGGGGGGGGGATGTAACACTACGAAAATTGAAGATCTAATGTAGAACCTCACAAGTTTATTTAATGTTGGTTATACTGTTTTAAGACCTAAAATAATGTTAATAAGTCATCCGAGAAGTTTTAGAGCCAATACG
The DNA here is from genome assembly GCA_027704865.1 of Solanum neorickii. NCBI lineage: Eukaryota > Viridiplantae > Streptophyta > Magnoliopsida > Solanales > Solanaceae > Solanum > Solanum neorickii. Next base: position 36,399,096 of record JAKWJC010000367.1, read on the forward strand.
TCAAGGAACGTCCATGACGTCCGAAAACTAGATAAATTGAACTAGTTGACGTTGCTATGTTTAGTGAAATTTTGGAAGGGTCAAATGAAGTCTAAACTTGTAAAAATACTTTGGTTAGGTAGAGTGTGGTATAGAGGGTCTAAACTTCGAATAATGATGCCTCAAGGACCACCCGAAGGATCCTTGAGGAGGACCCCAACATGGGTGGGCAAGCTGCCAAAGCAGCCTGCGTAAGTCAATATTCAAGGGGCAGATGTGCAACGTGCAGCCCACACGAAACCTACTGCCTAAGATCACTTTTTCAAAAATGAAAATAGGAATTACCCTCGCGACGCGGAGCCATTTTTCATATTCAGTAAAAATCATGTTTTTTTTGCATTTTGACCTCACAAAAAGATCAATTTAAGTGACGGGTTTTTTTGATAATATAGGGTGTGATTATATATATCATAAAGGTAAATTTAAGTAATTTTCTCTCACCTAAACCTAATTCCCAAAAAAACCCCAAAAGCTCTTATCTCTCTCTACTTTCTTTCTCCCCAATTCTGCCATTGAAGAAGGAAGAATGCTTGAAGAAGAAGGTCAATTTCTCTAGGGTTTCACTTCAATTTCGTGGACTAATATTCATTAAGGTATGAGTTCTTCACTTTTGGGATTCCTTTCCCAAAGAGTTCCTTTCAAAGTTGATTTCTAAAATACCCAATTCCATGGGGTTTTCCAATTTTAATGGGTTTTGCTTCTAAACTTCAAATTGATGATGAATTATGATTGCCTATGAATAGTTAAGTGTAGATAGTTGTTTAATTGATTTTAATTGATGAAATTTCATATAGATTATGTCGCTTTCCCTAAATTCCCCAAATCTTTGATCTTGGTGATGAATTGATGGGAACTGAAGAATGTATTTATTGATAGATTAGTTTTATCTATTCTAATGCATTTATGGATTAATTAGGGTAATGTGTTGGTGAGATTGGATCTAATTCTTGAAAAATTCATGTTGACTGTTCTCCCCTAACCCTAAGTTATAAATTGATGTTAATTGGGATAGTGATGATGCAATTGACCTAGATTCTTGTGTTAAATACTATTGATTGATGTAACTACACCTATTATTAGATTTAATTGGTTGGTTGATGGTAATACCATGATGATGGCTTTTGAAGGATATTTGGTAAGGCTTCATGATCCTAACCTTTAGTTCAATTATGATGGCTTGTGATTGATTATGTAGTTCATTTGAAGTATGTCTTGTGAATGGCCTGAGTAGGTGTTGGTATGATGTTGAATTGAAATGTCTTGACTATATGATTGTGAGATTATGATTAAGGTGAAATTATATAAGGTTGGTTATGAAATACCTATGTGTCTTATTATGACATGACGATGATGAAATTCTAATCTCACATATGAGGGTTGCTATAAAAGGATATTCTTATGCAATTCCTATTGAGGTAAATGACTATGACTATACAAGGGATTAGACCCTGAGACCTAAACTAAGTTATAAATGATAAATAATGACATTTAAAAAGGGACTCTAGCTTAGCAGCGAGTGAACTAGTAGTGAGGAGTGTTCCCTTCCCACAAAGGGAAGGTTGGTTCTCTATTGTACTTATCATATTGGAGACTATAATGCATTTATCATAAAGAGGGTCCCAACTACATCTCCTAGTTCTTGAACTTTGTTGACCCCATAGGAATACTAGCTAGTGGATCCACATAGATTCTATGTTCATGTTTTGGTACTACCTTGGCAAGTAGTCTACCTTCTTCCGGTGTAGAATTTCATGACACCGGATTCCACATTAGCTCATGTTCTCTATGTATGTTAAGGAAAGACGTTCCCAAAAGTAAAAATGAAGTAATGAAGTAAACACTAAGTTATTCCTCAATTGTGAATCCAAAGAACCCCAATCTAGAGAGGTTTGTGATAGCATTGTTGTTAAGGCTTGATTGTGATCCCAATTTAGTGGGTAGCATTCAATTATGTTCATATGATTATTAAGTGATGTTTTCATGAGGTTTTAATGGTGAATTGTAGTAATTTATGTTGAAGATTATCATGGTGATTTTAGGGAAGATGAGGGTTTTAAGTTGATATTTTTAATTCTATTGTATTATGTGTTAATTGATCATAATTTAATTACCAAGATATGAATGGAAGTAGGCCTAATTAAACTATGATGGTCTTATATTGTAAATCTATTATTGAACCTATGTGATCTTATTTGCCTAGACTTACCTTCTAATGATCCAATTGAATGAATTAAGCACGAAATTAAACATAGATCATAATGAATTGAAGGTAATAATCAATTACCGGATGATTGATGCTCATGATTTGAGAGTAAAGTCATTATGAAGAGATTATGATGAGGTTTTCTTATACCCCTATACATGAAAATGATAGGGGAAGCAAGTTCTCTCACATAGATGAATTCTAGGTTCGCCTAAGAGTCTAAAATGAATCAAGACATGATGAATTAGGTTAGCTTGAATATTGATTGTATGATCACTTTTTGTGTAATAGACTTGGTGAGACAAGACCAATGCATGATTTCTTGATATATGATTCTCATGATAAGCTTGAGATGGTAGGTTTCAATGGTAGGTTGGGATAGTAAATCTCAAAGAGGCTTGAGTTGAAATACTCATGGTAGCTTGAGATGTTTAAATCTCATGAAACCTGAGTTGAATTAATCATGGTACCTTGAGGTGATGAACTTCATGGTAGCTTGAGGTGATGACTTTCACGGTTTCTTGGGATGGAAAATCAAACTCTCTCATGTTTAGCTTGGTCATTTGTTGCAAGGATGCTTGATCACGGTAGCTTAGGAATGGTGGTTCTCATGTTAACTTGGGATGGAGGAATCACTCTCTCCCATGATTAGTTTGGTATTGTGTTGTAAGGATACTTGATAATCTTATCTTGACATGGTTAGTCCAGAACTATTTCATGGTAGCTTTAGTGGAAAGACCGAAACTCTCCTAATGTTAGCTTTACTTGCATGCAAGATTAATTTCATAGTAGCTTGATTTTCAGGCGAAATGCATTTCATGTAATAGCTTGAGTATCTCATGATAGCTTAGGGTTGATGATTCATGATCCCCTATGATTAGCTTGCATCTACATGATTGGTTGCATGGTGGTTAGGATGGTTGTATCCTTGCTTAGTTAGCTTGGTTAGTATTATGAGATTCTTTCCATGATAGTAGGTCTATTATGATATTATGTTGACCTTATTAGACAAGTTTACAAGAGAACTTAGCTTTGATTAGGTTAGTCTAGTTATATATTTAGTATGTATGGTAGTATGGGATGCCATCTATACATGGCATAAGTATGACTTGAAGCTACCTATGACATGACCCCTCTATGATGTATGATTATCTTGGATAGTTACTAGGGTTGCATTCGATGACTTGATTTAGTTAAGATGATAGTTCCTAGTCGATATGAAGTAGGTCTATTAGATGACTCCTAATATGATATGTAACAAGATAGGGTGATTTCAAGATATACTTACTGTGTGAGGTATTATGGGATGCTTCACATGCATTGCGCAAGTGTTCTTTGAGGTGGCCTATGGTCATAGTGCTCATATGTTATGATCAACTAGGTCATAATTATGAAAGTGAACTATGATCAAGAATGACTAAAGAGAGTCACTTAGATTTGGTAGTAGTATTGGATGCTACCTTAGCCTTGCACAAGGATGCCTTGAGGTGGCTTGTGATGTAGTTCATTTAAGTAAGAAAGAACATTGACTTAAGAATGAACTGTTATATGCTTTATGATTCTTCCATATGCTTATGATATTCATGCTATTATTATGTCTTTATCTCTTATGAATATGTCTATTATTGATTAATCCTTTGAGATATCTTATGTTCGGTATGATAGTTCCCATAATTAGCACCTATCGTACTAATGCCTATTTCCTACATGTTGTCCATGTTTCTTTAAACGATAGAGTTTCCAAGGCTTATCAACAAGTAAAGATTTGAGAGTCCTCATAACAGCCGAGGACATCACTACTATGCTATGTTTTCTGTTCTTTCATGTTTAGACTTTTATGGGTTATAAACCAAGACTATTGTACTCATTATATCATTGATGGTTTTGAGACATATGTTAGAAGTTTTATAAATTTTTTCTGCCTTATGTTTTGAATGAATAGTTTTAATTCTGAACTTTTTTTTAATATATGCAATGAATGATATCTAAGCCCTTGAACAAGATCTTTGATAGGTCAAGTACGCTCTGTGATGACTCAAGAATGTCCTAAATCCTAGGGTGTGCATGCGGGTTGTAACAAACTTGGTATCAGAGCATAAGGTTGTGAAATAGTCTTAGGATGTCTCAAACCACGTCTACAATAGTCTTATTCATCGATGTGAGTTGCAACACATCTATGATTAGGATCCTGCGGGATGCATAGGAAAGTTCACTTCTTCATTCTTGAAGTCGTGCCATAGATCTATAATTTCTCTCTTATTCCTTATTCGATGGTCTTTATGATGTAATTATTAGAAGGGTTGGTAAAAGGAGTGAGGGAGGAAAGTGGGCTGAAATGCCAATTATGGCTAATTTACTTGATAAAGTTGAGATTATGTGATGTGATGTTGCTTTAAGTATGAACGAATTTATGTGTGGTTATGTTGATTGTTGTAGAAGTCCATGATGTGTTTTAATGTATGTTAATTGAATTGGTGGAATAGTGTTTGAGTACTTCCTAGAAGGGGTGACTGAATAGACTCCTCTAAGAAGGGTAGAAGGGTAATTCACCATGGTTTAAGAGCCATCGTGGGTTAAGGATGTGAAATGTTAGTGATGTTTAGAGATGATTTAGCATAGGATTTCTTCGAATGGGGAATAAGGTACTTATGTATCCTTGATGTTCATCCACTAGAGTTACAAGAAGAGAAGTCAAGCAACTTGCTTTTAGTGGTATAGTTGGTGAGCCTCAAAAGAGGTATATGTTCTATGCTATCCAATCCAAGGGTGATCAAGAATGATCTCGTTTTGTCCCTCTCCGTTATGTTCTTCTTTAATGATTTATGAAAATTTTCAAAATTTCCTATGATTGTGAATTGTCTTATGATTTTGCTCAGGAATTAATGTTAGAAATATTTGTGTATCTTATTCCCAAGTGGGGTATAAGTAGCCTTTGTATGAGGCCCTTACATGCTTATGTGTAGATATTTTTAGCTTGGAATTAAATTGTTTCCTTCATTTGGGTATGTGAATTTAGGTATATTGCATTTACGATGGGCTGCTAGTCTAGAGTTGGTCCTTTAGAGGAGTGTTTAGCAAGGTGTTATTCGAGGACGAATGTTTCCCAAAGTATGGAATATTGTAAGGACCCAAAAATGAACTCGGTCCAAATAGAGCCTAATGTGTGGTGCCACAAGCTTATGAGATCGTAAAGTGGTAAAATAAAGTGTTTAGAGGCAGTATATAGAGTTAAAGAGAGTTTGGAGATGAAACATTCAAAACGTCCGGTGACGTCATAAAGTTAGCCTAAGATGTATTTGTATGTTTTAAGTTAGTTTTGGGTATGTTGCATGGATTATTTGGTGTTCAAACTCACAAGGAGTGATCCTAGAATGTATATGAGTTTATTTGGGGTCGGGACGTCAATGTACGACTTGGAAAGAGCCCTGTAAATGGCCCTCAAGGAGGACCCCAACCATTGCCTAGACAGTGCCTGGGCAATATCAAGCGACGAGAGCATAAACTCCTCGTGTGTTGTTCGACGCCCCGTCGATTAGGGGGAGTAGGTTGACACTTGGAATTCTGAGCTTAAGAACCATTTAGGGAATCCCTAACCAAGATGATAGTTTCCAGTACGATCCGTCGTTTGGTTGAAGCTCCGTAGGTGGCGTCCGTCGATGCAGGCATACAATTCTCACAGCTCACTATTAAATGAATGGGTAAATCAGGAAATTCACCCCACGTCGAAATAAATGTGTGGGCAGTTATTTTAGGTAGTTTTAGGTAGTATATGAATGTTAAAACAATAAAGGACCGCTTTACACTTTAGACTCCATATCAAAACCTCTCTCTCACATTAGAACTCTCAAGAACACCATTAATGAAGAAAAGAAGCCGGGGCAGTAGCTTAGGGGGACTTCACCAAAGGTTAAAGAAAGGATTAAGGCTCTAATCAAAGATTTGTGAAGCTTATTCATCCATGGATTCTTCCTTTCATGGAGTACCTAGGGAAGATGAAGGTTCTAAGTTAATATTCTGAATTCTATTGTATTATGTGCTAATTGATCATGATTGATTCACCTAGATATGAATTGAACTAGACCTACTTAATCTAGGTTGGTCTTGACTTGTAAAGATAGAGTTGAACCTTTGTGATCTTGTATACCTATACTTACCTTCTAATGATCAAATTGGATAAAGTAACCATGAAACTGAATATATATCACAACGACTAGAAAGTGATAATCGATTATGGGATCTTATTCCATTTATGCTAGGGCTTTGAGGGTAAAATCTTTATGAAGAGATTATGATTAGGTTTTTTTCTACCCCTATACATTAGCATGATAGGGTAAGTAAGTTCTCTCACATAGATGAATTCTAGTTTGACCTAAGAACCTTAAATGAATCAAGACATAATGAATTAGTCTAGCTTGAAGATGGATTGTATGATCAATTCTTGTGTAATATACTTGGAGAGACAAGACAAAGTTATGATAGTTGGAGATGTGAATCTCATAATATCTTGACATGGTGGGTCTCAAGGGTATCTTGGGATAGTAAATCTCAAGGAAGCTTGTGTTCAAATACTCATGGTAGCTTTAGATGTTGAAATCTCATGGAATCTTGAGTTGAATTACTCATGACCGCTTGAGGTGATGAAATTTGTGGTAGCTTGAGGTGATGAACTTCATGATAGCTTGGGATGGAGGAAGTAAGCTCTCTCATGTTCAGCTTGGTCATGTGTTTCAAGGATGTTTGATCATGGTATCTTGGGAATGGTGGATCTCTGTTATCTTGGGATGGAGGAAACAATCTCTCCCATGATTATATTGCTCTTTTATTATAACGATACTTGATTATGTTTTCTTGATTGTTTTAGTACAAAACTATGTCATGGAACCTTTAAGGGAAAGACCTAAACTCTCCTAATGTTAGCTTGACTTGCATGCAAGGTGCATTTCATGGTAGCTTGATTTTCGTGTAAGGTGTATTTCATGTAATAGCTTGATATTTGTTTCTCATGATAGATTAGGTTGAAGATTCATGATCCACTATGATTAACTTGAATCTACATGATTTGTTGCATGGTGGTTAGGATGGTTGTATTGTTGCTTAGTTAGCTTGGTTAGTATGATGTGATGATTTTAATGATAGTAGGTATATTATAATAGTATGTTGATCTTAATAGAAAACTTTACAACCCACGTTAGCTTTAATTAGGTTAGTCTATAGAACTACTTATTATGGATTCTAGTATGGGATGTCATTTATTCATGGCTTAAGTATGACATGAAGCTACCTTTGCCATGACCCCTTTAGGATGTATGATTATCATTGATAGTTACTAGGGTTGCATTCTATGACATTATTGACATAAGATGATAGTTCCTTGTGAATATGAAGTAGGTCTATTAGATGACTCCTAATATGACATGAAACTAGATTGTGTGATTTCAAGATATGCTTAGTGTGTGAAGTATTATGGGATGCTTCACCTGCATTGCACAAGTGTGCTTTGAGGTGTCCTAGGGGCATAGTGATCATATGTTATGATTAACTAGGTCTTAATTACGAAAGTGAACTATGATCAAGAATGACCAAACAGAGGTACTTAACTTTGATAGTAGTATGGGATGCTACCTTAGCCTTTCACAACGATACATGGAGGTGGTTGTGATGTTGTTCAATTCAAGTAAGAAAGACATTTAGTTAAGAATGAACTCTTATATGCTTTATGATGCTTTATTGTGCTTATGATATCCATGTTATGATTAAGTCTTTATGTTTTATGATTATGTCTATTATTGACTAACCCTTTGAGATATATTATGTTTCCTATGATAGTTTATATATTTAGTACCTATCGTACTAACGCTTATTGCCTACATGTTATCCATGTATGGTATTGAAGAGATTGAGTTGCTTTCAAGGGTAGAGTTTCCAAGGCTTATCAAGAAGTGAAGATTGGTGAATCCTCATAGCATACGAGGACATCACTACTTCATTGTCTTTTATGTTCTTTAACGTGTTTACTTTGTTGGGTTGTGACCCAACATGATTATACTCATGGTGTTTTAGATGGTTTTAAGACATATATTAGAAGTTTTAATATTTCAGCATTATGTTTTGAAAGAAAATATTTATCCCGCACTACTTTTCATATATATGCAGTGAGTGATGTCTAAAGTCTTGTACAAGACCTTAGATTGGTCAAGTACGCCATGTGACCACTCAAGAATGCCCTAACTTATAGGGTGTATATGCGGGTTGTCACAAACTTGGTATCTGAGCATAAGGTTATGAAATGGTCTTAGGATGTCTCAAAACCACGTCTAGTTGAGTCTTAATCATCGGTGTGAGTCACGACACATCTATGAGTAAGAGGCTATGGGGTGCATAGGAAATTTTTACTTCTTTATTCTTCAAGTTGTGCCATAGATTTATAATTTCTCTCTCTCTTATTCCATATCCGCTGGTCTTTAAGATGTGATTATTAAAAGGGTTGCTACAAGAAGTGAGGAATAAAAGTGGGTTGAAATGACAATTATGGCTAAGTGACTCGATTGAGTTGAGATTATAGGATGAGATGTTTTTTTGTATGAATGGGTTGACGCGTGGTTATGTTGATGTTTTTAGAAGGCCATGATGTGTTTTGATGTGTAAGACCCCTAAACTGAATTATGGTGTCTAGAGCCTCAGATGCTCCTTATAAGATTTTTAATACGTTAATTAAGTGTTTTAATTAATGTATGATCCATTTGAAGTCATTTGGAAGTCAAACATTCAATGACGTCTAAACGTTTAAAAGTTAGCCCTTGAGACGTGCATTTGTGACTCGAGTGTGCCTAGCATGTTTGGATATGTTGAGATTGTTGTTTGATTCTTTAACTGGTATGGAAGGTCCTTGACATGATAAGGTGTGTATTTACATTGGAAAATTTTGAGAAGGACTCCCTAAGGTCCCCGCAAGAGGCCCTCAAAGAGGACCCAAAAGTTGTCGAGACACTGCCTTGGCAGTGTCAATCGACAAGCCTCAATCGACACCTCATGCTTGAAACGATGCCCCGTCGATGGGTGTGTGTGTGTAGATCAACACTTATCCGTGTGAGTAGGAGCCCCTAATGTGTAGCCTCAGTCACCATCAACGGAGCAACAGGACGGGCCATCACTGCGTCGTTGTCCCATCGACCGACGTTCGTAGGTGCTGCCTGAAATTGCAGCATCCACGCTGGCATGCAAGGGGTGAATTGGGAAATTCACCCAATGTCCCTAAATTACTACGGACAGTTATTTTAAGTGCTTGGGTATTTTAAGTTGATTTATAACATGAAAACCTCCCAATTCATTCTTCAAATTTGATTTTTCCCTCTTAAACCAAACTCTCTCTCGGAACCTCCATTGGAGATGAAGCTCAAGAACAGCCAATGTGAGGGATTTTCAAGTTTTCATGACTTATTCATCAATTTTTCGTGGTTTATTCATCCAATAAGGTATGGTGATCCTTCATCTTTAGATATCCATTCATCTGGAGAGCTCTTTCAAAGGTTTTCAAAGAGAAATTGTGATCACATTGTGTTTCTTCAAATCTAGCTTTGAGTTTTTTCTCAAGACGTTTTCAAATGCTTTCTCGTGATGAATATATGATAATGTACTGATTATAAAGTTAATTTAAATCCAATTGCATGATAAACCCATGCTCCCTTAAATTCTTAAATTAGCCTATGTTATGGGCGTTCTGATCTAGATTATCTGTTGATTGAATTATGATTCTAGCCTGTTGAATTGCTTATATATACTGCATATTATGTATATTGATGTTGAATTATTGATTATTTATCCATTTAGATCATGGTTTGAAGGTTTGAATGAGATTAGCCTATGTTTTTCTATCTTCTATTGATTCGCCATGTTATGTATACAATGTGATCTTGATCTTATGATAATTGAATTGTGGATTTCGATTATGTTAGTATAATTGTAGCTACTACCATATACATGAATTATTGATGAATTATGAGTATTGATCATTTATGATCAAAGCAAGGTAGTTTTTGTAAGATTAATCTATGTTCTCCTATCCTCTATAGTGATAATGCAATGTACATAATGTGATCTTAATTCTAGGATAGATGAAGCATGATTTCATTTATGATAAGATACATTTATATACTTCCCTATATTTATAATATTTATGGATTGTGAATATTGATCAATGGTGATCAAAGGTAATCAAAGGTTGATGAATTGGTACTATAACTCTATTTCTCTACTTTTCTATAATATTGTTGATAGAATTGGTCTTCTATGGCATTGTGTGGTATGGTCAACTTATGGTAGCATTTTTTAGTTTATTGTCGTTAGATATGTGATATTATCATGTCCTTGAAGGGAATGTTATTATGAAGGTGTGGTGGTGATGATTACAAAATGTGAAGCATGCCTAGTCTTCCATTCTAGTTTTGATCTAGATTGTATTGCTAATGTGATATGTATGTTAATGACTATGTTATGGTTGGTTTAGGTGCTTCGATTGATGAGTCATAAATGAGTAGTAAATCCTTACCTATATACCTATATGAATGTGTGAATAGATGTGGCTACGAGTCTTGAATGCAAATGTTGTAGTTATTTTGTCACCTATGTATTATGTGTTGTGTGGTCTACGCATGGATATGCATTGTGGTCCTAAGAGGGTGGCTGCCTCAATGTGTTGTTGATAGTCATTAGATGATCACGTTGACCAATGTACACACACTCGCACCTTATGCACGCTTTTTAGTAGTATAGGTTCATGGTGTCTAATGATAGGACATTTTCATATGCACTAATGTCTACTAATATGCATGTTAAGTATATGTCCATGAAGTATGATTTGTAAATCTTAACTAGGATAACTTGATAGGTGTACTAGTATGGATGAAGGTATTAGACTTTGTCCATGCATTTCACATGTGTGCCTTGATAGGATAGTTCCTTTGTGGTTATCTATGTTTATGGATATGAATGAATGTTTAAGTGATGAGCATGTCTTATATGCATGAATGAAGTAAAGTATGAATGTGTGTTCTAAAGGTTTTATGTGAAAGGTTTGCTCACATGTATGAACATACACACATGTAAGATGATCTAGTCAATGGAGGGGCCTTGAAAGGTGTTCTCAAGTGTACCCTAAACTAGATGGTTCTTGAATATGCTATGTACATGTTAAAGGATTCTCACATGATTTAGGTTGATGAAATCTCATCTAAGACCTATGAGATAAGCATATGAGGAGGTAAATCTCCTAAGTCTACATTCTATAAAGTAATGATAATAATGGCTTTTCAATAAAGAGAACTTAGTGTAGAACCGAGTGAACTAGAAGATGAGGGGTGTCCCTCCTATTGTAGGAAGATAGGTTCACCATAGTCCTCAGCAGGTGGTTAGTGGATAACTACAATGCCTCAATAGGCATAAAGCGGGTTTCCATATATACCTCAAAGTTCCATAAACTATGCTTACCCCTTAAAATCTAGCAAGGTATCTCACCTAATATGCTAGCATGTATTAATGATCTACTTTGGAAAGGTAGAGCACCTTCTCTTGGTGTAAGGCTCTACAACACCATATTCCTTGATAGTTCCCATGGTCTTAATGTCAGTTAAGGCTATAGTTTCCCTAAAGGAAAATGCACAATTCAAGTAAAGACCCTAACTAGGATAACCTAAGGGAAGTTTCTTAGTGTAGGTGGGGGTATGGGACTTCACCTATGCATTGCACAATTAGATCTTGAATAAAGTTCTAGGAAGGTGTTCTAAAGTATGTGTTATGTTTATGTCCTTATGCATGATATTTTAGTGTTGTCTACTTATTGTGATAATATTTATGGAATGACTCTTAATGGGTTTATTATGAAGAGGTCTCTTCTTATGTGCATAATGGTAGTCTTGGTGACTATATGATGAAGGTATTACTTGATCTGTATGTAGTTGACTATAGTATTATGGTTGATGTAAGAAATACATGTTAAGGCTTGTGGTCTCGTGATAGAATTACTAAGTATGTGTGAGGTTATGGGGCTTGAGTAAGGTCTTATGTGAAGTGAAGTTATTATGTGTACAAATTTAATATAATTTACTATAAAATTAGGATATTTTGACTTGAATGTGTTTTGTGATGTGATAATTCTATGAAAGTATGTGTTAGATTATGAAGGCAGTGTGTATGAGTACCTTTGGCCTTAAAGTGATGCTTTGCACCGAGTATCACTAGAGGGTTACTTGGAAAGATAAGAAGTTAAAAGAAAGAAAGCTTACTGTAAAATGAACTCACTGTAATTGAAAATGTGCTTCATGTAAAGTGGTGTCTTATATGCCTTAAATGCAATGTGTGGTTTTATGTGATGTTATGACTATTGTATATGCCTAAAATAAGTATGCAAATGACATGATGATTATTGTATAAAGTTTTTATGAATTTTTCACAAAAAGGCATAATGCATGGTTTCAAGTAAAATGTCCCTTTTAAATTCATGTTTTTTCATGGTTGCCATACTTAGTGCATTCTTGTACTAACACCAATCTCCTTTACCTTTTTACGCAAAATTTAGGTTATGGATGCTTAAAAGATATTTCTATGGTTAAGATCTTGATATGTGATTCCCAAGTTTAAAGAAAGGAATCGTAAGTTCAAGGATTTAATATGCCTTGTCTTACTATAAGTTTGTAATAGTATATCTATGATTTATTTTGTAAGGGTCGTGTCTCTATTATACTCTAATGAGGTTGAATCTAGTATTACAAAAAAGAGACTAGAGTCTTTAACTATGTAAATGTGATTTTTATATATATAATGGAAGTGATGTTCTAGTATATGATGTGCAATGAAAGTTTTAAATCATCCGCTAAATTTTCCTATGACAATGCGATGAATGATAACTATGGGCTTGTATAAGACCACGTAGAGGTCAAGTACACCATGTTAATTCTAGGGGTGCTCCCCGGTCTTGACATGATGTATGTTGATAGAATTGGTGGAATAGAGTGTTTGAGTACTTCCTATTAGGGGTGATTGAATAGACTTCTCTAAGGAGGGTAGAAGGGTAATTTACCATGGTTTAAGAGTCACCTTGGGTGAAGAATGTCAAATTTAAGTGATCCTTAGAAAGGATTTAGCATAAGCTTGCTCCAAATAAGGGAATAAGGCTTTTATGTATGCTTGATGTACATCGGCTATGATTACAACAAGAGAATTCAAGAAAGTTTCTCTTAGTGGTATAGTTGATGATCCTCAAAAGAGGGATATGTTCTATGATCTCCAATCAAAGAGTGATCAATAATGATTTCTTTATGTCCCTCTCCGGTATGTGCTTCTTTAATAATTTATGAAAATTTTAGATTTCCTATGATTATTAATATCTTTCGATTTTGTTTTTTCCTTATGATGAGGAATTGATATTATAAAGACAATTATATCTTATTCGAAAGTGGGATATAAGGTGCTTTTTGTATGAGGTCTTCATATGATTCTGTGCACATATTTTTAGCGTTGAATTGAATTATTTCCTTGACTTGGATATGTGCATTTAGGTATAATACATGTACAATGGGCTGCTAGTCTAGATTTGATCCCTTAGAGGAGTGTTTAGAAAGGTGTCATTCGAGGACGAATGTTTCCCTAGTGGAGGATATTGTAAGGACCCCAAAATGAATTAGGCCCATATTGATCCAAACATGTGGTTCCATGAACTTATGAGGTCCTTAAATAGTCAAATATATTGTTAGAAGCAGTATATAGAGTTTCAGAGGGTTCAGAGGTTAAAGTCTCGATGACGTTTGAAAGTTATCCATAGACGTACTTGTGTGTTTGAAGTGAGTTTTGGATATGTTGTGTGGGTTTTTTGGTGTTCAAACTCACAAGGACGGACACTAGCATGTATATGAGTGTATTTGGGGTCAAGATGTCAAGGAACGACTCCCCAAGGTCCCCGATAAAGGCCCTCAAGCAAGACCCCTACCATTGCCTAGACACAACCTGGGCAGTGTCAAGCGACGTGACCATCGACGACTCGTGTGTTAGTCGAGGCCCTGTCAATTGGGGGTGTAGGTTAACACTTAGACTCCTAAGATTAAAACACATTTGAGTGGTCTCTGACCAAGAGGATGGTTGCCAGTACGGTCTGTTGTCTGGTCGATGCCCCGTAGATAGCGATCGTCGATGTAGGCCTACAATTCTCGCAACTCACTATTAGTGAAGGTGTGAATCACGAAATTCACCCCACGTCCAAATAAATGTGTGTGCAGTTATTTTAGGTAGCGTATGAGTTTTAAAATAATATACCCCCTTAGTGTAACACCCCGTATTCAAAATAGATGAAAAATCAGCTTTTCAGAAATCTGCAGGTGCAATCAGCGGTTACCATCGACGGGCTGTAGCCTGAACCACGGCCCGTGCTGCACATCCGTCCATTGTGAAATAAAATCCCCCAAGACGTATCCCAGAAAATTTGATTAAGTGTCGAACGACGGATGGACCGATGGTCCGTAGAATTGACTACGATCCGTAGGTTGTATCTGTCGATAAAGACCACTTTTACTCTCTCTCTGACAAGAACCATGATTGACTAGAGCGGTCCATAGAAGGACCTACAGGCCATAGGTATGAAGGTAGGTGGAAATTAGAAGATAGTTAGGGGGAAATGCAGTTGGATCAGCTTCAATTGATCATAACTCTTAGCACAAAATTTATTAGGTGTCCCAAGGCATACAAAAAGATATATAATTGAATCAGCTTTCCACAGCCACCGACTTTGCTAAAATCAGATCTCCGAGTAAAACGTTATGTCTATTTGTGTAAAGGCCTATCGAACATACCCAACCTACGGACCGTCAATTGAACGACGGCCCGTCAGTCCAGGTCTTCGTTTGGTCCGACAACAATTAACTCAGGGGTCTTTTAGTCTTTTCCAATTTCATTTAAACTCTAAGATATGTTGTTATGACCCTAAATCATCATATTTTAGTTAGTTTAAGACTACAAACATAACTAAAACTTATATATGTCAAATAATTAAATCAAAACTTAGAAAATTAGAAGCAACAAAGGAGAAAAAGGTAAAGAACCCTAGTTCAAGAACGCAGAATATTACCAGCAATTCCAGCCCCAAAATCTAAATTTTTCTCCATGGATTTCATCACCAGGTATGTGGGATTTCACTAGTGGGTTCCTTTCACCCATTAGATCCCTAATTTTCAGTCAATTCTTGATTTATTTTATCATGATAAAACCTAGGGTTTCTAGAATTACAACAGGTCATCATAAATTAGTTAAATATATGTTCCAAATAAGATTGTTAATTTATTATTCAATCTATCTCATGAATTTCAAAACCCAAGCTATATATTTCTTTAGTTCTTGAATTAGACATGCTACGTTAGATTTCTGTTACTTCAGATATACATGCCTCAGTTATAAATGTATAATTATTAGATTAAATGTTGCATTCTCAGTTTGCATGTTAAGTTTTGAGCTATCCAGTATTTATAGAAATTAAAACATAATCAATTAATTATACAATTTATTCGGAGAAGCATAATACCGAGTTGGACTAGGGTTCAACGTACTCAATAATCCCAGAACTACTAGCCAAGTAAGTTGTAAGTCCCCTATGTGGGAATTAGTTTATTGATCACGCCAACATGCCTTTATACCTTTTGCAGGGTATATTGGGTCCTCTTGATGGGGCGTATACATCGGACTCCACATTTAGCTCATGTCGTTTTATTATCCATTATAGTAGATCCCATAGATTAGCTAGATTTCACTGCATTGGCCATTTATTAGTATATTTAGTATTCAGTTTCAGCATGATATAAATTGGTCATTATATTCAGTTATATCAGCATTCAAAATATATATCATGTAAGATAATATACTTTCTTTTGTGCTTGTTCAGTTATGTATTATTTTAGCTTTATTCTATCCTACATGATCAGTACCTTGAAGTACTGACGCATACGTGTGCTACATATTCTCGTGATATAGATTCAGGTTCTCAGCGTCCAAATCACGCTTTGATCAATTTCCGGTCTTTAGTTCAGCAGGTTCAGTGGTGAGTCCTCATTCTCAGAGAACAAAGAGTCTTGAGTTCATTTCAGTCATTTAGTTTTAGTTTTTGCTAGACTTAGCTGGGGATTTTCCTAGTATTTCTAGTTAGTTAGAGGTTTATTTTAGACATAGATAGTATCATCTTAGTGTTGAGTTAATAACTTCTTGTTAACAAAAGTCATTGTTTCAAATATCTCATTCATAGACTATCGGTATTCCCCATTTTTTGAGTTTGCAATATGATTTAGTATTGCATTCAGTTTATTATCTTTAGTATGCTCATGATTATGCGAACATGGTTAGCTTGGGATCACTTGTGGTCCTAGGTTCCCTGTCCACGTCTTGGAGGTAGCTTGGGGCGTGACAATTAGACTCTAAATTCCAAATCAAAACCTCTCTCTCACATTAGAACTCTCAAGAACACCATGGAAGAATAAGAGAAGTTGGGGGAAACCACTTAGGACAAATTCACCAAGGATTCAAGTTAGTATTAAGGCTCTAATCAAAGGTATATGAAGCTTATTCATCCATTCATTCTTCCATTCATGGAGTACCCTAGTTATTCCTCAATTATGAATTCAAAAAATCTAATCTAGAAAGGGTTTGATGTGATTTCATTGCTATAAAGGCTTGATTGTGATTCCACACTAGTGAGTAGAATTCAATTATGTTCATATGATCATTATGTGATGTTTTCATGAGGTTTTTATGGTGAATTGTAGTAATTCATGTTGAAGGTTATAATGGTGATTTTACAGAAGATGATGGTTCTAAGTTGATATTATTAATTCTATTATATTATGTGATAGTTGATCATGATTGAATCACAAGGATATGAATTTAACTAAGACTAAATGATCTAGGTTGGTCTTGACTTGTAAAGCTAGAATTGAATCTATGTGATCTTGTATGCTAGACTTACCTTCTAATGATCCTATTTCATGAAGTAAGTGTGAAATTGAACAGAGATCATAATGAATTGAAAGGGATAACTGATTATCGTCTGTTATGAACATTGATGCTAGGGCTTTGAGGGTAAAGTCATTATGAAAAGATTATGATGAGGTTTTCTTCTACCCCTAGTAATGAACATGATAGGGAAAGCATGTTCACTCACATATATGAATTCTAGGTTGACCTAAGAACCTAAAATGAATCAATACATCATGAATTATATTATCTTGAAGATCGATTGTACGATCACTTCTTGTGTAATAGATTTGGTGAGACAAGACCAACACATGATACCTTGAGATGTGAATCTCCTTATAGCTTGAGATGGTAGGTCTCAAGTGTAGGCTTGATTTTTAATACTCATGGTAGCTTGAGATGTAGAAATCTCATGGAAGCATGGGTTGAATTACTCATGATAGTTTCATTGTAGCTCGAGGTGATGAACTTAATGGTAGCTTGAGGTGATGAACTTCATGGTAGCTTGGGATGGGGGAAGTAAGCTCTCTCATGCTTAGCTTAGTAATGTATTGAAAGGATGCTTGATCTTGATAGCTTGGAAAAGATGGTTCTCACGTTAGCTTTGGATGGAGGAAGCAAGTTCTCCCATGATTAGCTTGATCTTTTGTTATAAGGATACTTGATCATGTTAGTCTGACTTAGTTAGGCCAAAACCATTGCATGGTAGCTTTAGGGAAAATGCCTAGATTCTCCTAGTGCTGGGTTACCTTGCATGCAAGGTGCATTTCATGGTAGCTTGATTTGCATGCAAGATGCATTGATGTAATAACTTGATATAAGTTTCTCATGATAGCTTAGGGTTGAGAATTCATGATCCCCTATGATTAGCTTGCATCTACATGATTGGTTGCATGGTAGTTAGGATGGTTGTATCCTTGATTAGTTAGCTTAGTTAGTATTATGAGATGCTTTCTATGATAGTAAGTCAATTATTATAGTATGTTGATCTTAATAGATAAGTTTACATGACAAGTTAGCTCTGATTAGGTTAGTCTAGAAAAATACTTATTATGGATGGTAGAATGGGATGTCATTTATACATGGCACAAATATGACTTGAAGCTACCTTTGACATGACCCATGTATGATGTGTGATTATCGTTGATAGTTACTAGGGTTGCATTCCATGAAATAATTGACATAAGATGATAGTTCCTTGTTAATATGAAGTAGGTCTATTAGATAAATCCTACTATGACATGAAACTAGATAGTGTGATTTCAAGATATGCTTAGTGTGTGAAGTATTATGGGATGCTTCACATGCATTGCACAAGTGTGCTTTGAGGTGGCCTAGGGGCATAGTGATCATATTTTATGATTAACTAGGTCTTAATTACGAAAGTGAACTATGATCAAGAATGACCAAATAGAGATACTTAGCTTTGATAGTAGTATGGGATGCTACCTTAGCCTTTCACAAGGATACATGGACGTGGTTGTGATGTTGTCCAATTTAAGTCAGAAATACATTTAGTTAAGAATGAACTCTTATATTCTTTATGATTATTTAATATTCTTATGATATTCATGTTATGCTTATGTCTTTATCTCATATGCTTATGTCTATTATTCACTAACCCTTTGAGATATCTTATGTTTGGTATGATAGTTTCCATTCTTAGTACTTATCGTACAAACGCATATTGCCTACATGTTGTCCATGTAGGGTCTTGAGGAGATTGAGTTGTTTTCAAGGGTAGAGTGTCCAAGGCTTATCAAGAAGTGAAGATTGGTGAGTTCTCATAGCATCCAAGGACACCACTACTACGTTGTCTTTTATGTTTCTTCATGTTTAGACTTTTATGGGATGTGACCCAACACTATTGTACTCTTGATGTCATGGATGGTTTTAGAGACATATGTTAGAAGTTTATAAAATGTTTCCACAATATGTTTTGAAATAAAACTTTTAATTCCGCACTACTTTCGTATATATGAAATGTATATATGCAATGAATGATGTCTAAGGTCTTGTACAAGATTTTCGAGAGGTCAAGTACGATGTGTGATGACTCAAGAATGCCCAAACTTGTAGGGTGTATATGCGGGTCATTACAGCATCAACGGCTAGAACGCCTGCCCCTCACTAAGGATCTTCCCAAACACGATCACCACAGTTCAACGGAAAGTATTATAGATGGTGGAAGAATCACATTATGGACAATCTTATAGGAGAAAACCCAACCTTATGAGGATCCATCCTGGAAAGACCAACCATTCCCATGAAGACTGGACTTGATGAAATAACCAAGGTACCAAAAGAAATGAAGGAATGGGATGTAGCGGATAATCTGGCAATACACAAAAATACCAAAGCAAAGAAGATCTCTATATGTGGTGTAGGTCCAGATAAGTACAATCGAATATCGTGGTATGATGCCAAAGGAATATGGGAAACTCTGCAAACTTCCCATCCAGGAACAACCCAGGTAAATAAGTCCAAAATTGATAATCTAAAGAGACAATATGAGTTAGTTAGATTGGTGGAAGGTGAAACAATACAAGACATGCATACCAGGTTCACCACAACCATCAATGAAATGTACTCTTTAAGAGAAATAATTCCTAATGGAAAGGCAATAAGAAATCTCGTAAGTGTCCTTCCAAAGTCATGGGAAATCAAAGTAGAGGCTATCACTGAAGGATGTGACTCAGATTTTCTAGTGATGGATCAACTCATCGAGAAACTCATTGCATATGAGCTTAAGAAAAATCAAGAAAATGAAATCCGATGAAACATAAAGCAAAACCTGGTTTTGAAGGATACAATACCATAATACTTTGAGGATGAGAATATTACACAACTGACTAAAAGGTTCTCAAAACTGCTAAAAAGAGGAAAATATTTCAAAGGAGAAATCCTAAAGAAAAAACTGAAAATGAAAGAGAACAAGTATTTCATAAGTGTGGAAGTCCAAATCACTTTATCAAGTTTTGTCCACTAAATATTTCAGAGAAAACAAGGAGTTCAATACTTATTAATACATTCCAACAGACGGATGGATTACAAATCAAAAAGTTTGTCTTCTAATGAACAAATCATTTGCTGCGATGGGAAACCTATTAGAAGAAGAGTTTAAGGATGGTGAATTTGAATTTGAGTCATAACTTGCAATTGAAAAAATGCATATATATGAATCTCTTGCACTAATTGCTATAATTTAACCCGAAGAAGAATGAAATATATGCCAATCATACTATAAAATTCAAACGCTAATGGCTGGATAATATTCTGAAGATGATGAAGAGGAACACATGCACTATAAGGTAAGACTTCATCCCTACTGCACACTCTCATTAATTCATATCAATAAACAAGCTCTAAAATGGAACTATTAATAGACAACTATGCATCCCTAAGGGAAGAATATGAGAACATTGAGAAACAAAATCATTGCCTTCTTTATAAGCTAAAGGAACTAAGCAATCATTTAGATTCCATGACTAAAAGGAATGAAGATCCTTAAAACAAAAATTTATGACTAGGATGGAAGAAGATCATAGTATGTAATGGATCAGGTCTTCAATTCTTCTTTATAACATTCAAAAGAGCCAATCTCCTACTTTACATGGAATAGGTTTTGGCAAGAATTCTTATGAAATCAATAATCCTAAATTATATTGTTTATGTGCTCATTGTTGATTGACTGGACATAAAAGTCATGCTCTCCATAAAAATTTAATAGCTCATAACAACAATCTATGTTTTCTTAAAAGACTATATAAGGAAGAAATCAGGAAACTAGTTACTAAAACAAAACCTCGATGGGCCAAGAAGAATGTCATACATTCTTTTTCTAAAAATTAAGGACCCAAGTGGATCTACGTACCCAAAACTAATTTGTGGACTGAAGCAATGGTAATTAGATAGTGCGTGTTTTAGAAACATGACTGGTGAAAAAAGTAACTTCCTCTCATTGAGAAACTTCAAAGGTGGAAATGAAGCCTTTCAAAATAAGTAAAGATAGAGAAAAAAATGAAATTAGACAGATGAGACACATGACACATTAGAAAACTTTTTGAAACTGATTCATATGAAATTCAATTGTGAAATAATAAGCATTCATTTCAATCATGGACTAATATTTGAAAATTTTAAATTCCTAGAATTATGTGCCACATATCGCGTTGATCACAAATTCTACGCACAAAGAACACTACAACAAAATTGTGTAGTTAAATGCAGCAATAGAACATTGGAAGATATTGCACGAACCATGCTACTTTCAAGTAATCTCCCGAAATCCTAGTAGGATAAGGTTGTAAATACTTCATGTTATCTCTTCAACATGTGTAGAATCAAATCAGTATTAAGCAAAACACCCTACAAGCTCTTGAAAGACAAAAACCTAACTTGGTTGTCACGACCTAAGGTATATATACCCTAGGTTTAACGTGGCCTACAAGACCCCAAGAGGCACCATTCAAGCCACTTAGCTTTTATAATACAAGATAGTAGAATAAGGAGATTTAAGATAGTTTCAAGATATCAAAGTTTTATAAAGCATAGGTTAGATCTAAACATTCTCTCAAAGTGATTGATCGCATAAAAATAAATTTTTCCCTAGCCCATACATTTGGTTTTTAAACTAATAGTAAGGACAGATTGAAAATAGTAAATGTACGATCCTTGAAACCCAAGGACTCAAAAAGCTCTAAATATCCTCAAAAAAATCTTGTCACTGATGAGTCTCATATTTTGACTAATTTAGGACTTTGTTTTGATAGTTTTAGTGTGCTCAAATGCCTTATTTATGCTCTAAACTTATGTTGAATTGTTGATTTGCAGCATTTAATGCTAAGGAGTAAGACATGGACACTACGGGAAAAAAAAGGAACAAACAAGCTAAAGAAGTAAAGAAAAGTGAGCCTGCTGAACGCTAAGAACACTCGGGGAACCTCTGAGTCGCTCTCTTACTCGCCAAAAGTTCAAGCATGCCATCCCTGGGGAAAACCAAAGTTTGCAATAGAAATGGCCAGTCGGCAAATTGTCGATCCACTCCGCGACAAAAAGTTTGATCGCGATGAAAGGGAGAAAGGAGAGGATCGCTGAACCATTCGGAGAGGAGTGACTTATTCCCCGAAATTGAATTCTAGGCCAAAAATTGGAAATTATAAATTGTAATTTAAAAGAAATTTTGAGAGATATTCCAATTCCTCGATAATTTTGATCCCCAAGTTTTTGAGTGTTGAGCTTTTCTCTTAGTTTTTGACTTTCAAGTGAAGACTTTAAGGATTTCTATGTGGATTTTAAACTTAATCAATATGGACCATTGTGAAGACTTGAGTACCTTTACTCAACTCATTGCTAATGTATTTTGTAACCAATTATCTACTTTTAGGATGTGTAGCTAAAATCCCAATTTTTGGGTTGTGTGTACTACAAGGAAAGAAATCTCTAAAGAAGGGAAATATGGTCTTGAAAGTCTAAATCTTGACCCAAACGAGTATTTGCAACCTAAGAATTTTGGTCGCCACGTTTCCTAAAATCTTCCTTCGCCATAGCTTAATAGTGATGGAAAATAAATCAGTCGTTAAAGGAGTTTGGGACGGGGATCCTATCTCGTCCCGAAATACCTTCTAAGATGGTATTTCCGGTGTATATTTGACCAAATATATTTTGGGAAATACTTTTTCCAGGTCAGTAAAACACTTAGTGACCACCAAAAACTAGTCTCAATAATCTTTAGAGACAATATAGATCTGGTCCTAGTAATCTTTCGGATCATTAAAGACATGACCTTAGAATATCTTTATAGATGAGTACTATCTGGTCATAGAAATACTTTAGCGACTATGACTTACCCCGTCCTTGAAAAACTTTAGGGATGAGTAATAATTCTTGTTCTGGATTGACCACTCATATACATTACAATAATTATCAAAGTGATACTAAAAATATTTCGCTATAAAAAGATGATATGTGTGTGTGTGTGTGTATATATATATATATATATATATAGAGAGAGAGAGAGAGAGAGAGAGAAGATACAAAGAGAAGAAGATGTATGTAAACAAAGCGATAAATTACAATAAAGTAGTTTACATCCATGATATTAGTTTCGATACATAACAACAAAAATAGCTAATTAATAACCGAGTTAGAGTATGAAATCAAGTTTTGCATAAGAATTATAGAAAACTAATAGCGAGCTCATTTAACTTCTTCAAATCGTGCATTGGAGAAGGAACTAAAGATAGACAAAAAATATAAAGTTTTGATCTTCATCGAGTGTTATCCAAAAACATCAACAAAAGCTGCAAGCAAATAAGAAAAAATCTACTATAAAAAATTTGCAATGCATTAACCGAGAATACACTATCTATTTTGAAGATTTACAACATAAATACATAACACTCCTCACACAATATAAACAAAGGAATTATTAGCTTTGGGACGAGCAGGAATGAAAAATAAGTTTGGCAAAAACAATTACTATAGTAAAAAAACAGGGCAGAAATTTGTTGTGTGAAAACATCATCTAGAACAATCTTGACAAAGCATTAACAAATATGTATCATGGCGATTGATGTTCGATGATCCACATAATACTCATTATTATGTCCAGTCAGCAAAGCGAGTCGTGCAAGAATAGAGTAGTGGAACCCAGAAAAAGAACAAGAAGAACTTGATAAAACAGCTAGTTTAGACAAGTAATTACAAAATTAGAGCAATGAGAATAGATCAGTATTATAATCAGCAATGAAATGAAAGTGCATATGGATCGTAGATGAAAACATTATGCTGCTGGTGGATCCAAGTTAGAGGATATATACCAACAGGTTTGGTTTCACAGGCATTTACTCTGATTTGTAGCTGGAGACAACAATATTAAATTTTGTAATCATTTAGTCTATTTTTAGCTTTGAAATACTTTGAAATGAACAAATATTTATACTATTTATCCAACAATCACAATTTTGGTTTTCATACCATATATGAGCACTGAAACTCAAAAAATCTACTCCTGAAATGACAGAATATCATTTAAACCAGTACGAAGTGAAGCGTATTGATCATGTTTAGTTTCGTTGGTCACTGATTTCAGTCATAACTGACATTTTCTGAATTTTCCATACAACTGATGTTCCCTGAGTACTTGCAATGTCATTCTTAAATGTTGTTCATTCTCTTCTCTGGTCTTAAGAGTATATGAGGATGTCATCTATGAATACTATGACAAAATAATCAAGGTAATATCGGAAGACTCTATTCATAAGATCCATAAACGCGGCTAGTGCGTGAGTGAGACCAAATGACATGATAAAAACTCGTAATGACCATACCTACTACGGAAGGAAGTCTCAGGAATATCCTCTTATCTCACTATAAGTTTGTACCAATGTACTTCGAGAATCATGTTCTTTGAGCAGAAACTTCCTTTGTCAAGGAAGGCAAAACCACAATTCACCTCTATAAGATTTTTCCTAAAACTCTACCAAACTGTAGCAATTTATGGTTCACAACCTACCTTCTAACAGGTAGAGAACTGTTGACAACCATCCCAACCTCTAACCTCTTAACTCCTCTTTTTAATGAACCAAACAAAAACTACTACAATCAGTTAAGAACAAACCAAAACGAACTATTACAACTCAAGAACTATATAAATAAAACTTTATCGGAGCAGGTTCATTCATTGTCGTAAAACAGTCCTTGGTTATTCAAACTTACTTGAGCTTCCCAACAGTTTACATCTATAAATATAAGAGATGCGGAATGTCATAACTCGGAACGAGGATGTGGACATCACAAAGAGATTGAGGCAGAACTACCATCTCAGGAATTAAAATGCTTCTTCTAATAAAACAAAATCGGGTATATTATCACTTACTTGGTCAACAGAAAAACAATTGTCATATTGTAGGTGGGATATGTTATTGTTGAGCATAAGATAATTCTTTCATTTTCATATTTCTTTGATCTCATCTTCTAACGTAGCTAAGTAATTATGTAAGGATTTGTTTTCCTCATTTAAGGATTTGTCATCATCTCGAGTTGAACGTAGAGCAGACACCAGTATAGACTTTGAAGAAGTTTCACCTTTCAAATCTTTCGCCTTTCCTCCACCCCCAAATAAAAATACATAGCTACGAGTTTTTGGTCCACAAGTTTTTTTAAACAATCTCTATACTAGATAGAGATGGATCTTTTTAACAATTTTCTCAAGTTGAGCCTACAAAATATATAAAGGACATTTTCTATCAAAACACTTAACAGTTTAAAGAGATTAACTTATTCAATTTACAAAACGTGCATGTTTTTTAATTTGTTCAAGTTCAACAAGCTTGTATCTTTCTTACGAGTCTAAAAGAAAATAGTAACCAAATCTTCTGGATTGCCATACTTCCCATCGTTCTCATCAAGTTCAAAAAATTCAAATAAATATAGAAACCTCGTAAATACTCCATCAAGGAAACTAGTTTGTTAACAATACCTTTTGATAAATAATCTCTCAAATAGGTTTTCAACCAATATGATGAAACAGCTTTGACTAAGATGAATTTGTTGCATTCTGATGCTTCTTGCCTGTAATTGTGAAACAATAACCTTAATCCAATAATTAGAACAAAATTGTCAAAAAATAAGGCATTTCATTCCTTAGAAAACTTCTATGTTATTTTCTAGTAATAAACTTAAGAAGTATACATACCAGAAAAATTTCAGAAGTAAAATGCTTATTTTGAATCATTCCCATTCTTTTTTGTCTACTCCCCTAGGGATTGTCATGACCGAAGAGTACCCCCCAGTTGCGACCGGCATCGTCGTCCTCTTAGAGGACTCAAACAATCCCTTAACATTCGTCATAACATATCATTAGTTAACAATGTGGAAAAATTAAAAACTTTTAGATATACCAAGTGACGTATACTTAGACCTCTCACATAAAAACTTACTTAGTCTCTTCTTATAGTAATATGATAAACATACATTCGAAAGTCTAAAAGTTGTCTCACATAAAAACAATTTAAGGAATATGATTCTTGGACTCAGACAATACAAAGTAAACACACCATATAGGCCTTACTAAAATAGAATCCAAATAATAAAAGGAAATAAAGAGTATCTCTTAAAACTACTAAATATCTTCATAAGATAGAACAATGAAAGGATAGCATCCCCGAACATGCCGACCTACTAACACTTCGAGAAAGATTTCCAAGCTTCTTCAATGGACCTTCTTAATTTTCAGTGGCCGGACACTACATTTGTAGTTATATAAAGTAAGGGGTTAGTACGCCACATGTACTATGTATGGGTATATTCACATAAATACTTAAGGACATGCATAAAAAACGTACCATTTCTTTATAAAGCATGCTAAGTCACTTGAAAGACTTTAATGCACATACAAGCGAACATAAAAGATAAGGATAACAACAACATAAAGCATGATCATAACCAAATACATATCATCATAAAGTCAAATTAACATTTCGTATTCATTAGATTATATAAACACAACATACAAGACACTTACCGATAATCCCATCCTAAGCCTACAAGTGCAATGATCATGTGAAGCCCCATAACCCCACATAATCATGTAAACAAAATAGGAGACCATAAGTAATGCTTTTCTTCATACATCTTATAACATCAGTAGTAATTATCACATATAGTAATATAGATCATTACATATTCATCAGCATAGCCAACATCATATAAGAGCAACGTCATACATCATAAGCATTATACATTTCATATTCATATTATATAAGAACAATCTCCTGATACTTCCCTTAGAGTCAACTTGTAAAGTGTCTAGGTAAAGTCCCATACCTTTTACCTATACTAAGTAGACTCCTTAAGTTACCCTAGTCAATTTCCACTTACTTGTCATTCATTTTACTAGAGGTAACAATCGCTTTAACAATCATTAGACCATGTGAGCTAAACATGAAATCCAGTGTCATGAAACCCCAGACCGAAAGAAAATGGTCTACTTGCTAAGGTAGAACCAAAACATGAACATGGAACTCAAGGTGAATCCACTAGCTAGTATACATATAGAGGCAACATAGTTCAGGAACTAGGAGATATATTAGAGACCCATAGTTCCACATGACATGGAAGCATCTATCTCATAAGAGTCATAGTGAACCTACCTTCCAACTAGGGAATTGTTGGAAATAATCTTCGAAAGTACCTCTTGGGGAAAGGAATCCCAAGAGTGAATAACCCATACCTTATTGACGATTATTCAACGAATTTTGAATGAAAATCTTGAAGTCTTTGTCTTCTTGCTCAATCTTTTTTATTGTTCTTCAATGGTGATTGAATAAGGGATGTTTTTGAGAGAGATGAGATGGATTTGTAAATTCTGATATAGAGTGAGTGAAAGTGTTTTGAAAATGACCTAAAACCATTATATACTCTTCCCCTAAAATACCTAAAATACCCCTCATTTAAATGATTCTTTTCGTTATGTTAAATTGACTTAAAATGATGCGGGTGAATCTGGAAAGTGGTTGCACGTCACGAGGCCTATTCCAATTCTTTTTTAAAAAAAATTAGGTTGAGGCAGTGAGCCTCGTGGAGAAACCGCGTCGCGAGGTAAAATTTTCCTAGCCCAATTTGGTTGCGCTACGCGCAAGGGGACTCCACATCTTGGCTGTCGCAAGCTGCTTTGGCTGCTTGCTCGCCAATGTCTGGGTCCTCCTCAAGGACTCTTTGGACGGTCCTTGGGGAGTAGTTACCATACATTTGGACCCTTTGTACTATATTGTACCTATTTAAAGTCTTTTTACATGTTTTGGACTTCATTTCACACTCCCAATCCTTCACCAAACATAGGAACATGTACTATTTCAATTTAGCTAGTTTCAAGACGTCAAGGTCTTTCTTTGTTATTTTGGCTCTAACATTTTTTTATTGAGTTTATTACATTAATATAGGTCTAGAAACATCATTTTAAACATTATTTAATAGGAAAAGCTCTAGTTTAAGTTATGGTTTTCAGGAGTGTTACATTATCCCCCCTTTAGGAATATTCATCCCCGAATGACACTAAAATATTTTGGAGGGTAAGGGTAGACTCAATATTAGAAGCCCGACCAAAAACAACATATAATCATAATGAGTCCCATCTCATAGGATTACTTCACCACTCCTTTAAACACAAAGCTCAACATTACACATAGCAACTCAATTTATGATGCACAACACAGAAGAGCTTAACATTTCATAACACATAATGAGGAACTACCTTCTCAACATCAACATGTAACGACTCTAAAAAATGAATATGCTAAGTAATGTTTAGTGTGTCTAGAATGCCTATGATTAGACTGGGTTCAAACGGATTGATGCATGTAGAACTAGACCTATGAACCCTTGCGACAGCCAAGCCAACTAACTTGGGGAGGTAGTTCATTTAAGAAAGGTTGGTTCCATCCATGCAGGGCTCCTGAATATAAAGATTTACCCGGATGAGTCTTTACCGGATTTAAAAAGGTGAATTAAGTTTGGAGTGTTTAGGGGTAAAATGGTCTTTTTTCAAGCGAAGGGTAGTATCGTAATTACTGTAAATATGTAATTAATTATTCAATTAATATGGTGGAGGGACATTTTGTGTAGAAAGAAAATGCCCATTGAGTTAAATCTTTCTCCACCTGGGTTCGAACCAAGGTGGGAGCAATGATTTAACTTTATTATTTATATTGGTGAATTAATTTAATTAATTATTATTTTAAATACTGATTTAAGAAAAAGGAAAATCAGATTGTTATTATTAATTAATTAATTTATGGGGAGGTTTGGGTCGGGTCGACCCGGAGGGACCCGTTTCGCGATGGGAACATCACGGGTTCAAACCTCGACAAAAGCAACATTTAAGTGGATTAAATTGAGGTTTATAATCTTATTTTGTAAGGGGGTATGGTAATTTCAATAAAATTATTACATCAGATTTCCAAAGTTTGAAAGAAACCTGTTGACTAAGTCTAAACTACTTCACCTAATCTTAAGCCACTCACCTCTTTCACGTTTATCTCTCTCTCCTTCACGTCTATCTCTCTCACATTTCACACTTTCTTTCTGGATGCAAAACGTGAGAAGAAAATAAGCAAACAAAATTTCTTCACACTTGAAGAACTTGCACACAAAAACAAACGAGAAAGCAATCTGAAAACGTTAAGCAAAATCTAATACGCTAGTCGGGTAAGGTGTGTTTTTCGGGATTGGATGTGAATTTGCAGAATTTTTGTGCAGCAATTTTAAGTGTTGAAAAACGTTAAAATCAGGTATTGGTCTCTCTCCTGGACTCTTTTCTCCAAGAGAATTTCCTTCCCACGAATTCAACGAATTTTTAAACTAGGGTTGTTCCCGTTCTTGTCGAACTCCTGTCCCTAGTATCCTTATGATTTAAATCTGAAATAGGTTAGGTATCATGTTGTTGGTATGTATGTTGGTAGTTTTAGTATGAAGTGTTATTTTCGTGATAATGTTTTCATGATTATGTTTTTTGAATTGTAAGCATGTTTCATGTCAACCGAAAGTATGTGAAAATTGATGTTTGTGTAAATCATAATGTACAAAAGTGGTGTAATGTTGTTGGATTTAATGGGTAATTCTTGGCTGAATATAAAAATGAAAAAAATATACTTAAAGATGCACCAAATGATTCATGAAATGTCCTAAGATCTAATGTACGAATGATGATAACAAGGAGATGAATATAGTGAACAAATTTCAAGCATTTGGTAGGTTAGGTTTGGCCAATAAAAGTGGTATAAAATGTAATACAAATGAATGTAAAATAAGTGAAATCACTAAGGATTTAACCCAAGACATCATTACATGAAATCTACAAAAAAAATCAATAAAAGATTAAGACAAAAATGGATTGGAGGAGACTAAATTTCAAGTTTGGTGGAAGTTGTAGTCTCGGCCAACTTTTAAAAAAATGAACTTCGTTAATTTTCTTTTAAAATGTGAGGTAATTGAGGTTTGAACCCATGACCTTACCAAATGAAAATTTCATAAATAAATTGTACGAAAAATGCAAGGAAAAATAGATGTGGTGAGTGGGATTGAACCCACAACATTTTTAATGGATGAGAGAGTTAGGAGAAAAATAAAGGAGAAACTAAATATGAAGAGTGGGGATTAAACTCACAACCTCTTGAATAGGTGAGAAGGTTAAGAGATAAATTAAAAGAAATATAATGAGCTTCTGGGGGATTGAACCCACAACCTCCTTGACTTATACGAAAAAGGAGAAGAGAAAAAGAAAGGAAATATTATGGGGTTGATGGGGATCAAACTAGGGTCCCTCAAACCTGAAAAAATGAAATTATCAAGTTTAAAATAAGATTAAGTGTTGTTCAAGGGATTCGAAATCGGGTTTGTTTGCCCAATTCCATATTGACACATAAGTCATACATAACAAATGTTTAACGAATGCTGCCTCTAAAGTTTGAAATCAATATCTTGGCATACCTACAAGATGCATAAGTCTTGTACACATAATCTTGGGTAAACATGAATCACTTAGACAAACTATGAATGAAGGCTCATGGCTTGTATGTGTGGACTCATAAGTCTAGCATACATTTAAAAGTAAGTGAGCCTATGATGTATGTGATAAATTATTTAACCCTAGAAGGGTTATGTAAGAGTGTGAAACACACTAAATGGCCAAGTGCATTAGCATATGATGAAATGAACATTCACGTGAAGGGGTGAGTAAATATGAAAAGAAAATGTGTTAAAGTTAATGAATGAGGTGAACATATGATAAGAGGCTAATATGAAAGATGAGAGCAATCTCAAATGAGTCTAAGTAAATGTTACCAAAACGTACTCACCTATGAGAGTGTAAAGCTAATGAAGAGACCAGTATCTATGAACACTCTAATGAAAGCATTGAAGTTAATACATACTTAATACTAATAATGAGATGAGAAATCATCTAATGACCTATGACGTCCTCATGCTAGAAGCCAACTTCCATGATGTGTGAGTTAAATGTAAATGAATGAACTTTATACTGAGCACCGATAGGCTAGCTATGATCGATGATCCCTTTCTTCGGGAAGGGCGGAGGTTCATGTAACTCTCATGAGATGAGACTGTCAGGCATGCCGGGTATGAGTCTCCTTATATCTCCTAGTCTTTGAAACTATACTGTCAATATAGGGATCTAGCAGGGTTCAATTCCCTATATACGCTATCATGTTTTGGTTCACTTTGTCCGGTGATTCCACCTCTTTTCGGTGGGAGGATTACACACTCGATTTCATGATTCTCACATGATCTATGTCGGCTATGGTTAAAGTTCCCAAAGAAAGAAGGAGGCCAACCTCAACGAATGCACATAATGAAGTGAACGATACGAAAGGTGTTAGGATAGGATAATCAAGAGGTGAGCTAGACTTAAGTAATAACACTAGGTTATTCTTGGTCATTGCACAACGAACCCATTGAGAGTCTTGAACTACATCAAAGGTATGAATGGTCGATGAACTACTATATGAAAGAATCAAAATGAAGTACGCATGCATATATGAAGCAGACTCTATGTTTGTTAAAAAAGTCTCCCTAGTTGAGGTCCCATATGTTGAGCCCTCATTTTAGGAAGTCCTAATGTCAAGTACGTGATTCCAAGGTCTTATGGCATATGAAAGAATGATATGAACTATGTGATATGTTATGTGCAATATGTTATGTGCTGTTTGTAAAATGATAAGTATGATGATGCATGTTACTCTCATGTCATGACTCTCCAAATAAAAATTTGGCAAGTCCACTGACATTCCTAATCCAAATTTTGCATGTCCACTGACTTGACTATCCATAATTCATATCGTGAGGAGAGATCTCTTCTTAATCATGCATGTACTTGGTGTGTGCTTTCATATACTAATACTTAGTACAAGTGTGTACTAATCCCATACAACTCTATACTTTTAGGTGCCGGCACATGCAGACGCTAAAGCTTTCGATACGACGATTCAGCTATCAAAACGTGGAGCATTCAATCTTACTTGGTAGGCCCTCATGCTTTTGAGTAAGCTTTCCCATTATATTCTACAATAGATATAGGTTTGAGCTAGTAGAGTATGTTCCACTAGTGTTTCATTTCCGTTTCATTTCAGACATTGTATTGGTGCCGTTTTGGAAAGAATACGTTAAATGCAATTATGAACTGCTTCTTTCATTTGATTATTTCTATATTAGGTGGTTGATTTGTGAACGCCTATGATGTTAAGTATAATATGTTTCACATTAAATAAGAAATAAAAATTTCAAATTTTTCGCTAAAATTAACCTAGATTAAGTAATGATGATGTATATAGGCTTGTCTGCGGTCATTGAGAGGTCAACGACGCCGGTCTCATCTGGTGTCTAGATTTCTTTTGTGACACAACATGAGCTCAAAATACATTAAATAGTTACCATACTATCATTCTTCTCAAGAAAACAACAAATCACCAATATCTCAAGAAGACAACATGCATACACATTTCATATAAGTTCAAAAGTCGAGTATTAAGACATATCTCAATTTGGTACAACTTTTACCAAAACATGTACCTATTTAGAAAAACAAGTCGATTTCATATTATTCATTATTTTCTTTATTAAGAGGAATTTCGAAACTCAAGGAATAAAAAGATGAGGCTAGTGGGAATTCATGTCGGCTTCGGCCTCCCATGTTACACCCTTAACAAGATGGTTCCTCCATAGGAATTTTACAGAGGCAACCCTTTGTTCCTCACCTTCTTGACTTGGCGATATAGGATCTCAATTGGAACCTCTTCATAGGAGAGGTTCTCATCCACCCCTAAACCTTCAATAGGCAGAATAGACACCAGGTCGCCAATTCATTTCTTTAGCATAGAGACTTGAAACACTGGATCAACCGAAGCTAGTTCACTAGGTAGTTTCAGCTCATAGGCAAATTTTCCAACATGTTGTAATACCTTTTAAGGAACAACATATCGTGGGCTTAACTTCCCCTTCTTAACGAATCTTATAACCCCTTTCATAGGTGAAATCTTCAAAAAGACATGATCAACTATTTCAAACTCAAGATATCTTCTCTTATTGTCGGCATAAGACTTTTGCCGACTATAGGTTATCTTCAGTCTATCTCTTATGATTCGATCTTTCTCTATAGCCTCATAGATAGTCATAGGACCAAGGAGTGAGGACTCGCCAACCTCAAACCATCCAACAGGAGACCTACATATTCTACCATAAAGAGCTTCAAAAGGTGCCATTGAGATGCTCAAATGGTAGCTTTTGTTGTAGGAGAACTCAATTAAAGGTAGGTGATCATCCCAACTTCCATTGAAATTAATGACACAGGCTCTTATCTTCAAGGGTCTGAATTGTATGTTCCTCCTGACCATCTGTTTGAGGATGAAAAGCAGTGCTAAGTTTCACTTCAGTACCTGAACCCTTTTGAAAAATTTTCCAAAAACGAGAAGTGAATTGGGCACCGCTATCCGAAATGATGGAAAAAGGAATCCCATAAAGAGTCACAATCTCATTAATGTAGATCCTTGCATATTCTTTGGCCATATATGTAGACTGAACGGGGATAAAGTGGGTAGATATGGTCAACCTATACACAATAACCCATATTGAATTATTTTGCCTACGGGTTCGAGGCAACCCAAAAACAAAGTCCATATTTGTGGCTTCCCACTTCCAAGTAGGAAACTCAATGATTTGGGTTAAACCACCCAATTTTAGGTGCTCAGCTTTGAATTGTTTGCAATTTGGACACTTATCAATAAACTCTGCTATGTCCCTTTTTAAACCATCCACCAATAGACTTTCCTAAGGTCATGATACATTTTGGTGGTACTTGGTGGTACCCAGATGCATTGAATAACGGGAACCATGGAATTCTTCAATAATTCGATTCCTCTAATTCTCAACATCTGGTACACATAATCTCCCTTGGTACCTAAGAACACCATCCTCCCGTGGGAGAATGACTCATTGATCTTACCAAGTACCGAGTAATTAAACTACATCAATATAGGATCAAGATGTTGCTTAGATTTCACCTCAATCACTAATGATGACTCGGGGTTATGACGGACCATGAAACCACTATTTGGAGAATCTTCTAGCTGGACATCCAAACGAGCCAACATATGAACATCTTTCAAAAGTTTGTCACGACTATAGAGCACCCCCCCCCAGTCGCGACCAGCGTTGTCGTCCTCTTAGAGGACTCAAGCAAGCCGTTAGCATTCGTCATAATATATCATCAATGAAAAATGCAGAAAAATTAAATACATTTACATATACCAAGTGAGGTATACTTACACTACAAAAAAAGGCTTTTTACGAGGGGGAATCCTGTTGTTAAAAGTCTTAATACGGTCATTACTTGTTAATAATGACGCACAAAAATCCCATCGTCGTAGTCGCTAAAAGCTCCTTCATTAAAAGTTAACGACCAGATTTTAAATCCGGTTTTGAAAGATTCTTTAGGGATGAAAAAATCTGGTCGTTGTACCACCTTTTGGCAACACCATTTTTCCTTTATTGATTGTAATTCCCGTCGTTAAATATTTTAACTAACATGGAAAATTTGGTCACCAAAACTTTTCTACTTTAGCCAAGTATCTGTTAATCTTCTATGAAATCCAATAATGCAGTCATTCTATGCTAATTAACATATACACATCCATTCAAAAATGTATCAAGTAATCAATATTCATGTAAGTTGGTCAACTACAAAGATCTGAGAGAACCATATTAGAAAAAAGATATATGCATTCAAATTGATGACATTGTGTTTATTAACATCTAACAAAAGAGAAGTTCTAAAATGTATAACTGAGAACATCTGAAACTCAAATCAAAACAGTAAATGGATCTCTTTTGTGGTTCAACTTATTGTAAAACATTTTCGCTTGCTTCTACTTGCTCAACATTTCTTCTAGAACAAGTTCCTCAAACTTCAGAATCTTGACCTGTTCAAAATAATTTTAAAAGAATTAATTAATAAAAAGAAACAATCATAAACACATAGGTCCATACAACATTATATTATTTTTGTCCTTGTATAATAAGCCAACGATTATAACATCAAGTTTTTTAAGTGATTAAGTAAAAATGCTTAATAAATGAAAGAAACTGCATGTCTTTTATTGTGAAAGGAGGGGGCAACTATCAATTATGAATAATCTTAAATGAAGAACAATTATAATGTTGAAAAGGAAAATAAAATCAAAATTAATTCATATTTGTAATAATAAAGAACGACACACCAGATCAAAATTTATAGTACGAGGAAAAAGACATTAGTAGTGCGGATATTTGATATTTCAGAACACATTCAATTAAGTGACATAGTTGGTAGGTTTTATAAACATGGTTACTAAAAGAAAATATGCGATTATGTTTTCAATTAATTCAATGAAAATACTACATTTCTGAATGGTAAATCAGAGAAACATTTTGAGTTGAAGCTATGATCTTTGAAGATTGAACACAATGAACAAAGATGAATTTGAATCGAACAAAGAGAAACTAGGTGTGACGAGTAATTTAGATTTGAGGCTCCGATTTTTTTCATTGCGATTGACAAAAAAAATGAGGATAACATCAAGGCTACAAATGTTGGTTGATTATATACGACTGACCATCTATGCTGATTTGCCAAGGGTGAATCACTTCAATTTAGTCTCACTAATATACTAAAGGTAACCATCATCACTTTGCCAAATCTCGTAGGTGTTTATATAATTTTTTGCAGCTCACCTGAAATAATATAAACGAAAGAACAACATGAAAATTATTGCCTCTAATAATTGTACTCCCTTGTTTTGTTCAAGTGTTTTCAAATCAAATTTTAATCAAGAGAAGACATTTTATTTTATTTCAAATTACCCAACACATCGACACCAAATAAACTACTTAACCCACTTCTCTACTTCATTTTCAGGTTATTTGCCCAAATTAATGAAGTATTCCTTATAATAATCCCATAGCAACATGTTTTTTTCTTACATTCTATTAGTATTTTATGATAAGACGTGAAAAAACCATCAATTGTAAAAATTTCTACAGCAAAAAAGTTCTATATATTATAATTTCCTTTTTTCTCTCCAATTGCACATTCTAATATTTATCTTAGATAGCAATTGTGTAAGTATCCCAAATATAACTCAACATCTAATTAAACTAGAAATTGAATATTCATGTCCATTCTTAAATAGTTATTAGAATCAGTGCAACTTGTCAATTGTATAAGTTAACTCTTAGTACATTACACAATATCTGGCCACACGATGGTATTGCAGACACCAAGTAATGACCTCAAAGTATTTTGTGATGCATGTTACAATTTAGAGTTGATCAATTACATTCGATCATCTCTTGAAATTGTTTGTTCACATTCATTGATCACTTACCCGGTGAGAAAGAAGTGTCATATTCTAACCAATAACTAGGGCAATAACTCTAAATTTATTTGGATTGTCTTGGATACTATTCAATATTTACAAAAATAAATATGATATTGTAAGGTAGAATATAACAAAAGATAACACTCATATTTGGCATACAAGCAAACATATGTGTATAACATTATCTAATTAAGATGTATTTTCTGTTAACTTTCATTTTATCTTGAGCATGCAAAAGATACAATAGTAATCAGACATATAAACCTAAAGAATTTTCCTGAAAAAAAATAGTCATGTATTCCAAATCTACCATGAGATAGTATATAAACATATTCACGATCCTAAAATATTTTCAGGAAAAATCCAATTAATTCTCTTCCAAGATTAAGTTGCCAATTAAAAAAAAATCAAATTAGCTACTAGAAAACATAACATAACTACTACTTAGCAAGACATGGAAGTAAATATCTAAATATTACTCAACCATAAAAAATCTTAGCAAGATATCGAAACTAGAAAACATAAGATTATTATATACTTATATTCTTTGTATCTTTTTATAATAGAAAATTGATTGTTACTCACATAGTCTAAAAGAAAGAACCTAAATTTTACATAATTTTTATAACGTTTCCCAAGAGAATCTAAAGAATATATAATCTAATCAATTAGAGAAAGTAATAGCAAACATTATACATAAAATAAAAAATAAGACTTCACAAAATATTGTACAATAAGGATAAGTCATAACAATAAAATATACATAATGAAAAATAGTATAAACAAGCGCTGATTTGCTCAATAATAAAAAGAGATAGAGAAAACCAACCGGAGCAAAGTTCTTCAGGTACCGAGTTGCGTATAGAGCCAAAAATCTAGTCAAAACATAAAATAAAACAAAATAAAATTTCACTGCCTCATTTGAATCAGACTAAAAGAGAAGGTAGATCCACAAATCTTTTAATTAAATCAAAGAAGATGAAATATAGGAAAAACAACAAAGTATCAGTAATAGCATAAAAGGAAAGGAGGTAAAAAATTTGATTGGAAATGTAATGGGTATCTATCTACTAGGTGAGGGAAACAAATTTTCACCAGGAATAATAAACAATTTTGAATGAAAGCCAAAAAAGCAATGGTTACTAGATGTGGCAAAGATGCAGTCATGGAAAAAAACTTCCCACTGATTATTAGGTTTTTCGTTAGTGGAGAGAGTAGGAAGTTAGAAAAAAATTAGTGCAGGAAATGGTGCTTGTAGTTATATAAAGTAAGGGGTTTGTACGCCACATGTACTAAGTATAGTTATATGCACATAAACATTTAAGGACGTGCATAAAAAATATCATTTCTTTATAAATCATGCTAAGTCACTTGAAAGCCTTTAATGCACATACAAGAGAACATATAGGAGATAACAATCGCAACAACATAAAGCGTGATCATAAGCAAAGAAATATCATCATAAAGTCTTATTAACATTTCATGTTCATTGGATCATATATACACAACGTACAAGACACTTACCAATAATCCCATCCTAAGCCTCCAAGTGCAATGATCATGTGAAGCCCCATATCCCCACATAATCCTATAAACAAAATAGGAGACCATAAGTAATGCTTTGCTTCATACATCTTATAACATAATCATTACGTATTCATCAACATAGACAACATCATATAAGAGCAACATCACATATCATAAGCATAATACATTTCGTATTCATATTACATTAATATGAGATAATCTCCTAGGACTTCCCTTAGAGTAAACTTGTGCAATGTCTAGGTAGAGTCCCATAGCCCTACCTATTATAAGTAGACTCCTTAAGTCACCCTAGTCAATCTCCATTTACTTGTCATTCATTTTACTTGAGGGGAAAATTGCCTTAACCGACATTAGACCATTTGATCTAAACATAAAATCCTGTGTCATGAAACCCCACACCGAAAGAAGGTGGTCTACTTGTCAAGGTAGAACCAAAACATAAACATAGCATTCTAGGTGGATCCACTAGCTAGTATTCCAATGGAGGCAACATAGTTCAAGAACTAGGAGATATATTAGAGACCCATAGTTCCACATTACATGGCATCCTGTATCTCATGAGAGTCATTGTGAAGCTACCTTCTAACTAGGGAAGAGACACCTCTCATATCTAGTTCACTCGGTGCTAAGGTAATGTTTCTTTTTGAGTTACCTTTAAGTTGTTATTTATCATAAAATTTGTCAAAGGCCATAGGAGATTAATTCCTTCTATAAACATGATCATAAGATCTTTAAAGTTTAGATGAGAATTTTCTTTCATCAAAATCCTTCATTTGTGAGATTTAACATATCGTAAACATATTGTGTAAGGCATACAAGATAAACATCATCAACTTGCATTATCGTTCCTTACCATGATCCCACATTTAACATATTCATAGGCCAATTTATATGCATATCAACATCATACATACTTCAATTTCATGCTTACATCAATGTATAGGCCAACATCAACATAAAAGAGAAATCACGACTTTAGAAAGACTTACTTATTGCTTCCAAGAATCTTCATCAAGAACTTATATTCAATTCATCACAATCATTCAATAATACAATGAATTTCGCAATAACATATCCAATCCCAACAATTTTAGTCATGTACAAGACCAATTCATATTTAAGGTTAAGGGAA
Source organism: Solanum neorickii (assembly GCA_027704865.1). Lineage (NCBI taxonomy): Eukaryota > Viridiplantae > Streptophyta > Magnoliopsida > Solanales > Solanaceae > Solanum > Solanum neorickii. The sequence goes on from JAKWJC010000367.1 coordinate 36,438,442, forward strand.
AGAGCTCATTTAAGAGTTCATTTAAGCTAATCCCAAAATTTACACGACATTAAGTAATAGATATAACATAATCAAATACATTATTTAGAGAAGGAACATGCTTCACACGAACACAAAACACTACATATCAATTACCCATCAAATACATGCTTAATTAACCATAGAAAATCACAGTTTTTCATCATTAGTCATAAATCTCTAGAATGGAAGAAAACCCATTTGTAGAGTAAAAACCTTGGGAATTGAATTGTGGGAAATCATCTTTGAAAGTACCTCTTGGGGAAATAAATATCGAGAGTGAAGAACTCATACCTTATTGACGATTATTTCATGAATTTTGAATGAAAATCTTGAAGTCTTCGTCTTCTTCCTCAAGTTTTTTCTTGTTCTTTCAATGGTGGTTGAATAGAGAGAGTTTTTGAGAGAGATGAGAGGGATTTGTAAATTCTAATTTAGAGTGCGTGAAAGTGGTTTAAAATGACCTAAAACCATTATAAACTCGTCCCCTAAAATATCCAAAATACCCTTCACTTATATGGGTCTTTTTGTGAAGTTAAATTGACTTACAAACGACGCGGACGAATCTGGGAAGTGGCTGCGCGTCGCGGGCCCAATTCCAATTCCTTTTTCAAAAATTTGGGTTGAGGAAGTGAGACTCGTGGAGGTCCCGCTTCGCGAGGAAAAATTTTCCTAGACCGTGTTCACTGCGCGACGTGCAAGGGGACTCTACATCTTGGTTTTGCAAGCTGCTTTGGCAGCTTGCTCGCCAATGTTTGAGTCCTCCTCAAGAACCCTTTGGACAGTCCTTGGGGAGTCGTTACTGGATGATTGGACCCTTTTTACTATATTTTACCTATTCAAAGTCTTTTTACAAGCTTTGTACTTCATTTCACACATCCAAACTTTCACCAAACATAGGGACGTCTACTATTTTAATTTACCTAGTTTTCAGACGTCAAGGTCTTTCATTGTCGTTTTGACTCTAACCTTTTAGAATTGAGTTTAATACATTAATATAGTCCTGGGAACATCAATTTTTCACACTATATAATAGGCAAATCTCTAGTCTAAGTCATGGAACTTTCGGAGTGTAACAGGGATATTCTTGATAGATTGTTGGATGGGCTAATACTTCACATATTTTGCATGTAAGTGATCTCCATTTATTTCATAACTCATTCATCCATCCAAATTTATGATAACGATGATCATTCATGTCAACAACCTCAAATTTGTGCTACAAAAATTGGAACTTCACTTAGTTATTACTACTGGAGAAGAATTATAAAAGGACAAGAAAATGAAAAAGATATGTGTTTCTAGTGGTATAAGCAGCGGTTCTATAGTAAATAAGATTAAAAGACTTGTAATTTTTGTTAGATGTTGTTCTTTTACAATCCTTATTTATTTAGGATGTTAATTGTGTAAGATTAAGGATTACTTGTCTCGCTTTTTAAAACACTTCTTATTTAACTTCAAATCAATAAACAGAGTGAACTAAAAGAGTATGAGAAAGGGAAACTACTGTTAAAATAGGTGGGTATCCCTATAGCAACAAAGAGGATCTCTTCAATTGATTGTGAAGATTTTATTAATAAGATGAGCAGTAGAGTGAACACATGGGGTAATAAAAACCTGTCTTATGCAGGTCGAGTACAATAGGTAAACTCAGCCCTAATTAAGGTACACTCTTAGTGATCAGCTGTACTAATATTTCCCAAGAGAGTAATGTAATGTTACTATTATGTATGTAATTTTACTGTTGTTTTTGTGAATATGCATGCAATGTTTCTGAGCATAACATAGAAAGAAATACAAAGTAGAGAAAAGTTGTAAAAGTGAAAAAAAATCAGACCAAAGATTATATTGCAAAATAGAAAAAGCAGAACATGGGAAATTGCAAAACATAGTTTTTTCCCGTTGTTACTGAAGTCTCGCTTATCACTTCTATGACTGAAGCGCTCATAGAAAAATAACACATTTGTTGAATCAATATTACAGGCAGAACCTTGAAACCTTGAAAACATTATTAGATAGAGGTACCATGGCAATTTTCTATTTGATATCTCTAGTAAATAAGATTTCAGTAACACATCAGAATGGTCTAAAACTTATGTTAATGAAATATTTGAATGGAGCTTAAATTTGGTACCTCACAGCTGTCTATGTGTGATTTAACTTCTTCTGCTTAATATCACTCCACGAGATTACTCCCAACGGATATATATTACGGTCACGACAATTTTTCCAAATGCCTACAAAACAATTTGCTATTTGTTTCAACAGTTCGATTATTGTGAAATGTTACTTTCAGCAGTTCTTTATTTTCAAGTGAAGCAAATTCTTTGGACATATTTCTCCCTTGAACTCTTCTTGCCTTTGTAGCATTAGATGAACCTACGGTACAGAATTTAGCAAAAACTATAGCAATCAAATTTAGGGTTACAAATTAATAAGATATTGCTTGAAAACATCATATCTTTTTCAGTTGTTCCAGAATGTTCATAACTTGATCTATAGATGGAGGCAATGAAAGATTAGTTTGTATATCCGCTCTCTCAAGAATCGATTTATCCATTCTTTGCATTTCTTGACTAGACGATTGATCATGTGATTATTTGTTTTACTTTCTTATGGGTACTATTGTATAATGATTTATTTTTTGTTTTATTGTTGGTTTCATTGATAGCGAAGTAGTAATTTATGAATTGTAGTTACAAATACAATTCTAGATTAGTGTTTTGGGCTTGCTCGATAGAGAGGTTCTTAAGCTAAGGTAATCAATAATGATTGTGGGTTCAACTCGAGAGAGTGAATAATAGATCATTCATACCTTTCTACCTCGAGAGAGTAGATAAATTAAGGTTTTGGGTTGTTTCGTATTGTGAAGCTTGTCGATGTTTGTGAGAAATAGCCTGAATTGTAATAGTTGTTCGAGAGAGAAATATTGCACTTATAGTCCTTCTGTAACATCTTGCAACTACAAACGACTAGAAAAGAGTTTAAAACCTGAAAATGCTTATTTTTGGAAAGACTAAGAAAATCTGGAAAATTGTATAGGTTAGGAAACTGAGTTTTGGTCAAATTGTAACAATCATAAGTCCTATCTAAGGATGAGTTGGGAGTATTTGAAGATATAGATAGAAATTCTTTAGAATAAAATTTCCAAGGCTGCCGAGTTTGCGCGATTCCAATATCGTATGAGTGAGTTATGTCATTCGGAAGTTCAGTTGTTCAATTAAGAAAAAGTCCAATCCAGATTTGGGAAAGGAAAAGTTGTATTTTCCTTACCTAATTAAATTAATTCATTGTTAGGAATTATTTGTGGTAAAAGAATACCTTTGTTCAGTTTAGAGAAATAGAATTCTCGCTAGGGGCTTGGAGAACAAAGAAAGGAAGAGAAAATAGGAGAGAAATCAAGATCGCCAAGAACGCTCAAGATTTACGTGTGTAATTCATCGGGGGGTGATCCCTAAAAACGTAAGTGAGATCACATAGTGTTCGGTTAATTCACCCACACGCCAGTCTTGTTTAAATTCAGCGAATCTAAGTATTTGAATGTTAAGAAAGTGAGTTCTTGAAGAACATTGTTGAAGTCTTCGTTGAATTTCTTGATGGTTATGTTGTTGAAGTTTTGATTCATGTTTTCGGGTGTAATTTCGGGTTGAATCTAGTGTATATTGATATTAATACTTATCTTAAGCATTTGGGGAAATAACCATGGAATACCTGGGTATACAGGTTGGGGCCGCGCACCTCTTAGAGCCCCAAATGACAGTTTCTATCTGTAGGGCCTTGGGGGGACGTGCCATCCAGAGAGCCCCAGACTGCTCTTTGTAAGATGAGGGCTGGCGCCCCATGCCTCTCAGAGCGCCAGGGCGCAAGTTCTCCCCATTCTTCCCGCACCTTTTTGTATTAGTTCCTAAGCGATCTAACTATGTTTCTTAGTTAATTCCAACATTCTAAGGTACATTTAAACATCATGAAATCATCAATAATTATGACATCATGAACCTTGAATCCATAATCCAAATAAAGGAAAGTCAAGACCAAATTCAAAGAAGCTAAGAGTCAAGTCTAGACGTTAAGAAGCAAGTAAAAACAAAGTTGTTAAAAGGTTTTGGAAAGTCTTTACCAATGTTTTAAATTTGTTTTTAAGACATAAGTTTCAAGATAAGTAAAGAGTAAAGATTTGAGTTAATTTCTCAAAATTTATAAGAGAACTAAGTCTTTCTTATGAGTTTATAAATGTTTTCACATTTAAGATAAGAGGAAACTATGATTTTGCCAAAAGAATTTTGAGCAAGAATAAGGAACATTGATTCCAAGAGAGATTTTAAAGTTAAGGGTTGAACAATTATCTCAACCCAAAGAAAGAACTTGTTTTAAAAACACATGAGCTAAGTATATCTTTTGGAGTAGTATAGAGCACCGATATGGGGATTCGAGCTCATATTAACTTTAACTTTTTGACCAAATTTTTTCGTGGGTGTTTGTGACGATTTGATAAATTATGTGTGTTAATTTTAATGGGTAATTATAGGTTTTTCTAAGTTCAAATGGGTTTTGGACCTTGAAATAAAGTTTTTCTATAGCCGAAACTAACATATAGAGCAAAATTATGAACGTTCAAAAATTCTCTTATTTACAACTACACTAGTCTCTTGTAACATAGTTTGAATACTTTACTTTCAACATTAAGTGATATAAAATAGGTTTCATTAGAAATAAAACTCATTGACCTACAATTTTCATGGCTCATGGCTCACCTATTTCATTACGTACTAAAAGATATGGTAGAATAAATTGTTTGCCTTCAAGATAGGCATACGTTGATTCCATGTAGTTTTTTTGCCAATTTTTTTTTTGTGTTTGTGATGATTAAATAAATTATGTGGGTTAGTTTTAATGGATAACTATAGATATTTATAATTTTAAATAAGGTATGATCTGTGAAATAGAGTGTTTTTATACCCGAAACTAACATCTAAAGCCAAAATTATGAACGTTCAAAGTTACTCTCATTTACAACTACACTAGTCTCTGTTAAAATCATCATAAACTTTACTTTAAACATTAAAAAATATATAAAATTGGTGGAATTTGAAATAAAACTCAATTACCTATAATTTTCGAATGTCCTGGATCACCTAATTCATTATGTACTAAAAGATGTGGTAGCATACATTGTTTGCCTTCAAGAGAGGCACACATTGATTGCATGTAATTTTTTTACCAAATTTTTTCGTGGGTATTTTTGATGATTTTATAAATTATGCGTGTTAGTTCGAATAAGTAATTATAGGCTTTTCTAAGTTCAAATAAGGCTTCGACAGTTAAATAATTTTTTTATACCCGAAACTAACATCTAAATCAAAATTATGAACTTTCGCAATTTCTATTATTTAAAACTACACTCGTCTCTTGAAACATAATCTTAATACTATACTTTAAACATTAAATGATATAAAATTAGTTTCAATTGAAAGAAACCCATTGACCTACAATTTTCATGTGTCATGACTCACCTAATTCATTACGTACTAAAAGATATGGTAGAATACCTTATTTGCCTTCATGGAAGGCACACATTGATTTCATCTAGATTTTTTTATAATTTTTTTGTGGTGTTTGTTATGATTTAATAAATTATGTGTATTAGTTTGAATGGGTCACTAAAGGTTCTTATAAGTATAAATAAGGTCTGAAAAATGAAATATAGTGTTTCTGTATCCGAAACTAACATCTAAAGCAAAAATTATGAACGTTAAAAATTTATCTTACTTACAACTACACTAGTTTCTGTTTAAATGAACATAATGTTTTACTTCAAAACATTAATGGACATAAAATTGGCAGCATTTGAAAGAGAACTCATTGACCTTAAATTTTCATATGCCATGGCTCACCTAATTCATTATTACAAAAATATATGGTAGTATATATTTTTGCTTTCAAGAAAGGCACACATTGATTGCATGTAAATTTTTTACAAACAATTTTTGTTGGTGTTTGTGATAATTTGGTAAATTTATTATGTTAGTTCGAATAGGTAATTATAGGGTTTTATAAGTTCAAGTAACGTATGAACCGTGAAATAAAGTTCTCCTATACAAAAAATTTACATATAAAAGCAAAATTATGAACGTTCAAAGTTTCTCTTATTTACAACTACATTAGTCTCTGTTAAAATGATCATAATGCTTTACTTTAAATATTAAATGATATAAAATTGGTTACATTTTGGAAGAAAACTCATTGACCTAAAAATTTCATATGTCATGTCTCACCTAATTCATTATGTACTAAAAGATATGGTAGTATACATTGTTTACCTTCAAGAGATGCGCACATTGATTGCATGTAGGTTTTTTGACCAATTTTTTTCGTGGGTCTCTGCGATGTTTTGATAAATTATGTGTGTTAGTTCAAATTGTAATTATAGGTTTTTATGAGTTCCTATAAGGTATGGACTCTGAAATAGAGTTATTCTATACCCGAAATTAACATCTAAGATAAAAATTATGAACGTTCAAAGTTTCTCTTATTTACAACTACATTGTCGGTGTTAAAATAATCGTAATACTTTACATTAAGCATTAAATAATATAAAATTGGTGGCATTTGAAAGAAAAATTATCGATCTACAATTTTTATATGTCATGGTAACCTAATTCATTACGTACTAAAAGTTATTGTAATACATATCTTTTGCCTTCAAAAGAGACACACATTGATTGCATGTAACTTTTTTACCAATTTTTTTTGTGGGTTTTTGTGATGATTTTATAAATTATGTATGTTAGTTCGAATGTGTAATTATTGATTTCTTTAAGTTCAAATAACGTATGAACAATGAAATAAAGTTATTTTCTACCCCGAACTAAAATCTAAAGCCAAAATTATGAACGTTCAAAGTTTATCTTTCTTACAATTACACTAGTCTCTGTTAAAATGATCATAATCCTTTACTTTAAACATGAAATGATATAAAATTGGTCACATTTGAAAGAAAACTCATTGACCTACAATTTTCATATGTCATGTGTCACATTTTTATGTGTTAGTTCGAATGAATAATTATAGATTTTTATAAGTTCAAATTAAGTTTGGATTTGTATTAATTAGTTTCTTCCCAGTTCCTAAACATACAAATAAATCTAATTATATTTTCTGTAATACGTATAATACTCTTTCACCCTGAAAAAGCAGACGAACAATCCACAAGGTTTCCTTTAACATTTGTTGTGTACTAGTTGAAATCAAGTTATGTAAATCCTCTATATATGCATTTTGCTTCATTCGGACCTCTTACATTTTAGTACTCAACGATATCGGGTTCTAGAGATATTCAAATATCTAATCATACGAAGAAAAGAAAAGGTTATGCCAAATCAAGTTTTAGCACAATTCTTATAAGGATTCTAATTTGAAGCAAATGATTATAAATATGATAACGAGATAGAACTACAAGTACGAAAGAACACAGATCATTACAAGGCTTCATCTTTCGATCCATGAACACATCAGCAACTATTGATTAGTGTTCAACATTGGCTTCCACTTCTTGAAATTCAATAGTAGAAAATGCATAGTTAAAGTTGTGCCTGACAAAATTTTCACAATGGCTCTTTTTATAGAATATCAAAATAGCCATCTAGTTTAAATGAAAGAAACAACATAGACGTGAGCGAATCACCATTTCTCGATGTAAAAGGTTGTTTTAATCAAACATATCTCATTAGCTAAACTCCTTAATTGACCTCTAACCAGCACTATGTTTAAACTTCAGACATACTTATTATTGAATTTATTACTCAACAATTCAAATGTTTTTTTCTTTACTGTCTACTTATAATAAAGAATATATGAATGAAGCCTCTCACCGGTCCTAACATTATTTAGGAAAAGGAATTCTTTTATGACACGGTAATCAAAACTCCGACATCAGGAAAAAGATATATTCAATGTCTTGACCAATCTTTGGCATCAAAGAAGATGAAAAAAGAATATAACAAGCTGCACCAAGAAGAATCCTTACAAATTAGAAGCTATGTGATGATTCCTGGTTACGACGTCCCTGGTAAGATATCGTTAGGGGATTAACAAGGCTTTCTTCGTAGATTTCTTCACATTTCATAACATTAGAATTGTGCTTTAGTTGTCTTGTCGAACCATCATATATTATGATTGTTGAGTGAAGAAGAAGCAAAATTTCATCAACGAGAAAATGTATAGAGAATGTGAAAACTGTTGGGTATGTATCAAGAATTGATGGGAAATAGAGGAAGGAGAGGAATTTGAAAAGTTGAGAACTTGAAGAGTTGGAAACTTGAAAAGTCCTCTTATGATTTAATGAAAAGGCATTTGTCCCTAGTCGGTGATGGAAAGAAAAATAGGAGAGTTTAAGTACAGAAACACTCCTATTATTGTTAAAAGGGTTGGAAAGAGGGACCCCCCTCGCGCCGCTGTCGTCATCGCTCGCTCGTCTCGTCTTCGGCTATCGATCGAGAGATTATTTTTTGGATAAATTTTTTTTAATTATTTATTTAATCAATTAATTAAAATGGCCAAAAAATGATGTCAAGTAATTAGTTGATAATAGAAGTTGAAAATTAACCGAAATGTTTCAACTTTTTAGTTGACTAACCCGACCCGACTCGGATCCGCGCAACCCATTTTATTTGAACTTCCCGTTTTATTTAAATTTCCCACCTTGACTGTTCTAAAAGGTTGCAACTTTCAGGAATAATCAATACCGTTTGAAAGGTTGCAAAATTTCATTAATGGTTGTGTGAATTCTGAAAGGGTTGCAACTTTTCATAACATATTCTTATTGCCTATAAATACCACTCATTCTTCAAAATATTTCCCAACGAATTTTCTTATCTTTTTCTTCTTCTTCTGCACACATTTTATTTCATGTACTTTCCAGCTGTGGATTGATTCGCTGATAGTAGAGTTTTTGGTATATAAACTATGTTGATTAAGATCATTTTCCCTGGGAGGTTATATTCCAAATCAAACCTTGGATACTAGAGAGGAATAATTTCCTTAAGGGGACACTGAGAGTTCAGTGGACTTGATCTTCTTCCGATTTAAAATAATTTTTTAAATTTTAGTTCATTCTAACAGATTTTAGTTATATTTATGTTCATCTCTCTTACTGGTTTAATAAATTTCAGTTACTTCGTGTTTCTGAACAATTTATTAGAATCAATAATTTTTGTGTTTTGATAAAACCGAGCGAAAACAAAAACAGGTGCAAAAAAACTATGTGTCTAAATATTTTTAGGATATTTAATGATGAACACTTTTTTCCAAGATACATTAACTCGAGAATGCTTCATAATCCATATATCAGTGGTAGCAACACCTCGTTGATAAGTATAAAGCAAAGAAAGATCACTTCGCGCAACTCCCAAATTGATATCAGAATTGTTTTTTCCACAACTGGGAAGCTGCAAGTTTCCCCATGTCCCGTCTGCTTAATAAAAAGAAGTTATGTTTCACACCTTGTATTGATTAATACAATTTGATGAAGTCCAAAAAGCTTCCCATTGACAAATCTACCATATTGGCTTACTAGAAAGAATGAGTAATCAAACTATATGTGTTGACCACAATCGTCATATTGGAACTACTAGAATGAATATAAGGATATTTGATAAATACAACTTTATAATAGTCACGTGACTCATCCTATGCGAAACAATATTTGATAGAACCAGAGCACATATTACTCATAGACTTTGGTAATTCCTTTGACTTGGTAATAGTTGGATTCCATATATATGCCTCTCTTTTGACATGGACGACACAAATCAACCAATTTACAGAGCCGGAAATGTGAGTTGATAAATTTGATCTTTTGATGAGGAATAGCTCCTCAATGAGTTGTTGTTTGGTAAATAAGGGAGAGAGAGGATGAAACTTAAAATCATCATTGGCGTTTCGAAATATAAGTCAGTGAGAGATGTATCCTTTGTCATGAGCAGTTAACTTGATATGGTTCTTCAAAAAATCAGGGCTTCAGATTAGTTGAATCCATGATATAAAAACACACATGAGTTTCGACAGAGATTTGATAGGGAGCTTTAAGAATATCACTTGCCATAGCAGAAAGATCTCTGTATGATGTTTTTGGCATTTGTGTTGGTTGAGTACAAGGAGTTGTAGCTTCATTGCGATTCCAAATGTAATATTAGTAGAAATACTAATTTGAATTATAAAATTATTAAATGTGAACGTGAAAGCATATACAAATCTAATTTGGATAGAAGTGTTATGAATTCATCACCAACATAATTTATTTCCAAGACATTTCAAAGAAGAATCTAGAATCTTCAAGAGTTATAAAGAAATAAAGAAGAGCTCTAGAATGAGTATTCTAGAGAGAAAATTCTAGAGAAATTTTAGAGAAGGTAGTTTTAGAAATAGGAAGTTAGAAGGACATTCTAGAATATAGTAGCAAAACCCTTAGCTAGGTTCTTTCATCACCACCTATAAATAGAAGAGGTCCACTTAAGTTGTAAGTCACTAAGAAAGAAAGCAACCAATAAAGTAAGTAACCAAGCAAGAAACAAAGTAATAAACCAAGTAAGTAAGTAAGAGAGCAAACAAGAGTGAGTGCTATGGTAAAGAGTGTTGCTGAATCAAGTAACAAGTGTGATAAAGATTGTAAGGCCGAAGGGTGTTCTGACTATGATATAATAAAATTCAAGTTGTGAGAAATCTATAGAGTGCATGTAATCTCTACACACAATAAATATTCAAAAACTGGTATCAAAGCATGGTGGATAAGAGCAAGGCGGGAACTTATAGAAGATCGTACAAGCTATTATCGCAGGCTACATGTTACGAGGCACTTATCAATGGCAGACTTTGCAAGTACTCTCAATAGCGTTGAGAAACTCAACACAAACAACTACGGATTATGGAGCATGAGAATGCAAAACTACTTTATCGGCCAGAAATTATTGGTTTTTTTGGTGGATCAAACACTACACCACCAACAGATGTTGAAGCAGCAAAGAGGTGGAAGGTCAAAACTGGAAAAGCAAGGTTTATTCTCTCTATAACAATTGATGATAAGTTCTTGAAAATAATTAAGAATTACAAGACACCCAAAGAAGATTGGTACACCTTGGCAATGATTTTTACAAATAAGAATGATGCGAGATTACAAAGGCTTAAAAAAGAGCTTTTGTCGGTCTCTCAACAGAATATGACAATCAGTTAATACTTCTCAAAGGTAAAATCTTTATCTGATGAAATATCAAAATTAGATCCATAGAATGTTATCACAAAGAAAAGAATGATGACAATTATTGTTCATGGTCTAAGATTGGATTACAATGGCATAATTACACCCACACGAGGGTGGGCCACAAAACCAACTTTATATGAGTTGGAAAATCTGTTGGCATATGAAGAATATTTGGAGAAGCCACTATAAAGTTTTACGATAAAGAACGAAGATAAATCTCTCTTCTAGAAAAAGGAAAGTCTATCAAAGAAGTGAAGCGGAGAGAAGCTCACGGCCAGGGGGAGATCCAGAGATCAAACATCAAAGAACTCAACAACAAAACTGCAATACCTCAAAAATGACTTAGGTGAAGCTAGATCCTAACATGTTTTCATGAGTGTATAATATACTAAATTGGTTTATAATGTGTTGTTGAGTCAGTTTATAAAGATTTAGGGTCATTGGAACTCAAACATCAAGGGACGACTAAGACGTTCAACGACAAAGTCACCTATGTCTCTCATGTGTGGTTATGTGCCTAAATGTGTGTTTCATGATTTTAAGAGGTTATTATTTGATTTATTATAGTTTTATAGGCATTGTGTCAAGTTTCATGATGTTTGGAGGTCAAACGTTGAAAAACATCCATGACGTTCGAAAGGTTTGCCTTGAAACGACCTTGTGTGTCTTTGTTTGTTTTGTCGGGTTTTACGTGTTTGTTTTTGATGAAATTTATGTGAGAGATCCTAAACTCGTATACAAACATATAAGAGTTGGGAACGTCCGCTAAAACATCCCCAAGGACCCTCATGGTTCCTGGAAAAAGGAAACTGCATTTGTGCCAAGACTACCTAGACGAGGCCCCAAACGACTAAGGCAAAACAACTCGTGGACCAGTCAACGCCCCGTTGATGGGTGTCGTGGATCAATACTTAGCCTAGGGAGATAAAGCTCCCAAAGGCAAGTCTCTGAACCAAACGAAGAGAGGACATGAGGGTCTGTTTGTGGACAACCATACCATCGACTGCCCAATCATCGATGGTGTTGTCAACTGCGCATCTTTACTTTAATGTTTAGGGGTGAAGGGGTAAATTGACCCCACATCTGAATAAGAGAAAGGGAATTTATGAAGGGGTAATTTGGGAATTTTAAACATGTTTATAAACCTTTAGAACTTACGAGAATTCATTCATCAAAATAAAAACCCAAAAATATCTTAGAAATTCTCTAGATTCAATTGTAGCCAAAACTAAAGGAAGTGCTTGGATTGGAGATTTGAGTGGTGATTCTTAATCAAAATGGTTTATTAACATCAATAAGGTATGGTTTATGATCCTTGAAAATCTATTCATCAGGAGTCAATCTTCAAAGTGATTTTCAAAGAGTTCTTAAAAGATTAATTTTCTGAATTGAAATCTATCCATGGGTTCTTGCATTAATGTTTTTAAGGCATTTGAATATTGATTGAATTGTTGTTAATTTTATTATTTTAAATCAATCAACCTATGAACCCATGTAATTGATGAACCCTAGTTTTTAACTACTTTATGGGTTAAGTGATATTGTTTTAATGCTTATGAATTCTAGTAAAGTTTTCTATGGTCTATTGAATGATGTAATAATTTTATTCAATTGATGTATTATTTTTATTAAGTTGATAAATCTATAATTAGTTGACCTACTTTCATAAAATAACATAGTTTATGTATTGAATTATTGGTTATGGCCATAGGTATGGGCCTTATGGCATTGAATTGGATGATTTAGACATGGATTCAAGTGTACAAAATGTATTGGTGGTACGTTGCCATAATTATATTTATTTTATGTTAATTAGACTTAAATTATGTTGTGATTGGTTTGGTCCACTTATGATGGTGCTATGTGCTTTACTTGCAATTGATGTAGTCTTGTCAGTGTTACTTTATGTCATATGATGATCATGGCCTTGTCAGCACTACTTGAAGTATTAGGATGAATTGTGTAGTTAATTATTTTGAGTATGAACATATCTATCTACATGTGATTAAGTGAAAGCATGAGTTCTTCTATTGTTGTTAGGTTATCAATTTAGACTATGACTATGTCTATGTGTGTAGCCTTAGAGTTGATGCATGATTATTCCTACATGACTATATTATTTTATGACGGTTATATTGATGATGATATAGTAATGTATAGGATGACATAAATATGATCAGGGAAATTCCTATGTGCTTCAAAGAATGATATGCTATATGTAATAAAGTAAAGTATGTTGTGTCTTGTTTTTGTAGACTTGTGTCCCTTAGTTGATACATATATGAATTATATGTGAATATGAGATGTCTTGAATAGATAAGCTTATTGAAGCCTTGTCATGTATCAATGAATGATATGTGAGAACATAAATTGATGTTAAGATGGTCATGTACGTGGAACCTTAAACCTAGTGGTAAGGTTATGTTATGAACTTGGAGTCGAGATCCATAATGTTATCCTTCTTGTAATGAATGATCGACCGTAATGGTATCCTTCTTGTAATGAATGATGGACTTAGGGTTGATTGGCGGAACGACATCACATCATCCTTAGGAAAGTCATGATGAGCTATCCTCTTTTCCATTGTAAGGTAGCCCTCTTTGGTAAGGTAAATGTGATTGGGTTATGAACTAAATATGAAACCTCTTCATATGATCCTTTAATGTGATTTACTCTTTGAGCACAAAGGCTAGCACCGAGTGAGTGTGTCATGGTAAGTAGCTCTACTTGAGAAGGAGACTAGAGTAAAATGTAGCTCTACTGGAAAATTTAGACTAGAATACATAAAAGCCCTTCATATTCCATAATCACGTGCCTACATAAAATGCGTCCTAGTTCTACCTTTGGAATGTAAAACACCCTCATCGGAGTAAGTTAGTACTTCAAATTCCATGATTAGATATCAATGTCTATGTTGGTTATTGCCTATTCTCATCATATTGGATACCTACTAGTATTGGAGAAGTTCAATGAGGTTTAGGTGGTGGTATGGGACGCTATCTAGACATTGCACAATAGGCTTTGAAGATGTTTGTGAGAGTCCCTAGGTGTTGTCTAGGACAATTACTTGAATGTCCTTATGTGATGAATGAATCTTAAATGAATTAATGAATGTAATGACTCAAGTCAAGAAAGCATGTGAAATGAATAAGTACTTATATAGAGTAGTTACGGGTTGTCTAGTTAAGGTGTGAACAGGGCATAGGAATGGTCACTTCGCATATTACCTAGATAAGTCCTAAGAACGACTCTAGTTAAGGAATATGGTTGATATTGTAGACATGATCTAAGCCTTAGATAGTCTTAATATTTAGGTTATCTTGAAGAGGCCAGTCATGGATGTTATCTTCTTGATTTACTTAAGTAGGTCTTTGAATAATCTTTTGAAGGATAATGTCATAGTATCTATGTGTTATGCATTAAGTGAGAATGATTTTATCTTAGGTAGTATAAAGGATCTCTTAAGTGTGCATGGAAGGGATTGTATGGGAGGTTGCTTTACAACTGACTCAAATGAAACTTAGAATCACCTTTGATAGGAGGATCTCGTGGTTATGTGGTTGGTGTATTGTAAGTGTGCATATCTCATTATATGTAGTTTTAAGGATCATTTAGGTGTGCGTAGAGAGGGTGTATGGGCGGTCTCTCTTTGTCTCAGTTAAGTGAGTCTTAGGATAGATTTTAGCGATGGAATTACATGCTAGAAAGTGTCCTATGTGAAGTTGATAGGCTTCACTGTAATATGGAAAATAGTTCACTGTAATGTTAGTGAGTTCATTGTAGTTTTATTTAAAATGTGATAAATTGATTAAGAGATTTCTTATGTGTTTCTAAGGTGTTAAATATTATCTGATGATTATGATATGATGTTTTAATCAAAAATAGCATGTTTCTAATAAATGTTCGTTTTCACGATTTTATGCATTATGTCATATTTAGTACAAGTGTTTATACTAATTCCATACATTTTTTTTATATCTAAAGGTTTAGGTGAAAGGTAAGAAGGATCGTGAAGGAAAACTTGAATTCTAGAGTCATTCAAAAAAGTTGACGTATGTCCTCAATTGACTCGAGGGCATATATGTCTTTTATTTTAATGTATTGTAATAGACTAAGTATTTCTATATTCGTATTGTATAGGTTGTGTCGCAAGTATTCTTGAGTCTAAGGATGATATATGTTGAGACTTAGTGTTTTTTTATTCTAATATGAAAATATGTTTTAAGATATTCGTGTGAAAAGTTTAAGTTCCGCACTACTTTTCATATTTTTATATGTGATGAACAATAGGAAGGGGTTGTACCATACCTCTGAGAGGTCAAGTACGCCGGTCCATGATTGAAGATTGACACTATCTTCTAGGATGTGGTCTCAGGTATTGACAAAAATAAAGCAGGTGAAAGGCTTCAACAACCGGCAAATGCATAAGCGCTACAATTGTGGAAACAAAGGACATTATACGAGGGATTGTTGGTAAAAAACAGATAAAGGTAATGTAATTACTTCTACTCAAACTAAGAAAGATGAAGAAGAAGTTTGTGATTTAGAGACCTCTTATGCAGTTGAAGAAACTTATGAACACGAGGAGTTTGTCACTTGTCACTCTAACAAAGAAAAGGAGATTAAACTTGCAACTGTGAGTGAGAAATTGGTCGATTATGAACATGATTGGATCACTAATTTAAGATGTTCCAACCAAATGATTGGTTATGAGAAAAAGCTCTTAACATTAGTGAATATAAAGGTGATTGAGTTGTGGTGACTGCAAATAATTCAAAAATACCAATAACTCTTATTGGCAAGACGGTGTTTATGCCTCACGACAACTCAAGAGAAGTGGATCTTCAAAATGTCTACCATGTTCCAGTACACTCAGACGTGTTTGAACCAGTGAAGCAGTGCTCCATTAGTAGTTACTGTTACATGGTAACATTTATCGATGACTTCTCAAGTTACGTATGGATTTACTTCTTAAAAGAGAAATCTGAAGTATTTGAGAAGTTAAAGAGTTACAATATACTATGGAGAATGATGCTAGAAGAAAAATATAATGTCTCCATACGGAAAATGGGGGAGAATACATGTCACGAGATTTCAATGATTATCTTAAAGAGAAGATTATAATAGGAGAGCTAATCTGCCCAGATACGCCACAACAAAATGGACTGCTGAAAGAAAAAACAAACATTTTGACGGATATATGCAGAAGTATGTTGCATAATATGAATGTAATAGAAAGGTTTTGGGCAGAATGCATGAAGATTGTTGCCACATCACCAACTAGCTACAACAATAAAGATTGAGATTCATCTCACTGTTTGAAAAACTTAAAAAGATCGTTCCTACCGTAAGCCATTTTCGACTTTTTGGTTGTGTGTGCTATGTGTTCGTGCCAGATCATCTCCGTAGCAAGTTTGATATAAAAAATTTTTGTTGCATATTTGTTGTGTACGATGAACAGAGAGAAGGATGGAAGTTTTGTGACCCTATCACAAATCAGACACATTGTAAAATCTCGTAATCTGAAATAACTAGGATTAAACCAAGAATCTGGAAAATTTCCTAAATTTTAAAAGTAAGTATTGGTCATTTCCAAATGTTCATTACTTCCAGCTGAGAAGAATTTAGGGATAGTTCTTTATATGGATGAGTATCCCTTGGGAAGATCTTTTAACGGCACTAAGTTTGCTCATTTTTGAGATCGTATGAGGGAGATATGCCTTTCAGAAGTTGAGCTGTTGGGATGAGGAAAGTCCAATCTAGGTTTTAGTAAGGTTAAAGTAGTCTTTTAACCCTAATAATTTCATATTCGTTTTAAGGGTCTAATTGGGGTAAAATCAAGTTCTAGTTCAGATTAGAGAATGACTTTTTACGCTTAAGGTTTGTGTAACCCTACGAATGTCCAAGACCTAATCTAGAGCCTCACATGAAGATAAAAGACTTGGAAAAAATTTTAAGGCCTAAAAATAATATATTCAAAACATTTAGGAAGTGTTATAGTAAAAACGTCAAGAAACGTCCATAACGTCCGGTGAATTGTGAAATAGACACTAATGTGCCTTCGTATGTTTCTTGGAGTTTTAAGAGTCGAAAATTAAAAAAAATTGGTATAAAGGTTTTAAACAAGTATTAGAGTGTGTTTAGGGTGGAAACGTCTGGGTACAACTCCCCAAGGACCATAAGGACCCTTCAATCTGACCAAAAAGTTGTTTTTGAGAGTGTGCAAGACTGCAATCAAAGAGTGGTCGATTAATCGGTGCTCCGTTGATGGATCCATTATCCAACACTTAGTCATTTCCCAAAAATAACCAAAATCATAGTCTCTGGACTCATCGACACATTGCCAGTATGGTGGCATCAATGGACCTACGGTCCGTAGGTCGGGAAGTCGTAGATAGGCTCTGTCTTTCACTGTCCAA
Source organism: Solanum neorickii (assembly GCA_027704865.1). Lineage (NCBI taxonomy): Eukaryota > Viridiplantae > Streptophyta > Magnoliopsida > Solanales > Solanaceae > Solanum > Solanum neorickii. The sequence goes on from JAKWJC010000367.1 coordinate 36,456,130, forward strand.
TTTTTAGTTAAGTCATTTAATTGGTTAATTAGTTAGTTTTTTAATTAATGGTTAAGGGGTTTATAATCAATTAATTTAAGTAAATTTATAAAGACTAAACCTAATTAAACTAACCCAACACCCCACAATTCCTAAACTCAAATCTTTCTACTTTCTCTCTACTTTCTCTCTCTTTCCCCAAAGGACTCCATCAAATGCAAGGTTCAAGGTCATTAGGTCTACACGATCAAATTTTTTCTGAGTAAATCTTCAATAATAGATAAGTTATGGAAGCTTTTTACTCTAGGGACTCCTTTCGTCAAGAGGTTCTTCAAATTTGATTTCCAAAAGTTGAGAAAACATGGGTTTCCTTCTTAATCCAAAATTGATCTTTCAATTTGTATTGTTATTGGTTTCTTTGGATTGTTATGATATATTATGATTGATCATTTGTTAATTATGGTAGTCCTTAATGTTAGACCTTGTTCTATGAAAGAAATCATGAATTGACCCTATTTCTCCAAGCCCTATGTTATGAATTGGCGTTGAATTGGATAGTGATGAAACTATTGACTTAGTTCTTGTGTTAATTACTATAAAATGATATTATTAATTATATTGATGGATGAATATGGTTTGTTTGGTTATAATACGATTGAAGAGGACTTTTGAAGGTGAATTGGTAAGACTTTGTAATCTTGAATCCTTAATTTGATTGTTATGGCTTATACTTGATGATGATGTTCAATTTAAGTATTACATGTGATTAGATAAGTAGGTGATGGAATGATGAATAAAATTGAAATGTCTTTAGAATATTAATTGTGAGATTATGATTAAGCTATGTTGATATAAGGTTGATTGTGAATCAGTTATGTGCATTACTATGATATAATGATAAATATGTGTTAATCTCACAATTAAAGGGTTTTAATGAAAGTACATTCTCATGCAACACCTAATGGTCTAGTGACTATGATATACAAGAGGTTAGTCTCCTATGGCCTATATTTAAGTTATGATGATTAAGATTGACTTAAAGACATTTCAAAAAGGGACTTTAGCTTAGCACCGAGTGAACTAGTTATGAGAGGTGTCCCTCTTCAATGTAGGAAGGTAGGTTCACAATGGTTCTCATGAGATAGAGATTACAATGAAATTGTTCATAAAGAGGGCCTCAAGTAAGTCTCCTAGTTCTTGACTTATGTTTCCCCTATAGGAAGACTAGCTAGTGGATCCACCTAGAATGCTATGGTAATGTTTTGGTCGTACCATGTCAAGTAGAATACCTGCTTTTGGTGTAGGTTTCATTACACTGGATTCAATGTTTAGCTCACATGGTCTATGTCGGTTATAGCAATTCTTCTCAAAAGTAAAATGAATTTATAATGTGAACTCTAACTAGGATGACTTAACGGGTTCTTCTTAGTGTATGTAGGGATATGGGACTCTACCTATGCATCGCACTAGTTGGCCTTCAGGGAAATCTTAAGAGGATGTTCTTTTACTCTTATGACTTTAGTGATATGCATATATTGACTTTACATATTGATGATCCTATATGATGTTAGTCTCACTTATGAACTTGTTGTTGGTCTGTATTGCTATATATGATAATGATTACTCATGATGCTATGTTAAATGAAGTTAAGCATCGTTTATGATCTCTTTCCTTATTTTCTTGATTATATGAGTTTATAGGACTTCAATGGACATTGCACTTGTAGTCTTGGGAAGGGGTTATGAATAAGTGTTCTTGTGTTATGTGATGAGATAAACTCTTGTACATGCTTTGTTATGATGTCGGAGTTGCTTTAGTTATATGATAGTGATATGCTAATATTCATGTAATATGACCTTATGTTGACGATATTCATGTTGACTTGAATTTGTCATGATGTTGGTCTTATGTTGGATTTTAACTTGTATTGAGTGCCTAATTGCTTATATGTGTTACGAATTGTGCATGAAAGTTTTTAAAGTGATTTAGCATGATATTGTACTAAATGTCCCTTTAACATGATTCCAATGTTATATCTGCGTATGTTTCCATACTTAGTATAAGTGACTGTACTAACCCATATTTCATTCCCTTTTCCCAAACAATGTAGTTTAGGGCTGTTGAGGTTGAGGTATCAAGGCCAAATGCAAAGAAACTTGGCTTTTTTTCCCCAAGTTCATTGGTGAGTACTTAATATTCGAGGATGGAGCCATCTATCTAGCTTAGTCAGATTTTGTATAGTCTTTAAGACATTTATTTCTTTCTTATTGTTGAACATGTTGTAAGACCTAAGTGGCACTTATGATATTCATATTGAGGGCTATGCCCGAATGTTTTACTCATCTTATATGGTTTAAATGTAAGACAAATATATTAGACTAAATTCTTATAATTTATATATATATATCGCCAGTTACGTCTAGGGGTGCTGCTCGGTCGTAAAAGTTTGGGAGAAAGGAGAAGAAAAGAAGAGAGCAAAAAGAGCGTGATTTCGCCAAGAACGCCAAGCGATTCTAGAGGAATTTGTTGGGGGTGATCCCTTCTCAATTATGGGAGATCTTTTCTGTTGGTCTAATTCACCCACACACCAATTTGTTTTAATTCATTGAATTTACGAATTAATTTAGTGTTAAAAAGTTACGTTCTTGAAGAAAGATTTTGATTTCTTGTTGAATTTATTGTGGGCTGCCTTTGTTGGTTACATTATTGTTTCTTCAAAATATTTTTTAGTTCAATTCAATAGTTATTGATGGTACCAATATTGTCAATTGTTTGTTGAAAGAACTAGGAAGGTTTGGAGAGTTTTTGAGATGAAAAAACGAGTTGAAAAATTCGTCAGACATATCAGGGTAGGGGAAGGCACGACACGCATGCAGTGCGCTAAAAATTGGCCTGAGTCTACCAAGGCCTAGCGCGGCGCGCCACCAGCGCGCCATAATAAGGCCTTAGTCGATTGAGGCTGGCGCGTGCGCCAGTAGTACGTCCAACTCGGTTTTTTTCGTCTAGTTTTCGTAGTTTAGTCTTTTTAAGTCCTTCCAAGATACATTAACATCTTCCAATGATTCTAACTACTTCAAATGATTTCTAAATACCTAGAAATCATAAAAAAAAACTCTAATCAAAACCTTGAATCCGTAATCCACTCAAGGAAAGTTATGATTAGAGTCAAAGGAGTAAAGAGACAAGTGTAAAAGTGAAGAAGAAAGTAAAACTGAGTTCTTAAAGTTTCCAAGAGTCTTTAACAAACATTACTTTAACTTTGTTTTGAGAATCAAGTAACAAGTTAAACAAGAGTCAATAGTTGAGTTCATTCTCAAGAGATATAAGAGGACTAAGTAATCCCTAAGAGTTACAAATGTTTTCACATTTAAACAAGTAAAGAGCCTTCAAACTAGTTTTCAAAATAGAAGTAATAGCTTTATGAAATGAATCAAGCAGGGAAACTATTATATCCCAGAGAGCTATTAAAGCTAAGTTTTGAGAACTAATCTCAAACCACAAAATCAGTATGTTCTAAAAATATAAGATCCAGTATATTTTTTGGAGTAGTATTGAGAACCTATGTGGGGATGTGCTTCATATTAAATCAAGTCTCCATGTAAACCATGTAGCCATCAAAGGTAAAGAGGGTCATACTTCTTAGATGAAACCTTTAATAGTATATAGTGGATCCATTAGGCAGTTTAGGTCCTATGCTCTGGCAAGGTTAGGATGGTCGGGCAGGGTGGGCTGAGTAACGCGGTATCATCACTATAGCTCTTAAGTGATGGTTGTCACTTAGAGAAGCACCCACAGAAGTATGCATTTTCATATACATCAGTTATTTGTATTTTTACATATATGTCAAATATTATTTGTATATTTTTATATATTCAGAGTTAACAGTATGTTTCAGTCAGTTTTCTTTATATTGCATTTATTTTTGAACTACATATACTGAATTAGTGTTAGGAAATCCTGAGTTGAACAGAGTCATGGTAAGTATTCTTTCTTACTCCTTTTCACGCTTAAGTGTTGTTTATCATTCCAACTCACATACTCGTACATCCAATGTACTGATGTCAGTTGGACTGCATCGTCTTATGATATAGACACATGTAACGTGGATCACCATCCAACGCACCGTTGATGCAGTTTATTATTCCAGAGTTGATTGGTGAGCCTCCTTGCATTCTAGAGGACATATTTTATTGCTTTCTAATTAGTTCAATAGAATTTTGTAGGGTTTGTATCAAAATTCATCTCATTCAGTTTAGAGGCTTCATAGACAGTTAGTAGTTCAGTAGTCTTTACATTTCATTCTTAAGTTAAAGACTTGTTTTGCCATTTTGGCAAAGCTGAATGTTTGAACTCTTGAATCATTTAAGATAGTATTACTAATTAGTTCAGGTAAGTTCTTTTTCCTTATAAGAGTGATTGTTGTCTTCCGTTGAGTTAAATAAGTCAGGCTAACGGTTAGATCGAGGCAAGAAATGGTCACTAAGTGCAAGTCTTGGCTAGGGTGTAGGCTTGGTGCGTGACACATATGTGTTAGGAAATGTTGTATTTGATGACGTATCATCGTGGTTGTGTCAAGAAGACACATTACCGGATTTGATAGAATTGGAGCAAAAGCTACAACATAAGTTTGAAGAAGAAGGACAAGGAAGTAAAAAAAAAATACAACAAGAGGTATGTGACAAACTCGAATCACATACAGAGAGATATCTTCAAGTAGAGAAAAGCAGAGCCCGTGGAAATCTCAAATTCATGAAACTCCATTAAGAGTTGCAAGAAGGAATACAAGAAACTCATAAACTACGAAAATCCACACGAGTAAAATGCAAAAATAGTAAGTGCATAAATTCTGCACGGGCTGAGGCTGACAAGGTCAAGGAACCTCGACCTTTGAAGAAGCTTCGAAGAGTAGTAAATGGAGAAAGGCAATGGAACAGGATATTTTAGCCTTAAAGTTAAACCAAACTTGGGAGTTAGTGGTTAAACCTACGAATGTTAATCCCATATCATGTAAGTGGGTATATAAGGTGAGAACACATCCTAATCATTACAAAACACGATTAGTATATTGGGAATTCTCACATGATTATGGTTTTGACTATGACAAAACATTTAGTCCCGAGGCAAAATTTTACTATTGGCAATGTGTTACTAGCTCTAGCAAGTAGTAACTCTTGGACACTGTGGCAAATAGATGTGAAGAATGCTTTTCTTCATGGATAATTAGATCATGAAATATACATGGATCAGCCACAAGCTTTGTGAATAGAGTCAATCCTTATTATGTTTGCAAATAGAAGAAAGCTTTGTATGGTTTATAGCAAGCTCGCCGGGCATGGTATGGAAAAATTGCCGAGTTCCTAATCCATACTGGCACCAGCAGATTCAAGCTTATTCATAAAATCTCGTGAAGGAAGGATAGCTATAATATTAGTCTACATGGATGATTTAATCATCACGGGACATGAACTTTGATGAGATCTATCAAAGTAAAAGATATTTGATGGTATGATTTCAAATGAAGGAGTTGGGCGAACTAAAACACTTCCTTGGTCATGAGGTTGACAAAACAAAGGATGGATTATTCCTTGGAAAACAAAAGAATGCGAGAGATCTACTCCAAAAAAAATGGAATGATGGGTGTGAAGACATCTTCTACCTGATGGAGCCTAACTTAAAACTATGTTCTCATGAAGACAAAGACTTGGAGGAAGAAACACTGTATGTACAACTTGTTAGTAGTCTCATCTACTTAACATTGACTAGACCAGATATTGCATTCGCAGTTGGCGTAGTTAGCGATTTTTGCAGAATCCAAAGAATCTTCATTTAGAAGAATCAAGAAGATATTAAAGTATGTGAAAGGAACTCTTTACAATGGAATATTCTAAATGAAAGGATCTCCCTGCAAGATAATCGGATAATGTGATGCGGATTATGATTGTGATCATGATACTTGAAGATCAACTAGTGGATATGTTTTCAGTGTTGGATCAACCACATTATCATGGTGCAGCAAAAGACAGCCAACTCTTTCACTTTCAACTACGGAAGTAGAATATCGAGCAGGAACGATAGAAGCAGAAGAGAGCACATGGCTAAAGCAACTCATGAACGACTTGCATCACCCATAAAATGATATTGTACCACTATATTGTGACAACTTATCACCCATTCGTTTGGCTGAAAATCCTGTATTTCATGCCCGGACGAAGCATGTAGAAGTATAACACCATTTTCTTCTAGAAAAAGATCTTCAATGTGAAATTGAAATGAAGCAAATCAAGACAGAGGAGAAAGTAGCAGATTTATTCACAAAGATCCTAGACAACATGAAGTTTATAAGATTTCGAGAAGTGGAATGATTGAAAGAGAAAATAAATTTGTGTTGAGGGAGAGTGTTAAGAAATCATCACCAATTTAACTAATATCCAAGACATTTCAAAGAAGAATCTAGAATATTCAAGAGTTTTAAAGAAATAAAAGAAGATCTCTAGAATGAGTATTCTAGAGAGAAAAGTATAGAGATGTTCTAGAGCAGGTAGTTTTAGAAATAGAAAGTTAGAAGAACATTCTAGAATATAGTAGCAAAACCCTTATCTAGATTCTTCAATCACCACCAATAAATAGAGGTGGTCCATTTGAGTTGTATGTAACTAAGAAACAACGCAACCAAGAAATAAAAAAAGAAACCAACCAATAAACAAAGTAACAAACCAAGTAAGAAAGTAAGAGAGCAAACAAGAGTGAGTGCTCCAGTAAAGAATATTGTTGAAGCAAGAAATAAGTGTGATAAAGATTGTAAGACCGAAGCGGGTTCTTTCTTTGATATAATAAAATTCAAGTTGTGAGAAATTGATAGAGTGCTGGTAGTTTCCACACCCAATAAATATTCAACAAGAAGTTGATATTCTAAGTATATATGGATTTGGATTAAGTATGGCTTTAATTTTTTTTGGCGTTTGTACATAAACATAAATCCTAATATAGATAGAATATGATATTTAAAGTATAAAGGGATTGAGAAGTATCGCCTGAAATTCTTATTTATTTATCTCAACTCACATTAAACATTCATACAACTTTAAAGGATTTCAAAGTGCTGCTTGAAGTTCTTTTCCTCTGATCTCAACTAATTGTTCATTCTTTCTTTTGAAGCATGTGTTCATCATAGATAAGTGGCACATTATGATGTGTGTTTCGCTGGTTGTGTTGCATAGGTATTGCTACTTCCACTGCAACTGAACCCAAAAAAGAATCGTTTGGTACTTCTTCAATTCGATTGTGGCCCTGATGGTGGTTTCATCATCACCCAATACCATCACCACCAACTCAATCTCCATCTCTGATTGATAATCCTGCTTCACCAACACATATGGATCCATCATTAGTTGATGATGTTGTTTCACCACCACACACAACCCCGCTCCAACCAGTTGTTGCACCACGGTGGATGATTGTGCATTAGATTTGATCGCTTCCGTTTTGAAGCATAGAATTTCATTATCCACTCAGTGCTGCCAAATACTTTCAACTATTTTAGATGACTTCTTTTACGGAGAGTAAACACACTCAAAGAGGGAACCATTTTTTTCCTTGGAAAGCAAGAAACTATTGTAGTCATGCGGTTGATAATGCAGTTCCATCTCAATCTCCGGTTGATAATGCAGTTCCAGCTCTACTCCAGTTGATAATGCGGCTTCACCAACTCATGTGGCTCCATAATCAGTTGATAATATGGCTCCCTCTTGGCGGCCGTCCTTGGCTCAAACCATTTCTTGCATCAAGGTGGACAGTTTCGCATTCAATTTGATCACTTCTGTTTTTAAGCGTAAAATTTCATTATCCACACAATGCTTCCAACTACATTCTACAATTTAAGATGATTGTTTTTATAGAGAATACATACACTCAAAGAGGGTAACATTTTTCCTAGGCAAAGTGAGGAAATATTGCAGTCATCATCAAGCAAGAGAATAGGATAATGCAACTTTTTTATTTTGTTTGGTTAGTTAACATAGAATTCTGCCACTAAATAGGTGTTAAAAGGCGTGGTAGTTAATTACTTTCCAATTAAATTTTCTTTATTAGTTCAATCAGATCTTAATATCTATATTAATGTTTAATTTAATTACAGCTCTCCCATGCATATTTATTTGTCGACTCCTAACAAATCATTTACTATATCACTCCTATATTATTGATAATGTTAGCTAGATACAATAATTAGAAGTCTGAAATTATGAGATATAGAGTATTCTCAATACAGTCCAAAGAACACTAGACAAAAAGCAGCGAGACATGGACAATAAGGTTGGTTGTATCTTTATGTCCGACAAAAAATAGGTCTTATTGAACATTCCAGTGATATTACAATAAGTTATTCATCAGAGAAATCGATGTACATAGTTCTATAATCAATTAAGCTATTTTAACCGGTCACATTACTGGAAATTTTCTAATATGTAGCTTTCCCGACTATGGCAAGTTTAGTGGCATGATTAAACCAAGTAATAATTAGATCAACTGTAGTAGAAGTTGTTGTAGATCAATAATTACATCTGAATCGTTTTCATAATTGCTAAGTTTTACTATAACGAAAAATAATAATATTTCACCATGAAAAGCACGGGAACCATCCACAAGGTTTCCTCTAACATTCTCGGTGTACAAGGCAAAATCAGTATACAACTACAATTTTCTGATACTAAATGCAGCAGACAAGATGGAACAAGAGAAAAGATCATGAAAATGCTTCATCATTTTGATCCATGCACTCACCAGCAAGTGCGTAATCCGATTCCATTTCCTGAAATTCAATACTCCAAAACAAGTTAAGGATGCATCTCTCAAAATTTTTGTCAAAAAAACTGTATAGTATGTTCGGATGTAATCTTCCACTATCAGTCAATGAACCATGTTCCTTGACACAACAATAATAAGTTGTAAACAACAAAGCAGTTTATGTGAAACCCTCTTGCTCAAGGGCGGTGAAAACCAAGATAGGTACTCACAGGATTTCAACCCAAACTCCATTTATCTCAAAAGGAGAAACAATTCCGATTATCGACTCTTCTAAACCTACGAATTTAACTCTAAATCCCTCCCTCCTCTAAGCAACAACTCTGTTGCCCGAGATAACTCTAATTGATTCAAACTTCTTTTAAAACTGAGCAACAATTTTGTTGCCCACTAACCGAACTAACTCTAGTTGACTTAGACTTCATCCACTAGCCATAGCTGACTCTAGCAATGACTCAAGATTAACACTGAAATGAAACATTGATCTAATTGCTTTATAGTTTAGGAATAGATATACAAAGATAAGTACTGAAGTATAAACCCTTAGACAATTAACATGCTAAAAACTCTATTAGGTCCTTGGTGTTCTTGAGGAAAAATACTTCTCGAAAGGATGGTTTTTTGCAGCGTTCTTGAACTTTTAAGGAATGCAAAAACTGAGGTTGTACGAGAGTCACACACAGACGGTACAAGTGATAGAGGTTGCCATGTACTTTTTCCAGTTGTCCCTTTCTCCCATAGAAACATCATTCCATTATGGGATTAGGTCCCCTTATTAGATCCCGTTGTTTGTCAAATCATCAAAACTAAAAATTTCATTGTACTACAAAAGTAGTCACCTAGCTAGTATAAGCAATATATGCAACATAGATGTGAGTGGATCATCATTTCTCAATATGAAAGGATGCCAGTAATGAAATCGTAAGCAACACTATATTGAAACTCTAACTCAACATTGTTCGTACCAAATTAGACCAACTGTCTATAAAAATTCTTTTGAAATAGGTATATAGTTAAATATTTATTGCTTTAAAAATACAAAAAATATCATAATTGACAATAGAGGACATAGTGCAATTCATGTGTCGATAAACTAGTAAAGAAAAAAGGAGAAATGCTTACAGGAACTACGAGCTATACAAGAAAATATATTCAATGTTGGGTCTCGTTTTCAGGGAAAAACATGTTCAATGCCTCGTCCTATATTTAAAAGAAGGGCAAAAAGTGAATACAAGCTAAACTAAGCAGAATTCTTACCAGTAATCGGAATGGATTAACAATGCTTTCTGCGAAGATTTCTATCGGATCACATCCCACGAGATCAACAGTGTGCTCTAGCTTTCTTATTGAACCAGAAATATCAGTATAACTCCGGGAAGGGAAAGTAAATTGTCGGCCGTGGTTGAGTGGAGATGATGTGTAGAGAATGGATAAGTGGTTGGAGAACCCATATGTATCCCAATATTTTAAGGATATTCAATACTGAACTGTTTCGTCCAAGCTACATGTAAGCCGCTATTCTTCAAAATCTAGACATCTGAAGAAGTAGCAACTAAATTAGCTGTGTAAATCAGAGAAAGGTCACTTCCAACAGCTCCCAATTTAAAATTTGAATTGGCTTCTCTACAAATGGGAAGTTCCAAGATACCACAAGTCTCGGAAGCAACATCAAAAGAAATGATTTTGCGCACATTGATATCACAAAAACTCGTAGATGCAGTCCAATAAAGCTTCCCATTGACAAATTTAGCAGGAAGATTTATTAGAAAGACATCCTTAAGCTTATCATGAAGTGTTTTCCAAGAATCCATCCTCATACTATAAATGTTGACCACATAACTCAGGTCGGATTCATCATCAATAAACAGAGCTTTGTAATCATCGCATGATTCATCATATCCAAAACCATATTTCATATAGCAATCGAAACTCCTGGGCAAATTAAGTAGTTTATCCGACATGGTAATGGTGGTGTTCCATATATTTATCTCCCATTTGTAATTGTACGTATAAATTAGCCTACTGGCAGTACCCACTACGAAAAATATTAAAGTGGTCGAATTCATTTGAAAAGTTGAAGGGAGGAGAGAAGTCTAGTTGAAATATCCATTAATGCCTTGAAACACAAATCATTTATTTTGTAATGTGTATTCACGAAATTAGGGCTAGATATGATTTGATGTTGTGATTTAGAAAAGAAAGTACATTTGAAGAGAGATTTAGGGGGCAGCCTTAAGAGTATGTCTGTTACGATCTCATTTGGAATTTCGGAATCAGTTGTTGTACAAGTAGCCATAGGAGTGAATATAAAATCATACCATGAGATGAATTTGAGAAGAAAGATGTGAATCGCCTGATGAATCCAATCCTGAAAAGAAACAAACAGAAACATAGTCACCGAATGATTTTCTGTCAAGTGAAGAAGAACAAAGCAGAAATTAAGGCAGTAGAAGCAGCAGAGCAGGCAGTGAACTAGCACAATTTCCTAATATTTTGACCTACGCCTACCCAAAAATAAGATTCACATTTTTCTCATCATCCCTTACAAAACTTCTCTAAACATTTTTTTTGTTCCTATAAATTACTAATAAACAACCTTAAATCCCCGCTTCGTCAGCGTTCATGTATACTTGGTTACTGAATGGATTGATAAAGACGGATCCAAAATTTGATGTTTGTAAAATTTTATCCATGTTAAAAAAAAGGATGTAAAATAAATAATTTGCCATTATAATTCGAAATGACCATTTGATAATTTATCTACACTTAAAAATCTATGTGTATAGAACAAAATATACTACAACAAAGCTAATACTACCGTAAGAAAGATAGAATGCTAGATGCTTTAAACTACCGCCAAGCCTATCCCGTCAAAAAGGCTTGACTACCTAAATTCTCGTGGTAATCCCGTAGTTGGCGGAGCAGGGGGAGTCATCAGAAACCTAAGGGACATTTAAAAATAACAAACTTTTTGGCAAAAATCATGGCATTAGTTCATGGTGCAAGCAACACAATTTGTGATCTAAGTGGTAGGGATCAATTGTATGAATGCTCAATCTATTTTGCTTCATTTGGACCTGTTTCGTTACTCAACAATATTGGGTTCTCATCAGATTCTAGGGACATTCAAATATCTCATTATACAACATAAAACTTGTACCAAACCATGTTTTTAACAATTCTGGTATAATGATATTATCACGATTCTGGTACTGAACACAATAGAGAAGGCAAAACAGATCATTGTTCAACTTGGCAAGCAAAAAAAATCAGTAATGTGTCATGATAAACATCAAAACAACAGATATTTCATGGCTTCATCGCTTCAATCCATGCAGTCAGAAAGTACAGATCGATGAGTGTTCAACATTAGCTTCCACTTTCTGAAATTCAATAGCACAAAACAAGTTATACTTGCATCTAACAAAATTTGAACACATGACTAGTAATAAAGGGAAGCATAAATGCGTGCAAATCATTTCTCAATGTAAACAGATATTCAGTTAACTATTTAGCAATGAAAATGAATAGATACATTCAGCTGAAGTCCTTAACAACTGACATCTAACTTACCACAGTTTCCATATATAAACATCAGTTCTGTTCTTTTTCTTTCCTCTTTTTCTTTTTAGTTCAAGAAATAGTGCATAATATTATGTATGGATATATATTCATTGTTTTACCACCTTATCAGGACCTATATTTGACAAAATAAGAAAGTGAAAAAAGATCATACCTGCTAAACTAAGCATAATTCTTAGCTAAGTGATTCTGAATATGACGTCCGTGGTCGATATTGCCAGGGGATTAGCATTGCTTTCTACATAGATTTCTATAGCATTGCATCCTCCATCATCAACAGATTCCTCCACATAAACTCTGCGCTTTAGTCGTCTGGTTGTGCCATCAAATCTCATGATCAATGGGGGAAGCAAAAGTAAAAAGTCTCCGTTATTTGACTCATGATATCGTACAGATAATGCATAAAGGAGTGTAGAATCCATAAATTGCGACAGATTTGGATGATATTTGATGGTGAACAATATCGTTCAAAATCCACAATTCATGAAAATCCAGACATCCGATGAAGTATTCGTAAAATTACTTGTATTAATCAACGAAAGATCATTTCTCACGACCCCGAGCTGATAGTTACAATTGTCTTGTCTAAAAACGGAAGCTCCAAAGTTCCCCATGTCTCGTCTGCTATATCAAAATAAATGATTTTGTCAATACCAAGACGATTACATGAAATCCAGTCAATCTTCCCATTGATATATTTACCCAAAGTATTTTTGAGAAAGTTGCCCTGAAGCTGGTCATGTACTATTGTCCAAGAATCAGTCCATAAACTGTAAATGTAGACCATAATATTCGGATTGGACACATAGCCCATACTATCATAGTAACTAGGACTAGAATAATTGCTAAACAGAACTTTATAATCGTCATGAGAGTCATCATATCCAAAACCAAGTTTTGTATTGGAAGAAGAACGCAATAGCGAATCATGTATTCTCTTTGACTTTCTAATAGCTGGGTTCCATATATACGTCTCCAATTCGTAATTGCAGAGACAGAGGAGTCCATCAACAGAACTGACAGAGAAAGCTGATAAATTGGGAGGATCCATGTGAGCACCTCATCAGTTACTTGTCGTTTTTGGGCCCAACGCTTGTTGACTATTTTTTTTAAGGTTAGTGTTACGTAGACCGAAAAATGGTAAAAAATTACTTATTAAATAAGTTTAGGGTGTAATTGTATCTTAGTATAGTATAAGTGTGTCGCTGGAATTTCGGGCATAGGTTTTGGGGGTACTTGTGCATTTTTCCTTTTCTAGGAGATAAACTGCACATTTCGCAAAGCTAAATATATGATTTCACAAAGGATAATAGTTAAAATATGGGAGATCAAGAGTCAAATCTCTATTTTTCTAAGCCAGCAAATAATAACATAATAATTTTTTGCATGGAAAACAATAAAGTGACAAAGTCATGTGAATTGGCATTTGGCTCGTTCGCGTTCATAGAAACACGATTAATGGATACAAGAAATGTGTTTCATCAGCAGCCATTCCCTTGAGAAGCTTACCTCGAAGTCGAAGACTTACCTATTTATATACCACATTTATTTTACACTAAAAACTTGTCATGTGCAATTGTAAGTCATAAAAACAGTCTTTCTATCTCGATGAGGTAGAAATAAGTATGAGTACACTCTATCCTTATGATCTACCTCATTATCCAACTGTGGTGGGTTTGTTGATATTGTTGGCTTAATGTGAAGATGGATTATATGGAGGTAATTCACTCTTAATTGTAGCTAAAATTAGTAGCTAGACAACCGACTGGTATGTCAATATGAGGAAATTAAGCAACCTCAAATTAACGAATAGTAATTTTCTTGTTAAATTACACTAGGTAACTTATAGTGATTTTACTTTTAGTAATTTGGGAGGAATGATATCTCATATATTTGAAGGTTCTTTATTTATTAGTGAAAAAATAGAACGATGGAAAAAAAATCATCTCGTCTATAAATTGCTCTGGATCAACGGTAAAAGATGTCATACAACACATTTACATATTACAAAATCTAAATCTTTTTCAAATAAAAACTTCATTATTCAACAAATGCTTTTGAAACAAATATTGCACGAATCTAGAAATGCTAACAAGAAAATATGATGTGTGGATTCATATATATTTTAAACTAGGCTGAACTTTTACAATGTAAGGGGATTAACAATGTTTTCTCCATAGATTTTTACAATATTGCATTCCTTAACAATAGCAGTGTGCTTGAATTTTGTAGTTCAACCATTAAATATAATGATTTTTCCAGGAATCAAGAGTAAAATGTCACTGTTATCTAACTGATGATAATATATAGAAAATGTAAAAACGGGTGAATCAAACCCATATAATACAACATCTTGAGGATATTCGATGATGAACTGTTTCATCCATGACACATTAACTCTGGGATCTTTCAAAATCCGGACATCAAAGGTAGTACCTGACTTACAAGTACAGAGCACAAAAATTTCACTATCCACAACTCCTGTTTTGATATTAAAAAATTCTTTTCCACAAATGGGAAGCTCCAAGATTCACCATGTATCGTCTGCTACATCAAAATAAATGATGTTGCAAACATTGTAATCAAGAATCCTCACATAGATGCAGCTCAATAAATCTCCCCATTGATAAATTTAGCTATTAAATTTAATACAAAGATTCCCTGAAGCTGGTGATGGAGCGTTTTCCAAGAATCATTTCTCGAACTGTAAATATTGACAAAAACTCTCAGGTTGGAGAACACACCATAGTTAGAATTACCACAATGATCAATAAATAGGTCTTTATAATCGTTACTTGAGCCACCGTATCCAAAACCATATTTGGTATAGCGACAGGTACCACACTACGACTTAAGCAATTTTTTAGATTTTCTAATGGTGGGGTTCCAAATATATGTATCCCTTTTGCGATTATAAACACAAATCAGCCTTTTGACAGAACCCACAAATAAAGGTGGTGAACATGGAGGATCCATGCGATATAGCTCTTGAGTGAGTTGTTGTTTGTTAAACAGAGGAGGAAGTGAACAAAACCTTATATTTTCTAAGTATCCTGGAAATAGAACAGTATGATGTTTGTTCATTTTGAGATGGATGCTCACAAAATCAGGGCTAGATATGAGTTGATGCCATGATTTTTGACACACACATGCATTTCAAGAGAGACTTTGTGGCATCCTTAAGAGAATGTATGTAATAATTTCATTTGGGAGTATCGAATCGGGGCTTGTAGTGAAAATGAAATGATGATTTGTAGTAAAAATTAAATGATACCATGAGAGAAGGAATTTCAATAGAAGAGTTCGATGAATCTAATTCCGAAAAGCAAGAAACAAAACATGGCGGGCGAGCACAGAGTGAGGGGTGAAGGATATATATATATATATATATATATATATATATATATATATATATATATATATATATATATATATATATATGTATATATATATATATATATATATGTTGAAATATGTGCGTCCACTACCAGTCAATGGACCAGGTCCCTTGACACAGCAAAAACAATGCAGAAGATTAAACAATATGAAGAACACAACACAAGCAGTTTACGTGGAAACCTCCTTGCTCAAGGGAGTAAAACCACGACCTGTTGCACAGGATTAACAACCGTCATCACTAATCTTCTCAAGCAAAAGTGAAACCCGGTTACAATCAATGTGAGAAAAAGTTATTAATATCAGGATCAAGTAATCTACCTATTACTTGAAGAGCCTAAGCGGATACCACACCGCCCACTAAACCACCTAACTCTAGATGACTTAGAATTTGACTAAGCAACAAAACAATGTTGCCCACTAAATCAGTTAACCTTAACTGATTTAGACTTTTACAAACCCAAAACAAATATCTGAATCCTTTATAGATTAGGAACAGATTTACAATGTAAGTACATAGACACAAAGCTCTAAATACAACAAAGATTCTTCTTTACTCTATCAGGTCCTTCTGTTGAGTTGAGCAATGTTCTTCCTTGAAGATGGCCTTATGTTCAAGCTTGTGAATTTTCAGAGAAAATCCAAGTTTAATTTGCCAAGTCTTCAATTTGTGTTTGTTGGAAAGAGATAATATAAATTCCCACAAATTCGTTGAAGTCATCCCATTGGCTGAAGGCCTGCTGTTGGAAAAGTTGTGCGCCTACCGCATCAGAGATGACAGCTGTCTTTTCGTCCTTCTCACGTCTCAGTCTGGCGGGTACCAGGTCCCTTGCTTGCGGGAACCAGGTCCCTTGCAAACTTCTATATGAGTTCTTGAAAAGTCTTACTGGCTGACTTCCTTCTTTGGATGAATGAATATAATATGGTGTTTGTCATGCTAAAAGTATCAAACATAAAGAGTTATTATCCGTTGGACAAACACCCTCCTCCATTCTGATTGGTGTAGTACACTGACGCCTTACCAACCTCTGACGTGACAGCTTTACAGCTGTAACCAATTATGTATCTGATGGAGAAAAATCTGCCTGGTACCAGGTCCCTGCATTTGTGAGATACAGAAACATACAATCTCGTCCGCTCTTCTTATTGGTGTAGGATCCTGCACGTTTCACCTACCACCTGACATGACAGCTTTTATGACTGTACCTCATTTGTATCTGGACGAGAGCACTCTGCCAGGAACCAGGTCCCCGCATTTGTGAGGATCATCAAAACACCTAGAATATAACATTTTCCCCCTTTTTGATGATAACACACAAATATACCTCACACTGAGTTTATCATTCTTCTTATTGTCAGCAGTTCCAATAACAAGGATTTGGTTCCTTGTTAGATCGATAAGTTTGTTAAATCATCAATACTTCATATCAAGTTCGAGCTATCATCTTTACTCAGCTTCGAACTAACATTTTTCTCCTTTTTGATGATAACATACTTATTCACCAATTCTCCCTATAAAAAAGAATTCTTAGAGTAACTTGAGTTTCATCATCTCGAAGTTTGTCAACTCATGAAAATATCAACATAGCATTTTTTTCCTTTTCGATGATGACATACTTATTCATCAGTTCCCCCTATCAAAAAGAATTCTTGGGGTAACTGGAGTTTAATCATCCCTCAAGTTTGTCAAATCATCAAAACATCAACATGTCATCTTCCCCCTTTTTGATTATGACACACATCTTCTTCCCCCTATCGACAGGACCAGGTCCTCGTCAGGTAGCAAACATTTATTCCCCCTATCAGCATGACCATATCTTCTCAAGTAGCTACCATTGATTCCTCCTATCGATGTGACCATGTCTTCTTCAAGCAGTTATAACACTATTGATCTCATACCTTACCTTAACAACTTTCCCCCTTTTGACATCATAAAAAAAGGTTAAAGCAGTAAACCAAGTTGACAGAAATATAGTTCTTGCAAATTCATGGCCACTTGGGCAACACAGAGCATGAGTAAAAAGGCATAAAGTAATGAGAAAAGTCAGTAGAAATAAGACATTTAACATTCATAAACAAAAGATCAGTCATCAAAGCATTGCATGTATGATTACAGATGAAAACCAGAATAATGCCCAAGAGATAAATGAGGACTGACATAGAGAGGTAGGAAGAGAAGGGATGATTTAGAGGCAAGGGATTGAAAGAATAGAATTAGTAGAGCATATCCCTAGCATAAGATTTCAAGAATTTTCTCTTAGCGTACAACATGATGTGCAGCCCAACCTGTATGCTTAACCTTTAGGGCTGCCAATTTTTTTTTTTGGCACCTGGTCCATCTGATAGTGTTGTTTCAGAAGCTGGACTTTTAAACAACCCATTTCAGTATTCCAGTTAACACGAGCAACTGTCATAGCTTCCAACATCAGCCTGAGTTTTTCATAACAGAAAGATTGGTAACACAAACAACTCAAGGCCTCCGAGATGAATAGATCAACAATTGAGGAACCAAGAAGATTTTTTTTACACACCTTCCTCTTCAGAAAACTTTGAGTTCTCAGAATATCAACTTCTCCCTTTTTTTTTAGCATCATCTTTTCCACTTCTTCATTTTTCATGGAGGACCAGATCCCTCTTCACACTTGAAACATTTTCATCAAAGAATTCTCCAGCAAGAATCAAGGGGTTAACAATTTGAAGTGTGTTTGAAAAGAAGAGAAAAGAAAATTTCGAAGCACCTTGATATTTGGAAGGCAACTTGATTTCTCTGGGGAAATAGAAAGAAATATGGAATATAAAGAAAGAGAAGATAAGGTATCATTTTGGCACTCAAAAGAAGAGACAACAGTCAGATTCTTGAAGGACAGACATGTGGCTATTTCAATGGCTCTTATGCATAATTCAAACTGCAATGTTAAGATTTCTAACCTTCTAGAAAGGACCAGGTCCCTCTCTGTTGTTTGAATGTCATTGCCTAGATCTATCCTGACCTCCCTTTTTCTTCATCCCCTTTTCCATGTGTGTATACCTACAAAAGGTATGAAACTGAATTTGCTAAAACATACATAACCGAAAAGCAAGGATACCTGCTCCCTTTTCATAGTCATTGAAAGAGTTGATTGCTTCAGGTAGGATCCATTTAAGAAGGTTTTAGCATTTCCATCATCATCTTGATTTATTCAGTCAGATTTTTATGAGCTTCAAGATGTTTCCTGATCCACAAGAGTTGAACCCATCAAGCTGCACTTGCTACATTTATTGCCGCAGTTGATGAAAGAGCAATTGAATCTTGCCTTTTAACAAAGCTTCTCTTCACACAACACCTCAAAGATTGCCTCAAAGATGACATCATCAATATGAACTTGAATGATCAGCAGTTCCTTGCATATTGAATTCAAAGAGAAGAGTTTTTGACATTTTTACCTCTCTTGAATACATTGTTGAGGAGCAACTTGGACAACCGATCAGCTTGTTGGGGAACCGACTATCAGAGTTTGCTTCTTTCAAACTGAGCTTGATTAGCTTCTTCATTCTCACCTTCAAAATTCACATTATCAGTTTGAACTGCATCATCTTTGTTCAGCACTGTCTAGAGAACCAGGTTCCTCATCAGGTTAATCATCTGCATCATGTTCTTTGAGATTGTTGGATTCATGAGGATGTTCTTCAGCAAACTCGCTATTTAAACCATCTCTCTGATTCTGAAGCAACTCTTCTATATCAGAAACTTCTTTCCTTGCAACTTCTAAAATCTTCTAGACTCATCAATAAACACATGACCATTTTTAGTATACCCCTGATAAGCCTTGCTGGAGGAAGAGTGTACCACAATTATTCTTTAATCAATGTTGAGATCAAACTTCTCATTATCATCATTTTTGTCACAAACATGTACCATTTATCACTTCAGTCGAATGTTTCTTGAAAGATTCAAAGTCTGCATATTTCACCTGAAGGAGGTCTGATCTGCTTCTCCTTAACATCATCATCACAACCTTTCTCATTTGCAAATATTATTTTATGCAGACTGGACCAGGTCCCCTGATACAGGTTTGTGGAGCAAAGCAACACTCATGAGCACGTCTCCTTAATCATACCTCAGCATTCATACCTTGAGCATTATGTTCAGTGAGACTATCACAATGAGCAGTAAACAGATCAGCAATATACATGTTCTTGCATCTCTTTTCTATCAAAATCATCGACCGAGAGAGCAAGTTTGTGACAAAACAGTTATCTGATAAGAGCTTAGCTTCATTTCATTCATCACAAATCTACACCAATAATGTAGTGTTTCTTGCCATTCGCAAAAAGAGACACCTCCACCTTGAAGTGTCTTGAGAGAGAGGAAGTTCAGTGCTTTGAGAATCCACCATTCATGAATCGACACTGGTTGTTGCCACTTCCTCTCACAAGAATGTCATATCACGTGTTAGCCTTAGGAACCCACTTCAGTTGAAGTTCCCAGTAAGCGGAAAAGGAGTGATAAGAGAATTCTTTGTCCAGTGAGGCAAATTGATATTTTTCAACTTAGGAATAGAAGCAAGACCAGGTCCCTTCTTCTGCAAGTTCTTTTGTTGACCATACACATGACCAGGTCCCTTCTTCAGTCTATTCCGTGATCTGGAATAGTTTGATGAACTTTCTCCACAATCTTTAAGCGCAGGACAGTCTCTTTTGCAGCTCAGATCTCCCTTTATGTTGTTTCCTTGACCGAGTATATTTGTAAGGATCTTAGAGGAATTAGTCCATTTGAGGGAATTTTCAAGTTCCTCTTTTACACGGACCAAATCCCTCTCCAATGCATGATTTCTCTCGAAAGCCACTTTAATCTTCATTTCAGCAGTATGCAGCTTATTTAAGGTCCAGCTGCAATCTGCTAGCCTCATTCTTTCGTTTGAAAATTGTAGTAGTCGCCCCTTTTATCTTTTCCTTTAGTTCTAAATTTTCTGTTTCTAGAACAACCATTTGACTTTCAATATCAGATATTTGGGCAACTAAAGCAATTTTTCCATCTTGAAAGATGTCTAGGTTGTTGTTTACGAGATCCTTCTCATCTTTCATCTCACTTATCAAATCAAGTAATACAACAGCCAACTTTCTAAACTTACTAGTAGAAAAGGTATTCAAGTTTTTCTTGAAATAAGATAGAGTTACCTTTTCATCAGAATCTTCCTCGTCTGATTTTGCCATAAAACCATTATCTGTGTTTTCAGAATCATCTGAATCACTTGAGGATTTTTCCCATGTAGTTATTTCTCTTTTTACTGCCCGAAGAAGACTTCTCTTCTGCTTATCTTGGGAAAGACCTGGTCCCCTTCTCTGTCTTTACCATCTGCAGTCTTGATAATAGGAACAGGTTCTTCAAGGAACATGAGCTCATCTGTGATGTTGGAGAATCTGGTGCGCACTTCATGAATGAGTTCACCATCATTCATGGTGAAATCTTCAATCTGAGAAGAAAAGAGATCTAGCTTAGATTTCCTTATTTCCTCAGTGCCCTCATAAGTTGTTTTTAACAGATCCCAAATTTCCTTGGCTGATTCAAAAGATGAAATCAGATCGTATTCATTTATACTAAGGCCACACATCAATAGCTTCCTTGCTTTATGATTTTTCTGGACTAATAGTCTGTCCGAGTCATTATATTGTTTTCTAGTTTTGGGAATGACTCTTGTGACCTCTCCATCTTTAACCTCCATAGTTGGCACATAAGGACCTTTACATATGACATCCCATACTTCACTGTCCTCAGCCATGAGATAGTCTCTCATCCGAATCTTCCAATATTTATATAGCTTACTATAAAACAGAGGAGGTCTTGCGGGAGACTGATTTCTTTGCTTATCCAGTAGTGACGTCATTTCTCGCAGGAACTTCTCTCTTGGTGTTAACAAGATAGAGAGCACCTGCTCTGATACCACTTGTTGAAATATGTGCGTCCACTACCAGTCAATGGACTAGGTCCCTTGACACAGCAAAAACAATGCAGAAGATTAAACAATATGAAGAACACAACACAAGCAGTTTACGTGGAAACCTCCTTGCTCAAGGGAGTAAAACCACGACCTGTTGCACAGGATTTACAACCGTCTTCACTAATCTTCTCAAGCAAAAGTAAAACTCAGTTACAATCAATGTGAGAAAAAGTTATTAATCTCACGATCAAGTAATTTACTTATTACTTGAAGAGCCTAAGCGGATACCACACCGCCCACTAAACCACTGAACTCTAGATGACTTAGAATTTGACTAAGCAACAAAACAATGTTTCCCACTAAATTAGTTAACCTTAACTGATTTAGACTTTTACAAACCCAAAACAAATATCTGAATCCATTATAGATTAGGAACAGATTTACAATGTAAGTACATAGACACAAAGCTCTAAATACAACAAAGATTCTTCTTTACTCTATCAGGTCCTTCTGTTGAGTCGAGCAATGTTCTTTCTTGAAGATGGCCATATGTTCAAGCTTGTGAATTTTCAGAGAAAATCCATGATTAATTTGCCAAATCTTCAATTTGTGTTTGTTGGAAAGAGATAATATAAATTCCCACAAATTCGTTGAAGTCATCCCATTGGCTGAAGGCCTACTGTTGGAAAAGCTGTGCACCTACCGCATCAGAGATGACAGCTTTTCTGACAGCTGTCTTTTCGTCCTTTTCACGTTTCAGTCTTGCGGGTACCAGGTCCCTTGCTTGCGGGAACCAGGTCCCTTGCAAACTTCTATACGAGTTCTTCAAAAGGCTTATTGGCTGACTTCCTTCTTTGGATGAATGAATATAATATGGTGTTTTTCATGCTAAAAGGGTCAAACATAAAGAGTTATTATCCGTTGGACAAACACCCTCCTCCATTCTGATTGGTGTAGTACACTGACGCCTTACCAACCTCTGACGTGACAGCTTTACAACTGTAACCAATTATGTATCTGATGGAGGAAACTCTGCCTGGTACCAGGTCCCTGCATTTGTGAGATACTGAAACATACAATCTCGTCCGCTCTTCTTATTGGTGTAGGATCCTGCACGTTTCACCTACCACCTGACATGACAGCTTTTATGACTATACCTCATTTGTATTTGGATGAGAGCACTCTACCAGGAACTAGGTCCCCGCATTTGTGAGGATCATCAAAACACCTAGAATATAACATTTCCCCCCTTTTTGATGATAGCACACAAATATACCTCACACTGAGTTTATCATTCATCTTATTGTCAGCAGTTCCAATAACAAGGATTTGGTTCCTTGTTAGATCGATAAGTTTGTTAAATCATCAAAACTTCATATCAAGTTTGAGCTATCATCTTAACTTAGCTTCGAACTAACAATATATATATATATATATATATATATATATATATATATATATATACAGAGAGAGAGAGAGAGAGAGAGAGAATAATACTAAGTGTGATCTTATATATGTTATATATATTTTGAATAATTTGAAATGTGATCTAATATGTGTTATATATATTTAGAATAATATTTAATGTGATCTAGCTAGTATCTATTATATA
Source organism: Solanum neorickii (assembly GCA_027704865.1). Lineage (NCBI taxonomy): Eukaryota > Viridiplantae > Streptophyta > Magnoliopsida > Solanales > Solanaceae > Solanum > Solanum neorickii. Next base: position 36,479,417 of record JAKWJC010000367.1, read on the forward strand.
ACTTAAAAGTTTGAAATATCATTCTGATATTATTTTATTCCTAAACAAAATTAAATATTAATATAATTAATTTTTGTTCAATTCATTCATCTTGAAACAATCAATCAAATTCTTTGGGGTATTAAATTTTCTATCTCATCGTTTTTCTACTTATATAATTTTTAATCAAAAAAGAGTAAACATACCCTTTTACTTAATGCATTCGAAATAATAAAATGTTAGCTTAAATTCAACAAATTTTATAAGAAAATAGACTAATATGTCTATTAGTTTTGTGTAGTAAATGTTTGAGAAAGTTATTCATGTACAAAATGTGCATAACGAAGAGTCAAAAAATACTATCTTTTAGTTTTAGTTATAATAATTAGGGGTGATGAAGAGTCTATCAAACATACTCACTAACAACATTATATCAATTCTCTTCTTTCTTCAAAATTTGCGATTATATTGATTTCTGTAGATTAATATGCACTATTTGTAAAAAGATTGATTATCAAGTTGTAATTGTAAGGATCCTTAAAAATTCTTATATTTATGTTCTTTATAATTTTATTCATATATATTTATTTTCTTTTTGTTGAGAAATATGTGAATTGGAATGGTTACAAGATGGATGTTTATCAAATACTAAATTGTAAGTATATTTTGATTTTTCATATCTCCATCTTTTTGAATTTTCAAAAATAACTTTGTTACAGGTTATTGTATATACTTTTGTATTCTTTATTTCTTTTATCCTTAGGATATAAATATAATAAAACAAGTCCCAATTAATATTTATTAATTTTTTTTTGAGGATAAGATCTAATCATCTTGAATCTCTCGAAACATTTTGATAGTCTCCATCGTTTTTGATTAAATTAGCTATCTTAAACCGCCACTAAAATAAATAACAGTGGTCGTTCAACATAGGCATTTTTTGCAACTAAAACCACCATAAAAACAAATAACAGTCGTTGCTTAAGGAAAGATTAGTGGCAACTAACCAATAACAGTTGCTGCTAAAGAACAATTTTAGTGGCAACTTAAATTGCCACAAATACAATAAAAGTTGCAGCTAAAGGTAAATTTTTGTGGCAACTTAAACTGCCACTAAAACCAATAACAGTCGCCGCTAATGGAATGTTTTAGTAGCAACTAAAACCGCTAAATCAAATAAAAGTGGCCACCAAAAGGCAAGTATTCATGGCAACTAAGGAAATGTTCTAGTGGCAACTTACACTAAAAAAAATAACAGTCGTCGCTAAAGGTAAGTAGTGGTAACTAAAACCGCCGTTAAATCAAATAAAGTTGTCGCTAAAGATTAGTTTTAGTAGCATTTTAATAAACACAACCACCAAAACTAATAAGGGTCGCCGCTATAGATAGGTTTTTTTGTGGCAACTAAAACCTCCAGTAAGTCAAATATAAGCGGTCATCAAAACATCGTTTTTAGTGACAATACAAACATCCACTAAACCTTAAAGTGATTTTAATTTTAGTATTTTGTGTGGAATGATATCTCTTTTATTAGAAGGTTCTTTTATTGTTAATGGAAAAAATAGAACGAAAGAAAAAAATCATCTCGTCTATAAATTCATTGGATTAAGATATAGAAACAATAGTTTGTCTTGAATACATGTGCACTTCCTTTTTCCTTTTTTGTTTTGTCTTTTTAGCATATTTGCATATTGTATTTAGTTTTTTAGCATATAAGTAATTTAGTGTTCAATGATAGAAGGATGTTATATTCACACTCACACGAAATTGGTAAAGGGTGTAATAGAGCACATTAACATATTAGAAAATCCAAATCTATTTCCAATAAAAACTTAATAATTCAAACAAATTCTTTGGAGTACAAATATTTCTCCATAGATTTTTGCAGTATTGCATTCCTTAACAATCTGTGCTTGAAATTTTTAGTTGAACCATCAAATATCATGATTTTTTCGGGAATCAAAAGTAAAATGTCACCCTTATATGACAGGTTGAGTTATATAGAAAATGTTAATATGGGTAAATCAAACCCATACAATATAGCATATTGAGGATATTCTATGGTGAACTGTTTCATCCATGATACATTACCGTTGCGATCTTTCAAAATCCAGACGTCATAGGTAGTACCTGAATTACAAGTATAGATCACAGAAAGTTCACTATTCACAACTCCCATTTTTATATTTAAAATTTATTCGCCACAAATGGGAAGCTCCAAGATTCCCTATGTATTGTCTGCTACATCAAAAGAAATGATGTTGCGCACATTGAAATGAATACCCATAGTTGCAGCCCAATAAATCTTACCATTGATAAATTTACGAAAAATAATTTAAAATACAATGATTCCCAGAAGTTGTTCATGAAGTGTTATCCAAGAATCAGTTCTTGCACTATAAATATTGACAACAACCCTTAGGTTGGACAACTCACCATTGCATGAATTACCATAATAATCAATAGATAGGACTTTATAATCGTTATATGAGTCATCGTATCGAAAACCATATTTGGTATAGCAAGAGGTACCCCACGACGACTCAAGAAATTTCTTAGACTTCCTAATGATGGGGTTCCATATATATATGTATCCCCTCTGCGATTGAAAAGACAAATCAACCCATTGACAGAATCCACAAAGAATGGTGGTGAACTGGGAGGATCTATGTGATATAGCTCTTCACTGAGTTGTTTTTTAAATAGAGGAGGGAGTAAACAAAACCTCATATCTTCGATGGGTATTCACAAATCGGGTCTAGATATGAATTGATTCCATGATTTTGGCACACACATACAGTTTAAGAGAGACTTTGTGGGCAACCTTAAGAGAAGTCTATTATGATTTCATTTTTGTGTATCGAATCATGATTTGTAGTGAAACTGACATGATGATTTGTAGTGAAAATGAAATGATACCACGAGAGAAGGAATTTGAATAAACAGGTATGATGAATCTGATTCTGAAAAGGAAGAAACGAAAACATGATCGAATATTAGTGAGGATGTAGCAGAGTAGTAAAGTAGAATTTGGGTCTAAAATTGTGTTCTCGTAAAATGACTTTATCTCTCTCATTTATTTTTGTTCATATATGAAAATAATATAAAGAAGAATTTACAGATATTCAACATGATCCAATTTTATTAATTGATTCTGTTTAAAAGATAATTATGTATACGGTATGAAATAGTGGGAGTATAGTAACTGTTTTTCCATAAAATATCATAAATAAGAAAGGACAATGTTATTAATTTACTATTTATACGTCAATCCAAATTGACATTATACACAAATATGTCATTTAATGGCTATTACTTATATATTAAAGGTGTCGGAATGTCAAATAAAAGAAGAGACTGTTACACCTAATTAAAAGATGATGGAATATTAAATATATTTAGAATAATTTTAAATGTGATCTAATATATGTTATATATATTTAGAATAATTTTAAATGTAATGTGATCTAGTATTTTTGAAATGTAATCTAGTATTATTTAATAATAATAATAATAATAATAATAATAATAATAATAATAATAATAATAATAACAATAATAAATGTGATCAAATATGTATTATATCATATAAATATCAAAAAAGTTGAAAATTGAAATATTAAAATATCCCTATAAAATTAAGTTAATACAATAATGTCATTAAAAAAATTACTCTACACTAAAATGTCATAAAATATTTATTTAATTATATTTAGATAGTAGTAATATATTTTTATATTATACAACACTAGAAAACCAAGAAGTTGTAGTAAATACTATTCATACGATTAATCAATCCGGTAATAGTAAGTGAAAGAGGGTCAATTTTTTTTATCAAACACCACTTCTAGGAAGTCTGCAATTGTCTATAAACTTTAGACTATCTTACTCACATTTTTGACTAAGTACATAAATACTTAAAGGCATCGAACTTTAATAATGAAAAAACACTTTACAAGAACTCTTTGCAACATTTATTAATTATAAAATCAATACAAGCGAAAGGCTTCATAAATTTTTCTAGGGCCAGAATCAATCTCCTCACGTTGTTACAACTGACATCTATCCAACACTTATCACTCTAGAATTCACACTAAGTCCCCAACAGCTACAATTTCCAATAAATTGAATTTAATTTTTAATAAAATTCTATCCTAACTGAAAAAAAATAATATTTTAACACTTAGAATAATTCAGCCCGCATTCTAACACTTAATATATTTCAGGCTACTTCTAACACTTAGAATATTTCAGCTACTTTCCAAGACTTAGTTTTATTTAAGCAATTCATGTAAATGTATTCGCCTTGCCATTATTAACTTCCACAACCTTGCCTTGTCAATCCAACACACTGCCTTGCCTTACCGACGACTGCTGCCCCACGTAAGTCTTGCACATCCAAGTTGCCTTGCCAACACCCAAACACCTTGAAGCTTTGTTGCACTGTTTTACCTCATGCATTCCAAGACAAATGCCCAAATCCTTGTCATTTCTTCACGTAGTTAGATAAGTAGTTTAAGGGTCTAATATACCACCCGCACCACTTAAACTCGATGTCCTAATAGAGACTGTTTTGAGATAGTCATCGATTTGAGCATCGAACTGCCTTAAGTCCTTGCTTTCTCCCATACTACATCAGCTCCACTCTTTCTTTTCCAATGAACAAAAAATTATGTTTTTGTATTCTTCTTACTTGTGACGAGAACCCGGTGATCGAGAATCTTCTCAATTTCAGCATCTAACTGTGTAGGTATTGATAGAGCAACCCTCTTTGACCTGTTCCTGGCCGGATCATCCACATCTACAAAGTAAGATTTCAAGAAACTCACATGGAAAGTGGGATGAATATTTAACCTTTTTGGCAACTTCAATCTATAAGCAACTTTGGCCACCCGTTTCACCACTTCAAATGGGCCATCATACTAAGGAATCATACCCCGGTGTCTAGGCTTTCTTTCAATCTATTTCCAGATTTGCTGAGTAAGTTTTATCAACACTTTGTCACCCACATTGAACTCAACTGAGCGATGATATTTGTCAACATACTTCTTCATGTGCCGCTGAGCCTTGCGAAGGCTGTCTTGAGTCTCAGATAACATCTCAATTCTGTCTCTTTCATACTCTATACGCTGCTGGACACTTCCCTTGATTTTAAGACTTATCAACATCCACTGGCGTCATAGGTTGGTTGCCTTAAACAATTTGATAAGGGCTCATTTCTTTTGTAGATGACTTATGCAGGTTATAACAAAATTGCACACTGTCTAACAATGCAATTCAATTCCATTGACTTGTTGTCACATAATGCCTCAAGTACACTTCTAATAAGTGATTAGTTCTTTCTGCTTGTCCGTTTGTTTGTGGATGATTTGCAGTAGAGAATTTTAACTCAATTCCCATCATATTGAACAAAGCTATCAAAAACGTTCCAGTGAACTTTGTATCCCTGTCACTCGCAATGTCACTCGGAACACCAAAATATTTAACCACATATTTATAGAACAAATCAGCAGCATCTCAGATGAACATAATTTAGGTGTAGTAATGAAAATAGAATATTTCAAAAAAACATGTGTACCACTACTATTATGGATGTGTTTCCATCTACCTTTGGAAACCAAGAAATGAAATCCATGCTTACCGACAACTAAGGCCTTCCTGGAATAGGAAAGGGATTCAATAATCGATATTCCCTCTTACGTTCAGTATTTTCTACTTGACAAACATGACAAGTCTTTACGTATGCCTCTATATCATCTTCCATCTTTGGCCAGAAAAAAACACGAGACAGTAAAACTAACATCCTTTCAACACCATGATGTCCAGCCCATCATCAAGTCTTTGCGCAGTCCACCCTGATTTGGTACAACGATTCTCTCCCCTTTGAAATAGAGTAGATCGTCCTTGATCCAATACCTTTTTTTGTGTCATATTGCACTTGAACCATCCACTTAACATACAATGAATCATTTGCATCACAGAACCTGATTTTATCAAAGAAATCATTTTCAAGTTCTTAAATTGAATAGACTGCAATAAATACCTCTTTTTGACTCGATGCATCAACAACTTGGTTGTGTTTATGTTCCGGACATAAATTCATATTCAGCCAGAAATTCCTAGCACTATGCCTGTTTAGGACTCAAATTTTTATGTGTCTTAAAAAATGTATTAGCAACAGTGTCAGTCCACACCACAAATTGACTCTCCAAACCTGTATGCAAAGTAGAACAACAGCCATTTCCTTTTCATGAGTCGATACCTTTGTTTTACATCATTCAATTTTTGACATTCAAAAACCAAAAGATGACCTTCCTGCACTAATACGCCTAAAATAGCATTATCAGACACATTAGTATGAACTTCAAATAGTAACTCAAAGTTAGGCAATTTTAATATTGGTTCAGATGTTATAGCTTCCTTCAAATTTTAAAATGATTCTGCACATTTTTTAGACCACACCCATTTCGTATCTTTCCTTAACAAATCAGTCAAGGCCGCTTACCTATTTGAATTACCTGCAATGAACTTCCTGTAATAGTTACGAACCCAAGAAATGATCTTATATCATTAACATAACGAGGTGTCTGCCAATTGACAATGTCCTTCACTTTCTTAGGATCCATTCGAACTTGGTTTTTACTGTCAAGACCGTAATCTAGACCCAAGACGATACTGGCATCGTTGAACTCATAGAGGTTGCAGACAAGCCTACATACATCATCCTTACTTTATCTAGGTTAATTTTAGCGAAAAATCTAAACTTTTTGATTCGTAACATGCATGTAAGTCATTCTACTTAAATTAATATATGTTGACCATCAACCATCTAACATTAAAAACATCAAATGAAAGAAATAGTTCAATAGTAGCATTAAGTGTATACTTGTCAAAATGGAATCATTACAATGTCTGAAATAAAATGGGAAAGAAATGCTAGTGGAACATAATCCACCAGCTCAATCGTATAACAAAGCTTGAATATAATGGGAAAGCGTCCTCGAATGCATGAGGGCCAACCAAGTCCAGATGAATGCCCCACGTCCGGATAGCTTCAGCGTCGATCTATAAACTCTAACGTCCACCTGTGCCTGCACCTAACAATGTACAGTTGTATGGGATTAGAACACACTTGTACTAAGTAAGGGTATATTCAAGCACACACCAAGGACATGCATAAGTAAAAATAGCTCTTTCCTAACAACATGATTTATGGAAAGTCAAGTCAGTGGACTTGCCAATTGGAATTAGGAAAGTCAGGGGACTTGCCAAATTTAATTTAGGAAAAACAGGGGACTTGGCAAATTTGAATTGGAAAAGTCAGGGGACTTACCAAATTTAGTTCAGGAAAATCATGACAAGATAGTAAAATGCATCATCATACGTATCATATTGTACACAACACATAACATCTTACACATAGCACATAACATACTACATATAACAAATAACATATTTCATATCAAATCGTCCATATGCCATGCTACCTTGGAATCATGGACTTGACATTAAGACATTCAAAAATGAGGGCTCAACATATGGGACCTTAACTAGGGATCCATCTTTAGAAAACACAAAGTCTGCTTCATTCATTCATACGTACTTCATTCCATTCCTTCATAAGCTAGTGTAAACAATAGCCATACCTAGGATGTAGTTTAAGACTCTCATCGGGTTTGCTGTGCAATAATCAAGAATAACCTAGTGTCATTACATGAATCTAGATCACCTCTTGATTATCCTATCCTAACACCTTTAGTATCGTTCATATCATTATGTTCATCATTTGAAGCTAACCTCATTCATTCATTTTGGAACTTTGAATTTAACCGACGTAGATCATGTGAGCATCATGAAATCCAGTGTCTGCCCCACAAAAAAAAGAGGTTGAATCATAGGACAAAGTGACCCAAAACATGCTAGCTTACATAGGGAATTGAACCCTGCTAGATCCCGATATTGGCAGTACAGGTTCAAAGACTAGGAGATATAAGGAGACCCATACCTGGCATGCCAGACAGTCTAATCTCATGAGAGTAATGTGAAACTCCGTCCTTTCCGAATGAAGGCATCACCGCTCATAGCTAGCCTATCGGTGCTTAGTATAAAGCTCCATTACATTTAACTCATACATCATGGAAGCTGGCTTCCGGTATGAGGACATCATATCTCAATAGATGATTTCTCATCTAATCATTAGTATTAAGTATTGTTAGAATATATGCGTCCACTTATCATTCAATGAAACAGGTCCCTTGACACTCAAACAAGTATGAACAGAAAGTAAATGCAGTTTAACAACACAACAATTTTACGTGGAAACCTCCTTGCTTAAGGGAGTAAAACCACGACCTGTCTCACACGATTTTCACAACTGTTTCACTAATCTTTTCAAGAAAAAGTAAAACTAGTTACATATATGTGAGAAAAAGTTTTTAATCTCACGTTCAACCAATAACTCTATTTCTTGATAAGCCTGAGTAGAAGTTATTCTACCCACTAAGCTATCCTTTCTAGACAACTTAGAATTTCAACACAACCACACTGAAACCATTATAGATTTAGGAATAGTTTACAATGTAAGACTAAAAGATATAATCTCAAACAACTACACAATATGCTTTTGAGTTTTCAGTTGTTGTTGAATAATTCGGCACATTGATTTTCTACAGCCTTTGCAAGTGTTCTTGAGAGTACTTTTTCAAGTTGCAAAGACTAAGGAATGATTTTTAGGAAAGTGACATTGTATAGACAAGTACCTTTCCTTAAAATCTTGCCATTGATTGGAAAGGTCTAAATTATCTGACGCCGTGGGGAAAAGTGCACCCACTTTCTGTACCTTCTCCAGCTGGCAGTCAACAGGCTATTCATGTTGGGAACCTAGTAACTTTACATGGTCCTTGAGTTTATCACATAATCAAAACTCATGTTGAGAACCTGGTACCTTTACAAGGTCCCTGAGTTTGTCACATCATCAAAACTACAAATAACATTTTCCCCCTTTTTGACAAACAATACTACAGGCACCACTCCAGCTTCATAACAAGTGCCCCTTCAATTACTAGTCCATTCTCTGAAAAAGAAATTCTCAAGCTAAATAACAGGTACCCCCTGAAAAAAGTATGTCCTCCTGAAAAAAGTTTTTTGTTTGTTTTTGACTGTATTCCCCCTTACTGTTTTACAACTTATCAGTTAAAATTCCCCTTTTTGGCATCATAAAAAAGAGATACAGTAAGCCAATAGTATCAAAAATAATATCATAGAAGACCAAAGCTTGATAGCAATCAAACAAAAAGAAAAGCATTCACAAGAGATAGTAGCTAGAACACCAGGGGAATAAGATAAATAGCATTCCAAGATAAACATTTAATACATGAATAGCAAACTGAGAATCCAATGACAAAAAAAGACAAGCCACACAAGGAAGACATAGAAAACGATTGGTACAAACTAAGAAGGGGGAGGTTGATGAGAAAGGGACTGCATAATTATCCTTTATTGCCTTTTCTTGAAAGGCAATAACCTTGGCCCTCAGCTCTGCATTTTCCCTTTTCAAGGATTGAACCACAGAAGTAACAGATCCCTCTGTCTGTGCAGTGAGCTGCTCAGGTTTGAGTATAGCAATTTCAGCATCTTTTCCACTCAATCGCGTAGTTAATTCTTCAACTTCATGCTTGATTTGGTCCTGGTCTTCTATGAGTTGAGACATTTTTCTCTTGGGATTTCCTTTCCCTTCAATACACTCACATTCAACCAGAGAATTCTCTGAAAAAGCTTGTTTCACTGTACTAACCTTGCCAACGCTAAGAGGAATGTTAAAGTGTTTGAATACTTCAGTAAGAAAGTATCCATATCCCATTCCATGTATTCTTTTACTCTCAATGACCGTCTTGTACATGTGTTCAAGCATGAGCCTTAGGGATTCAGAGGCTCAAATTTGCACAACAACTCCATCAGAAACAAATCAGCAGAAGTAGCTGAGGTCCTCTTTTCAGTTCGAGGAAGTAGAGTTTTGTTTACAAACCGATACTCACTTTTCATAACCTTCTTAAAAACCCCTGCACACTTTGTTGTGGGAAGCTTCGAGACCAATGCCACAAACTCAGCCGCACATGTTTCCCCAATGACTTACCTTGTACCCTCTCGAAGTACCTTAAGAATTTTTCCAAACAGAGACTCATTCAGATGCACTGCAATATCATTCACTCTGGTATGGACACTCCCATCTTCCTTTAATTGAATGTTGTAGTAAGATTCGCACACTTCCTCTTCGTGAAGAATAGGAGATGTTTTGTTGAAAAGATGCATCCATGACTGAATTTCCACCATGTCATGAAGAGAGTCCATTCCGGGAAGGTTGATTATTCCTATGTCAAAAACTCTCCCAGCCAGCACAGACTGCTTTCTCAAGTTTTCAACAATTTCTTGTTTGTCGACCTCCTATTCAACTTTTCTTTGGGTAACAGGTCCTTGTGATCTTTTCTATTTCCCTTTAGATCTCTCCTTCGTGGATTTTGGCTTTCTCAACCATTTTGGGATCTCTTGACTTTGTTTTTCCTAACCTTTTCTTCATGTGCTTCTTTTCTGTCTCTTTAGCAGTCACCTCTATGACACCAGATTTAGGCCTTTTAAAGTTTTACACTTTGAATGTTCTGGCACTCCTTATTTCTGCCGTAGACCTTGCACTAGCCTTCAAAGAATCAGCCAACAACTTCCTAGCATTAGATCTAGTAGTGGGTCTCCTTTTAGGCACCTATTCCACTACCTTTTCTTTTCCCTTTATTGATACACTAACATCCCTCATTTCAACCTTCAATTGGATAGATTCATCATCACTTTCAGAATCAGACGAGTTAGAAGATGGATACCTCCCCAAATCTGGTGTTTTATCAAAAATAGGTTGAGTCTCTCTGATCTTTTCACCTTGAAAAGGTTCATTTTGTTCTACCCTGGCTTCTTCTCTCATCATTGTAGGATTTTCAATTACCAGCACTTCACTTGCAGCCAGAATGTTTGACTCAGAAGATTTGTTTCTTAGAAAATCTACTTCAAATAAAGCGTCTGGCATCATTTCATGATGAGGACCAGGTCCAGTACGGATACTAGAGCTGTTCATATCTATGGAGTGAAACAGATTTTAAGGAATATCTTGATGAGAACTTCGAGGAACATTAGACCTAGACTCTACTACTGAAGGAGAATAAAATACAATAGGTTCAATCTCACTAAGAGCAGTAAGCATTTTCTTAGAGGTTGAAGAAGGATCAGACATCTTTACCAGAAGAAGAGAAGAATAGCAGTTTTTTGAACACAAAGAAAGGGGGATAAAACCAGATTTCGTCTTTTCTCTTCTTTCTTTTTCCTTTTAGAGTGAAGGAATGTTGAGAGACAGATTAAGAATTAAACGGAAATAAGGAGGGTTTAAAAAAGATTTGAAACGGTGTCAGGTCTCTTGATTTGACGCGTCGCTTGAAGAATAAGTGATGGGACTAACGGTCAGAATGACCGATGACTGAACAAGTGGCTTTATCAACGGTCATATTTTTTCCAGTTTAGAATAAATATAAAAATTCTAACCTCAACTGGGACCAGGTCCCATAACATAGCTTTATCATCATTCCTCAAATGTTCTAGCCATGTTATTGCTTAGCTAATCCTTCCTGAATGTATACCTACAATAGGTACCAAAATTATCTAATCCAGATAATAAATTATTGACAAAAAAGATACTTGCACTGCAAGTTTAGCCATCAAAGAAATTCAACTATTGAAACTCTGGAAATCAGTTAGAGGTCATCATGCCCAACTTCAACCTATTACTTTCAAATTTATCTTTGTTGAGAGCCTTGGTGAAGATATCTGTCATTTGTTCCTCTGTTGGACAATATATAAGAACAATATTCCCTTTTTCAACATTGTCTCTGAAAAAGTGATTTATAACATCAATGTGCTTTGTTCTCTTGTGTTGAACTGGATTCTTTCCCATACTAACTGCACTAGTTTTCTCACACATAAGAGGAATAGCTTTAATGATTATACCAAAATCCTCTAAATGTTGCTTGATCCATAGAAATTGTGAACAACATGCAGCTGCTCCTACATATTCAGCTTCAACTGTTGAAAGAGCTACAAAATTCTGTTTCTTAGTTCCCTAAGAAATTAGTGAAGATCCAAGGCAATGAGCCATTCCAGAAGTACTCTTCCTGACAACTTGATAACTAGAAAAATCAGCATCTGCAAAACCAACAAGATCAAAAGTGTCACCTATTTGATAGAAGAGGACCAAGTCCCCTGTCTTCTTCAAGTATCTTAGAATACGTTTTGCAGCCTTCAGATGTGAATCACGAGGACATGCATGGAATCTAGCAAACATTCCAACACTCTATACAATATCAGGTCTGCTAGCAGTCAAATACAACAAGGATCCAATGATTCCCCTATACATGGTTTGACTCACAAGAGAATCAGATTCATCTGCTATAAGCTTGTAGTTTGTTCCCATAGGAGTATCAATAGGTTTTGAATCAAACATATTGAATTTCTTCAACAATCCTTAATGTACTTTTCCTGACTGATCGAGATTCTATTTGATGATTTCTTGATTTGTAGACCAAGTAAGAACGTCAATTCACCCATCATGCTCATCTCAAATTCCTTTCCAATTAATGATGAAAATTCTTCACATAGATATTTTGATGTATCTCCAAAAATTATGTCATCCATATATACCTCAATAATAAGCAGTTCTCGTTCTCTTTTTAATAAGAATAAGGTATTGTCTATTTTTCCTCTTTTGAACCCATTTTTCAATAGAAACTTTGACTGCTTTTCATACCATGCTCTAGGGGCTTGTTTCAAACTATACAGAGCTTTATTCAATCTGAACACATGATCTGGTAGCTTAACATCTTCTATCACGGGAGGTTGTTTAACAAACACCTTCTCTTTCAAGTATCCAATTAGAAACGCACTTTTGACATCCATTTGATACAGCTTGAATCCCATGAATGCTGCAAAAGATAGAAGAATTTTAATGGACTTCATCCTTTCAACAGGTGCAAAAGTTTCATCATAGTCTATTCCTTCTTACTGATTGTATCCTTGAACATCTAACCTAGATTTGTTTTTAATAATTACACCATTTTCATCAAGCTTGTTTCTGAAAACCCATCTAGTTCCTATCACTATTCTGCCAACAGGTCGAGGAACCATGTACCACACCTTACTTCTTTCAAACTGATGATGTTCTTCTTGCAGTGAATTGATCCAATCTGTATCACCTAATGCCTCTTTCGCATTCTTAGGCTCAATAGATGATATAAATGCTGAGAATGCAACTAGATTCCTTGTTTTTGATCTAGTGTGAATTCCATAATTTAAGGGAGATATAAGATTATCAAGAGGATGTGATGAAATATGTTTCCATCCTGATCTCAAAGTAGACTTGTTCAGCTGATAAGCATGTTCGTTTTCTTCAAGCAGCTCATCATTTTCTGGAGAGTTTGAGGTATTTTGACTGGAGTTCAGAGTAGTACCAGGTCACTCATCACACTTCTCACCTTCATCAGTCTTTTCAGATAGACTATGATTATCATTATCATTGTCATTCCTCAACTGATCATTTGCACAAGCATCACTTCTTTCAATTTTCACTGAATTAAACCTCTTAATCAACTCATGTTCATCATTTGATGCATCACTTTTCAAACTTCCATCTTCATCGACCACGACATGAATATTTTCTTCAATACATTGAGTTCTTTTAATGAAAACTCTGTATGCTTTACTTGATAAAGAGTATCCAACAAACACTCCTTCATCACTTCTACGATCAAATTTTCCCAGATCATCTTTTCCATTGTTCAGCACAAAACACTTGCAACCAAAAGCCTTAAGATAACTCAACATAAGTATTCTGTTGTTGAGAAACTCATAGGGAGTCTTATTCAATAAAGACCTTATCAGACACGTGTTAGTAAAATGACATGCTGTGTTGACAGCTTCAACCCAGAAACTTTGAGGAAGATTTGACTCAATAATCATGGTCCTAGACATGTTCACCAAGGTTTTGTTTTTTGTTTCCACTACTCCATTTTGTTGAGGAGTTCTTGGAGTAGAAAAATTATGACTAATACCATTCTCCATGAAGAATTGATCAAGTTTTGAGTTTTCAAACTCAGTTCCATGATCAGATCTAATTCCAACAATCACTTGATTCAATTTTGTTTCAATCATTTTGAAGAACACTACCAATTCTTCAGGTGTTTCTGCTTTTAATATTAGGAATATTGTCCATGTGTACCTTGAGTAATCATCAACTATCACCATAATGTATTTCTTTCCATTTCTACTTTGAGCCTTCAAAGGTCCACATAAATCTATGTGTAACAGCTCTAGTACTCTTGATGATGTTACTTGCTTCTTTGACTTGAAGTATGAACTGATTTGTTTTCCTTTGACACATGCTTCACAGATTTTGTTTTCACAAAACTTTAACTTTGGCAAACCTAGGACCAGGTCCTTAGAAATTAGCTCACACGCCCTAGTCTTCGATGCCACTAATCAGCATTTTCATTTTGAGCACTAAGACATGTCAGATCATCTCCATGAGACGTATCTAAGTTAGCCACATACATGTTTTTACTTCTAAAGGCAGTAAGAATCATTTTCTTTGTTGTTAGATTAACCACAGTGCACTTCTCAGAAGTAAACTTCACTTCATTTCCTTTGTCACAAATTTGAGATACACTCAAAAGACTGTACTTCAATCCACCGACATGATACACATTATCAATTGATTCTCCAAGAGATTTTCCCACTTTACTAACTCCCAAAATATAACCCTTCGTTCCATCACCAAAAGAGACACCTCTTCCTTGAAGTGTCTTGAGTGAGAGGAAATTTTTAATATCACAAGTCATATGTTTAGAGCATCCGCTGTCCATATACAAACATTAACTGCTGCTCCTCTCACTCACCTGCAACAAGAATCACTTGTTAGGCTTGGGAACCCATTTCAATTTGAGTTACCATAAAGGCAGACAAGGGAGTGATCAGATTGTTTCTAGTCTAATTGGGTAGTTTTTGAATATTTTTGACAAAAGCTTTTTGAGCAGAATCAGATCATTTCTTTGAAAACCTTTTAGCTGAATTTTTTTTGGCGGACCCGGTATCTCTTTTGATACTCTTTGCTTCTCTGTATACTTAGAAAGTCTTTCATGAGACTTTCTCCAGGCAGTACACTCCTCTTTTAAATTCCCATTTTTACCACAGTGAAGACAAAGCAAATTGTCAGACACAAAGGCATACTTTCTCAGAGGATTAAAGGGAGGAGTGATATTCAAACTTCCTAGACCCTTCTTATTGAATTTACTCTGATTTGTTACACTAGACAACAACATAGAAGATTTTGTCCACTTAAGATATTTTTCAAGTTCTTCCTTCAGTTTAACAATATCCTTTTCTAAGTTGTTGCTCTTCTCCAAAGCCAACCCGAGATTTGTCTCAGAGGTTTTCAGTTTTTCTTTGATTTAAACATGTAAACCATTTGACCTTCCATTTTGCTTTTCAACTTCTTCATTTATCTGCTACAACTTTTTTTTTAAGTTCAGTCTTGTCAGATTCCAGAGAAGCCATTTTATCTTCCATTTTCAACATTTTCTCTTCTATTTTATCTTTGTTTTCAGTTAAACTATCAAGCTCAACATTCATAATGTCTCTTTCAGAGGTTAACTCAATTACTGAATCAATCATAACCTTTGGTAATGTTCTCAATTTTGTAATAGAATAAGTATTCAGATCATGTTTCATATCAAGAAGAGTTACCATGTCCTCCTCTTCTTCATTTTCTAAATAAGCCATGAAAGCAAACATCTCATGGAATATGGTTTCCTCTTCATGAACCACCACCATTGACACATCGTTTGGTTAATCAGGATCTTCTGAGTCACTTGAAGGGTCTCCCTATGCAGCAAGAGCCTTTTTGACCACATAATCAGCAGCAACTTTCTAATCATTTTTATTGAGTACCAGGTCCCTTCTCTTCTCTTTATCACCTCTTGATTTTTTATATTCATTATTTTCAGCCTTGAGTAAAGGACACTCTCTTATAAAGTGCCCAACTTTTCCACACTTGTAACATGTATCATTTTGAGTGGCAGTTCGAGGACCATTTTATCCCCTTTTAAAACCTTTGTTCTTTCTCACAATTTTTTGAAATCTATTGATGAGATAAGACATATCATCATCATTGGAGTCCTCTTGTATTTCAGCATCAAGGACTTATACTTTTTGACTACCTTCTTTGACCGATCATGATTTTGATTTATCTCATGAGTCTTAAGATTTCCAATGAGAGCATCCATTGTTAACACTTTCAGATATTATGCTTCTGTTATAGCATCAACCTTACTTTTCCAAGACTTGGGAAGGATTCGAAGAACTTTCCTAATTTGCTTGCTCATATTGATAGGTTCTCCAAGGCTTCTCAACTCATTTGTGATGGATGGAAATTTTAATGAACATCTCATGAATGGTTTCACCTTCTTTCATTTTGAAATTTTCATACAAAGAGGTGAGCATATCAATCTTTGACTCTTTTACTTGTTCAGTTCCTCATGAGCTGTTTTTAAGAAATCGCAGATCTGTTTTGC
The DNA here is from genome assembly GCA_027704865.1 of Solanum neorickii. NCBI lineage: Eukaryota > Viridiplantae > Streptophyta > Magnoliopsida > Solanales > Solanaceae > Solanum > Solanum neorickii. The sequence continues at coordinate 36,496,048 of JAKWJC010000367.1, forward strand.
AGACTCACAGGCAGAGACACGATTGAACTCATCTGGCCCTATCCCACAGACAAGAAAGTCCCTTGACACACACAAAAGTATGAACAGAAAGTAAATGCAGTTTAGCAACACAACAATTATGGAAACCTCCTTGCTTAAGTGAGTAAAACCACGACTTGTGTCACATAATTTTCACAACTGTTTCACTAATCTTTGCAAGCAAAAGTAAAACCAGTTACACAAATGTGAGAAAAAGTTTTTAATCTCACGTTCAACCAATAACTCTATTGCTCGATAAGCCTAAGTAGAAGTTATTCTACCCACTAAGCTATTCCTTCTAGACAACTTAGAATTTCAACACCACCACACTTATTCCACATTATTTTTGAACATTTATTCTATGTATCAATACGAAATTTGGGAAAGGGAACCCGATTTCGTATCCCTTAGACAATACTTACATTCACACGGCTTGGGCATTAAAGATCGAGCCCCAACGCCTCCTTTTCATTTTCCCTTAATTTCTTTCTTTAGTATTCGTTCGTTTGGGACTGAGAGGATGTGGAATTGAACCCCCACTACCTTATTATCTTTTATTTTCCTTTTTTCTTAAATAATTTTTTGTTTTGACCAAGAGGGTGTAGGATAGAACCCCCAAAGCCTCATTTTATTTTCTCCTTAATTTCCTTTGTTCTGCCTTGTGGTTGTGGGTTCGATTCCCACATGCGTCGTTTTTATTTTTATTTTAATTCTCTATAATGTTTGACATTCGAACCCCATTCACATTATTCTTATTTTTTAAATTATTTTTCTTTTCAATTTCGGTCAAGTGACACGTGTTCGAATCCCACATGCCATATTCTTTTTAACTCACATTATTTTAATGATTTATAACATGGTGAGGTCACGGGTTCGATACTCAGTGATCTCACTAATTTTTCTTCGTTTTACATAGCTTATTAAACAACACTACTTGGCTGAAATTTACCAACAAGGTGCTGGAAATTTGAGTTACATTTTTCAGTTTCTTTTCGTCAACATTTTGAGTTAATTCTTAGGGCATTTCATGAATCATTTAGCTAATAGTTTTTCACTCAAATAAGACACATTATACTTCATATGAACATCATGATTTATACAAGTTTGTGCACGTTAAATGCAACCATAAAACGTGTCGTTCCATGCTGCATTCCGTGTCCAAGAGCCACGATAGCATACACTTTGCACACATACTGATCACATAGTCTTGGAAAAACATACTTTAATAATCACATAAATCCGAACACACATTCAGGAATTGATTATCACTAAAATACATTACATCCCTAAATTCTACCAACAAACATATCCAACCTATGAATCAACGGGAGTTAGTGAAAGGGACATGCAACAGCGAACAACCCTAGTTTTCAGAATAGATTCATTTGAGTCCTTAGGGTCTCTTGGTAAAGGGAACAAGAGTAAGAAAACTCATACATTATTTTGATGTTCAAACCTTGAACTTTCTTCCCAAAGACCTCCTCCAAACTCACGTCAAATTCCGAAAGCTTCAACACCAAACTTCGACGGAAAAATCCCTCCCTTTTGCCTGATATATTTGGTTATGTTTTTAACGTGAATGTTCTTCAAGTGTGAAGAAGTTTTAGTTGCTGATCAGTTCTTGTGTTTAGGCAGAGAGAACAGGAAAATAAAGAGAGATATTGACGCGAGAGAGAGAGAGAGTTAAACGTGAAAGGTTGTTTAGGCTTAGGTAATGACTTAGTCAAACTAGGACTCTATCAAACCTTTTTAAAAATCTGATTTTTTTCCCTTTTATTAAATCAGATAATACATATTATTTAATTATATCAATTTAACAATTTAAATAAAATAATTTAAGTCATTGCTCCCACCTAGGTTCGAACTCAGGTGGAGCAAGATTTTTCTAAAAAGGTAATTTCGCCCCCCTCTCCCAAAAATACCACTCCACCTTATTAATAAAATAATTAATTACATATTTAGGGTAATTACGATGCAACCCTTAGCCTGTAAAAAGACTGTTTTACCCCTAGAACCTCCAAGCATAAGATTTTTTCTTTTTAAGTAAGATAAAGACTCATCCGGGTAAATCTTCATATTCGAGAGCCCTACATGGCTGGAACCAACCTTTCCTAGCTCAACTAACTCCCCAAGTTAATTGTCTTGGATGTCGCAAGGGTTCAGACATCTGGTTCTACGCGCATCAATTTGTGTGAACCCGGTTTAATCGTAGGCAGTCTAGACTAACTAAACATTACTTATGATATCCATTATTAGGGTTGTTACATTTACTAACAAGATGCCCCAAAAATTTTATCTCCGATTGAGCACATTCAAACTTTTCCATTTTACATAAAGTGTATATTTTCTCAATTGAGACCGAAACAAACTTAGGTGATTAACATGTTCGTCCAACGTTCGACTATAGATAACAATTCATCTAAGTAGACAACATGAAATCATTAAGATAGTCAAACATTACATCATCCATCAAGTTGCAAAACATAGTCGGAGATATAATCAGGACGAATGGCATGACAAGGAACTCATAGGAACCATATCTAGTTACACACCTAGTATTTGGTTCATCACCTTCTGCTATTCTAACCTGCCAATAACATGGCCTAAGGTCAAGCTTGGTGAACCAGCATGCCTTGCTCAACCTGTCCATCAAATGTTGCACCAATGGAACCGAATATTTGTTTTTCATAGTTGCCTTGTTCAACGCCCTATAATCCTAACATATTCTCGTTGTTCCATCATGTTTGTTTTAAAAAAAAAATGGGATCACCATAGGGAGCTTTAGATGGTTAAATCAGACCAGCATCCAACAAATCATTCAACTACTTACGTAATTCAGCTAACTCCTTAGGAGCCATATGATAAGGAGCTTTTGCAGCAGTGATTGTACTTGGTAGTAACTCAATCTTATGATTAGCATCCCTTCTTGGTGGTAACTTTTTTAGTAATTTAGGTAGCATTACATTAGCATACTGCTTTAACAATTCAGCAATACAATCAAGCACTTCTATTGTAACATCAGGTTCCAATTCGACTAAGGCAACAAGTATAGTTTTATCACCTTTCTTTAACCCTTTCTCAATTGACATAGCAAACAATAACATTACCTTGTATTTCCTCCTTGCAACTTTACTAACCTTTCCGAATGGATGAACACCCTTAAGAAATACAACATTGATTTCATTTATAACCATCATTCCATCTAAATGAGGAAAAAGAACAAACTAGAATTTTCTTAGAAAATCAATCTCAAGTATAATCTCAAATTCACCAAGCGGCATCACCATCAAATTATGTGTTCTCACCCAATTTCTAGTCTATATAGACACCCCATAAGCCATGCCCACAATGGCTTGTGCCATAGAATTGATTAGAATAATTCGGAGTGTGATCTAATATATGTTATATATATGTAGAATAATTTTAGATGTGATATAATTTTTGTTATATATATTTAGAATAATTTTGAATGTGATCTAGCTAGTATATGTTATATATATTTAGAATAATTTTAAATGTGATCTAATCATCATAACGTATTTATAAGTGGGAAGCTCCTAACTTAAAAGTTGAATTACCATTCTAACCTTATTTTATTCCTAAACTAAATTAAATATTAATATATTATTAATTTAATATTAAAGAATAATTTTATTTAAGATCATTCATCTAGACATAACGATTCAAATTCTTTGGGATATTAAACTTTTCTATCTCATCATTTATATACTTGTATAATTTTTAATCAAAAAAGAGTAAACATACTTTTCTAATTAATGCATTCTAACTGATAAACTATAAACATAAATTCAACAAATGTTATAAGAAAATGGACTAAATACACCTATTAATTTTGTGTAGTAAATCTTTGAGAAAGTTTTTTATGTACAAAATGTGAATAACGAATATTCAAAAAATAAGCTTTATTTTAAATTTATATTAATTGGGGGTGATTAAGAGTCTATTAACGCTGACCAACATCATTATATATATTCTCTTCTTTCATCAAAACTTGCGATCATCTTACTTTTTGTAGATTAAGGGAAAATGGTTAAATGTTCCTATCACCCCACCCCCCTAAACTATTTACAATTGAAATTTTCATCCCCTTAAAATGTCACAACCACATTTGTATTGGCAAGTGATACGCACGCGTTTTGACTACTGGAAAATTTATTAAATTTTTATTTTTATTTTTCTCTTTTTGATTTATTATTCTAAAAACTATGTGAAGGTTAAAAGGTTGAAATTTGTAGATTTATGTCTTGGATCTTCATATATTGGAACTTTTTTTATTATAATGGTGGTTGCTAATTGAGTTTCACGCCAAGAGCATACACACTGGACGTGGCCAACACTCGAAGACCATTTTTGGCCCCTAAGCGAACCATTATAAAGTTCTAAGAAGAGAATTTAGTACCTTGATCTGCATTCTTCCGGATTCAAAGAGATGTGGATATCTTTTATTCATATTCTCCTCAGCTTCCCAAGTCTCTTAATCAACGAATTGGTTCCTCCAAAGGACTTTGACTGAACAAAATTCCTTTGTCCTTAATTTGCAAATTTGAGATCAAAAATCTTAACCAGAACTTCTTCATAGGATAAGTTATCCTTAATCCTAACATTTCAGTTTGTACTATAAATGAAGTATCACCCAAGAACTTCTTCAATATAGACATATGGAATACTGGATGAACAACTTCTAACTCTTGGGATAGCTCCAATTCATAAGCCACATTGCTCAATCTCTTGGAAATTCTATAAGGTTTAATATATCGGGGACTAATTTTCCCCTTCTTACAAAACCTCATAACGCCCTTCATTGGTGAAAATTTCATGTACACCCAATCATCCACCGCAAACAATAACGACCTTCTCCTAACATGTAGGACTTTTGATGACTCAGTTATGTTGTCTTGAATCACTTTCACCTTATCCATAGCTTGGTGAACTAGATCTCCATAGCTTGGTGAACTAGATCTGGTCCTATTAACCCTGCTTCAGTAACTTCGAACCACCCAATAGGAGATATATATCTCCTCCCATAAAGAGCTTCTTATGAAGCCATTTGGATGCTCGAATGGTAACTATTGTTGTAAGAGAACTCAATGAGAGGTATGTGATCATCCCTTCTCCCTTTAAAGTAGATCACACAATATCTCAACATATCCTCCAATGTAAGGATAGTACGTTCTGCTTGTCCATCTGTCTGAGGATGAAAAACAGTACTTAGGTTCACCTTTAAACCCAAACTGGAAAGATTTCTAGAATTATGCAGTAAATTGTGCACCTCTCTCTGAAATAATGGAGACTGGAACTCCATGAAGTCTTAATTTTTCTTGAAGGTACAACTTATCATAATCCTCGGTCGACTGGGTAGTCTTTGCCGACAAGAAATAGGCTGAATTTGTCATTTTATCGACAATCACCCAGATAGAATCATATTGTCTGCGAGATCTTTGAAAGCCTATGATGAAGTCCATATTAATAATCAGCTACTCCCACTCTCGAAGTTCTATTGTCGGAGCCAAACCTCAAGGCCTTTAGTGCACTACTTTCACTTGCTGGCAATTTGGCCACTTAGCAACATACTCAACATATCTTTCTTCATGCCTTCCCACCAATATACCTCTCTCAAATCGCGGTGCTTCTTGGTGGAACCCGGATGAACAAAATATCAGCTACGAGCCTCCTCCAGGATTCTCTCTTAGAGTCCATCCATTCTAGGTACACGCAATCTACCTTGGTACATTATCACATCATCTCTCCCTTGTTCAAAAATCAATATTCTTTGGTTATGTACACTTGCTTTCATATCATGAAAAATGGGGTCTTGATCTTCCTTCTTTTTCACGTCTAACACTTTATTACTTTGCCCTATTCTTCACCACTGTTCCTCCTTCTGTTGAATCCATAAGTCTGATTCGCAAATGTGCAAGTATGTGCACATATTTATCTAACTCCCTTTTTTATTCTTCAACATGGAGGATACTACTCACGGACAACCTGCTTATGGCATCAACAACCACATTATCTTTACCTGGGTGGTAAAGAATACTCATATCATAATCCTTGATTAAATATAACCACCTTGTTTGTCAGAGATTTAGCTCTTTTTGATTGAACACATATTGGAGGCTCTTGTAATCAGTGAATATGTCAACATGAACACCATATAACTAGTGACGCCATATCTTCAAAGCAAAAGTTAATGCAGTCAATTCTAAGTCATGATTTGGATTGTTTTTCTCATGAACCTTCAACTGTCTAGAGGCATAAGTTATAACCTTGCCATTATGCATCAACACACAAACCAAGCCAACTCTTGCTGCATGATAATACACCACAAAACCGCGAGTGCCCTATGGTTAGGTCAAAACCAGAGCAATCGTCAATCTCTTTTTCAACTGCTAAAAGATTTTCTCACAAGCCTCAGACCATCGAAACTTTATTGTTTTCTGATTTAGATTTGTCAAAGGAGACGGGATAGATTAAAACTATTCAACAAATATCCTATTATAACAAGCCAAACCCAATAAACTCCTTATAGTGTCAACTCTTATCCCATCACCAGAAATAATGTGACCCGAGAATGCCACAGACTTAAGCCAAAACTCGTGGAGAACTTGACATATAGCTTCTTATCCTTGAAAGTCTGTTGAACAATCTTGAGGTTACTAGCATGATCTTTTTCATTCCTTGAATACACTAGTATGTCATCAATGAAGACGATGACAAACATATCTAAATAAGGTTTGAAGACTCTATTAATGAGAACCATGAATGTTCAAGTGCATTAGTCAAACCAAAGGACATAACCAAAAATTCATAATGTCCATACCTTGTTCTAAAAGATGTCTAGGGAATATCACATTCCCTACATTTCAACTGCTGATAGTCTGATATGAGGTTAATCTTTGAAAATCAAGAGTCACCTTGAAGTTTATCAAAAAGATCATCTATACTTGGAAAAAAATATTTATTATTAATGGTCACCTTATTCAATTTGTGGTAGTCTATAGACATCCTAAGTGAACTATCTTTCTTTCTCACAAACAATACCAGAGATACACTTGGTTGAATGAAGCCTTTATCTAACAAATCTTTCAATTACTCTTGTAACACTATTGGTGCTATTCTGTATGGAAGAATAAATGTAGGACAAGTATCATGAATGACGTCTATGCCGAAGTATCTCTTTTTCGGAAGGAATTCCAAGTAGATCATCATGAAAGACTTCTGGAAACTCACCGACTATAGGCACTGTCTGAAGGGAAGGTACCTCAACACTTGAGTCATTAACTTAGACTAAGTGATAGATACAAACCCTTGAAACTAACTTCCTCACCTTAAGGTATGAAATGAAAGAACCCTTATGCACTGCTGAACTACTAGTTCACTCTATGACTGGACCATTAGGAATTTGAAATTTGACAACTAGAGATCTGCAGTCTATTGATGCATAACAGGCATCCCCAGTCCACACCTATAATGACTTCAGAATCTACCATGTCTAACTCTATTGAATCAGCCATCGTGCTCTTGTTATTTATGGAAATAGGAAAATCACGATCGACTCTTTCCACTAGAATAGACTCCCCAACTGGTGTACAAACACAGAAAGGTTCACAAAGTTTTTCAGGAAGAATCTCAAAATGTTTTGCAACATAAAAGAGTTACAAAGGATAAACTTGCTTTTGGGTCTAACAAATCATAAACATCGAACGTAAAGACTTTGATCATACACGTAACAATATCTGGAGAGTTCTCTTACTCTTGGCGGCTCGTGATTGCATAGAGAGGGTTTGCCCCTCCCTATTACTAGAATTGGCTCCTACAGGTGCATCCTTGTCTGGTGGAGCAACTGATGAAGATTGAGCTATATTACTGGGATTTCCACCACCTTGCTTATTCTTAGGCACTCTCTCATGAAGTGACCCTCTTAACCTCACCTGAAACAACTTGTCAAGCCATCACGACATCTACCAAGGTGGGTTCTACAACATTTACCACATGAAGAAATCCCACTACCTCCTTATGCCACACTACCTTGAGATTGTGCTGGTCTAGCCTAAAATTCGGTAAATTCTGGTCATTATACCCACCTCTATTTCTGGGCGTAAGTACACTAGCAGACGATGGTACATGTCCCTTTGATTTCTGAAATTGTGGTTGAATTGAAACCCCTTTCTGCTTCCCAGACTCATTTCAAGTCTTCACTTTCTTTTTTCTATATTATTCTCTATCCCTCAGATTTTCTTCTTCAACTTTTTGCACATACTGCATAATCCATGATATGTCCATGTCACCAATCAACATTGCAGCCCTATCTTCTTTGCTTGAAGCACGACCCAAACCGGCAACAAAAAAACTCATCATACTCCGCATATTCTTAACCATCTTTGGAGCATACAAGACCCATACTCATGAACAGTTATTGAATCTTGTTTTAAAGTTATTAACTCCCGTACCTTTCCTTTCTTCAGTTCTCAAGGTTTTAACCTCCCCAAGAAGGCTTCCTTGAAACAAGCCCAACTTGAAGATGGTGCATCCCCAACTCTGCCGTCCTTCCATTCATCAAACCAGGTTGTAGCCACATTCTTCAGTTGGTATGAATATAACTCAACACTTTCATTATTGACCACATGCATCACCTTAAATACCTTCTTCAACTCTTCCACAAAGTTTTTCGGATCCTCAGTAGTGACTTTTTAGAGATAACCTCTAATGCATGAAAAGAATATGAAGAAGTGATATGTTCCTAAATGTTGTAGCCTCCTAATCATAGATTTGGTACGCTTCACATCAATGATTAAGACTCTACAAAAACAAATTCATAGACTCCCTAGGACTCTTGAACTCTATGCTCTAATACCAAGTTTGTTATGTCTAAAGCCTACACCCTGGATGTGACCGACACTCGAAGACCATTGTTGGCCCCCAAGCTAACCCTTGGCCTGACTTAATTAACTCAACGGAAGACTAAACTCAAGTCAATTAAAAAATAGAGTATGTATTAAAGAAATACTTAATATAACAATCTGGCCTAAATGACACTTAAGTCTCAATACTTGAACACTTTAGATATAAAATAGATTAGACTCAAAACTGCACTACCAACTGTCTATTTGTCTATGAAACCTCTAATAACTGAGATGGATTTTGGAAAAGACCCCACAATACCCTATTGAACTAAGCCAGAAAAGCAATAAAAGGGATGTCCTCCGGAATGCAAGGATGATCACCAAGTGACTGTGTCAAGCTCAACAGGATCAACGGTGTGCTGCGTGATGAACTTGGTTGCCTGCATCTACATGATAAAATGATGCAGGCCAACTGGCATCAGTACACCAAATGTACGATTATGCAATTTGGAAAGTTAAACGACGCCGTAAGCTTGAGGGGATTAGGATGAACTTACCTTGGCTCGGCGCAACTCAAGAACATGCTTAACTCAAAGTATGTATGTAAATAAATTTATAACACATGCGATATATATAAAGCTTGTAAAACAATAAAACAACTTAGTTCCTTAAACAATTGCAATAACAAACTCAACTTTACTTATATTTATATATGAAAGTAATGTAACTTTTGTGGGAGATTCTCTAACTGACAACCATCAGTTTGAACCTAAGTGATGATACAATATTTTACTTCACGTTTCCAAGTATAGTCCTATACCTTGCCATCGGTATAGGACATTACTTTCCTTAGTGGATCCACTAGATAAACTTACGTGATCATCTAAAAAGTATGACCCATCAATTTCCATGATGGATTCACGGTTTACATGGAGACTTGAGTTAATATGAACTCTCATCCAAAATAAATGCTCAATAATACTCCAAAACATACTTTATCTCATGTTTTTAATAAAACTTCCTTTCTTTGGGTTGAGATAATTTATGCCCCTTTTTGTTATCAATGTTCCCCCTTTAGTTGAAAACTCTTTTGGAACACTTAGTTTCCTTTTTACTTAAATGTGAAACGTTCATAAATCTTTAGGGAATACTTAGTTCCCTTATAGCTTTTGACAAATGAACTCAACTCTTGCTCTTTACTTAACTTAAAACTTAACTATTACGGAATAATTAGTCCCTTTAAAGCTTTTGAGAATTTAACTAAAATTTTTGCTCTTTGCTCAGCCTCTAATTTGAACCTTAAACTAAGGTTAAAATTATTTTTAAGACTCTTTGAAAACTTTTAGAACTTACTTTTACTTGCTTTTTAATTTTAAACTTGAATTTGAACTTCCTTAACTTTGATCTTAATATTCCTTGAATAGGATTATGGATTCAAGGATCATAATCTTATTTTTTATGGATGATTTCATGATGTTTAGAGGTACTTTAGAGTGTTGAAATCAACAATGATTAATAGGTACATCACTTAGGAACTAGTACGAAAAGATAGGGAAAGAACGGGTCTCTAGTGGATTTTGGCGCTCAGAGAGGCACGGAGCGCCAGATTCTGATGGACAGACAGTGTTCTTAGGCACTCTGACTGGTGCGGTGTGCTCGGGCCTGACGGACAGAGTTTGACCTGGGTCGCTCTAGTAGGCACGACACCCCAGGGCCTATCAGACAGGTTTTCCGACTTTTCTTCTCCAATTTTCAATTCTAAACCCCCAATCTTCTATGGATCCTACCTCAAACACTTAGGATATCTAAATACCTCATTACCCAATAGTATAGACCCAAAAATATTCTGGAAACATGAATCAAATATATTAGAGATACACTACAATTCAACCAACAAGAATTTAACGAATTTCCATCAAGAACTCCCATATTCATCATTCAATTATACTATAACTTTATGAGTTGAATCAATTGGGTGTGGATGAAATGACCCAACAACGAATGATCTCACATTCCTCGATAGGGATCACCCCCGATGAAATCCATGCAATGATCTTGGTGTTCTTAGACAATTCTTGATCTTCCTCTTCTTTTCTCTTTTCTCCCAAGCCTTAAGCATTCTCAGTTTTCTAAAACTGATTTGGAACTTTGTTTTACCCCTAATATAACCTAAAAACGAATTAGGAAATACCAGGTTGAAAAGACAACTTTACCCTTACTAAAATCCGGATAGGATTTTCCTCGGCTCAACAACCCAACTTCTGAAAGGCATATCTCTCTCATACGACATCATATGTCCTTAAAATCAACGGCATTAGAAAGATCTTCCCAAGATATTTCCAACCATATAGAAAACTCATCCAAACTCCTCCGGAACTGGAAGTTATGGCCGTTTTAAAATGTCAAAAACTCAATTTTGGAAGCTGGAAATTTTCCAGATTTCCCTACTTATTCCCAAAATTGATAATTCTGGATTTCATAGCTTATTCTTAGTTAGTTCTAGTTATAGATGTTAGATTGAGTTTATATATAGGTTCGGTTTTAGGATTTGAGAAATATTCGAACTCTATAAAAATCGACAAACATTCATATGAATTTTTTGAATCTATATTCTTAAACAAGTTTAACAATTCTAATATACATGAAACCAATAGTCTAATGATTACATTAAACTCTTTATTAACTTATTTTTACTTCATTATAATGATCAAAATCATAAGCAGAAACAATTAAGTTTAAAACATGTACTCAAAAATAAATATTAATTAAGTAAGCATGAATTAACGACTTTAAAAGAATACGATGATATTTAATAATAAAATGAAACATAAAGAAAAAAGTTGATCCCATTGTATGCACATTGTCCCCTTAAGGATATTATAAAGGAATAGATCCTCTCAGGACAAAATGATTCTATTCTCTAGCATGTTGATACAAAAACAATGGTGTCAGTAAACCACTCAATAGTAGCAAATAAAGTGCATAAATATTTAATTATGCAGAAGAAAAAGAAGTTCGGAATTTTCGTTGTGTTGTGATGAGAGAAAATTCCTCTATTTATAGACAAAAAAGGGTAGTGTGATTAAATGCTTATTGTGCCTTATCAGAAAGGTCACGACTCTTTGGACAAGTCACAATATTTCTTAAAAGTCATAATTTTTCTTATAAAAGTGGCAATTCTTCAAAAAAGTCTCTACTCTTCATTAAAGTTGCAACTCTTCATAAAAGTCGCATCTCTTTGTAAAAATTGCAACTCTTCGTAAAAGTAGCGACTTTTCATAAAAAGTCACAATTTTTTTGTAAAAGTGGCAAATTTTCATAAAAGTCACAAGTTTTCATGAAAGGAAATACTAAATTTGGAAATAAATAAGTTAAAAGGGAATCTTGATTTGTGGTTGCGCCACATACGTGGGCCTAGGGTTCTCTTTTATATAAATATATGATGATTAGGAGAAACAGAGTTCGTCGAAGGTCGAAGGCTGAAAATCAAAACAAAAGATCGAAACTTTGAAGAACAACTTGAAACCACAACTAAAGCTCCTTTGATAAACTTCTCCTCTCGACTTCCTCCTTCTCCGTCAGTGAAATCCATGCCAGTGAGTGAAGTAGTTGCTGCAAGTTAAGTGCTTTTGAGTCATCATTTAACTCTTTTTGTTTCTTTTTTTCCGTTAAAGATATTAAATTAGGTTTGATTCTATTCATAGATTTATAATCTTAAAATTCTTGTCTTTTTCGTTGTTTAAAAAAAAACTTTGAGTTTTAATTTTGACTTACCACATACGAGCATTATTTTGAATGTGTAATAAATCAAAAGAATCAAAATATTGAGATAAGATTATATCAAAAATTTGAGACAATTTGGAAAATACATGGAATGGTTTTGCATCAAATTTTTGTAGCAATCATACAAAGAAGATGAAGAACATGAACTATATTTTTTCCAGATATTTTAAAAAATTAAAAATTTCTAAATCAATTGAGAAATATTATTTGAAGCTGAAATAATATTTATCCATTGAATTGAGTTTTTGAAACTTAATGTAATTTTTTAAATCCCCATTTAAACTAGCTTCGAACCGGAGAGAAATCAAATCTCAAAAATACAAGCGGATAAAAAAATATTGTGGGTCTTTTGGTTATCAAATATAAGATCATGAGTTTTCCTTGTATTGAAAGTTTAATCAAATAATATCAGTAAAGTGTCATTGTGTTAAACCTAATTTTTTTTATTTGACAATTTAAACTTAAATGATAGAAGGATGTTATATACACACACACACAAAATTGGTAAAAGGTGTAACAGAGCACATTAAAATATTAGAAAATCCAAATCTATTTCCAATAAAAACTTAATAATTCAAACAAATGTTTTTTTGAATACAAATATTTTAAACTAAGCAGAACTCATACGGAATTTTGTTAGGGGATTAACCATGATTTCTCCATAGATTTCTGCAGTATTGCATTCCTTAACAATAGCACTATGCTTGAATGTTTTAGTTGAGCCATCAAATATCATGATTTTTCGGGGAATGTAGAGTAAAATGTCATTTTTATCTGACAGGTTGAAGTATAGAAAATGTGAATATGGGTGAATCAAACCAATATAACATAGCATATTGAGGATATTTTATGGCAAACCGTTTCATCCATGATACATTACCTCTACGATCTTTCAAAATCTAGATATCAGAAGTAGTACCTGTCTTACAAATATAGAGCACAAAAAGTTCACTATCCACAACTCCCATTTTGATATTAAAGACTTCTTCTCCACAAATGGGAAGCTCCAAGATTCCCCATGTATCCTCTGCTACATCAAAATAAATGATGATGTGCATATTGAAATCATGTATACCGGTAGATGTGTTGGGAAAGACAAGGTACTAACAAAGAATGCCTAACAGGATAACAGCGGAAGATACCCAAGTCTATACTTTTCCTTTTCGATTTGAACCAAGAGAAGACAAACAACCACAAGAAATATGATAGTAAGGAAGCAAGTAATTCAATCAAACAAATATAACAAGACAATAACAAACCAATCACACAAGACACCAAGATTTACGTGGAAAACCCTTCGATATGAAGAGTAAAAAACCACGGGACCAAAAGCTCCACTATAATCACCAAGAGTTACAATATTGTTCTCCAAAATTGTCCACAAAACAAGTGCCAAACAACGAGCAACAACAAAAAATAAGATTGCACCAAATCTAGAGAATTAAAGGAGCAAAATCACAAATTTCGCAGCTACTATTCACGACAGCAAAACTGAGGCTGCAGGCCACCAAATCCAACTTTGTCAGTTCCTAATCAAATATTGAGATGAAGATAATATGTTGTCCAAAAATCAGCTCAATCGGACAAGAAATGAAGCGGGAATCACAATTTGAAGTTGGCTGTTAGGGCTGAATTTTGACTGCGAAAAACTGCTCTTTTTCACTCTTTTTGGCTGCTGAAAACTCTCTCTGTGTATATGAAAATAAGACCTAAAATAGGCTTATATTTGCCTAATAAGAATGGGCCTATGGGCAAAAATGAATTTGTCAAAATTGGGATTTTATTTATGCACATACGAAGGGAAAAAAGACCCATAACCCAACAATTCTCCCCCTCACGACTATGTGGAGGAGACCGCCATCCCGACGACCATGCAACAATCTTCAAACTTCCCTCTTGACAAAGCTTTAGTCATCATATCGGAACCATTGTCATTTGTATGAATCTTTTCAAGCTCAAGCAACTTAGAATCCAATACATCTCGAATCCAATGGTATCTCACATCAATGTGTTTAGACCGACCATGGAACGTAGAATTCTTGCCAAGATGTATAGCACTTTGACTGTCACAATAAAACACATACCTCTCTTGAGCACAACCAAGTTCCCCCAAGAATCTCTCCATCCAAAGCAATTCTTTCCAAGCTTCAACGATAGCAATAAGCTCAGCATCTGTAGTGGATAGAGAAACACATTTTTGCAACCTAGATTGCCAATACACAGCTCCCCCAGCAAAAGTAACCAAGTACCCTGAAATAGACTTGCGAGTATCAACATCACCAGCCATGTATGAATCAGTATAACCACAAAGAATAGGCTTCCCTGTACCAAAACACAAGCTCAGACTAGAAGTTCCACAGAGATATCTCATAACCCACTTCACAGCATTCCAATGTTCTCTTCCTGGATTAGAAAGAAAACGGCTAACAACTCCAACAGCGTGAGCAATATCCGGTTTTGTACAAACCATCGCATACATCAAACTACCAACAGCTGAAGCATAAGGAACTTTTGTCATATCTTCCTTCTCATCATCACTAGAAGGGCACTATTTCGTGCTTAATTTGAAGTGCATAGCTAAAGGTGTACTGACAACCTTAGCTTTGTCCATGCTGAATCTGCGAAGTACTTTCTGAATGTACTTATCTTGTAATAATACCAATTTCTTGGCCTTTCTATCACGGACAATCTGCATGCCAAGAATCTGCCTTGCTGGTCCTATGTCTTTCATAGCAAAAGACTTACTCAACTCTTGCTTCAACTTCTGAATCCTGCAAGTATTATGACCAACAACAAGCATGTCATCAACATAAAGCAACACAATAATAAAGTCACCATCAGAGAACTTTTGCACAAAAACACAATGGTCTGAAGAAGTCTTCTTGAAGCCCTGCTGACTCATAAAGAACCAAACTTCATGTACCACTGCCTGGGAGCTTGTTTCAAACCATACAAGCTCTTCTTCAATTTGCAAACATAATTCTCTTTCCCTTGACTTCAAAACCTTCCGGTTGCTCCATATAAATTTCTTCATCTAAGTCACCATGGAGGAAAGCAGTTTTAACATCCATTTGCTCAACCTCTAAATCTAGACTTGCAGCCAAGCCTAGAACCACACGAATGGATGACATCTTCACAACTGGAGAGAATATCTCATCAAAATCAACTCCCCTTTTCTGATTAAATCCCTTGACAACTAATCTAGCTTTGTACCGTGGAACTGGATTTCCTTCTTTATGTTTCACCCGAAAAACCCACCTGTTTTTCAAAGTTTTTCTGTCTTTAGTTAACTTAACCAAATCAATGGTATGATTATCATGCAAGGATTTAATCTCATCTTCCATAGCATCAAACCACCTTTCTTTTTATTCACTTTCCATGGCCTCATAAAGACTCTCAGGTTCTCCCCCGTCAGTCATGAGTACATACTCATTGGGAGAATAATGAGATGAAGGAATTCTCTCTCTACTAGATCGTCTGAGAGAACTCTCTGGAGCATCTATAATTGGTTGTTGGATAACCACGTCATCTTGCACTGGAGCATCAACAACATCATGCCGGTCATTCTGAACATAATCACCATCTTCATTATCAACTTGATTTTCATCATTATGAACATTTTTTTCCGGTGCAATAGTCAAAGGAACTGGATCAACATCAACTAAGCTCTCACTAGTCTGAAAATCAGCTTTGTCAAAATCTTCAATTGTTTGGTCTTCAAAGAACACAACAACACGGCTTCTAACAAGTTTCTTCTCAACAGGATCATAGAAACGATAGCCAAATTCATCTTGACCATAACCAATGAAGATACACTGCCTAGTTTTAACATCCAACTTTGACCTTTCATCCTTAGGAACATGTACAAAGGCTTTACACCCAAAGACTCTAAGATGATCATAAGAAACATTCTTACCAGTCCAAACTCTGTCAGGGACATCACCATCTAAAGCAACAGTAGGAGATAAATTGATAACATAAGCAGCAATATTAAGTGCTTCTGCCCAAAAGGAATCTGACAGCTTAGCATCTGAAAGCATACATCTAACCCTCTCAACTAGAGTTCTGTTCATCCTCTCTGCTAAACCATTTAACTGAGGAGTCTTTGGAGGAGTTTTCTGATGCCTAATACCCTGCTCTCTGCAATATCTATCAAAAGGACCAATATACTCACCACCATTATCTGAGCAGATGCATTTCAATGTCTTCCCTGTTTGTCTTTCAACCAAGGCCTGAAAACCCTTGAACACATCAAGTACTTGATTCTTGGACTTCAAAGGAAATACCCAGAGTTTGCGAGAATGATCATCAATAAAAGTCACAAAGTAAAGTGCACCACCATGAGATCTTACCTTAAAAGGACCATGCAAATCAGAATGTACCAACTCCAGCAAATCGAGCTTTCTTGAAGGCGGATGACTCTGAAAAGAAACTCTTTTCTGTTTACCGGCTAAGCAATGAACACATTTCTTCAACTTTGTTTGTTTCACTCCAGAAAGCAAATTTTTCTTAGCCAAACTATTAATCCCCTTCTCGCTCATATGACTCAGCCTTCTATGCCATAACTCTGATGAAGTATCATTCTCCACCAAATTTACTGAGTCTCAGGACATGGAGCCCTGAAATACATACAAGTTAGACAACTTGTCACCACGGGCCACAACCATCAAACCTCTAGTAAGCTTCCACAGGCCAACACCAAGTGTATTAACATAACCCTCATCATCAAGATATCCCACAGAAATTAAATTCAAGCGAACATCTGGAGCATGCTTGACATTATCGAGAACTAGTTTGGAACCATTGTTACTTTCCAAACAAACTGTCCCAATGCCAATAACTTCAACTTCATGATTATTGCCCATTTTCAACGTTCCAAAATTACCTGGAGTATAAGAAGAAAATAATTCCTTTTTTGGCGTGACATGAGAAGTAGCACCAGAATCCACAAACCAGCTAGACTCATAACGAACAAGATTAATGGCATTTGCATCACAAGAAACAAGAAGATCATCATTAGCAACAACAGCAACACGATTTTTATTATCGTCTTCTCCCTTTTGTTGTCTCATATCTCTCTTGTGCTTGTAACAATATTTCATGATATACCCATTCTTGTGGCAATAGTCACATGTAATATTCTTGTATTTAGACTTTGACTTGCTTCTACTTTTACCTCTATCATTCTGACCTCTGGACTTGTTTCTCCCCCTATCTTCAGTAACCAAAACATCGGAGTGTGAAGCTGAAGAAGATAAGGCTTGAGATCTTCTTCTCATTTCTTCATTCAAGACACCACTCTTAGTATATTCCATGGTTACAACACCACTGGGAGCAGAATTAGTCAAAGAAACTCGAAGAGTTTCCCAAGAGTCTGGCAAAGTATTAAGAAGCCAAAGTCCCTGTATCTCATCATCAAACTTTACACCCATTCCGGACAGCTGGTCAAGAACACCCTGAAAATCACTAATATGATCAATAATAGGAGTGCCCTCTTTATAACTGATATTCATTAATTGTTTCAATAGGAATAACTTGTTGTTGCCAGTCTTCGAAGCATAAAGTTTCTCGAGCTTGTCCCACAAACTTTTTGCATGTGTCTTATTCACAATATGATTTCTAACATTATCTTCAACCCATTGTCTAATATAGCCACAAATCTGCAGATGCTCAAATTCCCATTCTTCATCATTCAAAGACTGAGGCTTATTAGAAGCAAACACAGGTAAATGCATCTTCTTGACAAATAGAAGATCTTTCATCTTGCCTTTCCAAATATGATATTTACTACCATTTAAACACACCATTTTGCTCATATTTGCCTCCATCATTCAAAACGACAATCAACAATAACCAATGCTCTGATACCACTTTGTTGGGAAAGACAAGGCACTAACAAAGAATGCCTGACAGGATAACAGAGGAAGAATACCCAAGTCTATACTTTCCCTTTTCGATTTGAACCAAGAGAAGACAAACAACCACAAGCAATATGATATTAAGGCAGCAATTAATTCAATCAAACAAATATAACAAGACAATAATACACCAATCACACAAGACACCAAGATTTACGTGGAAAACCCTTCGATATGAAGAGTAAAAAACCACGGGACCAAAAGCTCCACTATAATCACCAAGAGTTACAATATTGTTCTCCAAAATTGGCCACAAAACAATTTCCAAACAACGAGCAACAACAAAAAATAAGATTGCACCAAATCTAGAGAATTAAAGGAGCAAAATCACCAATTTCGCAGCTACTATTCACGAGAGCAAAACTGAAGCTTCAGGCCACCAAATCCAACTCTGGCAGTTCCTAATCAAAGATTGAGATGAAGATAATATGCTGTCCAAAAATCAGCTCAATCGGACAAGAAACGAAGCGAGAATCGCAATTTGAAGTTGGCTGTTAGGGCTGAATTTTGACTGCGAAAAACTGCTCTTTTTCTCTTTTTTTGGCTGCTGAAAAAACTCTCTGTGTATATGAAAATAAGACCTAAAATAGGCTTATATTTGCCTAATAAGAATGGGCCTATGGGCAAAAATGGATTGGTCAAAATTGGACTTTTATTTATCCACATAGGAAGGGAAAAAAGACCCATAACCCAACAAGATGTAGACCACTAAATCATCCCATTGATAAATTTACCTAAATAATTTAACAGAAAGATTCCTTGAAGCTAATCATGGAGTGTTGTCCAAGAATCAGTTCCTGAACTGTAAATATTGACAACAACCCAAAGGTTGGACAACTCACCATTGCATGAATAACCACAATGATCAATAAATAGTGCTTTATAATCGTTACATGAGTCATCGAATCTAAAAGTATATTTGGTATAGTGAGAGGTACCCCACGACGACTTAAGCAATTTCTTAGACTTCCTAATGAAGGGGTTCCATAAATATGTATCCCCTCTGCAATATAATAGACACATCAACCTATTGAAAAAACCCACAAAGAAAGGTGGTGAGCAGGGAGGATCTGCGTGTGTGGGTGCGTGTGGTTGCGCGTGCGTGTGCGCGCGTGTGTGTGTCTGTGTGCGTGCGGGTGCGCGTGTGTGTGCGTGTGTGCATGCGTATGCGTGCGCTGTGCGTGTGCGTATGCGTGTGCGTGTGCGTGTGCGTGTGTGCGCGCGCGCGGCACTAGAAAATCCAGAACTTATAGTAAGTAATATTCATACAATTAATCAATCAGTTAATAGTAAGAGACTGTATATATTTAGCCTTATGTCATTAGTATATGAATAAAATGTATGTTTAGGCTTTTCTTTACAGTTCATGAAACATGTATTTTAAATTCTCAAAGACTTAATAATGTGTATTTACCATTTCTTGAACTTCATATCACTTCTTTAGTATTTTTATTTTTATTTTATTTCAATCTTGAATTGCTTCATCTTCCGATTTTATTGCAATATTAACTTTTGAAATGTCAATATACATGTAAACCATCAAGGATTCATTTTCCTAGAAAAATATACTCAAACCTTTTCATTCATTTAGCATAAATTAGTTTTTGATGATTTAGTGGTGAACAACATGGGGATGTAATCCTGGTTGTCTTATATATGTTGCTTCTTGCGAACGTATTTGTTATATGAAATAAAGATTTTGTTATTTTCTTGTTCCATCTTTTTATAATATTAAAGATACATACTTTTGAATAAACGTAAAGATTATGTATTATTCTAAAGATAATGGAGTTACTGGACGTGTATACATGGAAATGACACGGTTTACTCAAATGTGGCACATCATTATTATATGCTTGTACCTTTTTTTTGTTGGTAAAAACCATGATAGTCCTATTTAGGTGTTTTAATCGTTTTTTAATATTACAAGTATCAAAGTCAGCAACTCCGATAATGTTAGATGTTATATTATCTTAATTAGTTTTACATAGTTCAACATTTCCTATTTCGAGAACTACTCCCTCCGTTCTTTTGTAGTTGTTACTATTTTCTTTTTAATAGTCAAACGATATAAACTTTAACTAACGTTTTCAAATGTATTTTTCCATCATATTAATATGAGAAAATTGCAATTTATAGTACTTTTTGTATAGTTTTTAAATATCTAAATTCTTGTTTCAAAATATTAAATTAGTGTAATCTAAATAAACTTTAAAAATTAGTCGAGATAAATCTCAAAAAGCATAATACGACAACTAAAAAGGAATTGTAGGAGTAATAACTAAAATTGTGTTCAAATTAGATGATATGGTTGAGTCTGAACTTAACACATACTTAGTAGAATAATACATAAAATTTGCATGTACAAATTTTTTTAAAAATAACAATTTTTAAAAACGGTAATTTGAAGATATAAGATTAGGCACATACAAATTCTATAAAAATAATAGGAAATAAATGTGCAACGCACGTTTTTAAAGACTAGTATTATACGTAGAATAAT
This sequence comes from Solanum neorickii, assembly GCA_027704865.1. Classification (NCBI taxonomy): domain Eukaryota; kingdom Viridiplantae; phylum Streptophyta; class Magnoliopsida; order Solanales; family Solanaceae; genus Solanum; species Solanum neorickii. The sequence goes on from JAKWJC010000367.1 coordinate 36,517,134, forward strand.
TTTAAAATGTGATCTAATATCTATAATATATACATAGAATAATTTTTGAATTTTTTTCTACATTTGTGTTTTCCTTGAATGAAGTTTTGTATTTATCACTTGGCATATTTGGAGAAGAAGAAATATCATTAAATATGAAAAACATGCTATGATTTTAGTTGTCATTTTAGTGACTTGGATAATTATAAAGATGTGCATAGAAGAACTGAGTATCATCCGAAGGAATTCCTTTGAGAAGCTTGCCTCGAAGTCGAAGACTTCCCTATGGAGATAACATATGCCTTAATGGAGTTTTTGGTTTAAAACATCCTTAAAGTATACCTTCAATTAAAATACATCTTTAAATTATTCTTTTTAACAAAAGTATCCTTTAAGAATTGAAACCTTAACAACTTTCATCCCTCTATTAAAATTTGTAAAAAATTAGCGAATTTCACACAAACATATGCAATTCATATTATTATCATAAAAATCTAGGATAGTATTTTTTTGTTTACCAATCATCATACTATATTAATGCATAGAAAGGATCAAAGAGTTAAAGGATGCAATCGCATCATTTACAATCCATCTAGGGAAACTACAAAACCAAAAAACTTTGTGTACTAACAAAATAGAAAATTTTTCTAAATCTGTGCTATTAAACTCTAAGACCTTGAAATATGTATCACATTAACCACTTCAAAGTACTTCATAAGGTTCCAAATATCCTCACAAGTAGTCTTTATCTCCCATGAGACTATAGTTCTTTGTAGTACCTGATACGCTCAAACTTACTTCTCAAACGAGAAGTAAAGCGGTCGTGTCAAGTAAATAACTCAACTAGTGAGGTTGGGATCATTCCTACGAGGAAAATAGTCTAGACTTAACTTTAACCTAGTATTACTATCGTTTGGTCAATAACTTTCTTGGAAAGTAAAAACATGAAAAAGGGGGGTTTGTATTACCTAATGAGTAAAAATAACTAATGTAATTGAAAGAGACAGTTGACAGCTTTTAATATTGGGTTTTAATCAATGAATTAAAACAACTAGGGTTTACGTGTTCCCCACAGGTTCATAACTTGATAATTCTAACTATAACAATTCTTTCCTAGTATCTTGCATGCAAAGTGATAAGTTATGTATTTCTAAATCCTTGGTCCGGCATCTAGAAAATCTCACTCCGCACCTTGGTCCGGCTACGTGTGTTGCTTTCCTAACCCTTATTTTTACCTCATATTAAGCATCGTATTCGATATTTGACTAAGTTATCACCTTGTACCAATCAATACTAGCCTATTAGATAGTATACACTAAATCTATGTTAATAATTCTTTTCCTATTATCTACCTCCTTGGTCCGGCAAGTAGCATTAAGGCGAGTTCTAACGTTGATCATCCGTTAAAAAGACTTCTAAGCGAAAGAATTATTAATACATGCAAGACACTATTCTAGAATTGTTATTTTAGTTAGGGTTTATCTCATTATTTGCCTATGGTTCCCACAACCCTAGTTACGGAATTTAGTTACTCATAGCCATAAACACAATATTCAAATCTGTTAAATTAGAATTCATGTACTTACTTCAATGAGAAAGAATAAAGTCCGAAAATATGCTTGATTAATCACCAAAAATCACTTGTATCAATCTCCAATAATCAAACACTCAAAAACACCAAGTCTAATAATCACAAAGTCTAACTATATGGAATTTGATAATCAAAGGGTCTAACCCCAAAAACGAGGTTTTTCGAACTATTTATAAAAAAAATCAAATAAAAAAACCTAATTAAACAAGAATTCTAGTTTCTGGAAATCTGCCAAAACGCGGCTGGGTCGACGGACTACTCGACGGACCGTCGTAATCATGACGGACCGTCGTGGGATCCGTCGTCCCATACTTGTCCAATTTCTGCTGCTGTTTTCTTCATTCCCCTCGACGGCAAGTGTGACGGACCGTCATAGGCACGACGGTCCGTCGAGGGTCTTCGTTTCAAAATACTTCAACTCTTGAAATCTGGGTACTGGGATCACTTCTCTGATCTTCACAACGGACCTGCAGGACGGACCGTCAAGGCCATGACGGACCGTCACAAACTTCGTGATCCCACACTTGGTCAGAATTCCCCATCTTCCTTCAGCAGCTCCTCTACGCTACCACCTACGGACCGTCACAAGCACGACGGACCATCATAAGCTCCGTAGGTGGTCTCTTCTGCAATTTATTTGCTCAAAATCACCGCATTCAGCCTTGGTCAGATTTCCTGCAAAACAAAGAGAAACTTATATCAAGATTAGCACAAAAAGGCTTTTGGACATACTAAACTTAAGGAAAAAGCATTAATTATACCGTGAAACCACGGTATATCAACACCCTCAACTTAAATTCGTTGTTTGTCCTCAAGCGACGCACTATGACTCACTACACAATCTTTGTACAATAGTATTCATGTTTTATCCTTTGCAATCATTTGGCTATCAATCCCGATTAATCCCATCAAATCTATGCATGCTATCACTATTAGGCTTGAATTTTGTGGGATTCGAACATGACACAGACTCACCATGCACCAACACCTATCATCTTCAATTTCTCACCGAGGTGCTAACAATTCCGGTATTGCAACTAGTGTCCTCACTTTAGAAAAAAATCCTCATTTTTCACACAATGATTTCAGTTTGAGTATAAGGATTACATTTCAACAGTCGCTCTCAGAACAAAGTCACACTCATTCATACCTATTGCCATAAGCTTGCCCTTATTTTCACTGCCTTAAGTTCGCTATACAACCCTTAGGATCACGATAGGACTTTTTTTTTAGCTTGTAACGTAGGCTCAGGGTCAGGTAGGGTATATTTAGGTATACTTTAGTGACTTTTTTTTTCCCTCCTTGACATATCGGCTAAACCTTCCGCTCTATATTACTTTATTTCGCCCAGTTTCTCCTATTCTTTCACCTTGCTGTTTCCCTTCTTTCTTCATTTGTGTAAGTGACTCTTTTCTTTTCTTGTTTGTAATTCTTGAATATTTCTTTCTTTTTTTTTTCAACGAGTTCTTGAGTCACTTTACTTTTGTTCTTTCTCTCTCTTTGTTCTTTCAACCCCACTTTCCAGAGCATTCCTCAAAACAGCCACCCTCAACTCATGGCTTTGCCATGAGTCAAGGTACACAATACCCAAAATCGGGTCAGGGCTGTAACGAAGGTTGTTTATACATTAGCCACCCTCAACTTATGCTTTTGGCATAAGCTGAGGTGCACATGTCCAAGGAGGGACCAGGGCCAACATATTGTTCCCAGAAAAGGTCAGTTGGGGTGAAAAAGAAAGGTCTAATTTTAAGCTCAAATTATTTGGATCAAAGAAGGATAACTTTCATTTGGTTTCTTTATTTAGGCTAGAAATGAGCTATATTGAATAAGGGCCTATGATCATTTCCTAATTGTTTGTTACAGCTTACTTTTAGCAGGACTAACCAGGCAAGTTCTAGCTCAGTACCAATAGTGGACTATTCAACTTTCCTCACACTCACTTGACATCTCATCACTATACCAGATTATCAGACACCTAGTTTGACTTGAAGATTTAGGGTAATGCAATGGTGTAACTCTATTTCATGTTTAGAGCCACACAATTATCAGTTACTACGCCTAGTCATGCAACATTTTCCAGTTTTATCGGGATATCATTTTAGCCATCATGCTTCAGAGTTAAACTTATGTACAAAAGATATAACGTGCAGGTTCAACAGAAAAATAATCAGTCTTTTGGGGAAAAAGAACACAGGCAAGAAAACCCCAAAAGAGGATAGTGAGTTGGGCTACTCAGACTTCACCCTAACACTCACTTTCCATTTACCCCACCCCCAACAAAAAGCATGCAATTGTCCCCAATGCATAAAAAAACTAAAGATTAGAGGGGTAGGTGAAGCAAACCTGTGGCGCATAGCGCCGTCGATCAGCAAGCTGGTGGGTCCGGTTTCCCGGAACCCACAGCCTCTGCAAGTTGGACACCTTCAGTGGTGTCCTCAGCAATCTGGACACCCTCAGTGGTGTCCTCAGCAACAACCACTCCCTCAGTGCCTCCTGCGGTCTCTACAGTATGGGAGCTAGAGGCCCCAGCCGCTATTTGTGATGCTCGGATCCGGTGTGCCTCCGCCTCAGCAATTGAGGCTCTCCTCGCGGCCTTCAACTCGCGGCGCTCCTTCTTCTTCGCTCGTGCCTCATCCTCTCCTCGATCCCTACGCCTCTTGGCACTCTCTGGAGGGGGGATGGTGGAATGTCAGGAGTCGGAAACAGGGCCGCCAGTACAGTGTCCTCAGTAGGATCGACAGCCTCCGGTACTCTTGTCGCTAGGATTGTGTCGATGTCTGCCCGAAGACTGGAGACTGCAGCCTGAAGTGTCGACACATCTACCGGAGGGGCTGGTCGAGCTAATACTCGCAATTCAAAGGCATCGAGGCGCTGGTGCACCTTAGCAACCTTCCGCTGCATCTGCCTCTCCATGCGCGCTTCAGACTCGGCAATAGACTTCTGCATCCAGGGCTGGATATGATGCAGAAGAGTGGCCATTTGTGCCTCCAGCTTTTGGACTCGAGCAAGCGGGGCTGGTGTCGGTAGAGGGGCCGTACTACTACCCGGGATAGACTCGACCGGGGTAGTGTCCGTGGATGCCTGTGTAGCTGTGCGGGCCTGGGCCACCGTATCCGCAAGATCATCCGATAGTGGTGGCAGCTCTGGACGGGGCCCTCGACGTGGGGCCAACTCATTGGCCTCGTCTCTGATGAGGCCGACGTCAACGGTACCCGGCGGAGTCCTCAACTGATCTATGTGCCATACGGGCACACCTGCAGACCTGCAAAGGGCAAAGATCATGCACGGAAAGGGGTAGGTGGTGGTGACCTTGAATGCCCTCTCGTGCATGACTGCCTGGAGAAGCCATGCATAGTCCACCTCGAAGCCGGCGATCGTCGCCGCCATCAGCACTGCTCGATCCCAGGTGACTATGTTGTCGGCAGTTGTGGGGGAAAGACAGTGCCGCACTAGCAGCCACAAGCACTTGGCGACGAACGTGAGGTTGGCCTTCTTGATGGCCCCCTTCGGCTCAGTGACCCAGTCGGCACCTTCTCCGTCGACTGATAGGTGCAGGGCCATCCACCTCTTGGTGGTCTCTCTCAGTGTCCGCTCGCGCATGAAGTGTCCCTCCTTGACTATCTGCCAGCGATAGTCAAACTCGGCAGTGGTCGGGGTCCGAGTAGCATCTGCACTCTCGCCGTATAGGAACCGGCGGATGGCGGGCAGGGAAATGTCAACCTGCACGCCCCGGACGAGAACCTGCTCCAATGGGGCCTGTTTCGCGGGAGCAGCCCGCCTGTCGATCTGTGATCGGAGAGTCGCTACGTAGGACGCGTAGAACTCTCGGACCATCTCCTCACTGTAGCGTCCCAATGGACGGGCTGTCCACTCTAGGCGATGCCTGGTGAAGATGTTGTGGATGTCTGGCATCGAGGGGAGACTCCCTGTAAGTACCCGCCGCTCCAGGGTGAGTGTCCGAGTCATTACCCCTTTATCAGTAAGGAATTTTGCGTCGGAGTACACTTGAAACTGGCCTTCGACGCACCACCAGTTTGGCTGGTCTGGTGCTGGGGTGGGGATCTGGGCTGGTGCGTCGGATGTGGAGTCTGAACTGTCAGCCTCATCAGACGAGGCCGACGCTGCAGCAGTGGCGGGTGCGGGAACCTCAGCAGATCCTGAAGCTTCCTCGGACCAGGATACTCCTAAGGATCCAGACGCTCCTTCCTTGTTTGTGGCCGACCCAGAGGGTGTGCCGGTCAGTGTGCGCTCCTCATCAGACTGGGAGGCAGTGACTACGCCGGACGCCACCGTCTTCTTGGGTGTGGCTTGGGGGGCACGTGCAGCACGGGAAGGGGCGGAGGTGCCTGGGGGCATGTATTCAGGGTCCCGCTCATCATCAGACCTGATGATCAAGCGTGCAGACGGGGCCACAGACTTGAATCGCCCGCGTGCGTAAGCTCGGTCTTGCTTGGGTGCCATATTCGATAGTACCTGAAAAGGATCACTATTAGTACGAGTAATGTCAAACAAGACAAGCAAGCCCATACAACATAAAACAGTTAAAATAGTGTGGTAGTGATAGTGAAACTGTATCACACGACGGGACAGATGACGGCTCGTCGTGGATACGACGGACCGTCATGAGGGCCGTCGTGTTGTACTTGGTCGAAGTTCATAGAAAGAACCCTGAAAGAGGGGTCTCTGACAACCATGACGGCCGTGCAGGACGGATCGTCGAGTGTACGACGGTCCGTCGTGGGACACTTGGAAAAATTTTGGAGACCCTTTTCAGAGGGGTCTCTGACAACCATGACGGTCGTGCAGGACGGACCGTCGTGGGTGTGACGGTCCGTCGTAAGTGTCTGTCGTTGGACACTTAGAAAAGTTTTAGACCCCCTTGGAAACAGGGTCTCTGACAACCATGACGGTCGTGCAGGACGGACCGTCGTGGGTGTGACGGTCCGTCATAAGTGTCCGTCGTTAGACACTTGGAAAATTTTGTGGAGACCCTTTTCAGAGTGGTCTCTGACCATCACGACGATCATGCAGGACGGACCACCGTGAAGACAACGGTCCGTCACAGGCGTCATTGGGGAGGGTGCTAGGGCTTATGCGACGGACCCTACGACGGTCCGTCGTGTACACGACGGACCGTCATCGGGGTCTCGTTCTGACTATCAGAGACGGAACTGTAAGTACCCTAAGCAACCCCAATGAACCCACGTGGTCTTGTAGTGTTGTGGACCTATATGTGTCTATCCCAACTACCTAGGAAACTATTAATGTGAAATCATGTAGAGCCTAGGTCTAGATATAAGCATATCAAGGGAACAAGATACGACTAAGAACAAATCTAATACTAACTAATAAATAAAAATACAAGAGAAATGAGTACAAATTTAGAGACACATACCTTGGAAATGGAGGAAACACAAGTGGGGAATGATTCAGTTAGCAAGGTAGACACCTTACAGCAGCAGCACCGACTAGTGGATGATAAGTATAAGGTTTAGGAGGATTTTGGGGGCAATGATCAGTGGGGGGGAGTTGAAAAGAGAGGGGAGATGAGAGGAATGAGGAAATAATGGGCGAAATATGGAGGGGCGGGAGTATAAACGGTCAGATTTTGAAAAGGGTCAGTCCGGGTCGGGTCGGGTTGATTTCATTAAACGCGCGACGGTCCCCGACGACGGACCGTCGCGCATGCGACGCCCCGTCGTAGTGTCCGTCGTGTGTGCCCTAATTTCAAAAGATTACAGAAATACGTACCTGGTGTGACGGATGAATATGACGGTCCGTCACGTGTGCGACGGTCCGTCGATGTATCCGTCAGTGGCTGCTGCAGAGTAGTTTTCTGCAGAATTTCCTGGTGATGTGCCTGCAAATTTAAAACCCATTAATAGAAAAATGCTACTATTAAAAAGACGATAAGTATTGGGTTGCTTCCCAACAAGCGCCTGATTTAATGTCGCGGCACGACTGGGACCACTAGACTACTCAGACTTCATCAAGATGGTATGCCTCTATCACTTCATTCGCCGATTCAGCATGCCCGAGATAGATTTTTATGCGCTGTCCATTCACCTTGAACCGCACACCCTCCTTAGTTTCCAATTCAACTGCTCCATGAGGGAATAGTTGGGTAACCGTGTAAGGACCAGTCCATTTGGACTTGAGTTTGCCTGGAAACAAGCGTAATCTGGAATTGAATAGAAGCACTAAATCCCCGACCATAAACTCTCGTTTTTCAATTTTGTTGTCATGATACTTCTTCATCTTTTCTTTATATAGGGCTGAGCTTTCATAGGCTTTCAAGCGAAATTCATCAAGTTCATTCAACCCATTTAACCGTTGCTCTGCAGCTTCGCTCCAATCCATTTTTAACTTCTTCATATCCCACATGGCTTTATGCTCTAACTCAACCGGAAGATGACAAGCTTTCCCATATACAAGTTGGTATGGAGACATACCTATGGGAGTCTTATAAGCTGTCCGGTAGGCCCACAGAGCATCATCAAGCCTCCTTGACCAATCTGTTCGACTCGCATTCACTGTTTTGGACAATATCTGTTTGATCTCCCGATTCGATACCTCAACTTGCCCACTAGTTTGAGGGTGGTAAGGCGTGGCCACATTATGGCGAACACCGTATTTCTCCAATAACCCCTTGAACAATCTGTTACAGAAGTGGGAACCCCCATCACTAATAATGGCCCTTGGAGTGCCAAAACGGGAGAATATATTCTTTTTCAAGAATGCAGTGACACTCTTCCCTTCATTGTTTGCGAGAGCTATGGCTTCGACCCATTTAGATACATAATCAACTGCTACAAGAATGTACTTCATCCCATGAGAACTCACAAAAGGGCCCATAAAGTCAATACCCCACACATCAAATAACTCAATCACAAGAATGGGGTTTAGAGGGAGCTCTTGCTTTCTTGAAATACCACCCTCTCGTTGACATTTGTCACATGATTTAGCAAACCCATGAGCATCTTGATGGAGAGTTGGCCAATAGTAACCACATTGCAATATCTTGTGAGCGGTTCGGATACCACTGTGATGTCCGCCAACAGGTGAAGAATGGCATGCCTCCAATACACTCAACATTTCACATTCTGGCACACAACGCCGAATAAGCCCGTCGGCACAACTCCTATACAAGTATGGTTCATCCCAAAAGAACTTCTTCACATCGTACATGAACTTCTTCCTTTGATGAAAGGACAAGTCTGATGGAACAATATCACTAGCCAGATAGTTCGCAAAATCTGCGAACCATGGAATCAAGTCTTGTGAAGCAGCCAATACATGTTCATCGGGGAAAGTATCATCAATATCAGTCTTATCCCCTAACTCTCTCATAGCTTCATCCTCTAGACGGGACAAATGATCAGCAACTTGATTTTCAGTCCCTTTTCTATCCAGCACTTCAAAGTCAAATTCTTGCAGCAGTAATACCCAACGAATCAGCCTTGGTTTCGCATCCTTTTTCGCCATTAAATATCTTAGTGCTGAATGGTCAGTATGCACTATGACTCTAGTACCTAGCAAATAGGAGCGAAATTTCTCAAAAGCAAAGACTACTGCGAGGAGTTCTTGCTCAGTCACTGTGTAGTTCTTCTGGGCTTCATTTAGGGCTTTACTAGCATAGTAAATTGGGTGAAGGACTTTGTTTCTTCGCTGTCCCAATACTACACCAAGAGCCACCCCACTAGCATCGCACATTACCTCAAATGGACTGTTCCAATCCGGAGAAATAATAATAGGTGCAGACACTAACTTCTCTTTTAGCTCACCGAATGCTTTAAGACAGGACTCATCAAAACAAAATTTACATTCTTTCTCCAGTAATTTGCACAATGGGTGTGCAATCTTTGAAAAGTCTTTGATGAATCTCCGATAAAAACCTGCATGCCCAAGAAAACTTCTCACACCTTTCACAGAGATCGGTGGGGGAAGTCTCTCTATTACCTCAACTTTAGCTCGATCAACCTCTATGCCCTTTTCTGAAATGCGATGACCCAACACAATACCCTCTTTCACCATGAAATGACACTTTTCCCAGTTTAGTACTAAATTGCAGTCTTCACATCTCTTAAGGACCTCAGATAAATTGGACAAAATCGCTCGAATGAATCACCAACCACAGAAAAATCATCCATAAAAACTTCTATAGTATCCTCCACCATGTCAGAAAATATTGACATCATACATCTCTGAAAGGTTGCGGGTGCATTGCACAACCCAAACGGCATTCTTCTGAACGCAAAGGTCCCATATGGACAAGTGAAAGTGGTTTTCTCTTGATCTTCTGGTGCAATAGAAATCTGATTATACCCCGAATACCCATCAAGAAAACAATACCACCCTTTTCCGGCAAGTCTATCCAACATCTGATCCATGAAGGGCATAGGGAAATGGTCTTTTTCAGTCCATGAGTTCAGTTTACGGTAATCCATACACACCCTCCATCCAGTAACCGGTCTCATTGGGACAAGTTCATTCTTTTCGTTGGGGACCACAGTCATTCCCCCTTTCTTAGGTACACACTGAACTGGGCATACCCAACTACTATCAGCGATTGGATATATGACTCCGGCATCCAACCACTTGATGATTTCCTTCTTCACAACCTCTTGCATAGGAGGGTTCAAGCGTCTCTGATGCTCAACACTCGGCTTATGATCAGGCATGAGTTGGATTTTATGAGAGCAAATACCGGGGGGAATCCCAATAATGTCCGCAATAGTCCACCCAATAGCTCTTTTGAACCTTTTTAGTATCGTCACCAAACTCTGAACCTGTTGTGCATCCAAGTCTGACGCAATGATTACCGGCAAAGTGTCACCTTTTCCTAAGAATTCATACCTGAGATGAGGTGGGAGAGCTTTTAGTTCTAATTTTGGAGCTTCCTCTATAGATGGTTTCGCGGGTGGGGACTCGCGATTCTTCATATCAAGCTCAAATTTCTTTGGTTTAAACCGAACATCACCTCGGTCAGAGCAGCGACTAATGGCTCATACTCTTCAATGCAATCCTATCGAAGTTCATTATCACTGCCGCTAATGCTTCGACACCTAGACGTTCTTCAATTTGTGTCTCAAATGTCTCACCCATGTTGTAGGATATCGCAGATGCCGATTGGAGCTCACCACTCTGCTTCATGGACCTACAAATGTTAAAGGTTACTTCCTCATTGTTCAACCGAAATTTCATCTGCCCCTTTTCCATGTCTACTAAGGCTCTTCCCGTAGCAAGGAATGGTCTTCCAAGAATAATGGGCACTTCAAAATCGACTTCGCAATCAAGAATAACAAAATCTGCTGGAAATATGAACGACTCCACCTTTACTAACACATCGTGGAGTATCCCTATAGGCCGTTTTACTGTTCGATCGGCCATCAGTAGCCGCATCGCAGTGGGTTTTGGATCACCCAAACCCAACTTCTTGTAAATTGAGAGGGGCATGAGATTTATGCTTGCCCCCAGATCACATAATGCTTTCGCAAAATGTAATAGCCCGATTGGACAAGGAATGGTGAATGCACCCGGATCTTCTTTATTTTGGACCAGAGATCTTGTAGCAATAGCACTACAATGCTGCATTCTATCATCATCCTCAAAAGTGACCGATCTTTTCTTTGTGACCAGATCTTTCATAAACTTGGCGTAACCGGGCATTTGTTCTAAAGCTTCTACCAAAGGGACATTGATAGAAAGTTGTTTCAACATTGTTATAAAACGCCGGTATTTACCATCCTCGGTTTTTTTCACTAATCTCTGAGGAAATGGGGGTGGTGGCCTAGGCATAGGAGTCACCTTTTTAGACACTTCAGCATCTTTTTCAGTGTTATCATCTAATTCAGCATCAACTTCTACCCCTTTATCAGATTCTGTTGTCACCTTATTCTCATCAGATGGCCTAGGTGGATCAATGGTTTGCTTGCCACCGCGAGTAGTAATTGCCATACAATGTCCATCATTTTTCGGATTTTGGACAGTGTTGCTAGGAAGAGTGCCCGGTTGCCGTGTGTTCACAGTTGCAGATAATTGGGCCAATTGTAACTCAAGTTGTTTAATTGATATTGCATGGGTATCAACTTTCTTCCCAATACCCGCTAGATCATTCTGCAACTCTTTATTTTGCTCATCACTAGCATCGAACCTCCTCATCATCTTATGCAACATATCCTCAACTCGCGACATACTACCTCCACCATCCCTGGGAGTAACTTCACGATTTTGAGGAGGAACATAGGGTCCATTCCTGTCATTTCTGTTACCATAGCTACCCCTGTTGAAGTTGTTGTCGCGATTGTAGTTTCCATCTCGGACATAATGACCCTCACGATTGTAGTTACCATAGTTCCGACCTTGGTTTCCTTGACCTTGGCGCCAATTTTCCTGATTAGAGCCTTGGGCACTTGGTCGGAAACCCCCCATCTGTTCATTCACTGCATAGGAATCCTCCTCATAATAACACTCATCGTTTGGAGGTGGTGGTTTAGCCAAGTAGTTGACTGCATTAATCTTTTCCGCACCCCCAACGACATGTTTTAGTACCAACCCAAGCTCAGTTCTCATCTGAGCCATTTCTTCACGAATATCATCTGTGGCTGGGTTGTGAGTGGACTGCACTGCGAAGGTGTTTCTCCCTGTATCGGACTTCCTAGTACTCCAAGCTTTGTTGTTACGGGAAATTTTCTCTAGCTTCTCAGCAATCTCAGCGTAAGGGCATTCTCCATAAGATCCGCCTGCTATAGTGTCCAGCACAGCTTTATTGTTATCATCCTGTCCCCTATAGAAGTATTCCTTCAGTGACTCATCATCAATACGGTGATTTGGGACACTTCTCAAGAATGAGGTGAATCTATCCCAAGAACTACTAACCGACTCTCCTGGTAGTGCCACAAAGTTATTCACCCTGTCTTTGTGGTTTAATTTCTTGGAAACCGGATAGTAGCGTGCTAAGAAGACATCCCGTAATTGGTTCCAAGTGAAGATAGAGTTGTATGGGAGCTCAGTAAACCACATAGCAGCCTCTCCCGTCAGTGAGAGAGGAAACACTCTGAGACCTATTACATCTAGATCCAAATCAGGCCTCCCCACACAACTCTTACACACTGCCCTTACCTTAGCTATATGGGCATGTGGATCCTCAGAAGGTAGCCCTGAAAACAAACCTCTGGCAGTGAGCATTTGCATCAGACTAATAGTTACCACAAAAGTGTGGCCTGTGGGTAGAGGAGGTAAAACCAGTGGCCCATCCGAATCTGCTATGTTATCATAGCCTCTGTAGTATGCTTGGGGCCGTGGAGCGGGATTCTGTCCCCTCTGTTGATGTTCACCCGGAGCATCGGGTAACATCTGACCATGAACATCAGCCGGAGCTGGGATGTTCTGGTTTGGATCCTCCTCATTGATTCCCAAGTTACGATTCATGTTTCGCAGTGTACGTTCTAGCTCGAGATCGTAGGGGAACAACGGTTCTCTTCCTCTCCGTGTATTTGGCATACAAGGAGGATAATTCTGAAAAGGAATCAAAAACAATAAAACAAAGTAAAATCAAGAAAATATCAACTAAACTATAGTAAGAAGCCAAGTTAATCTAAAAGCTAATTTCCCCGGCAGCGGCGCCAAAATTTGATACGCTCAAACTTACTTCTCAAACGAGAAGTAAAGCGGTCGTGTCAAGTAAATAACCCAACTAGTGAGGTTGGGATCGTTCCCACGAGGAAAATAGTCTAGACTTAACTTTAACCTAGTATTACTATCGTTTGGTCAATAACTTTCTTGGAAAGTAAAAACATGAAAAAGGGGGGTTTGTATTACCTAATGAGTAAAAATAACTAATGTAATTGAAAGAGACAGTTGACAGCTTTTAATATTGGGTTTTAATCAATGAATTAAAACAACTAGGGTTTACGTGTTCCCCACAGGTTCATAACTTGATAATTCTAACTATAACAATTCTTTCCTAGTATCTTGCATGCAAAGTGATAAGTTATGTATTTCTAAATCCTTGGTCCGGCATCCAGAAAATCTCACTCCGCACCTTGGTCCGGCTACGTGTGTTGCTTTCCTAACCCTTATCTTTACCTCATATTAAGCATCGTATTCGATATTTGACTAAGTTATCACCTTGTACCAATCAATACTAGCCTATTAGATAGTATACACTAAATCTATGTTAATAATTCTTTTCCTATTATCTACCTCCTTGGTCCGGCAAGTAGCATTAAGGCGAGTTCTAACGTTGATCATCCGTTAAAAGACTTCTAAGCGAAAGAATTATTAATACATGCAAGACACTATTCTAGAATTGTTATTTTAGTTAGGGTTTATCTCATTATTTGCCTATGGTTCCCACAACCCTAGTTACGGAATTTAGTTACTCATAGCCATAACACAATATTCAAATCTGTTAAATTAGAATTCATGTACTTACTTCAATGAGAAAGAATAAAGTCCGAAAATATGCTTGATTAATCACCAAAAATCACTTGTATCAATCTCCAATAATCAAACACTCAAAAACACCAAGTCTAATAATCACAAAGTCTAACTATATGGAATTTGATAATCAAAGGGTCTAACCCCAAAAATGAGGTTTTTCGAACTATTTATAAAAAAAATCAAATAAAAAACCTAATTAAACAAGGATTCTAGTTTCTGGAAATCTGCCAAAACGCGGCTGGGTCGACGGACTACTCGACGGACCGTCGTAATCATGACGGACCGTCGTGGGATCCGTCGTCCCATACTTGTCCAATTTCTACTGCTGTTTTCTTCATTCCCCTCGACGGCAAGTGTGACGGACCGTCATAGGCACGACGGTCCATCGAGGGTCTTCGTTTCAAAATACTTCAACTCTTGAAATCTGGGTACTGGGATCACTTCTCTGATCTTCACAACGGACCTGCAGGACGGACCGTCAAGGCCATGACGGACCGTCACAAACTTCGTGATCCCACACTTGGTCAGAATTCCCCATCTTCCTTCAGCAGCTCCTCTACGCTACCACCTACGGACCGTCACAAGAACGACGGACCGTCATAAGCTCCGTAGGTGGTCTCTTCTGCAATTTATTTGCTCAAAATCACCGCATTCAGCCTTGGTCAGATTTCCTGCAAAACAAAGAGAAACTTATATCAAGATTAGCACAAAAAGGCTTTTGGACATACTAAACTTAAGGAAAAAGCATTAATTATACCGTGAAACCACGGTATATCAGTACCATATCGACCACATTTTTTGCGTCTCATAAGATTTGCACTTTTGTCCACCCCTTTTCTCTAGCATTCTCCATCGCCATACGAATTGCAATCGCTTAAGCAGTGATGGATTTCCGAACGTATTGAATCGGGGTGACAAAGGCATGAATAAGGTTACCATATCTATCCAACGATGTCACGCCAATGCTTCCGGTCTTCTTTTCCTTATATACAGTAGCATCTGCAAACATAACAATACCATCTTGTGCCACAATAAGATTTCTATCATCATTACAAGAATGTATAACTCTAGGGGGATATGGAGGGATCAAATTGCATTCATACTCATGAAAATCAAAAAGAGCTTTGTTAACAATATCCTTAGGATCAACAACTTCGCCATTGAAACTCTTTGAGTTTCTGGCCTTCCAAATTTGCCACATAATTAAAATACTTGATTTAATCATTTCTATAGAGTCGGAATAATTTTTAACTACACCAACCAGCAAAATCCACTATATATTCTATGCTAGGCCAATTAATGGGGCAAATTTTCAAAACTTATTGAGCATTGGACACCTAAATAACATGTGATCAATCGTTTCATTCTCAAGTCCACAACAGTTACACACTCCACAAATATGCCTCAGTCTCGTACCAATTTTGTTGTTGACCGGTAAAACATTCAAAATAACTTTGACTTTCAAGAATTGGAGTCTTAATTGGTTCGCAAATTTAGTTTCAAAAGTACAGTTGCTCTCCAAGACAATCCTTTTAGAAAAGACTTCCTATGTTAATTTCCCATTATAAAACTTTTACATGATCCACCTCAGTATGTATCTCAGGAAGGCCTTCCACCATGTCCTTTTGCTTGGGAAGTTTCAAACCACGAAAATTCAAATGACAAAATAATGTGTCAATGCCATGAATCATCATCTACAATTTCATTTTTAAATTTATTGCAATGAAATTGCAAAGGGAAATTACTTTTTATCATCTTTACTTCAACAATGACTTGATCTGACTCAAGTTATCATAAATTCTGCAATAATTATATCTAAAGACAAGACAATAACCATTTTCTATGAGTCGACCAACACTAAGAAAATTTTATATCAAATAAAGAACATCATGAATTTGCTTACCGCTTCCTTTCAGGTTGATCGAAATGATACATTTACCTTTCTCATCAACTAAGGCTTTATTTCCCATTCTCACTTTAGTAGTGATGCTATTATTAATTGAGAGGAAAGCCTTTTCATCTCCAGTCATGTGATTACTACAACTACTATCAATATACGATTCATTGTTCTTTTTTGGCATTTAGATTACGATAATCTATAACCATTCTACTTTTTCCTCTTTTTTGTTCACTATGTTTATTAACTATGAATGCAGGACTTGCATGTTTAGTATTATTTTCTTGTATATAATTATTCTCTAATAGTTCATCTATATGTGTTTTGAATTCTTTTAAATCATCAAAATTATATTTCAATGGTTTTTGACGTATTATGTTGTTTTCATCTATTAATTCAATTTTTATTTTTTTCTTATGTTTTTCCCATCCTTGTAATTGTTTATCATTATAAAGTAATTCTAGTTGTTCAGTAATTATTTTAACTTTGTCTATTGTAAATATTATAATTTCTACTTGTGTTATTTGTTTTTTATTTATATTTTCCATTTCTTGATTTATTTTTTCACTTCCTTTTATCCATTGTATAGGTTTGCGTTGTTTATTATTTACTCTTTTTGCTCCTATTTTTTTTCTGCATGGTGTAATAAACCACCAATGTGTTTTTGTTATTATGTGTGGGTAAAATTTATCTAAAAATGGCATTCCTAATAACATATCTTTCGTTGTAAACTCAAAATTATACATTTCTTCTATTGTTAGTATTTTATCCTATATTTGTATTTTTATATTTTTTGCTTTATAATGTAAGCATACTTCCTTCATTATTAAATCCTGTTACTACCATAGGTGTTTTTAATTTTTCCCATTTATCTTCTGGTAACAATTATATTTACATATATTTGCTTTTGCTCCTGTATCTATCATAGGGGTATACTATCTGTTGTGGTATCCTTCTACAATAATTTTTGCAAGTATATATATTTTCGTTATTCATTTCGTCCTTTTAATGATTATTTTCTTATTTTGACAGGTTATTGTTAGTTGTTCATTTTCTATATTGTATGGTTTAACTTTTTCTAACCATTTTATTCCTAGTGTAACGTTCTGGTTTACTTGATAAATTTTAAATGGTATTATTAACGGTATTCCTCCTATAATTAATTCTTTTTATGTTAC
This sequence comes from Solanum neorickii, assembly GCA_027704865.1. Classification (NCBI taxonomy): domain Eukaryota; kingdom Viridiplantae; phylum Streptophyta; class Magnoliopsida; order Solanales; family Solanaceae; genus Solanum; species Solanum neorickii. Next base: position 36,534,223 of record JAKWJC010000367.1, read on the forward strand.
CTCTTCATTTGTATTTACTATCTCACTAGGTAGTCCGGGGCATAATTGTCCTGTTTTTATAATTTCTGTTTCTAACACTAATTCTCTTATTATGTAATTTTCTTCTTGTCATGTATTTATTAAAATTTTATATCTTCTTTGGTCTATTATTCCTGTTATAAAATAATGGTATGGTGTTATTTCTTCTAATAATTTTTGTGGAATTTCATGGTTTCTTCTAGATGTGCTCATTCTTGATGAGGTAGTTCTTGTTAATGTATTTGGTACGCTTGAAGTGCTTAGTCTTTCTTTTACAATTTCTAAGTCTTCTTCTATGTCAATTTCCATATAGCTATAGTCATTATTGTATATTACAGTAATTATTTTTTCAAAGGTATTTTCTTCTTTTATTTTATCAATTTTATTTTTCGCTGTTACTTTGTGTTTTGTCGTAAATATTTATAAGTTTTTACATCTTGCTGTAAATATTTTACTTCCTGGTGCTAAATCTATTCCAGACATCTTCCAATCTTATACTAATGATTTATCTATATTTCTATCTGTTAATGCTACTGTATAATTGACACTTATTATATTATTTAAATTTTTGGTATATTAGGTTTCCTTTTATTGCACTAATTACGCTTTTTTCTATAGGATGTATAATTCTATCATCTGCTAAGTATATTTCAATAGGTGTATCTATTCCTTCTTCAAAACAAGCTTTTATCAATATTTCTGTTCCTCCTAAGTGTACGTATTTTATGGGTGTTTTAGCATTTATATCTTGTATTTCTTTATTAATTATCCTCTTATTTAGTATAGGTATTTGTGCTTTTCCTCTTGTATATTTACAATCTATGATGTGTTCTTTCTGGCTAACTACATAGTATTCATCTTTTTGTCTTTTAAACCACTTTCTTATTATAGGTACTTCAAGTATTTTTTCAACACTTAAGTCTAATTCTTTTCCTTTTATTTGTTAAAAAATTTAATTTTTAAATATAATTTTTTGTTCTGATAATTCTTCATTTTGATAATCTTCTTTAGATATTATTTTTATATCATCTTCAGACATTATATTTCTTCATCTATTTCGTCGTTATCTAGATTAAAATTTTCTTCTTCATTTTCAGTGTCTATATCTGATACTTCATATATACTATCGTTTTCACTTAATTCATAGTCTATATATTCTATTTGCATATATTCATCATTATCTATTATTATTTCTGCAATCTGTTTTCTTTTTGGGTTTTTGGGTAATTTACAATCTCTAGCTAAATGTCCTATCTTTCCACAATTATAACAAGTGCATTGTGATATTTTTCTTTTTGGTCTATATGGCCTTTTTATTTTATAATTTTTTACATAATATCTTTGTATTGATTTTTTATATTTATACCTAGTTTTAGTTTTTCTATAATTTTTATATCTCTTAGGTCTTTGCCTTTTATAATATTTATTTGTACAACCAAATTGTGGTGCTGTTTTATTTTTGCAACAAGCTAAATTTTTAATTAGTACTTTTTCCATTTTTTTTTTCTTTTTTTTTCACATAGTTGTATAAACCATTGTTGTAAAAATTTTATTCTAGCACTTGAAGTATTTATTAATCCTTCATCATTCCAGTCTTTAATTATTTTTGTACTAAAAGGTTCTGGTAATTTTGTAAAATATTGTTGTCTTATTTCTTTTGCTTTATTTATATCATATCTTGCTTTGTAATAATATTCTTTGAATGCACAAGTGTATTCTTCTATATAACACATTTTACATATAGCTAATTTTGTCATAAGTTGTCAATTTATTATTTTTTCTCTATTCTGTTCTTTTATTTCTATGGTCATACCTCCAAATTCATTTCTTATTGCTAGTTCATATTTATCTAGTATATCTATATTTGTTGTTGATGGAGATCCGTCCATTTCTTATCACTTCTAAGTGTTTCTAGACTTTCTGGGGGTAAATTTTCTATCCATAATTTTGTTGTTCCAACAAATGTTCTTTCTATATATTTCGGCGTTTCTTTAGTTGTTATTTTGTTATCAATTAGTTGTTTAGGTATTTTTCCTATCCATAGTAATATTTCTTTATTTATATCCATAACACAATCTAGATCCAATAAATTATATTGTTCAGTTATTGGTTTAGGTATCCATTTTTTATTTAATCTACTATTCCTTATTGCATTTGTTCTATCTGATTGTTCATAATTTTCTGTATAGTAAGTTGGTGCTGTCCATTTAGGACTACTTCTGGGACTATTTCTTGGACTATTGTCTGGAGTTTTAACTCTTGATGTACTCGGTCGATTCATATCTCCTGTATTTATTTCTAATTTTTTTCGGCTTATTTATTTGTTCTAGAATTTCTGTGTATGTTTCACTTATATCACTTATTTCTGATTTTTGATCGTTTGTTGTATCTGATTTATTTATTTTATCTATTTCATTTACTTCAAGGTTTTCCTTTAATTTTTGTTTCATTTCATTTATTTCATTAGTTAACTCAAATTCTTTATCTTTTTCTTTTTATTTTTCCCTTTGTTTAATGTCATATAATAATTTTAACTTAGCTAATTCTTGTTCTAATTCAGTATTCTTTATTTCTTCTAAATGTTGTACTTCTTGCTTTGCTTGTATTTTTATTTTTTCAATCTCTCTTGATTTATCTATTTCTTCATTTTCTTTTGCTATTCTTACCATAGCTGTCAAGCTATCTTCTAATTTAGTTGTTTCTTTTTCAAGCATTAAGTACATAGTATTTCCTATCTTTTTGTATCTTCTTCCTAGATTTAAAAATATTATTTTTATTTTTAATCCGTCAAGACTTTCATATATCTTTTCGTCTACTGCATATTCTTCTTTATTCATGGTAGGTTATGTTGTAATTTATACTCAAGGTGATTTAATTGTATTTTAAGATAAATATCACTTTTCTTTGTGCTAGTATCGATTTTTGACATACTTTTGCTAATATATTTTGTTCAAGTCTATTTTTTCTATGTTCTAACTATTGCTCAATTTCAGTTTTTTTTCTATTAGCCTTTGTCTAGGTTCTATTTCTTTATCCATTTATATTTTTTTTGTACAAAATTTTAAAAAGTTTACTTAATTTGCTTGGAACTTTAATAAATTTTATCTTATAAATATTATTACTTCTTTTTTGCCAAATTTCAAACCTTTTTGGTTCAATCATACTTTTATAATTCTAAGTCTATTTCATCATATAGATCTATGTCATCTGGTATGATTAATTCTGCCCAACTTTGGATTGTTTCTTCTATTATCTCTAATATTAATAATTTTTTATAAATTATTCTCTTTATGTCAGAATCAAGGTCTTTTAATAAATAAAGTACTAATATCTTGTATTTAACATCATCATTTAACAAATAGGTATTCATTTTTATCATATGCTTTGCTTTTTAAAGTTTATTCCCTCTAACCTCTTAGTTGATTATACTTATTCATCATATTATACTAAAGTTATTTTAATCATCTGTTCTAGTCACTACTATGGTTTTCTTCTTCAATCAGTTACCCTAACAGCGCCTCAACTCTGTGTACTCCCCTAAACGGCCTTCTTGCCTACCGGTTTCCACCTTAGGATGGCATAGTCTGGGCTTACCTATTCTCAGAATATTTCCATAGCAAACCTTCTAAAGATGATTATTATAATAGTACTATAGCATGATGAATATTTATAATTAATTAAGAGATTATAAGGAATAAAGCAGTTTTAGCTATTCATAAGCATAAATGAATATACCTGTTCTTGTAGATCATCCGTCATAGTTGATTTGTTTTCCATAGATATTTTCTTATCTTAGTTTATTTTTAACTTAGCTCTAATACCAATTGAGGGGGGGGGGGGGATCGACTATATTGCGAAATTGTAAGAAAAGAGAGATGTGTGGATGGTTAGTGATTGATGATTTATTTACAAAGGCAAATGCCACTTATATAGAAGTTTTTAATGACCTTTCATCCTTACTAAAAGACGATTGGCCTTTACTATTTACACAGTAACTTGACTTTTACTATTTACACAGTTACTAACCTTTACTATTTACACAGTAACTTGACTACTACTATTCATGAATGTGACTTTTTGTCCTCTACTATTCATGACTTTTTTTTAATGGCCTTCTTGGCCGACAATTTACATGACTCAAAAAGTAAAACTATACAAATTGACTAATTTGTACATATCTCTTTATGTCTATTTTTTTCCTTTATCTTCTTCTTAGTTCATTCCAGCTGTACGTCTGGGACATAGTTATCTTCTCCATTGCATTTTGAACATATATGTTCCTAATATTTATGTCCAATCAGTTTGCAATATCTGGTTAATAATTCTTTCGAAATAAATCCTTGCTTCAGAGCTGTAGATGTTGGTGGTAATTCTAGTTTTAACAAAGATAATATCCATCTCTGTACTTCTGCCATATGTGTTGTCCTAACATCTTTGGAATTTGCATATATCATTAAATGATCTCTAATAAAAACTCCAAATAGCAATTCCATTTAGATAATTTGTAGCTAGTTCTTGGATTATAGTTGACAACCCAATTGTTCTTTTATTTGCATAAAAATTAGGTATCTCAACTTTAGGTATTTTTGGCTGTGCCAATATATCCTTTAATATTATCATTTCCCGTGTCAATCCCATTTTGACAACTTGGATAGTTGGCTTTATTTCGTCAAAAAGTATATCTGCTGGTGCTGTATAAAATTTTATAGAAAATAGGTTGCCTTTTGTAATTCTTTTGTATGTTAAAAAGACTTTGTGGATCTCAGGGATTCCACTTATTTCTGTACCATCGTATGTATATACCGTACTAAGTAGTCCATAACTGTAACAAGTTCTAACAAAGTATGAGTAAGTTTTAGGTTGTGCGATTAGTTTGTTGTAGCATTGCAAATGTTGGGTTACATAATCCTGTGTTTTTTCTGTAGTGGTAGTAGATCTTGGCTTGAGGTTTAAAAAAGTTTGGATTGTATATATGTTTTCGATATATGATTGGGTAATATGGTTATATATCTTCTTTTCTCTTTTTAGGCTTTCTGCGTAGGTAGAAGTTTGTGGATTTGGTGTTATATCTATCATTTGTTTTCTGGGAATGAATGGTTTTTCAAATAGATTGTTTAAATTGATATTTTTTTCCTTTACTTGTACTTGCTTCATTTGTACCTGCAGTTGATAATTTTTTAGTATTTTGAGTTTTTAGGTGTTTCTCAATGTCACCTTTTAGTTATGGCCTTTTATCGTCTGCCGGACGACGTAGCACCACATATTTAGAGTCAAGCTGCTGACTATTAGATGCTTTCTTCAATAGTTGTACTTCACTGTCAAGACTTTCCACTTTTTGGCAAAGTGTACTTATGGCAGCTAGTATTTCTTCTTGTATATTTGGACTAGTTTTCTCGTGAGAGGTAATCTTCAATAATATTCTTGTCAGTTTTTATCACTTCAATTGTAAATGTAAAGTTTAATATATTTAATACTAATCTCCTTATTTTGTTGTAACTGAGTCTGTTACCTTTTTAGTTATCCACCATTTTACTTGTGTATTATCTGTTCTCACAATAAATTTTTTTATAAACAATATATGGTTCAAATGCTAATGAACATTATAATGCGAATAATTCTTTTCTATTTATTTCCCATTTCATTTGTGCTTCTGCATAAGATCCTGAATAATATCTGCAATGGTGTTCTATTTTTTCTTTTTCATATTTATATTTTATAACTCCTCCATAACTATGATTACTTGAATCTGTTTCAACAATATAAGTAAATGATCTATCTTCATCAGGAAAATATAGTTTTGATAATTTTTTTATATAAACTCTTAATATGACTTATATGTTCTTTATCCTTATTGTCGAAATGATATTCAACATCTTTTTTAAGTTTTTTATGTAATGGTTTTAAATGTTCTGCTAATTTCGGTATACATTCACTTACTTGGTTTACTAATCCTAGAAAGGATTGTAATTTCTTTTTTGTATCTATATTTTCATCAAGGGTGATAATTTTTTCTACTCTGTGATTTTGCATTTTTATTTCATTTCTATCTATTTGTATTCCTGGAAATTCTATCTGTGGTTTCATAATTTCTGCTTTCTTTTTACTTAAACTTATACCTGAATGTTTAATTATATGTATAAATTTTTCTAACAATCTAATGTGTTCATCTTGTGTTTAGAATATAATAATATATCATCTAAATAGACAATGCAATTTTCCAGTTGATTGAAATGGTTATCCATAAAATGTTGATATCTACCTGGTGCATTTTTATATCCAAATAGTAAAACATTCCATTCATAAAATCCTTGTGGTACAGTAAATGATGTTAGTTGTTTAGATTCTTCTTCTAGTTTTAGGTAATAAAATCCTGATTTACAGTCAAATTTACTAAAATAGTTATATCCTTGTATTTGTCTTATTTTTAGTATTTTTTTTTGGTATTGGGTAATTGTATGTTTTATTTTTGGCATTTAGATTACGATAATCTATAATCATTCTACTTTTTCCTCGTTTTTGTTCACTATGTTTATTAATTATGAATGGAGGACTTGTATGTTTAGTATTACTTTCTTGTATATAATTATTCTCTAATAGTTCATCTATATGTATTTTGAATTCTTTTAAATCATCAAAATTATTTTTCAATGGTTTTTGTGTTATTATGCTGTTTTCATCTATTAATTCAAGTTTTATTTTTGTCTTATGTTTTTCCCATCCTTGTAATGGATTATCATTATAAAGTAATTCTAGTTGTTCATTAATTATTTTAACCTTGTCTATTGTAAATATTATAATTTCTAATTGTGTTATTTGTTTTTTATTTATATTTTTCATTTCTTGATTTATTTTTTCACTTCCTTTTATCCATTCTATAGGTTTGTGTTGTTTATTATTTACTCTATTTGCTCCTATTTTGTTTCTGCATGGCATAGTAAACCACCAATGTATTTTTGTTATTATGTGTGGGTAAAATTTATCTAAAAATGGCATTCCTAATAACATATCTTTCGTTGTAAACTTAAAATTATACATTTCTTCTATTGTTAGTATTTTATCCCATATTTGTATTTTTATATTTTTTGCTTTATAATGTAATCATACTTCCTTCATTATTAAATCCTGTTACTTCCATAGGTGTTTTTAATTTTTCCTATTTATCTTCTGGTAAACAATTATATTTACATATATTTGTTTTTGCTCCTGTATCTATCATAGGGGTATAATATCTGTTGTGGTATCCTTCTACAATAATTTTTGCAAGTATATATATTTTCATTATTCATTTCGTCCTTTTAATGATTTTTTTCTTATTTTTACAGGTTATTGTTAGTTGTTCATTTTCTATATTGTATGGTTTAATTTTTTCTTACCATTTTATTCCTAGTGTAATGTTCTGGTTTCCTTGATAAATTTTAAATGGTATTATTAACGGTATTCCTCCTATAATTAATTCTTTTTATGTTACCTCTTCATTTGTATTTACTATCTCACTAGGTAGTCCAGGGCATAATTGTTCTATTTTTATAATTTCTGTTTCTAACACTAATTCTCTTATTATGTAATTTTCTTCTTGTCATGTATTTATTAAAATTTTATATCTTCTTTGGTCTATTATTCGTGATATAAAATAATGGTATGGTGTTATTTCTTCTAATAATTTTTGTGGAATTTCATGGTTTCTTCTAGATGTGCTCATTCTTGATGAGGTAGTTCTTGTAAATGTATTTGGTACGCTTGAAGTGCTTAGTCTTTCTTTTACAATTTCTAAGTGTTCTTCTATGTCGATTTCCTTATAGCTACAGTCATTATTGTCTATCACAGAAATTATTTTTTCAAAGGGATTTTCTACTTTTATTTTATCAATTTTATTTCTCGCTGTTACTTTGTGTTTTGTCGTATATATATATGTAAGTTTTTACATCTTGCTGTAAATATTTTACTTCCTGGTGATAACTGTATTCCAGACATCTTCCAATATAATACTAATGATTTATCTATATTTCTATCTGTTAATGCTACTGTATAATTGACACTTATTATAAATTTAAATTTTTGGTATATTAGGTTTCCTTTTATTGCACTAATTACGCTTTTTTCTATAGGATGTATAATTCTATCATCTGCTAAGTATATTTCAATAGGTGTATCTATTCCTTCTCTAAAACAAGCTTCTATCAATATTTCTGTTCCTCCTAAGTGTACGTATTTTATGGGTGTTTTAGCTTTTATATCTTGTTTTTTTTATTAATTATCCTCTTACCTTCTATGCTAAATTTACCTATTTAAAGTATTTTTCAATGTTTTGGAGTTCTTATGACCCTCCAAACCTTCATCAAACATAGGGACATTATCTAGTCAATTTCACTAGTTTCCGAGCTTTAAGGCCTTTCTTTAATGTTATGGCCCCAATAATTCTCAAACATGTTATTTACACTTATTTAGGTCTAAAATAATCATTAATAAACCTATTAGTCTCTACTATAGGTCATGGAATTTCCAGGATGTTTCAATACTCCACCCGCCCCGCCAAAAGAAAAAGTATAAAAGTAAGTGTCGGCCATTTGTACTGGCCATACATGTAAATTTGGTTGTATAAATAAAGGGTTCTCCCTCATAATAAAATCATCCCTTTCATATACATCTCTCTATCACTCTTAATTCCGCTTCCACCCTACATTGGTATCAGAGCTAGATAATCAAAACTAGAACTATAGAAAACAAATCAGAAGCAACAAATCTACAAAAACAGGTATATACATTTAAGTTCATGAGTAGCTAAACTAATTTATTCCTGATAATCTCTTGTTGATTATAATTGTTTATCATGTTTTAATAATGTTATAATAACCATCTTTAGAAAATTTACTACAGAAATATTCAGCGAATAAGTATGCCCAGACTATGCCATCCTAAAGTTGAAACCAATAGGCAAAAAGGTCGTTTAGGGGAGTAAACAAAGTTGAGGCGCTGTTAGGGTAACTAATCAAAGAAGAAAACTGTAGTACTGACCCGACGAGATGATTATTAAACCATTATTATTACATAATAAATAAGTATAATCCATTGAGAGGTTGGAAGGAATAAAATCTTTAGCGAACAAATGAATAAAATGAACTCCTATTTATTATATGATGATGTTAATTACAAAACATTAATACTCTATATATTAAAAGATCTTAATACAGATATAAAAATAAAAATTTATGATATGTTGGTAACATATGAAGTAATAGAAGTAACAACCCAAGGTTGGACTAAATTAGATATACAAAATGATTTTTATGATGAATTTTATTTTGACATATATGATTTATATGATGATCTAGAGATATTCAGGGATCAATGATTGAACCAAAAAAGTTTGAAGTTTGGCAAAAATGGAGTAATAATAATTATAAGATAAAATTTATTAAAGACCCAAACAAATTAAGTAAACTTTTTAAAATTTTGTATAGAAAAATATAAATGAATAATACAACAAGTAAAGAAACTAAAATAACGAAAACCAAGATAGATAAAAAGGTACGAAAGATATGAGAAAAATTAAAACCCTTATACATAGAATATAAACTATCACAACTTATTAAAACAAGTGACGATGAGGCAAACTATTTGATAAATATAATTTCAAAAACAGAATACAAATATGTTTGTTAATTGAAAAAACAGTATGAACAAAGAAACATATAGGCAACAATTGATAGAAAAAATAGATGAAAAAGGACAAGAACTACAACATAGGAAAGAAAGATTAATAGAAAACATGTTAGCAGGAGTATGTAAAAATTCGATATTAGCACAAAGAAAAGCTATATTTATGTAGGAAATACAAATAGATCACCTTGAATATAAATTACAACATGACATAATACATAAATTATAATGAATAAAGAAGAATTTGCAGTAGACGAAAAGACATATGAAAATCAAGACGGAATGATAATAAAAATAATATTTTCAAATTTAGGAAGGAGATATAAAAATATTGGAAATAATTTATATTTAATGATAGTAAAAGAAACAGCAAAATTAGAAGATAGTCTAACAGCTATGATAAGAATAACAATAGAAAATGAAGAAATAGACAAATAAAAAAAAATCAAAAAAATAAAAATACAAGCAAAACAAGAAGTACAACATTTGGAAGAAATAAAAAATACAAGAATAATTGAATTAGAAAAAGAATTGGCTAGGTTAAAATTATTATATGAAACTAAACAAAAAGAGAAACAAAAAGAAAAAGAACTAGAATTAACTAATGAAATAAAAGAGATGGAACAAAAACTAAATGAAGACCTTGAAGTAAATGAAATAGACGAAAATGAATCAGATACAATAAATGACCAAAAATCAGAAATAAGTGATACAAGTGAGACATATACAGAAATTCTAGAACAGATGAATAAACTGAAAAAAATAGAAATAAACACAGGAGATATAAATCGACCTAGTATGTCAAGAGTTAAAACTCCAGACAATAGTCCCAGAATTAGTCCTAGAATTAGTCCTAGATGGACACCACCAACTTATTATACAGAAAGTTATCAACAATCAGATAGAACTAACGCAATATGGAATAGTAGATTAAACAAAAATTGGACACCAAGACCAATAAACGAACAATATAATTTCTTAGATCTAGATTGTGTCACAGATACAAATAACGCAATATTACTATGGATAGGAAATATATCTAAGCAACTAATAGATAACAAAATAAAAACAACAGAAACACCAACGTATATAGAAAGAACATTTGTAGGAACAACAAGATTATGGATAGAAAATCTACCCTTAGAAAGTTTAGAAGTACTTAGAAGTGACAAGAAAATGGATGGATCTCCATCAGCAACAAATATAGATATACTAGATAAATATGAATCAGCAATAAGAATTGAATTTGGAGGTATGACCACAGATATAAGATAACAAAACAGAGAAAAAATAATAAATAGACAACTTATGACAAAATTAGCTATATGTAAATGTGTTATATAGAAGAATACACTTGTGCATTTAAGGAATACTATTACAAAGCAAAATACAATTTAGATGAAGCAAAAGAAATAAGACAACAATATTTTACAAAATTACCAGAACCATTCAGCACAAAAATAATTAATGATTGGAATGATGAAGGATTAGTAGATACTTTAGGAGCTAGAATAAAATTTTTACATCAATGGTTCATACAACTATGTGAGAACCAAAAAGAAAAATTAAAAATGGAAAAAGTACTAAACAAGAATTTAGCCTGTTGTAAAAATAAAATAGCACCACAGTTTGGATGTACAAATAAAAAGCAAAAGCCCAAAAGGTATAAAAATTATAGAAAAACTAAAACCAAGTATAAATATAAGAAACAAAGGCGAAGGTATTATATAAAAAACTATAAAATAAAAAGACCATATAGACCAAAAAGAAAAATATCCCAATGTACTTGTTATAATTGCGGAAAGATAGGACATTTATCTAGAGACTGTAAACTACCCAAAGATCCAAAAAGGAAGCAAATTGACAGAAATAATTATAGATAATGATAAATATATGCAAATAGAATACATAGAGTATGAATTAAGTGAAAACAATAGTATATATGAAGTATCAGATATAGAAACTGAAAATGAAGAAGAAAATATTAATCTAGATAATAATGAAACAAATGAAGAAATATAATGTCTGAGGATGAGATAAAAATAATATCTAAAGAAGATTATCAAAATGAAGAATTATCAGACAAAAAAATTATATTTGATAATACAATTTTTGAACAAATAAAAGGAAAAGAATTAGACTTAAGTGTTGAAAAAGTACTTGAATACCTACTTTGAGAAATTGGTTTAAAAGACAAAAGGAAGAATATTATGTAGTTAGTCAGAAAGAACATATTATAGATTGTAAATATACAAGAGGAAAAGCATATATACCTATACTAAGTAAACGAATAATAAATAAAGAAATACAAGATATAAAAGCTAAAACACCTATTAAATATGTATATTTAGCAGGAACAGAAATATTAATAAAAGCTTGTTTTAGAGAAGGAATAGATACGCCTATTGAAATATACTTAGCAGATGACAGAATCATACACCCTATAGAAAAAAGTGTAATTAGTGCAGTAAAAGAAAACTTGATATACCAAAAATTTAAATTTATAATAAGTGTCAATTATACGATAGCATTAACAGACACAAATATAGATAAATCATTAGTACTATATTGGAAAATGTCTGGAATAAAGTTAGCACCAGGCAGTAAAATATTTATAGCAAGATGTAAAAACTTATATATATTAACGACAAAACATAAAATAACAGCAAAAAACAAAATTGATAAAATAAAGATAGAAAATCCTTTCGAAAAAATAATTACTATAATAGACAATAATGACTATAGCTATAAAGAAATTGACACGGAAGAAAATTTTGAAATTGTAAAAGAAAGATTAAGTACTTCAAGTGTACCAAATACGTTAACAAGAGCTACCTCATCAAGAATGAGTACATCTAAAAGAAACTATAAAATCCCACAAAACTTATTAGATTAGAATAAGGATAAATAACATATAATATTTCATAACAGGATAATGGACCAAAGAAAATATAAAATTTTGATAAATACAGGAGAAGAAGAAAATTACATAACAAGAGAGTTAGTATTAGAAGAAGAAATTATAAAAACAGGACACATATGCCCTGGATTACCTAGTGAGATAGTAAACATAAATGAAGAAACAACGGAAAAAGAAATAATTATAGGAGGATTACCCTTAATAATACCATTTAAAATATACCAAGGAAATCATAATATTACATTAGGTATAAAATGGTTAGAAAAAGTTAAACCATACAATATAGAAAATGAACAATTAACAATATCTTGTCAAAATAAGAAAATAGTTATAAAAAGAACAAAATGAATAATGAAAATATTTATACTTGCAAAAATTATTATAGAAGGATATCACAACAGATATTATACCCCTATGATAGATACATGAGCAGAAACGAATATATGTAAATATAAATGTCTACCAGAAGATAAATGGGAAAAATTAAAAACACCTATGGTAGTAACAGGATTTAATAATGAAGGAAGTATGATTAGATACAAAGAAAAAAATATAAAAATACAAATATGTGATAAAATACTAACAATAGAAGAAATGTACAATTTTGAATTTACAACAAAAGACATGTTATTAGGAATGCCATTTTTAGATAAATTTTACTCATATATAATAACAAAAACACATTGGTGGTTTACTACACCATGCGGAAACAGAATAGGAGCAAAAAGAGTAAATAATAAACAACGAAAACCTATAGAATGAATAAAAGGAAGTGAAAAAATAAATCAAGAAATGAAAAATATGAATAAAAAACAAATATCACAATTAGAAATTATCATATTTACAATAGATAAAGTTAAAATAATAAATGAACAACTGGAACAACTATATAACGAAGATCCATTACAAGGATGGGAAAAACATAAGACAAAAGTAAAAATTGAACTAATAGATGAAAGTAGTATAATAACACAGAAACCATTAAAATATAACTTTGATGATTTAAAAGAATTCAAAATACATATAGATGAACTATTAGAAAATAATTACATACAAGAAAGTAATAGTAATTATACAAGTCCAGCATTTATAGTTATAAAACATAGTGAACAAAAAAGAGGTAAAAGCATAGTGGTTATAGATTATCCCAACTTAAATGCTAAAACTAAAACATATATTTACCCAATACCAAATAAAATACTAAAAATAAGACAGATACAAGGATATAATTATTTCAGTAAATTCGATTGTAAATCAGGATTTTATCACCTAAAACTAGAAGAAGAATCTAAACATCTAACAGCATTCACAGTACCGCAAGGTTTCTATGAATGGAATGTATTACCATTTGGGTATAAGAATGCACCAGGTAGATATCAACATTTTATGGACAACGACTTTAACCAGTTAGAAAATTGTATTGTATATATAGCTGATATATTATTATATTCTAAAACACAAGATGAACATATAATATTATTAGAAAAATTTATACATATAATCAAACATTCAGGTATAAGCTTAAGTAGAAAGAAAGCAGAAATTATGAAACCACAAATAGAATTTCTAGGAATACAAATAGATAGGAATAGAATAAAAATGCAAAATCATATAGTACAAAAAATAATCACCCTTGATGAAAATATAGATACGAAAAAGAAATTACAATCCTTTCTAGGATTAGTAAATCAAGCAAGAGAATATATACCAAAATTAGCAGAGCATTTATAACCATTACACAAAAAATTAAAAAAAATATAAAATATTATTTCGACAATAAAGATAAAGAACATATAAGAAATATTAAGAATTTATGTAAAAAATTACCAAAACTTTACTTTCCTGATGAAAATAGAACATTTATTTATATTGTTGAAACAGATTCAAGTGATCATAGTTATGGAGGAGTTTTAAAATACAAATATGAAAAAGAAAAAATAGAACACCATTGTAGATATTATTCAGGATCTTATGAAGAAGCACAAATAAAATGGGAAATAAACAGAAAAGAATTATTTGCATTATACAAATGTTTATTAGAATTTGAACCATATATTGTTTACAATAAATTTATTGTAAGAACAGATAACACACAGGTAAAATGGTGGATAACAAAAAAGGTAGAGGATTCAGTTACAACAAAAGAAATAAGGAGATTAGTACTGTATATATTTAATTTTACATTTACAATTGAGGTAATTAAAACTGACAAAAATATGATTGCAGACTATCTATCAAGACAAAGTTACACAGCCAGAGCAAGATAATCTTATGGAGAACATAATCAAAACCTTAACTACACTTTGTACAAAAGTGGATAGTATAGGCTTGAGAGTTCAAAAGATAGAGGAAAATGCAGAAAAATTTAAAGCTACAAGTCAGCAGCATAACTATAAACATGCGGAGCTACGTCGTTCGACAGACGGTAAACAGCCAGAGCTAAAAGGAGACGTTGGGAAACTCCCTAAAACCCATAACGTTGCTAATGTTGCAGGTACAAGCTCAGGAGCTATGGAAAAAACAACATCAAAAAATATAAACCTAAACAGCTTATTTACAAAATCATTTATCCCAAATGTACAAATAGTAGATACCCCAACACCACAAACATCTACATATGCAGCCAGCCTGCATAAGGAAAAGAAAACATATAACCATATATCCCAAGCTTACATTGCAAACCTATACAAAATTCAAAATTTTTTAAATTTCAAACCCAAATCTACCACAACCACAGAAAAAACCCAGGACTATTTAATCCAAAAATTACAAGGTTATAACAAGCTAATTGCACAACCAAAAACGAATCCAAATCTAGCTAAGACTTGTTATAATTATGGACTATTAAATACAGTTTATACATATACAGGAGAAGAGATAAGTGGAATCCCGGAGGTCCACAAATCATTTTTGATATACAAAAAAATAACAAAAGGAAACTTATTTTTTATAAGATTCTACACAGCACCAGCTGAGATACTTTATGACGAAATAAAACCAATGATCCAAATAGTAAAAATTGGATTAACACGAGAGATGATAATACCAGAAGACATAGGGCAACAGCCAGAGATACCAAAAGTTGAGATACCCAGTTTTTATGCAAACAAAAGAATAATTGGGTTATCAACTATCATACAGGAGTTAGCTAATAACTATTTACAAGGAAATGCCATATGGAGCTATTATTCAAGAGACCATTTAATGATATATGCCAATTCGCGAGAGATAAGGCAATCAGATATGGAGGAAGTCCAGAAATGGATTTTGTCCTTATTAAAACCAGAAGCTACTCCAACAACTAGAGCAATAAAACAAGGATTCATCTCTGAAGAACTAATGACAAGATATTGCAAGTTAGTTGGTCATAAGTATCCAGACCATATATGTTCTAAGTGTAACCAAGGTGATGACATAATCCATGAGATTCTAGCTCCTAAAGTATCTGTTAATCCTTCATCATTCCAGTCTTTAATTATTTTTGTACTAAATGGTTCTGGTAATTTTGTAAAATATTGTTGTCTTATTTCTTTTGCTTCATTTATATAATATCTTGCTTTGTAATAATATTCTTTGAATGCACAAGTGTATTCTTCTATATAACACATTTTACATATAGCTAATTTTGTCATAAGTTGTCTATTTATTATTTTTTCTCTATTCTGTTCTTTTATTTCTGTGGTCATACCTCCAAATTCTAGTTCATATTTATCTAGTATATCTATATTTGTTGTTGATTGAGATCCATCCATTTCTTATCACTTCTAAGTGTTTCTAGACTTTCTGGGGGTAAATTTTCTATCCATAATTTTGTTGTTCCAACAAATGTTCTTTCTATATATTTCGGCGTTTCTTTTACTGTTATTTTGTTATCAGTTAGTTGTTTAGATATATTTCCTATCCATAGTAATATTGCTTTATTTATATCCGTAACACATTCTAGATCCAAGAAATTATATTGTTCGCTTATTGGTTTAGGTGTCCATTTTTTATTTATGGTCTCTGACTTTCTCTCTCAATTAAGAGTGAATATGTTTTGTTCAATGAAGGTATAGGTACCATCATCAATATTTGTCCCCTAGCTTGTTGATATGAGTCATTCAGACTCATAAGAAACTGAAGTAACTTCTGATTGTGCACAAATTTCACAAATTCTGTTGAATTTACAAACTCACAACTTGGAACAGGAGTTAGACTATCATATTCTACCCACAGTTCACGTAATCTAGAGAAATATGTTGAGATTGAACTAGTACCTTGACTTACATTAGAAATTTCCTTGTGTAGTTGGAGGATACGAGATCCATCAACTTTATCATATCGTTCAGCCAGATCTTTCCATATAGATGCAGCATTTGTGGAATAAACAATACCTCCAAGTATTTCTTTTGAAGCACAATTGATGATCCATGATAATACAATAGCGTTGCAGCGTTCCAACATATTCACCAGATTTGGACAATATGCCTCATTTTTACATGAACCATCAATGAACACCAACTTATTACGACATATAATTGCAATCTTTAATGCTCGACTCCATACCAAAAAATTATCAGCTCCAGTCAATTGAATAGAACTTAGCAATACACCAAAATTGTAAAAGGTGTTTAAAAAAGAGGATGATTATGACTTCAGGCAACTCGTTATCAACCGTCGCCATAGCTTCGACTGCTGCTTATGTAGATGACACACCAGTGATTTGAACATCCAATTATAGTCGTCGGTGCTCTGATACCATGTCAACTATGAAGAAGAAAGCATCTGAAATGTGCTTGGATTCAGAAAAAAAAAGAATCTGATCTTATGAATTACAATGTGAACCGTTTTCTATCTTCTTCAAACTGAACAAGATTAGTTCATATATATATATATATATATACAGTAAAGAAAAGAATATTTTGTAACTACTTTAACTAATTATTTTCTATCAAATCCTCTAATTTCTATTATTTAAATAATGACCCACAGCGTACTATGTAATACCATCTTTAATATGAAATGAATAAAATATAGTATTAAAATTATATTAATGTTGAACTAGATAATACAATTTTAATGCAAATTTAATTCATTATGAAGTTTATTTTTATATATTTGTTACTATTGATACTTATCTTGTTTAATTCATCATTGATATAATTTGTCAGCTTATAGATCTTTGTGATGTCTTTCTTTAGTTACGTTTTCTTTTAATTCTTAATACTCTCTTCTAATTCAACTTTATTACTGCGTAATACAATTTTATTGCAAATATAATTCATTTAATACTTGATTTACTTGTTATTATTGGAAACTTATTCTTAGTTCTCTTTTTTATTCAAATTTAATACAATGTACTACAATTTTAATGCAAATTTAATTAATTTTGCAGTTTTTATTTAATTATTGTTATTATTGGATACTTGTTTAATTCATTATTTATACAAGTTTAATTCACTCTATAATTCAATTTAGTATATTTCATTTGTTACATTTTTTAATAATGTTTAATTCTCTCTTTTGTCTCAGCTTTAATATTTGTGTAATACACTTTTAAATACAAGTTTAATTCATTTTGCAATTAATTGATTGATTTGTTACGAGTGAGTTACTTTTTTAATTCATTATTGATAAAAGTTTAATTGAGTTTACATGCGGATCAAAGAATGCTCTTTTGTTTTCTACAGTCTACATTCATATTTAATTGTGTTTTAATAATTCAATTTTAATATGTTTGTAATATATTTTAATTCAAGTTTAAGTCATGCCTCTTCATTTGTTACGATTATATTACTTGTCTAGTTAACTATTGATACAAATTTTATACAGTATAGAATCATTGACTATTCTACAAAAACAAAGGGAAACAGAGCAATAGTAAGAGAGGGAGAAAGAATAAAAAAAAGCAAGAAAGAAAGGGCAACATAAACAAAAGAAAAAAAAGGAGAAAGATAGAAAGAGCGAGACATAGAAAATGAGAGAGAAAAAAAGAAAGGAAGAAAGAGCGACACAGAGAAAATGGAGAAATTAAAAAAGCTTCTAAAAATGATAATAATTAAAAAGTATATTTAAAAAAAGTAATTATTTTTAAAAGGAATCCACTCACGTAATTAATCCATCTTTATAAAACAATACACAAATAAGTACCAACCATCCAAACAAAGCCAAAATATGACCCTTGTCTTAACTTTTTGGTAATAATCTAAGTTTATTCAATTACACATTATTCAAATTTTTACGAATTCAAACTTGAGTTTTACCATAACATTATATTTATTATAATTTATAGTTAATTAAAATTATTGAGTTTCAATAAACTGATCTTACTTATCCTCAATCACCGTCCATGCACCAATGAAAGTTCCTTTTTTTCTCTTTACTTTTTCATTATTATTTTTAATTAATAATAATGGTTTGAAATTACAAAGTCCATAATAATACCAACCACTAATGATTAAACTACCAAATCCATATATACATTGCGACTCTTTTGTGGAATTTAATTAGGTTCTAGATATTAAGTGGAGTCAAAACTAGAATATAAATGAGTTGTGGAAATTAAAGGATACCATATAAAAAGATGCTTCCAAGAAACATACAAAGACATTTTTTGATACATTGAATCAAATGACTAGATGAAGAAGTATGTATGGATGAAATTATGTGGAGTATAACGATTGGGATGATAAATTGAATTAAATATAATATAAAGTACAAAAATTCTAATAATCTCAGCTTGTTATAAAATTAAGCTCATAAGAGATATAATTATAAAGAGAAAAAGAGAAGAGATGTAGATAGAAGAAGAGGAATTTTCTTATTATTCAAGTGTATTCAAGTCTCATATGTATATATTACAATAGTGAATGAACAACCCTATTTATAGAGTGAGAAATCACTCCAAAGGTCACCATATTAAGTATCATAATAAATAGATACATTCTTATCCAAAAAGGTTCATGTAACCTAGTGAATATGAATGGTTGTTCATGTACCAACCTTATGGACTATCCACTCATTCAATGAATTTATAACACTCCCCCTTGGATGTCCATAGATAATGTGCCTCGTTAAAATCTTACTAGGAAAAACCCTGTGGGAAAAAATTCTAGTGAAGGAAAAAGAGTACACATATCTTTTGATACGCACCATTTGTTGCCTCATTAAAAACCTTGCCAGGAAAACCCAGTGGGAAAAAACCTCAATCAAGGGAAAAAGAGTGCAACGCGTATTGTACTCCCCCTGATTAAAACATCACTTAATTTCTTGTGATGATGTCTCCAATCTTTGTACATTGTGGTTGGTATATTCTTTTTTTAAGAAAAACCACACATTTCTTGAATATGGTGTGTCATTTATCTTAACCAGACGCGCTTTTGACTTGCTTCATGGAGGACTTTTATTTCTACAGAGCAACATTTGCTTCATTGATCCCCAGTATATTATTGTGCCTCTACATGCAAACACATAGCGTGATTGAGATAGAACTTTATGCAGATCAGATAAATATTCTGCATCTGCGTAACCAATTAATTTTGTCTTGGATTCCTCGGAATAGAATAAGCCCATAACTATGGTTCTTCGAGGATATTCAATCATGTGTTCAACACCATTTCAATGTCCTTTTATCGGGGAGAAACTGAATCTTGCCAGTAAATTTACTGCAAAACAAATATCTAGTCAAATATTGTTAGTAAGATGCACTAGTGCCCTGATTGCACCAAAATAGAGTTTCATCACCAAGAAACTCATCATCCTTCTTTTGAGATCAAACTGAATCATCATTTATGTCAAGTGATCTCATAATCATTGGGGTATTCAATGAATGCGATTTATCCATATAAAATTGCATCAAAACTTTTCAGTGTATGTGCACTCTTAGACAAATATTTCATTTGTCAAATTATCAATCTGTAGGTCAAGACAAAATTTTGTCTTACCAAGACCTTTTCATAAAAATACAAGGACTATTAGGGTCATTCTTTTGTACCCTTTTTCTTCCTTGACTATTTCAATCCATATAAGGATTCTTGAAGCTTTATTGGAAAAGTTTCTTTCAAACTCTTATATGCTTCAGACACCTCGATTGTTTCAAGGATTTTCATATAACCTTCATTGTCTAGCTAGACATTACAATTATTCATTTACATGCATTCAAGTTTTCATATGTTGCCAGATCAAAACAAACCTCATTGCATCCACCAAAGGAGAAAACATCTCCAATAATGTCAGGATTTTGCGATAAACTTTTATGCCCCAAGGCACAAATCGTATTTGATATCTTACGGTTATACTATCGCATAATAATTTATTTGTACTCCACTGACAATATACCTTGATTTATGGACTACCAGTCCAAAATGTCACTTTTCTAAGTGAAACAAAATAAACTTGAATTGTGCATTTTACTTGGTCAACCATTTATCTGTCCATACTATATGACAGATTTGAATTCAAGATCCTCGTCACAATTTATATCATTGAGCGCTACCTCATATCAAAGATACCGTCGACGGTTGTTTGATATCGATTCCAACAAGACATAACTTATCGAGATCTCTTCATTTTTCATTATTTCAGGTACCTGAACCTTTTTCAAGATTTTATGAAGTGTTATGTCAATGTGCTCCTTTATAGCACTTGCCTCATTATCATGACCATATTGATCATTTGCTCCTTCCTTCTTCAAGGAATTTTATATTTGGAATTGATTGGTCTATTAAGCTTCCGACGTATCATAGACTCTGTCCTTCAAGTACTTCACATTGGAGCATTTGCAGCTGAATTATATCACAGGGTCAGTGCATTCATCTGACAACTGATTTGCAACATTATGCAACTGAATTATCCCTTGAACTTTAAGTTCACATATTTATTTAACGAGGATCTAGATAATTCATAATTAACCTCACACATAATTTTCAGCTGTCAATCATCTCTCCCCCTAATGTTAGAAAATCTAACATTCATTCCAACCTTATTTGGAAGTTCATCTTTGTGCGTGGTGGAACAATTAAAATCATAACCGCACAATCAACATTTTAGATGAAAATTATATGGTTCCTGACCCTGAACCAATTTTAATGGGGAAACCTTGTTGGTTTGATGCATACATGTGTTGCTACATGTTATATAAAGTTATCTCATACCAAATCTTATTTGGGAGTTTTGTTCTCATAACCATGATTTAGCTATAATTGGAGGCATACAATTTCTGCTAAATCAACCAGCATTATCAATATAATTTCATAGTTTGGAACTGTGCTCTTAATTTTAACAATTCGAGCAAACAACCTTACAAAAATCAATTTGTAAGTTGACAACAAAATACATGTGACCATCGCATAGATGCATTAATCATATAGTTGCAAATGATCCACATGACAGGTGAACGGGCCCATATTCACCCTTTTATATGTTTCCAAAAATTTTAGGGGATTACAGTCCCAACCTTAGCTGGTACAATGAAAACAAGCAATACAAGAGAATTCTCGAAGAATCTTTTATTTCTTCATCATATAAGCCACATAAATTCTCAATTACGTTTGCATCACATTTAAATCAGAATGGTCAACTAATCATGCCAACTGATTTTAATTTCAGTACACTTATAGTTTACTTTTGCATGTGATTCCATCAGCATGCACATGTTTGTGTGCAACAAACACGAGGAAAAAATGGGTAATATTTATAATCCTCTTCAATTGTAGTATTTGAAGATATTAAATCTTTTCATAATTTATAGTCTCAATATTTCTTTCCAATTCATCCGAAACTTAAAAAGTTTCTTTTGAGACTTACTACAACACAATATTATTCCATTGATAATAGCACAACTCGTTAGAGCTTGCAATTTAATTTTGTGTACTATCACATATTCCATGACACCATTCCTATGGTGAGCATCTCCTTCAAGGAGGAAATTTTATTATCATTGTCATGGTCAAAATCATTACGAGCAAGACATGTTTCTTGCTTTACTTTTGTTGTACCATAGGTACACAACCAATGACAAATTTGTATTGCAACACAATAATAACCACAACCCTTATAGGCAAGAACTATTTCTTTCTTTTGCCCTTTCGGTAGTTCATACCATAGTGACGTATAACACGTACAATACAATTAGCCATTTTCTGCCAAATAAAATTTATTTTTTCTCAAATCTCCCGTAGAGATGAGAAGTGACATGTATCATTTTTTTCTCAAACCTTCCGTAGAGGTGAGTTATGGAATATATGCAACCCATAATGATTTTATCACATATGGACCCATTCTCTTATAGAATGGTCGAGCATTCACGATACTCATCACAAGTCACATTCTGTTCAAGGAATTGACTAATCATTTATATGTACTTCATAAATTTGCATTATAAGCACATTGTCATGTCTTTAAAATTCATCATATTTCCATGACACACCTCAACATCACTTTTGAAAGATCAAGTGTACCATCACTTTATCTTCTTGTCTTTTGATGGAGGATTTATAAATTATTGGGTCGATAACATTCACAAGTCCAATGTCCTTTCATACCATTTTGATAATGAAAACTGTCTTCACATTTTGAAGGACTATTTGGAGAACCCATAGTGTTCTTCCTTTTATAATTACCACAATGATGACTATTATAATTTCGTCCCTTCATGCCCTTTTTCATATCGCTAATCATTTGTCATCTTTCAGACTAATTATTTACTGCTACCACATTCATACGATAGAATGGAGAAAGTCAACATCGGATTTCAAAGTTATCATATGTTGCTACCACATTCTTTTCAAGGAATGGAGCAAGTTCAATATGACAAATTTCAAGGCTTTTCATCAAAACCTTAGTCATCATTGTTTCATCACTATGGTGCATTGAATCAAACTCAATGTCTTATCCATACAAGGCGTGTTAGGCCAAATTCTAAAGGACATGAACCCAATCCTTATCATCATGGTGCATCAAAACTCAGATTTGATGTCTTATCCTCTTGGTGCGATAGATTTTAAATCTATCGTCTTATCCTCAAATATTTTTCATTATAGTGCATCCGGACTTTAACCTGATGTCTTACCCTTTTGGTGCGATGAAACTTGAATCCATCGTCTTACCCTTAACTAACGGTATAATAGACCAAAGTACAACATGACTCACCCTTTGAGTCTTTCAAAACAATCAAAATAATATTTAAACTCATGCTATTAAAATTTTAAACGTTTTTCTATTTTAGAAATTTTGTATAGCCTGTCATATTCAACCAATAGTAGTATATGTCTTCGGTTCCTGATAATTGTTAGTGACTGAACACTATTTTATTCTAAATAATAAAATATTTTAGAAAATACATACCTGATTTTATGCATACAATACTTTGATCTTCATAACAAGATCAACCAAAATATGAGCTAAAGAAAAACAAGAACTCACTCTCAATTAGATAGAGACTCGTGCTGATAACGTTTTATAAAATCAAGCTCATAAGAGATATAATTATAAAGAGAAGAAGAGAAGAGATGTAGATAGAAGAAGAGGAATTTTCTTATTATTCAAGTGTATTCAAGTCTCATATGTATATATTACAATAGTGAATGAACAACCCTATTTATAGAGTGAGAAATCACTCCAAAGGTCACCATATTAAGTATCATAATAAATAGATACATTCTTATCCAAAAAGGTTCATGTAACCTAGTGAATATGAATGGTTGTTCATGTACCAACCTTATGGACTATCCACTCATTCAATGAATTTATAACACAGCTCTAATTATATCCTTATCATACATTGCTTCTTTGCTTCATACATAACAAACTATACACAAGTTAAATATAATATACATAACTATAAAAATATTATTTATGCTGATTTTGATTTAAAATAATTGAGATTAGATATTAAAAATAAGATTTGTACAAGATACTTTCTACACAAACAAAGTTATAATGTATGTAATAAAGGTGAAGTGATGTATACAAATACTAAGAGAGAAGGAAAAGAAAGATTTTTGTAATTAATTTAAATGGTAGGAATTTTTAGAGATTATGTTATCTTAAGTAGTGAAATTACATAATTTTCCCATTAATATAAAGGGGTTCTGGATTATGTTTTCTAAGTAATAATTTTCAGTTCAAGATAAGTGTTACCTTAGCAAAAATCAGGTTGGTTAAAAAATCAATATATTCAATGTGTAGTTTATTATACAATCTGTATTTAATAAATGTTTTTTTGAAAATTAAATATTATTAGAAAGATGGAATAGAAAGAACCTTATAGTTGAAAAAACATACTATTTTTTGTCTTGAATTTCTAAGTGATACTTATTCTGGAAATTGTTATTTTTCTTGCTAAGGTGACAATAACAGAGTGTAGAGCCAGAAGGACAAACAAATTGAGCGAAAATTTATGAAGGGCAACAAAATTGAGGATTAAACCAAAAGGATTATATTTGGATGGAAGGACGGATACCGTTAAACTTATTTGTTGGAAGACGTATACTGACATGCACCTTATAAGGAGGATAATGACATGCACTTTTGAATTAAAGTATTGTCGACAAGAACATTTTTGCACCTATTATAAATGAAAGATAATTTTTTTTCATTTCATTATCGTATATGATACATACCATGGGATCATAGAGGACTTATGAGTATCATTTTAATGAATGAAACAATATTCTATGATACCTTGTCCGTATATAAAATATACCATATGCATATCAATGAGGATTAAGTAATATGTTTTTGAAGAAATATTTACGGTTCTATTAAATCATGCCAATATAATGGTATTATTTTCCCTATTAATGGTTTATTGCATTAATTTAATACAATGAAAAGAAGTTTTTTTTATTGTTTCATACGGTGCCTTCATCAAAAAAATTAATATAAAAATTATTTGATGCATCCTTTAATAATTGCTAATCTGTTACCGAACTTATTGATATCTTATCGGCTGGCTAACAAAGTAGTATATTAAACACTTGATAGCTAATATGCCAATGTTCGAAGTGATCTTTCTCTGCTTTGTGCTTGTAGTGTAGGTATTACACTACTACCTCTGATGTGTGGATTATGAAACATTGCGTAGTTAATGTATGTTGGACAAAATTGTCACCATCGAATGTATTCGATATGCTTGGCTACATATGTATTATCCACCCAGTAACACATTCTCTTAACATTTTCCTCAGCTAAATAATGGTGAAGCTTTGCCTTTTATTCGATCAGCCATCATAATATATTATTGTTCAACCAGACAACTGAACCACACCGTTGATGTTAAGGGATATAAGGCTGCAGAAATTTATGTAGAAAGCCTTGTTAATCCCCTAATGATATCTCACCAGTGAAGTCATATCCATGAAATCTCACAATCATGTAATTTGTAATTATTATTATCTTGACAA
This sequence comes from Solanum neorickii, assembly GCA_027704865.1. Lineage (NCBI taxonomy): Eukaryota > Viridiplantae > Streptophyta > Magnoliopsida > Solanales > Solanaceae > Solanum > Solanum neorickii. The sequence goes on from JAKWJC010000367.1 coordinate 36,560,200, forward strand.
CGTCTTGGCGAATTATTTTTGATATCCTTTTTTTTGTTCAAGTTTGCTTTTATCAAAAGGCATCCAGAGAATTAAGTTCCGTGCATGTACCCAAAAAAAGGGAACAGAACCGATATGCATATAAGGAAATTGTGGCGAGTTACAGTTTCAGTGGGTCGAATGTTTCAACATTGTACTGCTTATATGTCACTGCTAATATGTTGATTGAAACATCCTTTTCCATCGACAAATGATACATTCACGTCTATGTTGTTGCTTTGCTTAAACGAAGTGGATGGATATATTTTCACATGTTTTTTCTAGTAATTTGAAAATTTTCCGCGATGCAACCTTAACTTGTTTTGTACTATTGAATTTCAGGATAGAAGTGGAAGATAATGTTGAACACTAATCCGTACATGCTTTCTGCTGAGTTAATGGATCTAAATTATGAAGCCTCGACCTATCTATTTTTGACATGTATTATGATACATTACTGATGTTTCTTTCTTGCTGTAATAACAGATAGTATTAAATAAATAGTATTACATAATATTAGTATTTACTGTGTACTAATACAAGTCCTATTAGAATTAGTACTCCTTAATCCTAGTCCTATTAGGATTAGTACTCCTTCCTATATCTCCTATATATATCTCCCATGTATTCCCTTATTAGGTTTACACTTCAATACAATCAATATTCCTTCATGGTATCAAGAGTCAGAAAACCTAGATCTTCTTTTCTCTAGTTTTTTTTCTCTCTTTAGGGTACCGATCGTTCCCTCTCTTCTCTTGGGCGGCGGCAGCCATGACAACCGAGGTGGATCCTCTCGATTCACTTCCTTCTGGCGTTAAACTCCTTCTCAGACATCTTCATGCCCTGATTCCCGAAAAATTATCAGACATAAATTACCCTACATGGAAAATCACCGTTCTTACAGCCCTTGAGGCCAATTACCTTCTCAAATACGTCGATGGATGCACAGAACCGCCGCCGGCAGTCATCACCGCCACGGACAAATCAGAAAAAACCAATCCGGCCCATGCCGCCTGGAAAGCCGTGGATGGCCAGATCCGATCATGTTTGATTGCGGTCATCTCTCCCACGGTTCAGAAACACGTCCGATCCTACACAACTGCTTCAGCCGTGTAGACGGCCCTCGCAACACGCTATGCATCAATTTCCCACTCTCATATTTTTCAATTGCGTTATCGTCTCCACACAATTACCAAAGGCACGAAAACTATGGCGGAGTATTTAGATGAGGTCTCCACCATCATCACAGCCCTCGACACCGTGAACGAAATCATTCCCGAAAAAGATCTTGTCATGTGCGTCGTTCGAGGGCTCCCATCAGCTTACTCCTCTATTAAACAGGCGGTTCGCATCAGTCCAACGCCCGTTGACCTGGCTACTCTCTCCTCGTGGCTAAAAAGTGAAGAAATCAATGTGGATCTGGAGAGCAAACTTCTTCTCCGAGAAGCCGCTGTTATGGAGCCGGCCACTGCCCTCACCGCAAGCCAGAACTATCGCGGGGGGCGTGGTGGCGGCCGGCAGGGGAGCCACGGCAGCTACGGTAGAAACAGCGAAGGCCGCGGGCGCGGAGGTCGGCAGGGCAGTCGTCCGCCGTACGACGGTCAGCACTACGGCAGCAACAACAGCCTGCACTCCTTCGGCAGCGGCGGGCAGTCATCTTCCAGCGGCGGGCAGGGCACTTACGAGCTGGATCGTCCAACTTTTCAAATCTGTCAGAAAACAGGACACATCGCTGCTCGTTGCTGGTTTCGGTATGAGGAGAGCCGAAATAGTGATAATCTTGCCAGTTATGCATCTCAATCCGGCCCTTCCTCTGAATGGCTGTTGGATACTGGGGCCAACATGCACGTTACTTCTGATCTATCCAAGCTTAACACTCAAAATCCATATCATGGCTCCAATGGTATTACTGTTGGCAACGGTGAGTCCCCTAATATTTCTCACACTGGCACGGGTACCATTAAAACCCCCACCGCTATCTTTCACCTAGGTAACCTTACCCACGTCCCTTCTATTAAAACCAATCTCCTTTCAGATCACCAATTCACAAAAGACAATAATTGCTCACTCTTGTTCACCTCTAATAATTTTCACATCCTAGACAATACTACCAAGAGGGTGATTTTTCAGGGCCCCTGTGATCTTGGTCTGTACGTTCTTCCTGGCACAAGTTCGTCTGCCCACCCAGTTTCAGAAAGCGTTCCTGTGGCTCCGGTGGCTCTTTCGGCTGATGGCCACAGTCTGTTGTGGCACAGTCGTCTGGGTCACCCATCTACTCAAATAATAAATTCTTTAATGTCTCAATTAGGTTTTTCTTCCATTCATGTAAACAATTGTGACTCCTGTTCAATTGCTAAATCTCATAAATTACCTTTTACTTTATCTGAGAAGCGTACAACTGCACCTTTTCAGCTTATTCATTCTGACCTATGGGGTCCTACTGCTGTTCCTTCATTTACTGGTTTTCGCTATTATATTTGTTTTGTGGATGATTTTACAAAATACACTTGGTTGTACCCACTAAAACACAAATCACAGGCATACACCACCTTTGTCACCTTTGAAAAAATGGTCAAAACACAATTCAATTCTCATGTTAAACTTTTTCGAAGTGACAATGGAAAGGAATATATAAATAACATCTTTGGCTAGTTTCTGCAATCCTTGGGAATTATACATCAAATCTCCTGTCCATACACTCCCAAACAGAATGGGGTGGATGAGCGTAAGCATCGCCATCTCATTGAAACGGTGGTTACTCTTCTACATCAATCTCATCTCCCTGTCTCCTTTTGGGTAGAAGCTCTAGCCACCGCAAACTACCTCATTAACAGAATGCCCAGTCACACCCTCTCCAACAAATCACCCTACCAATCTCCGCGTCTTTGGGTGTCTTGCCTACCCTTGGCTACGCCCTCATATTACTCACAAATTACAACCCCGATCCCGTCCTTAAATTTTTTTTGGCTATCATCCTATCTCCAAGGGTTATCGCTGTCTTGACCCACAAACTCATAAAGTCTACATATCTCGTCATGTCAAATTTGTCGAAAATGAGTTTCCCTACGAAACTATTTCCTCCAACACAAATACATCATTCATTGGCGTCCTTCCTCTTTTTCCAACATACTCACAGGGTCACTCACCACCTTCCGCCACACCTCCACACACTACCCAACCACCCTTCATCACCCCTTCGACTGTCACCCACAATACACCCGCAACCACCACCCACACTCACAACAAACTCAAACCACCCCATACCCACAACATCTCCAGCCCGATCCGTTTTGGGTCCTTCCCGGCCACCCCCGAATCACCACCACCCGTGCCACCCCCCATTACTCATCCCATGTTAACCCGTGGCAAAGCCGGTATCTTTAAACCCAAAACCTTTCAGGCTACCATACTACCAAATACACCCTTTCCCGATAGTAAACCAACAACCTACTCTGTTGCCTCAAAAAATGCTTATTGGCGTCATGCTATGGATGACGAGTTTAAGGCTTTGACTGATCAGAAAACTTGGGTTCTTGTACCTAAGCCCTATGGGCGGCACCCAGTGGGCTGTAAATGGGTGTACAAAATTAAACACAATGCAGATGGCAGTATTTCCAGGTACAAGGCTCGTTTGGTTGCTAAAGGCTACAATCAGGAGTATGGGCTTGATTACTCTGAGACATTCAGTCCTGTTATTCGGCAGGAAACCATTCGCATGGTACTGTCACTCGCCGTGCGCAACAATTAGCTCATCAATCAGTTGGATGTTTCCAATGCTTTTCTTCATGGTATGCTTGATGAAACTATCTACATGACGCAACCACCGGGCTATGTTGATCCTTGCTTCCCTCAACATGTTTGCAAACTCCAGAAGTCTCTGTATGCGCTCAAGCAAGCCCCCCGTGCTTGGTACACACGTTTGAAAATGTTCCTCCAGGGACTCAGCTTCACGTGTTGCGTACACGACACGAGTTTGTTTACTCGACATTCAGGACACGGTACAGTCATTCTTCTTGTCTATGTAGATGATATCATTATTACAGGCTCTACTGCAGCTCTCATTCAGGATGTCACGCGAGCTATGCATACTACCTTCAAAATGAAGGACCTTGGCCCATTATATTATTTTCTGGGAATGGAGGTTTCTCGGACTGGCAGCGGCTTGTTTCTTCATCAGTCAAAATATGCTCAAGATCTGTTGCAGAAAGCTGGACTGGAAAAATGCACCAGTCAACCAACACCGATGGCAGTCTCTTCGTCTACGAATGGAGCCGACACCCCCTTTGCCGATATCACCCACTTCCGCAGCCTCATTGGGGCTCTACAGTATCTGGCCATTACCCGTCCTGACATCCAGTTTGCTGTCAACCAAGTTGCTCAGCGCATGCATCAACCAAGTGAACATGATTACATTGTCTAAAACGCATTCTCAGGTACATTTTTGGTACTCTTGGTCGTGGTTTACTCATTCGACCCGGGGACTTGGAGCTTCGGGTTTCTCATATTCAGATTGGGCGAATGATAAAAATGACAGAAAATCTACATCAGGATTTCTGGTTTTTTTGGGGCCGAACCTGATCTCTTGGTGTACAAAAAACACAACCCAAGGTCTCTCGGTCCTCGACTGAAGCTAAATACCGCGCCCTTGCTCTTCTTGCTGCTGAGACCATGTGGGTCACATATATTCTTCGCGAACTCCGTGCCACTCACACTGTTCCTACTTTCTATTGTGACAATAAATAAACCATCTGTGTGGCCAAGAATTCCGTCCTACACACCAGAATGAAGCATGTTGATACCGATTGTCTCTTTGTTCGCGATGAAGATCAGGCCGGCACCATGACTGTGCAGTATGTACCCACTGAAGAACAACCGGCTGATATTCTCACCAAGCCTCTCCCGAGCCGATAGCACAATTACCTCAGTTCCAAGCTTCCGTTCGCTTCCGCTCAGCTCAGCTTGAGGGGGGATAATAACAGATAGTATTAAATAAATAGTATTACATAATATTAGTATTTACTGTGTACTATTACAAGTCCTATTAGGATTAGTACTCCTTAATTCTAGTCCTATTAGGATTAGTACTCCTTCCTATATCTCCTATATATATCTCCCATGTATTCCCTTATTAGGTTAACACTTCAATACAATTAATATTCCTTCATGCTGAAGTTGAACAATGTTCTCTTTTGCTTTATCCATGGTATCTATTATAGTTAGTATCAGACTATTGTACACAAATTGTGTTTTGCTTGCTCCATGAATTAAAGCCATGGTTTCTATCAAATTTGATACTTTGTACGTATGCCCTGTAGTGTCTGATGACCACGAGAACATCCATCAGTATTGATCTTGCGATTGGATCGACCTCTTAAAGGTGCATTATAAAATTAGTTAAAGCCATGATTGAGTCTCATAGCATGAGAGGATTTTATATTAATATCTGACAAGTTAAAAATTATTCATTCTTTAGAACAGTTCAAAAGAAATCAGAACAAAATAGTGATCAATTTTTGTATTAAAAATAGAGAGTATAGTAAATATTCATAGTAAATATATTAGAAAAAAAAATTATTTTCGAACTTCATTAATTTTCACAAAGAAAATATTTAACTTATGCTCTGCTTCAAAAATTTACTACTTTGTTTCACTTCAAAAAAAATATCCAACCATGTCTTCGTTTCCTTCTTTCGTAATTGGATTCATCGGGTGATTCACAGAGTTCTGCTCAAATTTATTTCAGAGTATGATTTCATTTTCACTTCACTTTCTACTACTATTGAAATCATGATCCCGAATGAAATCCTTAAAGACATTCTCTTACGGCTGCCCTGAAGTCTCTCTTGAAATGTATGTCCGTTTCTAAATCGTGACATCAACTAATCTATAGCCTTGATTTCGTGAAGACACATCTCAAATTAAAAACAGATCAACTAGTATGTTTCCAGCTATCAATGGAAAATACAAGTTTTGTTCTCTCACTCCCCTCTTTAACAAACAACGAATCGCTCAAAAGCTAGTTCTCATCGATTATCCTAATTTAAAATTTTTCTTTGTTGGTACTGTTAATGGGTTGATTTGTTTGTGCAGTTATGCGAGGCAGACATATATATGGAATCCCACCATTAAAAAGTACTTTATCCCAAATTGGGCACCTCTTTCTATAACAAATATGGTTTTGGATACGATGAGCCTAGTGACAATTATAAAGTTGTATTGGGATTATTATAGTAATTCGTAGACATATATATGGAATCACACCATTAAAAAGTCAAAGAAAGTACTTTATCCCAAATTGGGCACCTCTTTCTATAACAAATATGGTTTTGGATACGATGAGTCTAGTGACAATTATAAAGTTGTATTCGAAGATTATTATAGTAATTCTCACAGTGATGATGTGTCTAAAATGAAGATTGTGATCATCATTTACAGTTTGAGGATTGATTCTTGGACAACACTCTATGACAAGCTTCAGGGCATCTTTCTACTAAATCATTCGGTTAAATTTGTTAAGGGGGGGGGAGGGGGAGATCTATTGGGATTCATCTACTTGTATTGGCAATTACGAAGTGTACAACATCATTTCTTTTGATGTAGCTGATGAGATATGGGAAATATTGGAGCTTCCTGGTTGTGGAGAAGTTAATTCTAAATTAAAACTCGGAGTTGTAAAAAGTGTCCTTTCTATGATGTATACATATTATTTAGGTACTGCAACTTCTGATGTCTGGATTTGGAAAGATTGCAGCGTATCATGGATGAAACTGTACACCATTAAATATCCTCAAAATACAGTGCTATTAATGTTTTCTGCATTAATTTTCACATTTTCTATACGCCTTAGCCAGTTAGAAAAAGGTAAAATTTTACTGTCGCTTCCCGGTATAATAATGATATTTGATGGTTCAACTAAAATACTAGAGCACACTGCTGATGTTGAGGGATGCAATCCTGCAGAAAACTACACCGAAAGCATTGTTAACCCCCTAATTATATCCAACGAGTATTTTATATCCCAACTAGGGGTAGTCTCAGTAGTGACTCACAGTTTGAAATGTTAATTACTTAAGGCTCATCAATTAAACAAAGTTTGGACGAAATCCTACAGACGTGTAGGTTGTGTTTTTTCACTCTTCTAAGTAGGGTGTTTTTCATGTAAAAATTATAGTGTTAGTAATTTTTCTGCTTCTTTACTTTTACTTTTACGTTGCAAGTGAAATACTTAACGTAGTTTGCTTCAAAGAAGATATAGGATTGCACAAAATATCATGAACTTGAACATAATTACTTTGAATCTTTTCATTTATAATAGCTAAGATTTCATACGTCTTTAAAATTAGTAATTAACTGGTTATTATTACCTGATCCATAAAATACAAAACTAGCTAATGATTTTTAGTTGTTTTACCATCATATTCCCTTTATATATGATGCTTACTTTGCTTATTTCTTCTAGGGTTTAAGTTCTCATTCTTCAGTTTTGTGCTATATCTCAACCTAAATCTAATCTCTATTATGCGAACATAGATATTGTTGTATTTATTGTAGTAAAATCAATTATTTAATAGGAAAACATGCATCATAGTATACTAAAAGTTGGAAGAATGTTAGAAAAAAATTAGATTATCATTTGATCAATATATAAAATACAAATACTGTTAACCATCTAATAAATTGGTAATGTTATGAACTTGTATATATTATAGTGAATGTCTAAGAGTTCTTTAAGGATATGATTAGGAATCCTACTTAGTGACCAAGTTAACTTTCTCCTATAAATAAAGAGATTTTCCTTCATTTTAAATTATATCCATGAATCCTAAAAATATTTCAAGATGAATAAGAAGCGTTTTCTCTTATCCCTACTTTATTCTTCTACTTGTTTAGGTAGTTTCATAACAAGTTATTAGCACGACCTTTTTATTCTTAAAGATTTATGATAGAAGACGAAAAAAGTGCAAAAGATATCTTGCATAAGTTATGCAATTGGGTTTTCAAATCTGGAGTTAGCATATGGAGTAAGTATTTAAAGAGACCTGACAAGTTTTTATACATTATATTTAACTGATTGAGAAGAGAATTCCTTAGCTTATTTTAATAATTAAATGTGAAAAAATTAGTTAAAGGTACGTTTTAAACCTTCATATGAGGTATGTGATTTATTAATATATATCAATAAACTACTAATGTTGATTATAATAAACCAACAATCTCAATTTTGTGTGTAATTATAATGTACAATCATATTAATGATCAACAAAAATGATAAAACTACAATTATTTTGAAGGGTTGAGGTTGAGCCTCACTGTGGGGTAAGATGCTGGATTTATTTTTTATCGCATTAAAAGAATAAGACGATTGACTTACATTCAATCACACAAAGAGGGTAATACATTAGGTGAAAGTCCTAGCACACCATGATGAGAAGATGTTGGATTAAACTTCCATCGATTTATTGCCTAACACATGTTTATATAGATAAGACATTGAATTGAGTCTTAATGCACCATATTGATGATGTAATAACGAACAAACAAAAACTAATGTGTTTTAATGAGAAGTCATGAAATTTACTTAATTTTCTCCATTACATAATGTGTCTATGGTATCGTGCATAATATGTCTGAAAGAATACAATTGATTCAATAATGCACATAAATATTGAATGAGATATTAATGTTACCAGTATTTGATATGCTCACATGTTTGAGTTCCATTCATGAAGAATGAGAACTTTTGATAAACGCTAAAAATATAGATCTGTTCTCTAAAGAGAATGAGGTGTAATCCACCATGCTAGGCGTGGGAAAGATTGCGACCTTTAGTCAATGATGTGTTATCACCAAGAATGTCTCTAAGTAAACATGCATACTAGAAAAAGTTTCATGATTTATCTTCAGGCTTGTATTGGACAAAAATTAGTTCAATCGAAGCACATTCTATAGTAAAGTAAGAAGTTTACTAATTTCAGTACTTTCTTAATTTTGCATGATTGTCTAGGACATCATTTGTCTATAATGGTTAGAAAAATCATAGAAAATTAAAATAGAAATCCATTAAAGAACCTAAAAATTCTTTCAAATTGTGAATTTTCTTGTACTGCTTGTTAGCAAAACCACATATTTTTGTAAGACCATCATTAACGAAAGTTGAGGCTGAATCCCCTGCATTTTAGGAATGTAAAAAATATTTGTGGACCTATTCATCCACCTAGTGGATTTTTTTAGATATTTAATGGTCCTAATAGACGTTTCTTCTAAATTGTCTCATGTATTCCTATTATTATGTTGCAACATGATGTTTGCAAAAATATCAACACAAATGATATAATTACGTGCACAATTTTTTGATAATCTGATTAGTACGTCCAGTGATGGGATCACAACTCACCTACATAAGGAGTAGAACGATTAAGAAGAAATAGATTTTAAAATTGCTCTTGGATTACCAGAACCACTTGGATTGAATGAAGGATAGGGTTTAGCCCTACGACGACTATCTCCCTCATTCTTAGCAACTGAGGAAAAATATCTTATCTTGTGATCCATCTTATCGGAACAAAAACAAGCATTGGAACACGCTAGGAATTTTCCCTCATGCTTTATTTCACACTTAGTTTAATTTGGCAATGACGACCCACTACCATTTCCTTGAGTATTAGGTTTTGCACTCCCTCTTTGTTGAACTTTGGAGTATTGAAGGAACCTTGCTTGAAAGACCTTTACAGGTACCTAGGAATACCATGTTCATCGGACTTTTCATAATATAAATTATCATCACTAGTTCTAGACCTCTTCATCTCCCTAGACCTCTTCTTAAGTTTAACCTCTTTAATCTGTTGGGCATGATCAGGAGACGAGAAATATCCATGTCATGGATGTAACACTCCAAAAATCCAAATCTAATCTAGAGTCTTAGTGTCTCAGGGTTTTAACACTGCTTTAAGGTCAATAATAGTGTATAAAAGTCATCTAGTAAGTTCTAGAGTCAAAACGTCACAAGACGTCCATCACATCCGGAGACTAGTCCAAAAGCTGCTAGTGTGCTTTAGCCTATTTCACGAGGTTTAAAAACTTGAAAATTGATGAAATTTGGTAAAAAACTTGAAGACTCTCCAAGGACCACCCTAGGGGTCCTTGAAGAGGGCCCGTCCATTTTGACTAAAAAATTGTCATGGACAGTGTCTACCAACTATGAATGACGACAAGGCGTGGTCCAATCGATGGGGCGTCGATTGCCTCTGTGGATGATCACTTAGACCATTTTCCAAAATGGAAAAATGACAACTCTCTGACCAAAACTGTAGTTTCACAGAACGGTGGGGGTCTTGGCCGTCGACTAACCTATGACCTGCAGTTTAGGGTCTCGTAGGTCAAGCTTGCACTTTCTGTGATGTTTTAGTTTGTTCATTTAATTAAGTTAGATATTTAGGGGGTTTATTAGGTATTAGGGGGTGGTTAATTAATATAGTTAAATGACGTAATAAACTACCCTAAGCCTTAACACCCCCAATTCCCATAACACCAATTTGCTCTTCCTTTTCTCTACTTTCTCTCTCCCAAAGAAGAACTCCACTGAACATATAGGTCAAGGTAATTAGGGCATAAATAATATTTTTATTCACCATCAATCTCAACAAATAACATTCATGGGAACCTTTCACCTTTGGGAATCCTTTCTCCAAAGGGTTCTTCCAAAATTGGTTTTCAAAAAGATTATTTCATATGGGTTTCTTTCTAATATGAATTTGATCTTTGAAATTGTATTATCTATGGTTTATTTTGATGTTATTCTTAGATTATGATGTATTATGATTCATTATTCTAGTTCTTGATGAGTTAACCTAGTTTGTGGAATAGATCATGAAATTGACCCAAGTTTCTAACCCTAGGTTATGAATTAGTATTAAATTGAGTTGTTGAGATGCAATTGACTTCACTATTGTTTTATTTAATATTGACTTATGTTATTACACCCACTATTGGATTTAATTTACTTGATTAATGGTACGACCATGATGGTGACTTTAGAAGGAGACTAGGTATGTCTGTGTTATCCTAAACCTTTGCTTCAATTATGATGGCTTGTACTTGGTGATGAAGTTCAATTGAAGTATGTCTTGTAATTGGATTAGGTATGTGTGGTATGATGATGCAATTTAAACGTCTTGATTATGTCATTGTGACATTATGCTTAAAATGTAATGATATAAGGTTGGTTATGAATTACATATGTGCCTTACTATGATATAATATTGTTAATGTGCTAATACCACATATGAGGGTTGTAATGAAAGGTGTTCTCATACAATTTCTACAAAGCTAATGATTATGACTATAAAAGGAGCTATTCTCTTATGACCTAAAGAAAATTATGATTGTTATAAAAAGACATTTCAAAAGGGACTCTAGCTTAGCACCGAGTGAACCACTAGTGAGGAGTCTCTCTCCCATGTAGGGAAGGTAGGTTCATTATTGTACTCATGAGATTGGAGACTATAATAGAAAAGTCATAAACAGGGTTCTAAATAATATCTCTTAGTTCTTGAACTATGTTGCCCAATAGGAATACTAGTTAGTGGATCCACGTAGATGCAATGTTCATGTCTTGGTACTACCATGAAAAGTAGTCCACCTTATTTTGGTGTAGAGTTTTGTGAAACCGGATTCCACATTTAGCTCTTGTGGTCTATGTCGGTTAAGGCAAATGTTACCGAAGGTAAAATAAAATAATAAAGCAAACTCTAACTAGGATGATTTAAGGGGTGTGACTTAGTCTAGGTAGAGGTATGGGACTCTATCTATACATTGAACTAGTTGGCCTTGAGGGGAGACATAGAATGATGTTCTCAATTTATTATGCTCTTATAACGTGAATGAAGTATATGTGTTGACTTTACATGTTGATGATACCATATGATGTTGGTTTCATGTATAAACATGCTATTGGTCTATATTGCTAAATATGTTGATGAATGCCCTTGAGACTATGTTATGTGATGTTAGGCATTGCTTATGTTCCTTTTTTGGGTTTACATTGTTGAGTAAGGTTATGAGACTTTTCTTGGTCACTGCACTTGTAGGCTTGATGGTGGGTTATGGGTGAGGGCCTTGCATATGTTTTGATGTTATGAATTCTTGGACATGTATTATGTTGTACATGATGTTGGAATTGCTTTGGTTATGATTCTAATATGCTATTAAACATGTTGACTTGGTTATTCTTGATGATGTTGGCCTTCTGTTGAATATGCTATTGTCTTAATGAATATGTGGTGTTATTGTCCTATATGTGTTCTTGAATGTGCATAAGGTTTTTCAAACTAACTTGGTATGGTTTTGAACAAATGTTCCTTTTAGCATGATTTCTTCATTGAGTGTGCATATGTTTCCATACTTAGTACAAGTGTTGTACTAACCCATATTTCTCCCTTTTCCCCAACATTTTAGGTTCCGGTCGTTGAAGGTTTCCTGACCAATTTGCAAGTAAGGTTTGGATCATTACTCCAAGTGTGGGTATGTCCTCAAGTTCCGAGGATGATGCCTTTTTCTCATTCTACCTATGTTACATTGCTATAGAATAAAGACAATCATTTCACTCTTGTTGTTTAAAGATAATGTTGTAAGCCCTAAGTGACATTTATACATTTGTGTAAGGGCTATTCCCATATTGTTCTATTCCTTTTAGCTGGTCTAGTATGAGACATCCTTATTAAGACTATGTTGTGTATCTTACATATATGTAACGTAAAAGTAGAAGGCTATGTAATATTTTTATGTGAGGAGTCTAAACAAACTTGCTATGAATATATTATGTGTAAGCGAGAGGCCCAAGTAAACCTCATGAAGTAGATGTAGATGAAAAGTTTTAATTTTTCGCACTTTTATTAACATATGAATGTAACGATGAATTCTAAGAGGCTAATGTTACTCCTCTCCGAGAACGCTGCCGCCGCTTACATCTAGGGGGTATTTCTAGGATGTGACAATAGACAAGCATAGCTGCACGACACTCTTTCACTACCAATTCAGACACACCTGGTAAGAACTTTCTCATACTTTCCCTAGAGTCGACAACTGTAGAAGGAGCATATTTTAAAAATTGAGTGAACTTCAAAGGATATTCTTTTAGACTCATATTTCCTTGTTAGAGATTAATAAATTCAAGATCTCATATCAAAGTAAATAACCTATCAAAAAAGTGGGCTGAAACCTTTCCCATTCTAGGGACCCACATATTCAGGTCTTGCTTTCTTCCATAGTTTAACCAAATTTGAGCAACACCCTAAATTTGATAAGTGGTGAATTTTGCCTTTTCCACTGGAGTCACTCCTATAATAATCAACACCTTATGAACCTCATCAATGAACTTTTGATAATTTTCCTCAACCTTCAAAACATAGAATTCTGGAGGATTCATCCTAGTGAAGTCTCTAACTTTAAATGTTGTTGTACGCATATATGGGTTCACGAGTACCACAATCTCTTTGTTGGATTTGATCATCACGGTATGAGCCAATACTTGACAAGCAGTTCTAAACTCCATATTAGTCACTTGCTTGGCGAAACGGCCAACCAGAATTTGAGGAGGAGCTTCTTGACCAATATGTTCTCTCTTATTCCTTCTAGCAAAAGCATTTCTAGTATTCATTATATCTAGACCATCGGATAAGGATTAGGAGAGAGATCTTATAGAGTTGACCTCTATCAAACGACTTCGAATAATAAATAAGTGAAGTTTCCTAAATATACATATTTTAGACTCTCATTCATTAATATGACGCGCTTCACACTCATGAACAAGACTATACTTGATGTGGTTTTGACACATCCTAGAACCATTATAAACCTTATGTTCTGATTACCAAGTTTGTCACGACCAAAGTATCCCCTAGATGTTCATAGAATAAACGACCATAAAAGGCCTCATATAAGCCACTTTACATCATAGTAAGGACAATGCAAAATCGGTTAAATTTAACACATTCTAAAGCATATTAAAATTTTTATTAAAGAAAGGAGAAGTCTCACACACTTTTCAAAAAAACAATATAATACAATAAAATCTTAGGACACAACCCATAAAACAATGTTCAAAACTAAAATTAAAATAACATAAGGAAATGATGGCTTAATCCCCGAATGTTATGAGGAATAAAAAATTTTAAACCTTGCCTCTACTATCGACCCTATCCACGGGGATGACAGTCGGGAACGACAATTCCTATATTTGGGTAAGAAATGTAGGAAAGAGTATGTGTTAGTACAAGACAGTACTAAATATGATTACTTTCATAAATATTAATATAATCCTAAGAGTTAGACAACATAAGTCATAAATCCTAATAAATGCATATAATAGATCATATCAACGTATAAGGAATACTTTTTGAAGTAACCTCTAATCATACTTAGACAATACATAGGTAATCCTCAACCAGTGATACTCATCATGGAGTGCAACTCAAGCAACAATCAAGCTCATCATGTATCAATACATATCTAGCTTATCTTTTATAAACATGGGGAGTTGCCTCTTGACTCATTTTAAAAGAGCATCGGTAATCGCCTCTAGCCCTTATTACTTTGGGATCATGGGTAGTCTCGTCTAATCCATCTTACTATAGGATCATGGTAGTCGTCTCTTGTCCATCATACATTAGGATCACGGGTACTCGACTCTAATCAAAAATCATATTAAGAAGTTTGGTTTTCTTTTAGGTTTTTTGAAAAGCTTATATATTTTATGCATTTCTTATATTTTATGTATTGAATATAACCAACAACATCCCTATTTATAAAAGTAAGAAAATAAATTCAATTAGGACTATGAACCACTATAACTAATAAATCCTTATTAAACATTAAAAGTAAATAACATAAATAATAAATTTTTAATACACTTGAAACTAGTAGGCTAAACTAGAGCTAAACGTGAGGGTTAACGTCAACGAAAATGGGCAAGGGTCAAGGAAATGTGTGAGGGAAAAGTCAAGGGGACCAAGGTTGACAAAGAGTTGTCCAAGGCACTGCCCTACCTCCACGAAGGTCTTGAAAACCCTTTGTGAACACATTGACCTGTGTTGCCACCCATGGAGGCCTAGGCAGTAGGCTCCCCAAAATTTTCCCAAAATGAGACCCTTCCCATGAGCCAACTAGTAGTTGGAGAAGGACACCAAGGTTTGTGTGAGTGACCGTGGTCTTCACTTGGCCTCAAGGAGACCAAGTCAAGAAGACTTGTCCACTACCTCAAGACCCACAAGAGGGACCACGACTTGTGGATCCCCTCATGAAATTGCTTTGGGATTTTGAGATAAAGGAAAAAAGTGCCTAGCTACTGAATCACAGCCATATATTGGACCATGCCTCGTGATCATGACCACGGATCATTGAGCCCCACGTGGTCCCTAATACCTCACTTTAAGAGAGGGTTAGTTTGGGAAATTTTGGTTTACGTCCAATTAAATTGAGGTCGTTTAGGGTAATTATATAAGTTATTTTAATTCAAATTCACCTATAATAAGACATTAATTCAAAACCCCGTAATCAAATCCCAAAATTTTATCTTCTCTAAAACATTCACTCTCTAAAACCTCAAGGAAGAAAAAGAAGAAAGAAGGTGGCTCTAGGGTTCAAGAAGCAATGCTTCCATGCCAATTTAATTAAAATTATAGATAAGGTATGATATTTCTTCATTAATGGACAATATTCATCCATGGAGTACTTTCAAAGCTCAATTTCAAATACAGAAACTACCCCATACCCAAAAGCTAAGGTTATACTATAAGTGATAGGTTCTTTTCTAAAGAGACTCTAAGGATTGAATTACTTTATATGATGATTGAATTGGTCATTATTATGATTTTTATGGTGAAATACCAAAGGACCCATGAAATCCCTAACATCCCTCAATGATGATCGTTTGATGCAGGTTTCTTGATTATAGGAGAATGTTATGACATTTTTTATGTAGTGAATTGATTATTTAAATTATGTATGTAGTGAATTATAGACGTGGTTATATGAGATGATCTTTGACACTTGAAAAGGAAATTTATGATTTTATGCATGTTTTATGAAGGTTTTGTATATGTTTTAAGAACACTTTGAGGGTAAAGTAATTATGACTATGATGTTATTGTGGTGTCGTTGAAATTCTATTCTCACATACATAATTATGCATGACTATGAATAAAGTATCCATGATTATTATGATGTTGTGTCATTGAATGGCTATTCTCATGAACATCGTATGAATTGATTTTCTCACATATATGATTCTAAGGTTTGAAGGCAATTCTCACCTAATTAAATCTAATGCTAAATAATGACATGAATGGTGAAAGGTTATTATCATGCATAATCTAGTGAGTTATCTAATGAAAGAAATTATGAATTAATAAGTACACTGGAATTAACGGTTAGCACCGAGTTGATATTGATTTGAGTGGAATCCCTAACATGAGTTGAGGTCTGTTTCAAGTATAAATATATTGAGATGGATGTCGTTACGAGAGTTGAGTTAAGGTATAGATTATTGAATGGCCCAGGATGAGTTGAAGGAATTAAAGACTCAACTCAAGGATCTACTAGATTAGGGCTTTATTCGACCGAGCATATCTTCGTGGGGTGCCCCGGTGTTGTTTTTGAAAAAGAAAGATGGGTCTCGTAGAATTTTATTAATTATTGACAATTGAACAAGGTCACTATAAAGAATAAGTATCCTCTTCATAGGATCGATGATTTGTTTGACCAACTACAAGGTGTGAGTTAATTTTTTGAAAATCAATTTGAGGTCGGGATATCACCAACTAAAAGATAGAGAGGTTGACATACCTAAAAAAACCTTTTTGAACTAGGTATGGTCATTTTGAATACAGAGTCATGTCTTTTGTCCTAAAATATGCCTTGTGACTTTCATGGACCTTATGAGTCGAGTTTTTAGAGACTATCTTGATTTATTTGTAATTGAATTTATTAATGACATCTTGATATACTCTAAAAGTGAGGGTGACCATGTGAACGATTTGATAATAGTCTCAAGGATGCCCAACTCTTTGCCAAATATAATAAGTGTGAGTTTTGGTTGAGATCAATTTATTTTTTGGCTACATTGTCTCTACTAAAGAGGTAAAAGTAGATTCGGGAAAAGCGGAAGCAATCATAAAGTTGTCCTAGACCTTTGAGCCCTACAGGAATTTGAAGCTTCTTGGGTTTGTCCGGGTACAATAGGATGTTTGTTTAAGGATTTTCCTCCATCGCATATCTATTGATGTCCTTGAATCAAAGAAAGGCTAACTTTTTATAGTTGGCGACATGTGCGAAGAATTTTCAATTGTTAAAAGACAAACTTACCTTCGCTCTGGCATTGGCCTTGCCGAAAAGCACAAACGTGAGTGATATATTTTGACGCTTCTCGAGTATGTTTGGGTTGTGTCCTCATGCAACATGGAAAAGTGATAGCATATGAATCTAGACAACTCAAGGTGTATGAGAAGAATTATCCAACTCATAATCTTTAATTAGCGATCATAGTGTTTGCTTTGAAGCTATGGAGGAACTATCTATATTGGTACATATGGATGTGTTCGCTAACCATAAAAGTCTCCAATATGTATTAACTCAAAAAGAGTCAAATCTACGGCAACTAAGATGGTTAAAACTCTTAGATAAATATGATTTGAGTGTCCTTTACTACCCCGACAGATACAATGCGGTGGTAGATGGTTTAAGTAAAATATCAAGGGTACTTTGGTCCATGTTTCCGAAGGTAAGAAAGAGCTAGGGAAAAAGGTGCATCAATTTTCCTATTTGGGTGTTTGGTTAGAAGATTTTTCAAAAGGAGAATTCATGATCCGTCATAACTCCCAATCATCTTTAGTGGTTGAGGTTAAGTCGAAGCAATACTCTTGATCTTTTATTCATGGAGTTTAAGGAATCGACCCTTAGAAAATCTAATTAATCTTTCTCCCGGGGGGGGGGGGGAATGGGTACTTCACTATCAATATAGGTTATGTGTACCGAATGTGAATGACTTATGAAGACAATTTTTTAAAGAGGCTCATGGATCCTGATATTATATTCATCCGGGGTCCACCAAAATGTAACGTGACTTACAAGAGATCTATTGGTTGAAAGGGTTGAAGAGAGATATAGCTTAATTCGTGGCTAAATGTCCTAATTGTCAACAAGTTAAGGCCGAATATCAAAGACCGGGAGGGTTAAATCAAGAAGTGGCTATTCATACTTCGAAATGGGAATATGTCAACATGGATTTCATTGTGGGTCTGCCTCGTACACGTAGAAAAAATGATTCGATATGAGTGATTGTTGATAGGTTGACAAAGTCAGCCCATTTTATTCCCATCAAAGTAACTTATTTGGCAGAAGATTATGCTAAATTTTATCTAAAAGAGATAGTGAGAATGCATGCAGTTCCCTTGTCCATCATTTCAGATAGGGGAACTCAATTGACTTCTCATGTTTTGAAATTATTCCAAAGTGTACTTGGTACCAAGGTAAAACTTAACACCGCATTTGACCTACAAAAAGATGATTTGGTGGAACGAACCATACAAAACCTAGAAGATATGTTAAGGTCATGTGTCATTAACATCAAGAATAATTGGGATGACCATCTACCATTGGTCAAATTTTCTGACAATAATGGCTATCATTTGAATATTTCCATGGCACCATTTGAAGCACTCTATGGTAGGAGATGTCAATCTCGTATTGGGTGGTTCAACAATTGGTAATTTGCACTTCTTGGTCTCGCGATAATCTATAAGGTTATGGAAAATGTTTGGACAATAAGAGATAGGTTAAGGACAACTTATAGTCGACAAAATCTTATGCGACAATAGAAAAAGGGATCTTGAGTTTGAAGTAGGTGATTGATTTTACTTGAAGATTTCACCCATGAAAGGAGTGATGAGATTTAGTAAGAAGGGGAAAATTAGTATTTGTTATGTGGTCCCTTATGAAATATTAAAGAGGGTTGGGAAAGTTGCTTGTGAGAGCCCAGGTTCACCCGGTATTCCATGTTTCTGTACTCAAGAAATATATAGGCGACCCTGTGTCTGTTCTCCCATTAGAAGTGTTACGTGTGAATGAGAACCTTTTTTATGAAGATGTTCCAGTCAAGATCTTAGATCGCAAGTCAAGAGATTAAGGAAAAAAGTTGTTGCCTCTGTAAAAGTCCAATGGAAAAACCATTTAGTTAAGGGTGCAATATGGGATGCCGAGGCCGACATGAAGCCCTGCTATCCTAATCTTTCCTCTTAGTCCTAGTCAAAGATGAGGTTAGTAGGTACTCTTAAAATAAAAATTATGAATAATTTCGAACTTAGCTTGTTTTTCTTAGGATGTCCACATCTTTGTAAAGGTTAATGCTTAAAATGAGTTTTTATGAAATATGCTCTCAAGTTTAACTTGCACTCATATTATATGTGTATACTTGACTTCATGATATTGTAGTGAGCATAATTTAATGTTTTATTGAGAAGAATAATTGCTTGTTAACTCTTTGATGTTAATTTTGAGCTCATATTGAAAGTGAAAAGTCAGTTCCTCATTGGGTGATATGAAATGGTTAGCTTGTATGTGTCACGAATTGTGAATTTAGTTTCTATGTGTAATGCTATGATTATGTGTTGAATAGAGTTGAGAAGTAATCCTATAAGATGTGATTCATTGTTGTTGTTGTTGTTGGACTGCTAGTATTGAGTGTATTTCTTTCCTTATAAAACAGTTAAGGTGACATGGGGGATGAATGTTCCCAAAGGGGGATAATGTTATACCCCAAAAGTTCCATGACCTATACTAGATCCTTACATAGTAAATAATATTAATTTTAGACCTAAATGAATGTATGTAGCTTTATTAGGAAGTATAAAAGCCTAAACATCAACAGACGACCACAACGTCCGTAGATTTGTGAAAATTACCTAGTGTGCCTTTAGGCATTTCGATGGGTTTAAGGAGTCGTATGAAAGCCAAACTTGGTGAAAAATCTTACTGTTCACATTAAAGTATGTTTAGGGTCAAAACATCCCTCTATGACTCCCCGAGGACCACCCTAAGAGCTCTAGAGGAGGATCCAAACAATTAATCCAAGAAACAGCCAAAAATAGTGTGCAACAATGAGGTCAAACGACGCCCCATCGATTTAGTCACGCTCTGTCATGAGTACAAACTAAGAATGTGGATCCAAGGCTCCATTTGACTATTTATCTGAGTCAAATGATGGTGGACCGTCGATGATGCCTACGAGTTGGTTCAAGTCGCTGCCAAGCCAAGGGTGAATTAGTAAATTCCAACCTTGGCCAATTAAGTTTGGGGTTGGTATAATTTTGTAATTTAGATATATTAAATCACATTAACTCACTAAACCAACCTACACTTGATAACTCCCAAATCAAAAATAGAAACCCAGTTTCCCTCTCTCATAAATTCTCTCTCTAACACACAATTGAAGAACAACGAAGAACTCAAGATAGGGTACTCAAGACTCATCCTTTTTCACTTAAAATTCGTGGAATATCATTAATTATGGTATAAGGATATTTATTCATGGATTAGTTTATATATGAAGCCCTTCAAAACATTTATTTTCGATATCTATATTGTGACCAAAACTAGGGTTTTGTTATCTAGCCATGGGTTCACTCCTAAACCATTTTCCTTATGTTATGTGACTTGTATTAAGAATATATTAGGATTAATTTATGATTTATATTGTTAAAAAAATCCAAGAAGACATGTGCACCCTCTAACCCGATTTCATGAATGTTGATGGATGAATTGATCAAATATGAACATGATGCATTGTAGTTGATGATTATCTAGTTAAAGAATCTTTTTTTTCATGCCTATTGTGATGTAGATGAGGGTGATTATGATACTTGATACCTAACCTTGAAAAGAGGGTAAATTTTATGGTTTGTATATATGATAAATAATATTGTACACAGACTTTGGATTTACTTGCAAGGTGTATGGAAAATGGAAGGATGCAAAAAAAAGGAATTAGGATGGTTTACATTATTTTGAACTTTACCTATTGTGTGGAATGAATTATGTATAATGAATTTAGTCTCTTGTGTTGATTGAAATTATAGTCCTCATGAAAGCACTATAATTGAGATTATGAATATGCTAATCACATAAGTATGTAGATTATATTATGAAATTGTATTTTCACCAAATGAATCTAAGAGATTTATTTAAAATTGTATTGAATGAATATGGATTACTCTTCACACATGTAAATACAATAAAAAAAACTAATGGTAGTAAGTTGGGAAAGTTTACTAAGCACCAAGAGGATATGGACAATAAGGAAAAACCATTCCATTAATTGAAGAGGTTGGGTTATCCTGGGATACTCATGAGATGGGGACTCCTCCGTTAATGCAATAGGAGAAATCCTTTAAGCAATCTCCCTATTCCTTAACTATGTGCCCTCATAGTACATAACTGGTAGATCCACATAATATCTAGTATATAGGTTATACCTTTGCAAGTAGAACACCCTTTTTAGTTGTAGAATTAATGACACCGGATTTCATGTAAGCTCTCATGGTCTATGATGGTTATGGTTGATCTTCTCTAAAAGTAACAAATGAAGTATGAACTTGCCTATGATATTCTAATAAGTTTACTAAGTACAAGTGGGGTATGGACCTTCACTTGATCATTGCACTAGTAGGTTTTGAACGATGTTATAGGAAGTTCATTGTAGTCATGAAGTAATGTGAGAATATGTATGTTGTATGGATAATAGTTGAAGTGAACATATCCTTATAAATGTTTCTCATGAAGCCTATAATTTACTTAGGATCAGTGGAATGATGAATGTAAATATAATATGTGTGGCGAAGGTGATTTATATGGGGATGCTTGGTAGGGTTGGTAGTACGGGATGCTAACTGTACATTGCACAAGTGGACCTGAGGAAGTGCTAAGGTCATGACTTCTTTGTGGTTTTGACATTGTTGGGGTATTGTCTTGATGATGTAACGTGCTTTCAGAAACGTCATATATGCATACTTTACATGTAAATTTCCCTTTCTCATGTTTTAAAGGGTTTTATGAATTTCTCCATACTTAGTGCATAAATTGTACCAATCCCTTTCTCCCTTTTGCTATTATGAGTATAGGTTCTGGCTAATAGGTTGTTTTTCCATCCTTGAAGAAATATTGGACTTCTTATCTCCAAGACTTGTGGTAGGTCCTCAAATATCCTAGGAATAATGCACTCAATGCCACTTTATGATTTCTCTAATTGATGTAATAGACTTAGTAATATTTCTTATGTACTTTTGTTCTAAAAGAGTATTGTGTCTAAAGGGATAAGGACCCTATTTGAAGACTTTTTGTTTAACTCTTATAAATATATGGTGTATGTGTGACAATAGTATTAGATTCTTACTATTTGCTTATGAAAAAGGAAGTTTGAACTTTTATTGTAAAAGGATTTAAATTCCGCATTATTTTAATTTAGTGACAATTATGCTAAGGTCTTTTATAAGGCCTCTTTGAGATCGAGTACTCTGGTAACGTCTAGAGGGTACTCTCCGATCATTATAGATCTACGGTCCATAAGTACCTTCCATCTGTTAGGACAAAAAAATATTTTAGCTCTAAAAAATCACCTTCTATGAGGAAACTGACGAACCTCAAGTACGGCCGTTGATCAATAAATGATTTGTCATTCCTCTCCGTAGCTCCACACCTAGGATTTTTCAATAGTCATATACTTGAACCCTTGCAGTCACATTCTACCGTCTAGTTGTATGGTTCGTAGATCAATCTATGGACTGCCAATAGTCGTCGTGGTTCCAAACTTGGTCCAATTTCCCAGATCCTTCTTCTTTGCCTTGCCTGCTGATCTACGAGCATCACCTACAGAGCATTTATGGACCTACAATCCGTAGATCACCTCCATAGTTTTCTTTTTCTGCATTTTTCTCAAATGTCTCTTTATTTCAGCGCCTGAACATCTTTTCTACAAAAACATGCCAAGAACATACAAAAACTAATAAAAATGGGCTCTAAACACACAACTTTTAAGTGAAGTGTATAAAATATACCATAAACTCACGATACATCATGAAGTATGTTGATATGAGAACTACTTGTATTATGTATGCTTAACTTAGATTATTGTTGTAAGTTGCTTTCCTTGATATGTTTGACTAAAGGTGAATTATCCATTGTCTATGGTAAATAAGTTGTCATGCCCCGAGCCTACATCCTGGGGGGGACCGACATTCAAAGACCATAGTTGGCTTTCAAGCGAACCCTTGGAATGGCTTACTTAACTCAGCAGAAGGCTAAACTCATCTTAAACAAGAAATAAGACATGTTTAAAGGAAAGTACTTCATATAATATCTGGTCATGATGGAAATTAAGTCTTAACAAGTAGGTACAAACTCTAAACTGAAATACTAGATTCCACGAAGCCTCTAAACTGACTGAATAGGGATATCGGGAAAGACCCCACAAAATCCTAAAACTAAACTACTAAAAGAAAAAGAAATGGATGTCCTCCGGAATGCAAGGAGGCTCACCACAGACTCTAGATCTCCATCTGTGTCAACAAAACGTCGTTTGCTAATCCCGGTTACCTACATTTGCATCATAAAACGATGTAGGCCAACTGGCATGAGTACATTTAATGTATAAGTATGCGAGTTCGAATGCTAATACTAAATAGGCTTGAAAAGGAGTAAGAAAGAAGACTTACCTTGGCTCTGCTCAACTCATGAATAACTACTCATTTCATTATATAGCAGTTTAAAGACATGTGCAATATAAAGAAAAGTTGTTTAATACATGGTTTTCAACTCTGTATATGCAAAGATACCATTAACTCTAAAATGTACGTAAAAATTACAAAATAATATGATGTAATCTTAATAATATAAAAAATATATCATGTTACCTCTCAAAGTCTTCTCTTGTAATGCATGAATGAAGTACCATACCCCCATTCATACTAGGCAGAACCTCTTGAGGAACCATGCAACTACTACTCTGAAAGTTTCTCTAACCGACAACCATTATTTAATAGCTATAGTGATGATACATTATTTTTACCTTACGCTGCCAAGGATCATCCTAAACCTTCCAAAGTATAGGACCTGAACTGCCTAATGGATCCACTAGTAAACTCCAAAAAGGATTCATCCAAAAAGTATAACCCTATTCTACCTATGGTTTCTACATGGTTTTCACAAATACTTGAGTTAATCTGAAACTCGCATCCCTACATTAAGGCTCAATACTACTCTTAAAAATATACTGGCTCTTATGTTTTTAAAACATATTGATTCTGTGCTTTGAGATTAGTGCTCAAAACATAGCTTTAAAACTCTCATGAAAATCATTGTTTCCCTACATGCTTAATTTTATAAATCTATTACTTCAGTTTGAAAACTAGCCCGAAGACTCTTTACTTTTTCAAATGTGAAAACATTTAAAAATCACTTTGGAGATACTTAGTCTCCCTATACTTTTGAAGAATATAAGTTGAACTTAACTCTTTACTCTTTACTCTCTACTTCTCTTGAAACTTGAGTTTTGAAACGACTCCTCAAGATATACTTAATTCCCTGATATTTCCTTAAAAGATGAACTTCAACTCTTCAGGGAAATATTTAGTTCTTTTATAATTCTTTGAAGGAAAGACTTCAACTTTTATTCTTTCTTTAACTCAAGACTTGAACTTTAAAACGAAGTTAAAACGTTTAAATAATACTCTTGGGACTTCTAGAAACTTTACTCTGTCATACTTCTTAACCTTTAGAGTTAAATTTTTAACTTATTAGACTTTGATTTGAACTTTCTTTGAATCAGATTATTGATTTAAGGTTCTTGATCTCATGTTTTTGGATGATTTCATGATGTTTAGACGTACCTTATAGTGTAGGGCACTCTGAGAGGTACAGAGCACCATAGCCTTATTGACAGAGGATGTCCTCAGGCACTGTTAGAGGTGCGGCACGCCAGATTCTGACGAACAGACTTTGTCTTAAGACGCTCTGGAGGCGCGGCGCCCTAGCATCACTTCAACGGGTTTTCCGACTTTCTTCTTTGTTTTTATCTCTAAACCTTACCAAAATCCCATGGATTCCACCCCAAAAACAAAGGATCACTAAATAACTTATTTGCCAATAGTTTAGACTCACAAACAGTCTGGATACATGGATTAAAACTAAGAGAGATCAATAAAAATTCTACCAACAAGAAACTCAAACTTTTCATCAAGAACATCAAGATTTCCTTTCAATTGACTATAAATTTCAGTAATGAATTAAATTGGAGGGTGGGTGAAAAAATCCAACACCGAATGATCTCCCATACCTTTTTAGGGATCACCCCCGACGATATCCACAAGATCAACTTCGACGATCTTGTACGTTTTTGTTTTCTCTTCTCTTTTCATCACTTCTTTTCTCTTGTCTCAAAATCCTTACTTGTTTTTTAAAGCGTCAACTGAATGAAATCAGTTTAGACCCAATTTATTAACGAAAAAAGAAATAAAATAATTGGGTAAAGAAAAGACAACTTTGCCCTTTCCAAATCCATATTAGACACTCCTTAATCCAACAACCCAGCTTCCAAAAGTCAAAGCTCACTCGTACGAAATTGAAAATGCACAAACTCGGCGACATTGGAATTATATATTCAAGGATTTATAACCATATAAAGAATTATATCTAAATCATTCTGAACTAGGAAATATTGTCATTTTAAGTTGACCAAAAACTCACTTTTTCCTAACTTAAGAACATTTCCAGATTTTTAATTATTCCCAAAACTTACTATTTCAACTTCTAAGCTTCTTCCTAGCTATCTAAATTTGCGACATGTTACATAATATTATGAAGATATAAGAGGACGATAAATATAAATGAGGATCTAAAGTTACTTGGTTAGTATGGGTGGTTTTATTGGGTCTTATCCTTGCATTGTACAAGTTTGTCATGAGGTGTCTTTTATTATGTTTAACTAGATTATGTTGGTTCTTTCTATGACTATTGTTACGACCTAGGGGCACACCCTAAAAGTGACATTGAGTACTTGACTATGAATGGGTCTCATACAAGTCCTTAGCATAACATAACATAAGATATCAGAAATGATGCGAAACTTAAAACTTTTATCCATACAATCAAAGTCTTTTACGAAAGCAAGTGGAAGTCTAACTTGTCTCAATTATCCATATAATACAATCTTGAATCAACATAAGGTCATAGACCTTTCAATATAATATGATAGTTAAATAACTAGAAAGAAACTACGATTGACTCATATGACCTTGAATCTTAAGGAGTCACCATAAGCTAGGAGAATATTTGATCACAACTTGATTAAATAGAAGATAACCTTATGAACCGAAACCTACACTTTGCGAAAAATGTAGAAACTATGGGTTAGTAAAAAAAATGCAATAAAAAGCCATGCAGAAAAACCTTCAAAACATGCTCAAAAGAATATTCTGGTTGAATACATGATATAAGCAAAGTTTGAGAAACATGATGAAGTTTAGTGTAAAAACATAAGCCACAAGCATATTCTAACATATATACTATCATATCATAATAGAACCATCTCATGTGTAACCCTAATTTATATTTTAGCAATGTATATATAAATATCTCATAATCCCATATACAATAAGTACCACTTTTAGGCCACCATTATCATACTTACAATTCTTTAATCTCATCTTTAGTAGATACTCATTGACAAGGAAAACCTTCACATTAACAAGTTTAATCATGTAAAGCAACTTAAGGCAACAATCCACATTAAAAATCTTTCATTACAAATATCCTTCATAACAACATACTTAGTAGTATCATCATTATCATAATCATTTATTTACACATTATCACATAAAAGAACACACCATAACTACTTTCAAAGCCTACTTGTGCAATTCATGGATGAAGTCCCATACCCCCACTCAGACAAAATAGTCTATCCCGAGAAGATAGTTCATCATCATTCATTGTGGGTTTAAGCCTTAACAAAAATATACCATGTGAGCAAATCATGGAATCTGGTGTTACTCATACCGAAAAGAGAGATTTACTTACCTTGAGGTAGAACCATTAATTTAGATTAGGTGGATCTACTAGCTAATAACCTATCTAGGAACATAGTTATGAGATAACGAGATTGCTGTTGGATACCCCACCTCAAATCATATGGGCGTATATTTCAAGGGATTGCAACTAGAAACCCCGTCTCAACTCACGCATGAGTTCCCATCTCTATCACAATTCACGTGCTAGTAAGCATTATTCCTCACGAAGTACTTAAAATTCATTAATTTATGTAATTATTAGGGGAGAATGAGATTAATACCAGATACCTGGCCTCAACTCACGTATGGGCATCCATCAAAGCCCAAAATCATTCATAGGATGGCTCATAGATTAAATAGGTAAGGATGTCCTTTCTCCTTTGACAGACCTGATCATGAAAGATGTACCTTTTGTATGGGGTGAGGAGCAGGTGAAGTCTTTTCAAGCCTTAAAATTTATGTTGAGTTCTAGACCTTTTCTCCAATTACACAACTTTGATAAGGCGTTTGAAATTGAATGTGATTCTTTAGGTTTTGGTATAGGTAGTGTGTTGATGCAGGAAGGAAAAATGTTAGCTTTCTTTTGTAAAAACTTTAAAGGATCTACTCTCGAGTACTCAACTTATAACAAGGAATTGTATGCACTTGTGCGAGTGTTGGCTCACTGATAGCACTACTTGTGGTAAAATGAGTTTGTGATAAGGATTATCTAATGATTCCATGAAATCATATTTGAATGAATGTTTGGCTTGTTCCAATAAATTGACTATGAAGTTATTCCCAATTGATTATGTCAATATCAATCATATGCTAATATGTGTAGTAAAAGTATCAAATATATTATAAGCACTACTAAAGTGATTCATTGAATCCATAACCAAGAGCATGTCATCCATTGGGACAAATCCCAAAATGCTATAAAAGAATGAACTATGAACATATGTAACTCATTGAAAGAAGTGCTCATAGTCCATAAATGATGAAATGAAGCTACTATACAAAAGTAAAGAAGTAACATGAGTTATAACATAATTACAATGGTCTAAATTAATTAAGTGGCCAGAATGGGTGTTAAAGGAAGTGAGACAAGTCTTACTTACACCTAAGCTACTATGTTAAAAGAATACTCATGAATGAAGGTGTTAGAATGTGTGATACTAGTCTCATTAACACCTAAGGATGATATGTAAGTACAATTGACATTTCATCAATGTAAAGTAAGGATGATATGTAAGGACAATTCACGTTTCATCAATGTAAAGTAAGGATGATATGTAAGGACAATTAACATTTCATCAATGTAAAGTAAGGATGTTATGTAAGGACAATTCACATTTCATCAATGTAAAGTAAGGATGACAAGTCATCAAAAGAGTAAGTAAATCTCAATCTAGAAGAAAGCTTCCATGATACTTGACTCAAATATAAAAGATTAAGAAGATAAAGAAAGTGATATAAGGCTACCACCGAGGTGGATAAGTAGTCTCATTAAGTCCCTAGTCTTCGAACTATGTCTAGCCAACATAGGAACTAGCCATTGGTTTCCACCTAAGAGAGCTAAGTATGTTCGGTTTCACTTTGGCCGGTGTTTGCACTCTTTTTCCGTGTGGGGCAGGCGCTGTATTTCATGTTTAGCTCAAATGATCTATGTTGTTAATGCTCACGACATGTTCTTGGTTCAATATAGCCATGAGCAACTCCTTTTTGGTGTGGAGTGAACACTTTAGATGGATTTGCCTTAGCCGGGAATCACCCCTTTTCAGTGCAGGGTAGACACTAGATCTCACGAGTAGCTCACATGATCTAGATTCATTTTAACTGGTGAATCACCTCTTTTCGGTTGGGGGGGGGGAAGAAACTCATTTCATGTAAGCTCGCATGATCCTATTCCTAATAATGTCTCTATGAATGTAAAGGATAATGATGATGGAACGTATCTTCAAAGTGAGCTATGAAGAAGAGCTTAAGAATGTCAATTGCCAATACAACACTCATGAAGTTTCAGCGAATAATGGGCAAGGCCAAATAAGATTGACTTATAATGACTTCTTTTATGATGCCAATAAAGGGGAATAGAAACATAATAGTTACTCCAAACTTCATTACTTCCTAACATGAGAATGATGAAATAGGTGGCATAGCCAATAGAGACTGGCTTATGAAGTATTAAGGAATGCTTGATGTAATGAATGACTTGCTATAAGAATATTCAAATCATTTCCAATGAAGTTTGCAATAAGTAAAGGGCATAGCTAAAAATAAGTCTTCATGTAATAAAAATGATCAAAGCCACATAAAATATGCTTATAATGACTTCTTTTATTATGAAAATGATCATAGCCAATAATGAATTCAAATATACTTATTCAAAATGATCAATTAATGTATTTAGCCAATAAAGATTGGATTATAAAGACTTCATGCCCAAAATAAGCAAGAGCATAAGTTTTAATGACAAGCCCAAGAAATCCAAAATGATCAACTTATGTATTTAGCCAATAAAGATTGGATTATAAAGTTTTCATGCCCAAAGTAAGCAAGATCATAAGTTCTAATCATATGCCCCAAATAACTACGCACATTATGCAATGAACTAAAGAATGAGTATATTCAATAAGTAGTGACTTATAAATATATTGATGCCCCAAATTATAGTTAACTCATTTCCTTAATCTCTTGAACTACTTACTTGATTTATTGTGGGTATGGGACTACAATGAATCATTTCAATTGTAAGTAAAACATAGGACCAAAGGACTTATTGAACTACACAACAAGAAGAAGGAAAAGACTGAAGAATGATCTAAGTGTACAAAGAGAAGCTCTCGGCCTAAGAGGATCAAAATCTCAAATCCTCGCCCAAGTGCTTCTAAAATTATGTTGATAACACTAATGGTTGGTAATCATATATACAATGAGTTGTGTGTTTTTAATGCATTGAAATACATCATATTCATACCACAATTCAAAACTAACGATTAAGAAAGTCTAGTGACTGCACTTTCCAGAAATGGCATGTTGTTTAGGAAGAGCTTTCCTTGATCATGCGTAGCCTTATGTGTATGTGTGCATACACCCATACTTAGTAAAATTGGTGTACTAACCCTATTAAATTTACTATTTTTATAGGTGCAGTTCAGAGGAAAGATTGAAGAATCTTTGCATCAGTTTGGACTCAGGTTCTCCAGACCATTTGGTAGGTCCTCTTGATTTTTAGAATGCTACGGTTTTAGTCTAGCATTAGTATTTAGACATAGCTAGTGGATGTTGTCCCTAGAATTTCTTTCATACATTTAATCAAAGCTTTGTAGTAAGTCCACTTAGGCCAACTACTATGATATGTTATTATTTGATTTGAATTAATTCCGCAATTGTTAGATGGTTGTTTCTTTATGTTGAGTTTAGTATATGATGAATTAATGAAATAAGTATATGAATTCTATGTATAGTTCATACGTTTAAATTTTTTTATAATTTCTGCAAATTTAACTATATGAATGTGATGAATGCAAGAAGAGGCTTGTCTGCGACCTCTGAGAGGTCAACGACGTTGGTTGCGATTCATATTCTAGAATCTGGGTCGTGACATCTTTATGCCATTCCATCAAAAGATTTCCCGCACATCGCAGTACATCTTAGTGGTGCCTAGATTAATAAAATATGTAGAGTTATGAGCTTCAGCAAGAATGTGTTTCTCAACTCACCGACATCAGGAACACATAATCTACCTTGATAGACAAGTACACCATCTCCCTCTTGGGAGAAAACTTCCACTCTATGATTGTAGTCTGTACTCTTAAGTTCAAGAATGATTTGATCATTGTCTTGCTTTTCCTTAACCTCTACTCCCAATGAACATTCAACACCATTTTGAAGTGTTATACAATTGTGTAATATGCTCATAAGGCGAACTCCCAAGTGAGAAAGATTGTGAACATCCTTCACTAGTTTCGTCCTGAAACATGGGCTACACTACTCATAGATAATCTTCTAAGACAATCTACTAATATATTTGTTACCAAGATGGTAATTCACACTTGTATCACAATCCATAAGGAACTCGAGCCATCTCATTTGGCGAAGCTATTTATGGTGAAAGAATATTGAAGGCTCTTATGGTCTATGAACACATCTACTGGAACACCATACAAGTAGCGTCTCCAATCTTGAGTTCAAATACCATTGTTCCAATATCGAGGTCATGAGTCAGATAGTTCTTATAATATACCTTAAGTTATCTAGAAGCATAAGTTGTAGTGATCTATGGTGCATTAACATATAACCTGGGAAAACTTTTGAGGTATTGCAATATAAACATAGTTATATTAACCCTCTAGTAGAGTAAAAACAGGAGTTGTTGTCAACATGGTTTTGAGTTCTGCAATCCTTTTCACAATAATAACCATCAAAATTTAACCTTCTTCTGAGTCAATCTAATCAATGGTGAGGGTATGTAAAATCCTTCCATGAACCTTCTATAATAACCCCAAGACCCAATAAACTTCAAATATTTATAGCACTGGTAGGTCTAGGACATTGTTTCATTGATTTTACCTTCTAGGGATCCACTTGAATTCCTTCACTAGACACAATATTCCCAAGGAAGGCAACTGATTGTAACGAAAATTTGCACTTGCTATATTTTGTAAATAATTGTCCATCTTTTAGAGTTTGTAGAACAACTCTCAGATGACTCGCATGTTCTTTGTCATTCCTAGTGTAAACGAGGATATTATCAATAAAGACGATAACAAACAAGTCCAAATACTACTTGAACACTCTGTTCATGAGATCCATAAAAGCTGTAGGATCATTTGTTAGCCAAAATGACATAAATTCAAATTCATAATGGTCATACCGAGTCCTGAAGGCTGTTTTTTTAATGTCACTCTCTCAGTCACTAAGCTAATGTTAACCTTATCTCAGGTCTATCTTTGAAAAATAACTAGTACCTTGAAGTTGGTCAAAATAGTCACCAATCCAGGGGATAGGCTACTTATTCTTAATGGTGACCTTGTTCAATTGTCTACAGTCAATAAACATTCTAAGTAATCAATCTTTCTTCTTCACAAACAACACTGGCGTACCCATGGAAATAAAACTATGTCTAATGAAACTTTATTTAGAATGTCTTTTAAATGCACTATCAATTTTGTGAGCTCACACGGAGCCATCCAAAGGAGAATAGAAATCGGTTGGGTATCTGGAAAGAAATCAATTCCAAAGTCAATTTTCCTTAATGGAGGAAATCCGGGAAGATATTCTAGAAACAATTTAGGGAACTCAAACTAGATAGTAGATAAAACCCTTTGAGATCATATTTCTGTCCTTGAGGTAAGAAATGAATCGACCACTAGTCACTATGCTACAACTATTCCATTCTAAAATTGGTTCATCTTGAAACTGAAAACGAACAATCCTAGTTTTACAACCAACCGAGGCATGTCAGGAATATAATCAATCAATGCGTAGAATGATATTAAAGTCTTGTATTTCATACTTTACAAAAATATTGAGGTGACTTTATAGGAGACTGTGATATGGAAATTTCTATATACCCATCTAGCTATAACTCAGTCTGCGGTAGGACTAGAGACTTAGAGTTTCTGGGTAGTTAAAACAGAGAGTAGACCTTGGATCTAATAATGCATAAACAGTAAGATCAAAGAATTGTAACGTACCAATGAATACATTAGGATAACCTCCCTTATCCTGGCCAGCCTAAAGAGCATAAAACTAGTTCTGCGCTCACCGCATCAAATGCATCCTTCCTTTCTGCAAGGCACTCGCCCGGTGGTTCTTACTACAATTACGGCAAGTGGGGGTAGGTTTTGGTACCTGAAAAATTTGGCTGAGACTTAGAGCTTGATGACCTACCTTTTTAATATACCTATTCTTGGAGGATGGAACACTATCTGATGAATAGACAGGGACGGAAAACTTTTGCTATTTTTGAGCGATTTACAACACCCAATTTCTACTAGGAATATTCATAGTTCCTAGTCCTAGACTTCTTATTCTCCTTAGCTTGTTCCTTAAGCTTATCATCTTAAAACTGCTGAGCGTGAATCATGAGCCTAGAGATGCTCATACTTTAAGCAACATAGCGTTTCTACACTTTGTCTTCAACAAGTTCGACACTACATAGAGAA